>CM055982.1:28317500-28917500 GCA_029531755.1 Holothuria leucospilota | reverse complement strand
GAATAACAAAAGGAATCTGAGGCAATTTGCCCACTTTGGATCATGTTTTGTGACCTTGAGGAAACTTGGAGGTATTTCTTATTAAAAGTAACCAATCTTTAGGAAGAGATATCTTGAGTTAGGAATGGAGTTTTGATATGGGGTTTGGATGATATGTAATGAAAAATTTTTATCTTTCATATAAGACCCCTACAAAATGCCACCAGACAATGTTAACAATGTTAAAAACAGTGAAAGATGCTTAAATAATTTCAAGAAATGTTCCATTATAGAATCTGTCCACTGATTATAAGTCCAATTCAAGGCACAATATAGCAAGTTAAGTACTATTTAGAATATATAAATCTTTCCAACAAAACCATAAATTTTCTAAATTTTTTTGACACAGTCAACAAAGACAAGAGGAAAATCCTCTGATTTAAATAATAGATAAAAGCTCTTTGCATCAACCTGATCACACATATACCTTAACAATGCTTGGAATGAAAAAGAAGTGTAGCCTTTAAGAATAAATATCTCTCATCAGCTGCATACTTAAGAGTGCCAAATTTCACCAGACAGTAAAAATTTGCCACATTCAGTTTACTTCTGGCCCTTATTAATAATAATAAAAAAAACAGTGCACCTCTCAGACAAGGTTACAGTAGCCTGTGTTGAGTTCAAATACCTTACCCTTTTCTGTAAAACACAAAAAAAAGTAAGATCAAATGCAGTACTGTACGACTGAAACTTGTGAATTAAAAAAGGTCACACCAATCATTTCTAAACAAAATTAAAAAGTTGAAAATACCTTAAACTGCATTAAAATCCTATATTTCAGAATGATGTCATACTTTCAGTTTGAGAAATTTTTGGTCAAGATTTTATAGACTTATAGACTGGAAATTGTTAAATTAAACGTTTACAAAAATGAAACATTTCACAAAATTTCATTTCAAGTGGAGAAGAAAAAAATCCTCTGTAAAACAGAAAAACTAAACCAAAGGATAAGGTGCAAATATATGCAAATTATTTTAATGTACATCTTCAATCACATTCAAAGTCTGTCAATGCAGAGCACAATCTCCCTTTATTTGGCAAATCAGCTGAACATGAAAATATCATGGTCTAAACAAAACATGCTTTTATGTAAAAGAAATACTTTCATTTTAAATAGTACTGTCAAGATCGAATACAATTAGATGGAATTAAGTCGCTGAGTTTGAATTCTCACAGCCTAGCCTGCACCCTTTTCTTGTTCTCTTCTAAAAACGGTTTGATGTAAAGACGGTAGGCATCAGGAACCTAGGAAAGGATTGAGAAAATGGAGAACTGTAATTAGGACCTCCAACACTATCAATTTTCAAAGCAAAGGGCTAGACAACGTTTTTTCCAAAGGGGCTGAGCCATTTTGGATGAGAAAATCCTGTGCTACCCAAGAACTTGCCTGATTATTTCCAAAAATTTACCCCTGCTTCTTCCCAAACTCTGGGAGGTCAGGGAGGGGGTCTGTAGCCTCACAACAACCTAGCTTCTTCACCTACTGTATGTTTCTAAGTAACATTTTCCCCATAATGCTACCTTGTGAATAACGGTTCTCTCCTTTCCTCATTCAGTATTAACCAGATCACTGAAACTAATTCTGAAGGGACCCTACATAGTAATTAAACTGGACAATGATGGACTTCTGGTATCTGTAAAGGCACTGATAAAGGAACACTGTGAGCAAGAAAATTTGACCAGGTAAAGTAAGAACTGGCAACAAGGTCAGCTACTTTGGGTGTATCAGGTCCCTATATATGCCATTAGCCATATGCTACACCCCTGCAGCACTCTCCACCCATCCCCACAGTCGTTATCTTTAATTTTTGGAGCAAACAAACTTCCAAGACACTATATTGACCACATCTTCAACATCAACAACTTGTCAGAACTACCTGCAAGCCATCACTACAGTCTATTGTTTGAGATTAGACATGTACCACTGCACAACTGACTCATGCTTTAGTAAACTAAGTCAGAAAATCTGCCCAGACAGGTGTAAGATGAGATTTTGAGTTTTCAGAAGATGCAGTATACTACTACAGCGAAATTAGCAGCATATATTCTGACACATAGCTGACTTCCATAAACAGAGCACTTTGCCCAAAACTTTTAGTTACATTGCATGAAAAACAGCATACATTTTGCCTGAAAATTGTGAATATCTGCCCAAAATGGGGATGGGGAAGGGGCTGCTGTGCTTCCCAACCCCTGCCCCATGCCCATGATTAATCACTACTCAGATATCGAAAGGAAGGAACTTGAGCTAGGAGGGGGCGGAACATTTTCAAGGATCCATAATTAAGGTCTGTGTCTTTGACTGTATCCTGAGAAATAAGCTGGGGGCAGAATTGCCCCAAAATTTCCTGCTGTTGCTAAGGATTAGAATGTATAAGAATATTTCAATACTTACATCTTTTTCATTCAGAGGAGCAGATTTGGCCCACTTGTACAGGTTTTCATAAACGTTGCCATCATACCGTCCCAAGACAGACCCCAGCTTGTCATCATGGATGTCAAAAGCATCAACGAGGGAGACAGCGTTGGGTCTGATGACAGCCAACAGGTTTATCAGCTGCTTGCTGACGAGATCCACCTGATGAATACTGAGATAACCACTCTACAAACGAAAAATATTAAGGACAGAGTAGAACTTCTTGCCAGATGTAATTGAGCAAAATAAAATAGACGAAAAAATTAAAAATATAATTTGAGGTACCATCATGGCTTGATAGGCTTAAGCAAGTGTACTACCAATGTGTATTAATACAGTAAATGGCTTACACTTCAGGCTTGTCAATGCTGCTGTACCTTACTGACAATGTTGGAGAATGGTGGTGGTTAATTGAAGGGAGGACTTTCAATTGAATGGAGAAAAAGATCAAAAGAGCCAGTTGTGTTACAATACATAAGTTCATTAAAACATGCAAAATAAGTGTGAAGTCACGACTCTGAAGTAAGGGTTGGGTAGGGGGTACCCAAGCCTATCTGAGAAGAGTTACTTTGCAAGCCATTTTGAGTTTTCAGTACTAATGAAAAAAGCAGAGGTAAAGCTTTCTTTTGACACCAATATCTTAGTTATATGACTTTACTGAATGAACATTCTAAGATGAAACTCACTGAAACTGATTTTAAATCATTGCCATACAGGCTGACTCAATACCTAATCTACTGTATCACATATGACTGGGAGTTAATCATTGTAGTTTCCTCTTCCATTGAACATGTTTAATACCACAAGGTGGGAGTAGGCCCAAGGTGGGAGTAGGCCCATGGTGGAACAAGGTCCTGAAGCTGGGCAAGTTTAGCTTCCAGGGGAAAATACATTTTGGGGGTAAAATATTCTAGAATGCATCAATGCGATGATAATATTTATTTTCTAGGGGCAAAAATTTCTGAAGAGGTGGCAACTGCCACCCAATGCCTTTACTATGTGCTTAGTGGCAAGTCAGCTGAATGGCTAAAATGTATATACCTCGCAACTGGCGTATCAATCTTGGTAGAACTATCTGGGTCAAATCCTACAAGGACCACCTAAAATATTTTTGACACTAAACTCCTTGTCAGCAAAGCTGTTTATGTTAATGTCAGTTGAGGCACTGCCAAGTTCAGGTTTTACACACTTTAGATCTTTGTTAAGCTATGCTGTCAGACAGTGGTAAAGAGCAAGGGTCCTTTTCCCTTTAAAGCCATTGGGAAAGTTGCCAAAGACTAGGCATGCCCTCTCATTCACTGGATGGCAAGGCCTGAAGCAAGGGTGGCATTAATTAGTTGCACATCTACCTCATTATAATAAACTTTAGTCAAAAGGAGGTGAACCCCCCACCCCCAACCAACAATCTGGTATGGGGTCCTTGATGAGCTCAAGCGGCTTCCTGACCCGGAAACATTAAACCTTAAACCAGGGGTGGGGAACCTCTGGCCCGCGAGACCATTTTATCCGCAATTCATACATGTAAATTCAGAATCACTTGAAAGGTAATTGATAATTATCTTTTAACCCATGGTGCCTATCGTTTTTTCCTGCTTTTACCACTTTCTGCATATTTCACATAAAACCGCAGCAAAACACTACCAGTGTATTACTAAAACCTGGGTGTCTGTAATGTAACATCCGCACCTTTTTGTTAGACACAAGCCAGGTGGTATCGGAAGTTTTGTGTGGAAGGCTACATAGCAGTGGACAGAAGTGCACTAACAAGTGTATAGGCCTATCTATTACAATGAGTGCTGAACTCGGTGGGCACTGCATTTATTCCGGTAGATTGGGGGGTAAAAACTGTCCCTCTGAAGAGTGAATTAAACATTCAAAAGTGGATTAAGTTGGTTTCAAGGTACATAGTTTTTCGGCTCACTTCGCACACTTTTCGTATGTGCTCACTCATTATTACTACTAAGTCAAATGGTCATATTGTGATACTTCTGGTCTGCGTAGCCTTTGGGATTCAATGTCACTTAAAGATAGTGGATGAACATTCTGTTGCCTAAAAACTTGTATTAATTACAGAACCCCTAGGCCTGAGCCCCATGGGAAAGCTTGTAGCACCCTCACTTCTGCGGCCCACGAGCGGCTTATTACCATCAACCGGCCCCCCCCAGAGGAAAAAGGTTCCCACCCCTGCCTTAAACCTTAATGTCCTGCATAGAAAAGGGTGTAGCCACCAGTTCCCTGTTTCCCGGCACAACCTCATCCCAGGTCAACCCCAAGCTTCCTGGACTTGTACCACAAAAACAAGCAACAGCACCAGGGTTGCAGCAACTCAACTACAACTTCCTCACACACATTTACTGCATGAATTTTGATGTTATGTGGACTATCATGATCTACAATCTTGGACAAAACTCGCTGGAACACCCCTGCACCCCCTCTACAATATTGGAGATAATAATGTCACTTCGAGATGCACCGCTTTGTTTGGACACAACAATGTACTGGGCAATGAGGGTTTTGTAAATCATGCACGACATAACATTGTACATGGTACAACGGTGGGAGGTGTTCCAACAGTTTTGTCCAAGATTGTAGCACTTTCAGTTTAAAAGATGTCAATAGTCACAGCCATTTCAGATCAGAGTTGCCTGGTCAATTTGTATCAGCCAGCTTTGGACAATTTTTGTGATGCACTTATCAACTGAATGACGGGCTACCCCCAGACATGTTCGGTCACTGTCCACAACTGTATTCACATTGATGTACCCCTCACTCACTTTTGTGACTGACAACTTGTGTGAAAATAACTGGTAAGACTAGAGCACCAATGGTGCAGTAGCTCAAACCCGGGTAAACTTTTGGGTCGGCTCTTCTCTGCCCCCCTGCAAAACCCTGTGTACATCACTGCATGGTGTGATTGCAGGAAACAAGTAAAACAAACACATGTCTTTCCCAACATTAGTAAAATGCAAATAAAAAATCAAGACCTTACCCCACCCATTCTCAAAAGCAAGGTAAATTCCCCCTTTGTCCCCAGTGAAAATAACAGAACTAACCTATTTTAAGTTCAAAGCATTACCATACCAATTATCTATGAAGAAAGATGTTATTCAATATCACAGTGAGCTACAGTAATCAAGGCACTAATTAACAGAACAGTTTGGACATAAAGCAATATTGATGTACTCACATATATGCATTACCACAGGTCCAAAGGTTCATATTTAATATCTGAGAAGTGTGAATGTTAAGGCAGTGAATAAAATCCCCAAGTCCTACTTGACAAGTAGCAGAGGACTGACCTCTTTTATATCAACTTTTTAAGTCTTGATTACTGTCTGACCTTAGCAGTGCAATCCTTGCTTTCAACTGCTAGAGTGCACCATCTAAAAGCCCAGTAGCTTCTGGTTTTTACACACATTATTATAAAGTTACAGTTAGTAAACAATCTGGTATTAGCTCTCTGCTCCCATACAGTTAGTAAACAATCTGGTATTAGCTCTCTGCTGCCACAAGGAACTTAGAATATACAGTTACCAGCAACACAGGCAACTTTGCAAGGAAGTGGTATTGTCAATTACAACTCATGTACTACGATAAATTATGATGCCAACCAGGGAGCTGTGCCAACAGACCTTCTACATCACTGCACACAATAGAGAAATTATTCATATACTGCCCAGAAGCTAAGCAGCTCCCTTTAAACTAACCTTCAAAACCTCACAGGACTGACCTCTTGTAGAGAGACAGTTTTAAAGAGAGTGCAGTATACGGCAAAATAGGTAGTAAAGTGATTTTGTGAGACTGGTAAAAATAGAGGGGTGGCACAAAATTGGTTAGAAAGGTATCAAAAGTATCCTTTATCCCAAATTGGAGAAGTAATTTGTAACCTGCACATGCCAGTCATCCTTCTGAGCAATTTTGAAGATAACTGGAGCTAGGAGCTAGGAGAAAATAGCATTTCAAAATATTTACAACTATGGCCTCAAATGACCCTTGGATGACCTTTGACCTACATTTTTACACCCCGCTGGAAGCCCTTCAAAAGTCGATTAACTAAAACCATGTTTGGTAAATATCAGACTCAGAGGTGCAAAGCAATACCACATCAAAGCTACTTCCACCTTTTGACTTCTTATGACTTTGGATCAAAAATCTGTGTACAACCCTCAAGAACCACTATGTAAGAAATATGACCAAATTTCAAGAACATACAGCGCTATTTGTGGGAGAAGATATGTTTTGAAGATATTCACATAACGGCCTTTAATGACCCCTAAATGACCTTTGACCTCAACTTCTTGAACATGACAAGTAGCCTAATGTTCAACGACCAATGTGTCCAAGTTTCGTTAAAATCCGTCCATGAGTGTGCGCCTGAGAGCATTAAAGGCAATTTTGGACAGACATGATAGATAGAGTGACGGTGGCAGATCGCAACAGCTCAAACAGCTCTTTGAGCTGGTTTGAGCTAAAAACCTATAGTCAGCTATCTTTTAACCATTATTGACAGACAGACAGGCAGGCAGGCAGACCAACAGACAGACAGGCAGGCAGGCAGTCAGACAGACAGTTCAACTTATTGAGCTAATTTACACTTCCATACTGACCCTCAACCTGTTCCTTTACTCTTCTTTTTTTAAAAATCCGTACTTTTCTAGAAATCAACAACAAATGTGGAACAGCCATACAACAGCTAAGACTTTATGCAAATCTAAGTCATGGCTCCCAGAAAGTGCATACCTTAAGGAATTCTCCTTTATTTTCTACGATACCATCCAGGGCATAAAACTGGACCAGTGTTTGAAGGATTCTCTTGGTGGCATCCTCACAAACAGCATTCTGGACTGCTTGGTTGAATGTATCCAAGACAAACAAGTGACAGTGGGCCTGCAGGAATGATAAACTTATTCTAGTAAACAAAATCACATTAATCTGAAAAACACACCTGCAGAAGAAAATGCTTGAAGACATGTAAAATGTAATACACATCCTGTTTCTTATGCCTTTTTGGCCTTCCCACAAGATACCCAGTGTGAGAGTCCCACACGATACCCAGTCAGAGAGCTGTAACACAACCTACTAGGTGGTTGCTGCTATTTGCTAGGCAGCTAGGCTCATGTTGCTAGAGGACCCATTGGCCATATGTTGCACCTCTGCAGCTCCCTCTATCTGTCCCCAAAGTTGTTACCTGTACTTTAATATCTTGAGCAAACAAGGCAATTTTGACCACAACTCTCTTATCAACCAGTAGAAATACTTGGCTTGCAAGGTTTACTACAGAGACCATTGTTTATGATTAGACATGCCCCACTGCACGACCTTTTCAGTTCAGACCAGAAAGCCCAAAGGCTTAGTGATTCCTTGCCGAATGGGGATGCTTTGTTGCACTGAGGTTTATCCCTCAAATTTATCTTTCTTGACTACATCATTTTATGTTTTAACAATTTGACCTCTGCTGACCTCACATGACCTTTGAACCCCACCAAATATAACAAAAAAGAAAATCTGAAGTGTCTTGAAAGGGATTCAATTCCAGTGGATCTTGGATCTTGAAAATTCTTGCAAAATTTTGCTTTTTGACCTCTGGTGACCCTAGATGACGATCTTAGGAATACTTGGGATATTTTGCTGTTTGACACCTGGGGACTTCTGATGACTATCTTGGGAATTCTTGGGAAATTTCACTTTTTGACCTCTGGTGACCCCATATCATGATCTTGGGAATTCTTGGGATATTTTGCTTTTTGACCTCTGGTGACCCTATATAACAATCTTGGGAATTCTTGGGAAATTTTGCTTTTGCTTTTTGGCCTCTGATAACTCCAGATGATGATCTTGGGAATTCTTGGGAAATGTTGATTTTTGACCCCAGTGACGCCAGATTACAATCTTGGGAAATCTTGGGATATTTTGCTTTTTGACCTCTGGTGATCCCATATCAAATCTTGGGAATTTTTGGTAAATTTTGCTTTTTGACCTCTGGTGACCCCATATAACAATCTTAGGAATTCTTGGGAAATTTTGCTTTTGACCTTTGGTAACCCAAGATGACCTTTGACCTCCACCAAACACAATAGGGTTCTTCCTTACATCATGACAAATCTATATACCAAATATGAAAAGTGTCGGTCATTCCTATCTTGAGATATCGTGATTACGAACTTTTCAGCTTTTTACCTCCAGTGACCTCAAATGACCTTTGACCTTCACCAAAAACAAAAGGCTTCTTCCTGTCAACATGACAAATCTATGTACCAAATAAGAAAAGTGTCGGTCATTGCTACCTGGTGATATCGTGTTTACAAGCCGTTTACAAGGTTTTCGCAGTTTAACCTCTGGTGACCTCAGATGACCTTTGACCTCTACCGAAAACAATAGGATTCTTCCTCTCAACATGACAAATCTATATAGGCCATTCCCATCTTGAAATATGGCGATTTCAAGGTTTTCGGTTTTTGACCTCTAGTGACCTCAAATGACCTTTGACCTCCACCAAAAACAATAGCATTCTTTCTCTCAACATGACAAGTCTATATACCAAATATGAAAAGTGTCTGTCATTCCTATCTTGAGATATCATGATTAACGAGCTTTTCGGCTTTTTCACTCCGGTGACCCCAAGTGACCTTTGACCTTCACCAAAAACAATAGGCCTCTTCCTCTCAACATGACAAATCTACATACCAAATATGAAAAGTGTCGGTCATCCCTATCTTGAGATATTGCGATTACAAGGTTTTTTGGTTTTTGACCTCTGGTGACCTCAGATGACCTTTGACCTTTACCAAAAACAATGCGGCTCTTCCTCTCAACACGACAAATCCATACAGGCCACTCCTATCTTGAGATATCATGATTTCAAGGTTTTCGGTCTTTGACCTCTGGTGACCTCAAATGACCTTTGACCTCCACCAAGAACAATAGGATTCTTTCTCTCAAGATGACAAACCTATATATTAAATATGAAAAGTGTCCGTCATTCATACCTTGAGATATCGCGATTACGAGCTTTTCGGCTTTTTACCTCCAGTGACCTCAAATGACCTTTGACCTTCACCAAAAACAATAGGGTTCTTCCTCTCAACATGACAAATCTATATACCAAATATGAAAAGTGTCGGTCATCGCTACCTCGAGATAGCGCGATTACAAGCCATTTACGAGGTTTTCGCAGTTTAACCTATGGTGACCTCAGATGACCTTTGGCCTCTACCAAAAACAATAGGGTTCTTCCTCTCAACATGACAAATCCATATACCAAGTATAAAAAGTGTTGGTCATCCGTATCTCGAGATAACGCGATTACAAGGTTTTCGGTTTTTGACCTCTGGTGACCTCAGATGACCTTCGACCTCCTCCAAAAACAATAGGGTTCTTCCTCTCAACATGACAAATCTATATACCAAATATGAAAAGTGTCGGTCAATCCTATCTTGAGATATCGCGATTACAAGCAGCGTCACAAACACACATACACACACACATCCACACACACACACACACACATACACACTCACACACATACACACACACGACATCACCATCGCATAGATTCCTTGCCTGCCTACGGCAAGGAATCAAAAAGAGGGGAGAGCTAGGTGTAAGATGGAGACTCATGCTTTAATAAACTAAGTCAGAAAACACAGACAGGCACACAATAGGATTTTGAGTCTCAGAAGGTGCATCATATTAGCTGCATGTGTTTACATAACCTGCTACCTTGAATGATGTTTATTCTACACACTCTGTTTAACAGAAATATGTTGTGCCATTCATAAGCCTTACTTGATTGTAAGTTGTAACCCTTCTTGAAGACAGAAAAAACTGCCAGCCTGCGAAGCAATCTACAATATACTCACAGAGTTTAAAAATATGGTGACCCTAAAGAAGCAGGATTTGGCGGCAAATAGTGCATGCATGCCAATGTTATGTTAAGGAATTCTGCTGGTGCGCATTCACAATCTACTTAGGAGTGTCCTTAAAGAGGGATTTGCATCACCCCATGTATGACTTTTACTTGGTGGTAAGCCCCGCCCATAATTGCCTTTACTGCTTCTCTGTGTGGACACAAACATAGTTCACTGCTCAAGGCCACATCCTGGTGAGCATAAAAGGCCCCATGTGTAATCAAAACATTCTCTGTACATGCTGTGTAATATGAGCTGCTCTGCATCTTTTGAATTTTGTAGCTATGATGTCAATCAAAGAGTAGTCACCAATTGAGACTTTTGCTTACCCCCAACTAAAAGTCATACTTGGGGTGATGCAAATCTGTCTTTAGTGAACCTAGTCTTCCTGATGCAGAGTCATGCTTAACCAAAACAAACTACAAACAAAGTTTAGTTTCTGTCAGTTTCAGTTTCAACAACTTTATTTCGGTCAGTCATTTTGCATACAGAATAAGTTCAATATGTATATACATAAATAAAGGTGACAGACTGGGGAGTATCCACAGGAAGCTTGGCAAAGCTTATAAATGTGGATACCCCTTCAACAGAAAAAAAAGAGTACAGCTTAATAAGATAGACCTGACAAGTTTAGACCTGTACATGAATAATTCCTCTAAGGCACCATGTCAAATTGTCGGCCGCCGCGGCAGGCGGTCGGTCGCTGCGGCGGCTACACGGCGGCCGCCCGTTACTAAGGGCAAAAACTTGACAATAGCGGGCATAATCCACCTCTTCCCCTGCTGGAAAGTTAATGAGCACTCAGCACTTGAGCGGCTATTGTGACTGCTCACTGGAGCATAACACGAAGGTAGCAAGACCTTTGACGCAGAAATCAATCGCGGCCACCGATGAACGGCCGGACAGTTCATCAACACGGGCAGGTATAATACAACTCATAACGAATGGTGCGTCGTTGCAGTACACTATTGTAAGGCCTGTGTAACATACCACACAGTTCGATAATGATGTAACGTTGTAATGCTGCAGTTGCCAAAATCAACCCAACGTCAAGTTTCAATGATATTCTGACGCAAAAGATAGCCGATCAGCCAAGAGATTACGGCCTTCATGAGATGCTTGCATTAGCGGCGAAAAATGCAACGGAACTAAAAAAAAAAATCTTCTGTACATAGCCCGTGTTATCGTAACAACACTTTTTCACTTACAGACGCTTGACACGTAACTATAAAGTGTTAGTATTTTTGACATTGAAAATGTTTGTTTAATTATAAAAAACGAAAACACACCATCTCATACCAAGTACACTTTGAAGTTAAGGTCGGTAATTGGAAACTGAAAACTTAAACACGCCTCGATCCGATTGCGGGAACTCGCACAACCGTAGACTAGGCTAGGTCTTAAAAACCCAGATGCAGGTTACTAAGTTGAGAAACTGGGAAGATATTTTACCATATTATGTCTTTCATGGTTTCTCCTTACTGTTTCTCGTATTTGAACATCTATTACATCTTAACCGATGTTTCGCCAGTTTTTTGGCAATCTTTTGAAGGTGGTCTATACTCATTTATTTCCTTAATTTTAACGGCTCAGTAAGCTACTGTACACGCAGGCCTTTAAATGCACAAGGTTCAAACAATCGAAGTGCTACATTGGCGGTACGTTGCATGTTTGTGGCCATACTCGCTGGTTTATTTATTCATTTTTTCTTTCTCTTTGTTTTTGGGGGGTTTTTTTCGTTAAAACACAAGAAATTGCGCAATGAAATTAGCCGAAATTTTTCTAAGTATGTTGCTATGAGCTTTTGTAGTCAGTGCCGCAATGAAAATTTCCTGAGTAGCAAACGATCATGACTCATGAGATTAACGTTGCAAAGAAGCGACATTTTTCGACCTGAATTTACTATTTTGTTGAGGAGGAAGGGTGAGGGTACCACCCACACAGACTAGAATGTACGCCTACATGTCAGATAGCCATTTTAGACTGGGGAAGCCGCACAGTATGATGTGAAAGGAAAGAAAATTAGTTGATAGCGTTTCGATGTGAGAAGCAGACTTCCTTTCCGTACAGAGATGTAAGAAGCCGGGGTGAGGGGTGGGTGGGGGATTTAGTCCCTTTTGTCAAAATTGTGCGGGGACAAGAGTGTGCATACTGCTCCAGATTTGTTCCGGCCAGGACTGACAAAACTCCCTATTTGTTCCCTCTGTAAAAATAATGTTACACTCGATACAACAAATTACCCGTACCTTTTAAATTAGCTCATGGACCAAAGTTGCATCAAGTACTCAGTCAAGTGCTAAAAAATTCGCCAAGGGGAGGGGGACATCCAGGCCCGTAGCCAATCAAGGTGCTGAAGGAGGAAGAAACAGTTTCCTGGTGGGGGGGGGGGGGTGATATTTTATTAGGAGAGAGACATTCAAACTGCGATGAGACAATGGTTACATTGAATTTTGCAGGGGCGATTTTTTTTTTCTAGGGCTCACCCTCGAGTACGGGCTTGGGGTCAAGCATTCCCTTGGACCCATTCTCCAGGACGGTGGTCCAACACAATGTTCAGCTCAGACCCCTTCCCCCAACTGAGATCAGATCTTTCTACGCTAGGCTTCCCAAAAATATAAGTTTTAATATCGTTCATTAAAACTGAAGTAGTTTTTGAATATTTTTGCGTATGAAAACGGAGTTTTGTTTAATAAAAGGTTAAACCCCCACGAATCCCCTTCCCCACAGCATTGAACATGCACGTCCACCAACATGTGTAAAAATGTGGTATGGCAATTACTTAAAAAATTTAGTGGGATCTTAGGAAGGGTGCTATTTTATCGGTTTCAGCATTTTTTCACATGAAACAGGCTCAGTAAACTTGAGTTGGGCCACGGAGAGTCACTGTCACGGGACCTAAGGAGAAAACTGTCAATCGACATGGCCAATGTAACCTATAAAATTGGCAGTACACATTCCCGAAAAAATTTGTCTAATTCCCATTTCATGCGCCATATTCCCAAGATCTTGGAAAGATCCCTTGCAATGTTTAAGTGACGTTGCATCCTGTTTCCTTCCGGGTATAGGTCAACATAGAATGGGCTTCAAGTGAACATAGCCTAACAGAACTTCCGAACTGCGTCATTCAGTGCTTCCACACTCTGAAAATGAATTTCCCGAATGTCGCCCTCAAATTACCCGAAATTCAGATGCCATTTCCCGAAATTGGCGCCAAAGCAAATCCTAGACCCACCTCCCATGACGAAAGGCTCTGATTTAGCCCACTTTTCCTGACAAGTTGAGCATGGATTATTATTTTCATTTTTTTTTTTTTTTTTTACGAAAGCAACTTTGAATTGTTATTACTCTCTTGGTATTTATTCACGTTTGCACTTGTTGCATTCGAGGATAAAAGTCGGTGCCTGCTATGAAACAAATAAACTAATGAAATGAAAAAACACAGGCCTATATAGGTCTATAAAAAAAAGAGTTCCCAGTCCCCACGATTAGAATTGGATAACAAAAGTAAAAATCGATTTTTGATTTACTTTACCTTCTATTGGGGGCACCGTCGTCAATGAAAATGAAAGTAGAAATAGTTTTCTTATTGGCTTTCCTGCTGAGCCAAAAATGTTTTTCGTAATTCAGCTACCTCCGCATCGTCAGCATTTGACTTCATTTTGGAGTGGAGTTGTAGCATGGTTTTGCTCGGGTCCATTTGTGCTGCTTGCATTTTCCCTTGCTGCTTTAAGCTGAATTTCGTGACAAGTAATCCAAGTAAGCTCTCTTGTTTGAGGCATGATCTGTGGTCGTTTTTGATCAATTTAAGCTGGCTGAATACCCTTTCAACGGCAGCATTGGAAAATGGAAAGGACAGTAACACAGATACAATTTTCCTAAGATTTGAGAACATTACATTTCCTTGTCCATCTTTGAGTTGGAAAAGTGTTTTCCAATAGTCATACACTGACATTGTTTCATTCAGAGTCGGATGCAGCATTGCCTGTTCCCTCCACTCTGTATCCGCGGCTTGGGCTGCTGCTACGCTATCAAGGTACGGCAGTTGCTTAAAGATTAAACCCAACGACGGAATGGAAAGGTTTAGAAAGTCCAGTTGATCCAGATTTGAAAATCTGCTCTGAATCTGCTTGACACATTCCACGAGCGGTGATTAGTGAAGTGACTCACCCCTCCCCGAATTTGATACCTATGCACCCATTAAAATTTTATCCTTGCTTCGCCCTTGAATTTAACGGTTTCCGTTATACCACGACTTTATTGCTTCATCATCTTTTGGACTCAATAGTCTCCGCGAGCGTCTTTGTAAAATACCTTATAGGCTTCACTGATGCAGTGATTTAATCTGTCTGTTGTTGCTCCACGCAAAATACCTGCGTAGCATTAGATTAATATTTAGATCATCATGGATATTCAATTATTAAATAATTATTCATACTTTATGGTAATTTTTAATGATTTTTCATAAATTTCATAAATGAATATTTGACATATAAACAGGGCACTTTGCTATCCACAGGTTTATTTCGGTACTAATTTAGAATCAAGAAGACGCTGAAGGTTTCGAAATCACAGAGATCATTGGGAATTACAAGTGGGGATATGACAGAAGGGACAAACGAATATGACAGAAATTGAATCAAATCTCAAAAGCTGTGTAAAATGTTAATTTCGCTCGCAAATTACCAACAACTCTTATAGATTCCACCAAAATTACCATGCCCCATTTTATTACGTTGACCCCCATCAAAAACAGCGCCCTCTTTCAGCTTGTCGGCTAGAGAATCTGACGTAACTTTTGTGGTCACTGATTCTAAATTAGTACCGACGAGGCAAATCAACCTGTGGCTAGCAAAGTGCCTTGTTTATATGTCAAATATTTATTGATGAAATTTATGAATAATCATTAAAATTTACCATAAAGTATGAATAATTAGTCCATCATTGAATATCCATGATAATCTAAATATTAACCTAAAGCTGCGCGGGTATTTTTCGTAGACCAGCAACAGACAGATTAAATCACTGCATCAGTGAAGCCTATAAGTCATTGTACAAAGACGCTCGCGGTGTCTATTGAGTCCATAGGATGTCTAAACGTCAAAGTAGCGGTATATATAATGGGAACCGTCAAATTCAAGGGCGACGGAAGTATAAAATTTTAATGGGTGCATAGGTATCAAATGTTTGGGGGTCACTTCACTAATCACCGACCTGGGAGGGGTCAAAGGGGAGATTAGTCCCTCATCTCTCTGAGAAAATTTTGAATGGTAAGGTGTCCTTGAATACAATATGGTGCTATTTTTTTCATTGTATGAACCAAATTTATTTTCAAATATTATTCATTGATTTCATACATGCGCACAATGTGTTTTTGGCGTATTTTTTCTTATTTGTGATACGTTCTTTAGGACACAAACACCATCCATATATTAGCCGGTTGGGTGGAATGTTGTGTCTTAACTTCCGGTCACTGATTCTAAATTAGAGCCTCAACTTTTAATTTCAAATGTCGATATTCCCAACTGCCCGTGTAGCTTTGTGGTGTTTCCTCAGGATATCAATGATGTACTCATGTGTTGTATAAAAAGTCAAGATCGATGGTTCGACTCCTTGTATTGCTATCTCTTTTGTTTCAGTTTTCTCTCGTCTTTTCCACATCAAAACTCCAAGAAGAAGACGCTGAAGGTTTCGAAATCACAGAGATCATTGGGAATTACAAGTGGGGATATGACAGAAGGGACAAACGAATATGACAGAAAATGAATCAAATCTCAAAAGCTGTGTAAAATGTTAATTTCGCTCGCAAATTACCAACAACTCTTATAGATTCCACCAAAATATCCATGCCCCATTTTACTACGCTGACCCCCATCAAAAACAGCACCCTCTTTTAGCTTGTCGGCTAGAGAATCTGACGTAACTTTTGTGGTCACTGATTCTAAATTAGTACCGAGGCGAATAAACCTGTGGCTAGCAAAGTGCCTTGTTTATATGTCAAATATTTATTGATGAAATTTATGAATAATCATTAAAATTTACCATAAAGTATGAATAATTAGTCCATCATTGAATATCCATGATAATCTAAATATTAACCTAAAGCTGCGCGGGTATTTTTCGTAGACCAGCAACAGACAGATTAAATCACTGCATCAGTGAAGCCTATAAGTCATTGTACAAAGACGCTCGCGGTGTCTATTGAGTCCATAGGATGTCTAAACGTCAAAGTAGCGGTATATATAATGGGAACCGTCAAATTCAAGGGCGACGGAAGTATAAAATTTTAATGGGTGCATAGGTATCAAATGTTTGGGGGTCACTTCACTAATCACCGACCTGGGAGGGGTCAAAGGGGGAGGTGTCTCCTTCATTTCTTTGAGAAAATTTTGAATGGTAAGGTGTCCTTGAATACAATCTGGTGCTATATTTGTCATTGTTTGAACCGAATTTATGTTCAAATATTATTAATTGATATCATACATGCGCACAATGTGTCATTTACATAACTTGTCTTAATTGTGACACGTTTTATAGGACACAAACACCATCCATATATTAGCTGGTTAGGTGGAATGTTGTGTCTTAACTTCCGGTCACTGATTCTATATTAGAGCCTCAACTTTTAATTTCAAATGTCGATATTCCCAACTGCTCGACGTGTAGCTTTGTGGTGTTTACTCAGGATATCAATGATGTACTCATGTGTTGTATAAAAAAGTCAAGATCGATGGTTCGACTCCTTGTATTGCTACCTCTTTTGTTTCAGTTTCCTCTCGTTTTTTCCACATCAAAACTCCAAGAAGAAGACGCTGAAGGTTTCGAAATCACAGAGATCATTGGGAATTACAAGTGGGGATATGACAGAAGGGACAAACGAATATGACAGAAAATGAGTCAAATCTCAAAAGCTGTGTAAAATGTTAATTTCGCTCGCAAATTACCAACAACTCTTATAGATTCCACCAAAATATCCATGCCCCATTTCACTACGCTGACCCCCATCAAAAGCAGCCCCCTGTTTTAGCTTGTCGGCTAGAGAATCTGACGTAACTTTTGTGGTCACTGAATCTAAATTAGTACCGAAATGGTATACCTGTTCCTAGCAAAGTGCCTTGTTTATATGTCAAATATTTATTTATGAAATTTATGAATAATCATTCAAAAATTTACCATAAAGCATGAATAATTAGTACATCATTGAATATCCATGATGAACTAACTATTAATCTAATGCTACGCAGGTATTTTGCGTGGAGCAACAACAGACAGATTAAATCACTGCATCAGTGAAGCCTATATGGTATTTTACAAAGACGCTCATGGAGACTATTGAGTCCAAAAGATGATAAAGAATCAAAGTCGTGGTATAACGAGAACCGTTAAATTCAAGGGCGTAGCAAGGATAAAATTTTAATGGGTGCGAAGGTATCAAGTGGGGGGGGGGGGGGGGTGAGTCATTTCACTAATCACCGTCCTGGTGTCGGTCAAAGGGGAGATGTGTCCCTCATCTCTCTGAGAAAATTTTGAATGGTTAGGTGTCCTGGAATACAATCTGGTGCTATTTTTTTCATTGTATGAACCAAATTTATTTTCAAATATTATTCATTGATTTCATACATGCGCACAATGTGTTTTTGGCGTATTTTTTCTTATTTGTGATACGTTCTTTAGAACACAAACACCATCCATATATTAGCTGGTTGGGTGGAATGTTGTGTCTTAACTTCCGGTCACTGATTCTAAATTAGCGCCTCAACGTTCCAAGGGCGTAGCAAGGATAAAATTTTAATGGGTGCGAAGGTATCAAATGGGGGGGGGGGGTGAGTCATTTCACTAATCACCGTCCTGGTGTCGGTCAAAGGGGAGATGTGTCCCTCATCTCTCAGAGAAAATTTTTAATGGTTAGGTGTCCAGGGGCCGATTTTACTAACACCTATTTTAGTCACTCTCTAATGAGAAATCATCGCTACTTGCGATAGCGATGAACGTTTGGTTTCACTAAAGCAATCGCAATTAGCGATGAGAAGAAATGAATTTTTTTTTTCAATGGACGGGAATGATCGCTAACTTCACGCGACCTTTGACCCTCATCAGCAACCGAAGAAGCATCAGACGACAACAAACATGCAGACAAGAACTGACCGAGGAGAACTTGACGAAGGGTAAAATGGTAAGAAAAGAACCAACAAATCGCAAGTTAACGAAATTAATATTATGCAAACATGTACACATTAAGATAGTATGACCTAGATGCATTTTTTTGGAAAATACGGAACGGTGCAGGCGGCGAAAATTATTTCTTATGCTGCGATTATAACGTACCTCCACCACAGGCCCTCGTAATACATAGCCCTATACTAACAGTTAGGCTAGTATTATGGCTTATGCACTGTGTAACATATTATAGGGCCTAGGCCTAGTATTAGCGTATTTTCTAACGTACGTTTGTAGGTTAGGTTAGATGAGGTTTAACGTCCCAGTTTCCAACCAATTGGTTCAAGTCGAGACGACCACGGCCTTTTTTTTCAAGCACAAAGGCAGTAGGTTCCATTTTTAAAGTCTTTGGTATGACCCGGCCAGGATTTGAACCCTAGACCTTCCGACTGTAAGTCGGATAACGTACGTTTGTAATACTGGCCTAGCCTAACATAGTAACACTAACAGTTGGAGCTTGTAGTGCATAAAATAAATACAGTATAAGTTAGACCTACCGTAAGACTACAATACCTGACAAATGTAAATGTAACAAACCCCCCACCCTCGTTCAGTGTTGACTCAAAATTAGTGGAGGTGGACTCGAGCACAACATTGAAGGGGGAGAGGGGTCTTTTGAAAAACTTGAGAGAGTGAAACTTGTTACAGCTTTTGCTAGTGTACATTTTTTTTTAGAATTATAGGCTAGTGTAAAACCTAAGAAAACATGCTAGCCTGTAGATTTGTGGATTGGTAGTGTAATGTCTCTTGCTAATGTAGCCTTAATGTAATGCACAGCCATGACCAATTCAAGGGACTGGAAAAGAGAGTCTGAAGCCTTTTTTTCATGAGCCACGGGGCATTGCAGTCATGGTATCTATTCCCCATAAATAGTGATATTATATACAAAAACCATAAATAAGTCATAGTTCTCAAAAAACATTTCTTACCAAGACCCCTTACATTTCCCTAAAGAGAGCTTCCCAGTGCAAGGTATAGTATGATGTGCAGTTACTCTGAAAAGGGTTCTAGACTATGCCTGGCCCTTGGGCAGGACATAGTAGTATATTCCTATATGCCACACACTCGCTAAACACACTCATTTCTGAGAAGTTAGTAGCAGGGAGGAGATTATACATTCATGTCCACTCATTGTCCAGTGACAAAGAAATGACAAATTCTGGCCAAACCTAGGGTCAGTCCCAGCCAACTCATTCCCAAGCCCATTTACGTATTTCTGCTATGGGAAGTATTCAGGCTAGGTAGATGCTGGATATCTTAGGTATGCGATTATGACTTAACATGCCAACTTGATGGCCTATTTTTTCTTCCTTTTGCATTTACACATTGTATGTTACTATTCCAAGCTTAGTTATACAGTAGATCTATGCCAGTTTGACATGGCATAGTGTTTGAGGAACGAAATTTGATTGGGCCCAAAACTTTGCATGGCTGTCAGATAGGCCCCAAAACAAACATGCACAGTATGGCACTGAGCTCACTCTGTCTCATCCAAACCAGCTAGGTTTCAGGCCAACTCAGTCCCAAGCTTACTCTCCTTTTACACCAACACTGACCAAAATCAACTCAGTTTGATAAATATCATAATAACATACAAGTGTAAAGCTGGTGCAATGTATTCTGATCAAACTTCTACTGTAGGATGAAAAGTAAAACTGGTGGATCAGGAAACTCAGAATATACTTGGAAGTGTCAATATCTAGGCCTAGGCTATGGCTTGTGGAGTACCAGCATGTATACAGTATACCAGCCTGGTTGGATTTGACAGCAAAATTTTTATCTCAGGCTGACCTAACTCTCATGATGAAGGGAGTTTACCTCCCACAGAAAAGTCTGCAGTATCAACTTGGAGTTAAAATGGAAAAGGCCTAGAGGCACATACAGTAATGATATTTGAACCAGAAGTAGCCTGGAAGGCTTCCTATTTCCTAAACAACCCCAAGTATATGCATGAGCTGATGAAGCCAGTTGTCAGGCCTAAATGCACAATGAAAGTGATATAACTGCAGAAAATTGCTCTATTTATAAATATTGGTTTTTGGACTTTGAAAATCAAAGTGTGCATACATGTGGATTTAGTGTGGACTATTGTGTAGTAGAGGCTAAGGTATGGGGCATACAGTAACACCAGTGGCTACCATTGTGACCTAACCAGGCTATGGTAAAGGATACTTTGGCACACTGTAGCACTTAAGACTGTGGATGTTAGCCCTTGGACATAGACTACTACTTTCCATGACAGTAAAGGTTGTATGTATGATATTGCCTGTATGGTAGAGTTTGGACTTTTATGGTAACTACATGGATCATAGGAGTTTAAAGAATTGATATTCCAGTAGCAATGTAAGGGGATCCAAAATAACATGGAAAAATTTTTCATCACCTGCTCTTTAACCCCACACCAATAGCTTGTTCATAACTCAAGATATTCCTGTCAGAAGATAGATTAAGCTTGTCAAGAAAAGACTGGCTTTTGCTTCAAGGTTTCAAAGTGTTATGTAATACTGACAGATTGGTTCTAAATTTTTTGTTGCACATACTTTAAATGTGAAGTGTGTGAGACATATTAGTAACATTCATTGCAGATTAGGTCTAACATTTTGTGAGAATAAGGTTTATAACACAAAGTGTCTACATGTGTGAAGATTATAAAGAAATACAAAAGATGTTCAATGAGTTTGCCTGTATGATGTCACAGATTCCTTAATTGCATGCAATTTACTGATGTGAATATTTGCTTGGAATATTTATATATAACTTCCAAATGCAGCAGGCTATTGAGACAAGGTTCACACTAATAAAGAGAGGGAAAATCCTTGTTTTTAGGAAAGTACCACTTTTTGTTCCTGGAATATCCCTTTTAATTGGCTGGTAAGTCAGTGGTACACAAGGAGAATTTTGGAACCTTCTGCAGGGTTGTGACTCTGCTTACTACCTTCTCCAGCTTATAGTCCCCTTTCACTGAATAGAGTTGGGACCCCTCTCCCACATTCCACATGTCTGTAAAACATGAATGAATAGAAAAACATATTCAAGTGAAGGATACAAATAAGTGTATCATGGTGTGTACCATGTGAATCCAGAGTTTGACTCCCCAGAAAGGGGGTGCTGACTTTGTGATCATGAAATCTTAAGTCTGCTTGCCACAAATGTGTGAAACTTGATGGGGGTTCTTTTTCACTGACATCACAAGAAAGGATGCACATCACTTGTCATTTGATGAAGTGATTTATTTCTTGTTCTATTTACAGTATGCCCGAGTAGAGATGCTAAGACTTGCTGGTCATCTTGATCTTGACAAAGCAGGCAATATTCTTAGTGACCAACTACATGTTCTTGGCAGTTGTGCTGTGAGCTACTGCTGCACCTTCATCCTTGAAAGACTGACAAGGGAATGGATGCATCATGGATCTCATGGATTTCTGCAGATGTTAGTGGGGGGGGGGGGAGGGTGGTGCTGAAGAGAGCCAGTGGGGGTACTGATTCACTGACCATGCACTCAGTATATAGCAATGAACGTTACCTCATTGCAGGACACATATCTCAAAGTTAAATTTAATTTTCAAACCACTGAACTGTTTTTACTTTTCAAACCATTGAACTGTTTTTCATTTAGTGACTGTAGTTTAGTATATAATGACAAGGGGGGGGGGGTATGGGTTTGGGGTTTCTTCCGAATTGTTTGTTCTTTCAACAAGACAATGGCTAGCAGGTTGAACGCTTAGTTACAGGAAGCTTACTGGTGACCTGTGGTGGTTGCTGATAACCTGACAGGACTAATATCATCCACTCCTTTTCTTTGTAAAAATATGGAAAATACATAGTTGATTTTGGTAAAATCGTTTTTCTTTCTTTTTTGCGTGGTATAATTATTGTGCAACTTTTCATTACTGGTGAGATCATAAAGAAAGGTCAATTACAGCAGTGTATAAGGCTATCACAAAGATGGAAGGAATACAGAATGCATCGCAGTTCGATCATCATTTATCAACCAGGATCTGATTCTACACTTGAATGCCTGCCCAGGTTGAGTCAAGATTGTGTTGGAAAGGAGTGGAGCTTTGCACTGTAAACGTGCAGTAGATGCTGTAAATGATTTATCGATGGATTTGTTCCACTTGGTTATTAGAACGAAGGACAAGTTTATGACAACAGAAAGGACAAGACTAAAAGAAGGGTTTCTGTATGCCTACCTGAATCTTCTTTGCACATCCCCTAAATTTGGCCCCTGGACCCCAAGCCCTCGAAAGAAGGGGGGACTGCGCTTTGTTGATTTACAGCACCATTAGCATGCTCTAAATGAAGTCACAACTACAAAAGCCTGTGTTGGTCCCCTCACCTTTGTACTTCAGACAGATCAACACCAATGGAAATGGAAGTGAATAATCAGGCGTGTAGCCAGGATTTGGTAAAAGGTAGGGGTTCAGGTTACAATGACCCAAAAATGCTAGATTTGAGTGCAAAGCACTGTCCATGAGGGTTCATGCGCCAGGTGTCTCTCCTAAAGGCTCCTGTGAGTTCTAGACAGTGCCTCATTCAGGCCAGGGAGTAAATACTTGGAAGCCCTGGCATAGCCTGAGAAAGCTGTTCTAACATGGGGGCGAGGGAGGGGTAAGGGGGCTGAATGTTAGTTCGGAACGCCATGCTAGGGGAGGAATGTAAGGGGCATAAGACAGAAAAATTTTTTCAATATTTGAGGGTCTTTCGATGCCATTTGTTGCAAAGTATTGTGGAAATTTTAAGGAAAAGTTCTAAAAATTCTCACATTTGTTTACAGAGGGAAAAAGGTTTTAGTCCTTGAATGATGTAGGGGTTAGGGGAGGGGCCTAAGGATACTTCTTCCCAGTGACATGTTTGACGGGGGCCTTAGCCTCCCCGCTTCCTACGCCTATGAGCCCTTGGATATTCTAAAGGATATGCGTACTAAAATCCTAACTTTCTTCTGAATTGATTGAAAGAACACTTTAAATACCACAAAAATCGCAAATTAACCTCTAACTGACAAACAAGGGAGAGATTTGATGATGCATGAACTTAGTGGGGGGAAGGGTATTGATGGAACTAGTTGCTCCTACAGGAGTTTTAAATGATACACACGTAATGAGAGAACAATAGTTTAAGGTCAAGCCCCTCCCCCAGAAAAAGAAAATGTATTTTACAATACCCACTTTACAAAAAAAAAAAAAAACCCTTTGTCAGTTTGTCTTAAATACTTAGGTAGCATGTTTGTAGCCAGACAAGGTACTGGAGGGGCGAGGTACCTAACGGACGGGGAGGCGAAATATTTATGGGGGTGGGCAAAATATGCAAAAACGCATTCTGCAGCCATTGGTAATTTTAATTTTTAAAGGCCACCACCCCTGCCCCCACCGGCTACCGGCCTGTTAGGTAGTGTGCCACAGGTAATCACAGGCATTTTAGTGTGAAAGCAATTTTTTCCGAGACATCGACACAGTTTGCTATAGTTGCCACAAGTTTTCACTGACGAGGTTTACAGACAAAAATGTGTGCAAATAAAAATTACTATTGGCAACTTGCGGCCGGGTTGTGCTGCGTCTGGATGCACGAACAAACCAGAAAAGGGTTACAAGTTGTATAGATTCCCATCCTGTACAAAAAAAAGGCTTCGGTGGGCTGTAAAATTTAGAAGGTTCAACTGGAATCCATCAAGCAGCAATCGCTTATGCGATGTAACTTTACAGTATACAACTTATTAATACATGTAGGCCTAACGTTAGAGTAGGCTTAGCCTTAGAGTTAGATTACGACGTTCTGTACAAGGCCTAGATTATACCGTATACGGCGGTTCCATCTCTATATTCCGACTGCTTGATATTCCAGCACATAAACCCATATAGAACTCCTAACCCTTTGGCCTAACCCATAGGTGTAGGAATCTTTTCGAGACTGGGGGCTGAACCTTGTTTCGGATCGCCGTCCTGGGGGAGGGGGTGTACTCCTCCCCTTTGGAAAATTTTGGGGTATTTAAGGGTCCTCAGATGCAATTTGGTGCAACATTTTGGACAAACTTTTAGGAAAGACACTGCAAATTTTTGACGTTTCTTACAGAAGAGACAAATAAAGGGTTTTTGCCCTTGGATATTGGGGGGGGGGCGGAAGCATACTTCAGCTTCCTCACATTTTTGACTGGGGGATAACGCCCCCAGCTCCCCCTTCCTACGCCTACGACCTAACCGGCTAACCCTATACCTAATACTAACCCTATTCGAGATTTGTCGGAATATCCCCATAGAGACGTTGGAATACCAGAGCTGCAGTCCCCAGTCATCGGTGTAGGAGCAGTGACGTATTTAGGGGGCCATTGGGCCATGCCCCCACCGTTCACTGATGCCGATTTTTTTTTACTTCCTAAAGATACGTAAATTTTTTAACACAAATTTTACTGTAAATGGTAGCATGTGTGACACCAGATTGCTTGTAAGGACACCCAATTTTTCAAAAATTTTCAAAGGGGAGGGGGCACCCCATTAAGCCATGGTTGCCCTCACTGATGCCAGTGTTTTTGTTTTAGTTCCTAAAAATACGTCGATTTATTAACACAAATTTTACTTCAGATGTAGCATATGTGGCGCAAGATTGCATGTAAGGTCACCCAATTTTTCAAAAATTTTCATAGGGGAGGGACACACAATAACAGATCAAACATTTCTCCTGGATCTATTAGTAACATGAGAAAACTGAAACATTTGCGTACCTTTGAGGTTTTTTTCATGGAATACAGCCTGGTCAGTCACAATTAATTTTATAAAATTTGAGGCCAGCTAGGTCTTTCCATAAAATAAAAAAGTGTCACTAGGAAGTGTTCCCCTATATTTACCCCTTCCCCCAGACCTCTCCTGAAGCTTTCTCTAAATGATGAAAAATCTTAATGATTAGTTCAACTTGCTCACAACTTTCCATAAAAAGCACCATTTTGCATGTATGTCATCCTGCAATATTAACGTACTAAGTAGTTTTCTTAGAAAGAAGGGGTAGACCCAGCCCAGAATAGACCCCCTCCCCCTCTTTTACCAGCACAAAAATAACACACCAAAATGAGATTTTTTGAAATAGTTCACTTTTAAAACTGTCAAAAAAGCATACACCATTCTGCATTTTCGTCACTTCCTATTAGCAAAAGTTACCCAAAATGGAGGGTGTTATCCCCTCCCTCTACACCCCTCCCAGGACGGCTTTTCTTTTTTTTATTTTCCTAATTTAATTGTCACTTATTACAATATTTTCCAATCACATAAATTAACATCACAATAAAATACAGGTGATAAAGTAGACTTTAACATTTGCCTGTCAACAATCGTTTGTAAAAATAAATAATATTTTAAAGAAAATATCTTTGTAACGTTTCAAAAATACCTACAAATCCAAATCTAGTAAAGTAAACCAGGGCAACCAATAACGTTCCCAGATACCCACTTTCAAATCTTTCTTTAATATATATGAGTAGAGCATGAAATAATTTCTTAAATAAGGCAATAGCCCAATAGTAGACGGGGGAGTTTTCATTTGCTTACAGCGGAATACATAGTATTTTATTAAAATTATCACTAGATTGAGTTCACATGAGAAATCACTCCCAAATAATGCTACCGTATTATTTCTTAATTCAACGTTAATTCCAGCGTTTACAAGGAAGTTTTGCATGTAATTCCAAAGGGCTAAAGTATAATGGCAGTTACAAAAAAGATGATGAATGTTACGTAACTCCTTTTAAAAAGCCATTCTGATCAAATGAAATGAGGTTAGACAATACGCCTTTAATGCGATTAGCAATGCAAGAGGACGCTATTTTATACGTAACATTAGTTCAACTTGCTCACAACTTTCCATAAAAAGCACCATTTTGCATGTATGTCATCCTGCAATATTAACGTACTAAGTAGTTTTCTTAGAAAGAAGGGGTAGACCCAGCCCAGAATAGACCCCCTCCCCCTCTCTCACCAGCACAAAAATAACACACTAAAATGAGATTTTTTGAAATAAAATCACTTTTAAAACTGTCAAAAAAGCATACACCATTCTGCATTTTCGTCACTTTCTTTAGCAAAAGTTACCCAAAATGGAGGGTGTTATCCCCTCCCTCTACACCCCTCCCAGGACGGCTTTTCTTGCACCGTGTGACAAACTAAAGGATCTGGCAGACAGCCAGCCAGAGTCAACCAATACGGATGATTGTCACAAGAGAACAGAACGCTGTAACTCACTTTGTTTTACAGTTTGTACGGAAAACTGTACGCAAACAGTGTATATGATATCTGGCCATAGTTAACATTTGGCTCCAAATGGCGCCCATGAAATAAGTTGGCCAATCTCTCCCACTATAGGGTCTCTAGTCAAATAGTGAAAACATGTCGCCCTGTTTGTTCAAAGTAGTAAATTGGTTGATTTCGATTAACATTTAATGAAATTGAATAATATGGTATCCATTGAAAAGCTAAGCTATAAATAATAATAGATAAAATCTACAGTTAGTCACGGTGGCCCAGCGGTTAGGGCGTAGGACTTAAAATCCTTTGGGATCTTCCCGCGCAGGTTCGAATCCTGTCCGTGACGAGTCGCTTTTAGTATCTTCTCCTCTGCTTGAATTACGTGCAAGCTCCACATAGCCAACGACTGTTGATACTCTATCCAACAAATGGTCATGGTTCCATACCAAGGTTTGCTGAATATAGTTGAAAATGGCACTTTTCAAAACACAGAGAACATGAATAGCTCCCTAGATCTCTTCACCATAATAGTCATGTACGGCATTCTTTCACTATCGCCTATCCAGGGTAGAGAGCGCTCTTTACCCTGTTCGGAAGGGAAGAAATAGAGATCACTTATCAGGATGGTAAGGACAATTTTCTCCAAGAAAAGTAGGATACACGTCCCTTTCGAACCCCTCGCAGGACGGCGGTTAATGCCGTCACCCTCATTTGATACCTCGCCCCCCCCTTAAAATTTCTAGGTACTGCCCTGAATTTGACGGTCCACGTTGTACCGCTACTTTGATGCTTAATCATCTTTTGGACTCAATAGACTCCGCAAACTTCTTTGTACAATGCCTTACAGACTTCACTGATTGAGTGATTAATCTGTCTGTTGTTGCTCTACGCACAAAACCTGCTTAGCCTTAAGATTAATATTTAAATCATTATTGATATTCAATTATGTACTAATTATTCATACTTTATGGTAATTTTTAATGGTTCATAAATAAATATTCATGACATGTAAATAAGGCAGTTTGCTATTAACGGTTTCTTTTAATTTCAGCTTTGGAAATCCCCAACTACTCGTATAGCTTAGTGATGTGTACTCAGGTTATCAATGATATACTCATGCTCTTTCGTCGTAGCTTTCTGTCCTCTCTCCCACAGCAAGATTGCAAGAAGAAGTTGCTGAATGTGAAGAAATCACAGAGATCATCGGGAATTACAAGTGGGGATATCATGGAAGAGACAAAAGGGTAGGGAAGTATTAGAGTCAAATCTCAAAAGCTGTGAAAACTGCTAATTTTGCACGCAAATATATGCAACTCTTTTAGATTCCCCAAAATACCCATGCCCCATTTTACTACGCTGACCCCATAAAAAAGAGCGCCCTTCTTTAGCTTGTCGGCTAGAGAATCTGACGTAACTTCCGGGCACTGATTCTGAATTACTACCGAAGAGGATACACGTAGAGGGTGTCGTAATGTTACTCAAATCAAAATGTAATTGAATGTGTACGTCGATGTTTTTGTGTATGTGTGAAGGTCGCTTCTTTGCTAAAACCATGTACGAAGTAAAGCTTAAAGTGATAAATTATGGATGCAATGTATGTAAACGCTAGGTGTCTCAAGTTTGTCGAGGGTATAAATTCGCTTGTACCTAAATGGCCCCAAATGAAATTATTTCAAAATTTGCTAAGAATACTACTGAATACTGACCTAGCCCAGTTATATACTAGTTGTTTTGTAATGTCAGTTACTAGTTCAAGTGGCTTTAGCCAAAAGTAATGCGAGTGTATTTTCGTGTATTTACAGGCCCCTTTTTGACTAGCAAATAACCCCAGTTGTGAAATTATGTAAGCAAGATATTATGAACTGCTTGAATTAAATGTTGATTCCCAAGCTTTATATGTCTGAACGAGTCACGATTGGATTGCCAACTTGTATCCCGTGACTGAAGTATCTCGATCCGAAGAGCAGTGGTCGCTGGCAGTCAACTTGACTAACCCTTTGATTAGCCTAAAGCCTCCAGGGATAAGCCCGACTAAGGAGCAAGAGATCTCCTTGACGACAGACGGGACCAGGCTACAAAGGACCAACGCTTTACAGGGAAAAAAAGCTAAGCTAGTTTTTCATTTTAAAGTAATAAATCGGATAACAGGACTTCTAACTGCTAATGGAGTAAAGGGGTGAAGCCAAATGTTGTGGAAAGAAAATCTTGGAAACAAACCCGCATATGTGGGACGGTACCCCTGGCATCGGTTAAAAAACTGTTTTGAATTATTGAGAAGACTATCAACGAAGGTTTTCAACGTATAAGAAGTTACTATGGGTACAGACTTTTTAAGACTTTTTCGTATCAGCGATGTCAGGACTTCAGCCCCATACAGTGTTGGCCTGGTAGAGTGGTTCGGTAATGAATGTTAATATCGGTCGATTCTAAGCACAACATATAGACAACACACAACACAATAAATTGATCTGCTTTGTTGTCACGAAAGTCAACCATTGAAACATCACAGTTTTTAGCTGCTTGGTCATTTATTACATTTTTCACACCATTTTCACATAAGCTTGAGTTATTTACATAATATGTTGGTTTCGTTATACTGTTACATTGTGGTTTACATAATATTTCAAATTCGAATGAACAGCAAATAATGACTGAAAAACATGAACGTAATAAATATTCCACCATACGAATTATTTCACGATGCGTAATTGGAAATAACAAGGGAATATTTTGTCATCCAGTGCTGATCTTTAAACTAATTTGAAACATTTTAATTTGTAGTTCTTCACCCAACGGTAAAGAAGATCAGTTCCAAAATGTCAGAATGTGGTTCCCTAAACCTGGTCTAACACAAACGAGCCTACGTTTAATGATGTGTTGAACACGCATTTACACTAACGGATAACGTAGTCGTTTGTAGTTTTATATCTTTATACTATAAGTCGAACGATGACTTCAAATGAAAGACAAAGAAAACAACCCAAATCGATACTTATTAAAAGTGAATCAATTGAGTTAAAAACTAATCCATTTCCTACATGGGAAATTCATCACATTCAGTCAGTCAAGCCTATAATTTTTTCTTTCATTAAATTTACATTTAAGATTCTACTAGTGTTTTCCCATCTTCTAGACTTGTCAAAAATGAATCAAAATTCCTCATTTCCCCATTTTTTTAAGCTTTTACATCAGAAGTTGTCAATGGCAAAGCAAACCTAAGGTAAAGTGCACTTTACTAGATTTTTTGTAATGTTTTGGCAGCAGAAGCTTCTATCTCCCAAGAAAGTCTACGCGTTTGCTTAACATTTTTCAGTTACCTTATTTTGCATGAAAAATAATATATACTCAACTAAAAAGAAATTAATTCAAAATGAATCATGAGTATTACATAGTTACTTATCACCACTCAAGTAACTCTTTAACGTTGACCAAACAACCGTTGTTACAAGATGAAATTAAAATTACTAATTTCAAATTCTGTACTTTCTCACATGCAAAGGCCTGCCCATCATAATCGTTCCATTCCATGGGGACCTCTTTGTCTTTTTCAAAATCTTTCTCTCCTTGTTTGTGGGGCCTAAATCTCATCTCCGATCTTATTATTTACAAATATGAGTTGCGAATGTATAGCCTAATGGGAGGGATGCGGTCGTACAGCCACATAACGATACTTAGGAAAAGTGAATCAAGCTTAAAACTTATCCATTCCTACATGGGGGATCACATTCATTAAGTCAAGCGCACATTTTTTTTTCTCCCATTGAAATCACAATTCAGATTCTACCAGTGTTTTCCCAGCCTCTCAACTCGGCAAAGAATAAATTTTAACAATTTTTAATTCTCCTCATTTTTCCAGTGTTCACTTCAGAAGGTATCATTGGCCAAGCAAAGCTAAGATAAAGTGCACTTAACTAGGCAAATTTGGTAATGCTTTTGAACCAAAATGCTTCTGTCTCTATAGAAAGCCAACGCGTTTGTTGAACATCTTTCTACCTTATTTTGATTTTAGGATAATGTACATTCAGTTGGAAAGTAGTTAAACCAGATAAATCACGCATATTACATAGTTACCAACCATATACTCTTCGACTTTGACCAGACAACCGTTTTTAGAAGACGATATTAAAATAGCGAATGTCAAATTCTGCTCTTTTTGACCTGCAAACACCTGTTCATCATAATAGTTCCATTCCATGGGAACCTCTTTGTCTTTTTCAAAATCTCCCTCTTCTTCCTTATGGGAACTAAATGTCATCTCCGATCTACCATGCCAGGGATCATCAACTTCCATCATTTCAACACCTGATTCCTCATTTTTCAAAATCTCGTTTTCAAAGCCTACCCCTTCTTGGTTGTGAAAGTTAGTTTTCATTTCAGAGAAAGAATGCCACGGATCATCCACTTCCATCATTTCAACGTCTGGTTCCTTCAACTTTTCTTTGCGTTTGAAATATCGGCTTTTTCTGAGTCTGAACGGGCAAGGCAGTAACGTCTTGGGCCTACGTTTCTGTATATTATTCTGCCACAATAGAATCCTTTTCGTTGGAGAAGCCGCGGTCGCTTAAATGGCACAAGATGCAGTGGCGTAGCCTGCTTTTGTGTCGGGGGGGGGGGGGCAAAAGCACCATGATTTCCCCCAATTAGTGATCTGCTTCCTAATAATCAGTGTTCTCCGCACGTCAAATTTTTTGTCCGGGTGCTTTCATCTGACCTGGCTGATGTGACTGATCGCCGTTTTGGGGGAGGGGTCTAAGGGGAGGGGGTGTCCCCCTCCCCCTTTGGAAAATTTTTGCTCATATAAGGTGGGCTAGATGCAAAATGGTGCCACATTTGGTGCTAAATGTAAACTGAATACATCACCAAGAATTCCTATTTTTTTAGGAAGCTTTGTTTTATCTTGCTTGTCTTCAGGTCTTGGTAAATTTTTCTTGAGTCCTATTGGTAGATCAGAATCACAATGGGTGAAGTACAGTAATTAAGTGAGCCCTGGTACACCTTTCTCTTCATCAGTTCACCACATTCACCACAATCAGTCCAAATTTTTCGAGGACCTGCCCTTGTAGCAGAGTATAGCACTTGACCACTGACCCATTCTAACAAACTGCATATACCACAATGCTGCTGCTTTAATTATCAAGAAACATTGGAAGTATACAGTAAAAGGACAGAGTCCCTTGTCAGAGGTTGAGATCCCATGCTGTATATAACAGATAGTAAAACATAACTAGTACAACTATAAGCATGGTGTCATCATTCCATCTCTGAAAACCTTAATGAAGACTGGTTGTGCCAGTGTGGCATATACTTTTAAATAAGTCAAGTGTACTGGTTAAGAAATTTAAAATTTTACCAGATCACGAGTAAATTTCACCATATATTCACTTTCAAAATTTCCCAAAAGATTTTTCCAGAGGGGGCAACTCGCCCCCCCTGTCCCCCCCCCCCCGGCTACACCACTGACAAGATGAGACTTCATATCTAAAGTATATGCTTCAAGGCCTCAAGAAACTGCCCTCGTCGGAGATGTAAGGTCATAAATTTTCAGTGGAGATGGTTTTTGAGTATTAATTATTCTTTGGGTCTCCGGAAATTCTCTGACACAGGAAGCTTGTATCTCTTTGTGGTTGGTCTTAAGTATCTCAGAAAATAGCTGTTGTTAATTAAAGTTGATTCAGACTGCACTGCTATAATGGTAGAAAATCCACTTTCTTCAGAGTTTTTTTTTCTGCAACTTTTTGGGAAAACTGGTTGTCAATCGACAGCACAAGATTTAAAGATTTGGTCTACTGAAAATTCTGAAGGTTAATACATTAATTTAATAAAGCTGCTTAACCCCAAGAAGTCGAGAGACAAAATTTAAACTTCAACGTAATGCCTGTTTGACAAATCTGTAAACATATGTAAGATGACGTATTCCGGTCGACGTTCAGTAAGGAGGAAAATGGCTCACCTATAGTGTGCACGCCTTTGATGGAGAACAGGGGATCTCAAAATATGTTTTGTCTAATCGAAATTAAGCTAGAAACCGATTAATTTCAACTTGAAAATATTAATTCCATTCTTCACGTGGTTAATCGGAGTTATTTGTACTTCTTTAATAGTAAAAAAACTCAATATTGTAACTTGTCAACGAAAAATGTTTTTAGTCTTCTTATTGGTTAATTGATTGTGGATAAAATACAATTCTCATTTCCTGTGGCACTCAGCTTCTGCGAAGATCAAGTAAAATTTGCCAATGTTCGACTGGAGGGACGATACTAAAAGGGATTGGTGAGCAGACATTTGATGTTCAGAAACAAATATTCCTCAAATTTGAGAAAATGAAGTTGTCAGATTGACTGCGCAGTACACTCCCCCAGATCACCTTGCCCGACCGCTCTCAACAAGGTTGTAATTTTTTTTTGTATATTATGCGTGATTACCAAGGAAGTGCTGTTCTAATCTCGTAATATATTCAGTGAGCTCTAGGTTAAAAAGGACACGTGTAGAGGGGTAGAAAACACCCCTCCCCTTCAATTTTTGGCTTCGGTATTGGAGAGCACGGTGACAAAACTGCTCCCAACACCGATTACCTTAGCCGGTAGAGAGTCACTCACTCTGCCCTCATTTTCAGGTGTCAAGATAAACCTGTAGATCAGGCAGTCAGGTGTAAGAACTGTTACAGTCTTTAATCGATACTCCACCGTACCTATAGTTTGTATTATTGTAACAGTTGATTCCTCAAACATTTCATTGGCAAATGCTAATTTTGGGAAGTGGTTTTGTCAAACCTGAAGACGTGAAGCTGAAAATGTCAGTCATTGACATATTCTGTTATATTTTGTGTCTGACAAAGGACAAATTACGGACAACCTGAGAAAATTATTCACAAATATGACGGTTGTGAATGTTTATCCGAATGGGAGGGATGCGGTCGTGTCAGTTCAATTTAGGGGAGGCAATCGGACAATGGGGCGTGTCACTGTCTGGGTTTTGGAAGTTTCCAGCAAATGTCAAACTGTTCATATTGTAAAAAAATGTTCATCAAACAGAATCGCGTTAACCGGAAACTCGTGTACCGAAGAAATTGTGCCAGGTAAGTGACGTTTTAAAAGCTGAAATTATGTGAAACATTTTTTTTTTAATTTGTCGTTGATATTTATTCCTATTACAGATATGCTTGATAAGTGACATCACTTCTTAAATAAACGACATTACAACCTTTGTAATGTTCAATACGATTTCTCGACCCTTTCTTCTTTATTGATATCTTTCCTTCACAACAAATTTTAAATTCAATTTAAACATTGACAGAATTTCTTTTGAAAATAAACAATTAGAAAAGCGTGTCTTAACAATAAGACCAACTAGGTGAGATCACAATTTGAGTCAATGATACAGCATCCTTATGAGAACCGACGTTTTACAAGAAAACAAAAAATGTTTAGCTAGTAGTTCATTTTAGAGTAATATATAGGATACAAGGACATCTAACTACTAACGGCGGACAAGACAGACGCCAACTCGTGTTGAAGGAAAATCGGGGAAACATGCCCCCATATATATAGGACCGTACTCCCGGCATTGGTTAGAAAAACTATTTGAAATTATTAAAGGGATTTGCCAGTGACAAAAATCAATGATTTCAAAAGATGCAGTAAATTTTTCTCTCCTAGGAGGTGAAAGCTTCATCTCAATAGCTTGTAGCGTTTGGAAGATACCGTACTAATTTTCAAAGAAATGTAACTTCTTCTCAAGATAGAGTGCATTATGGGAAATCTGTGATGTCATCGCGGCACATTAATTTGACAAAGCATTGAATTTCTTTATGATATTGACACTGTTGTAGGAAATACTTAGCAACTTTGTTTGTTATGCCATACATATGATGTAGATTTCTGCTAAACCTACATAAAAAGATATTTAAACATTCCAACAGTATCAAATTTCAAGGACAATAGAACATTCAATTATAAAGGAAAACAAAAGAAATCCTAGGCAATTGATGTGTCCACTTTACATAAACATTCTGTGACCTTGATGGGAACTGGAGGTATTTTTGGACAAAAATACGTAGTCTTTAATATTAGATATCTTGAGTTAGGAAAAGTGTATTCCTACAGGGTTTAGAGGGTATGAACTGAAATTTTTTTCTCTTTCACATGGGACCCTTGTAAAAAGCCACTGGAAAAAACCTTTAAGAAGACTATCAAAGAAGCTTTTCAACGTGCACGGAGTAAATATCGGTATAGTACTCTCGGAGGTTATTTCGTATCAGCGATGTCAGGTCTTCAGCCCCATATAGTGGTGGCCTAGTAGGGGTTCAGTAATGAAAGTTAATGTCCCTCAATTCTAAGCACGGCATATAGATAACGCACAACACAATAAATTGGTATCCTTTTGTTGTCACGAAAGTCAACCAAGCATCACAAATTTTTCGATTGCCTGGTCATCTATTACATTTTTCACACACTATGATCTTGATTCGTTTACATCATGAAATAGTATTCCAGATTATGACGAACAATATATAATGACTGAAAAACATGAACGTAATAATATTTCACCATATTAATTTTTGTCCAAGGTCATTGAAAATAAGAAGGGAAAATTTCATCACTCAAAGAAGATTTTAAAAATAATGTGTAACATTTCAATTTGTCTTTTTGTCACCCAACCTTAAAGAGCCTCTGTTGATGAAGCTCGCAAATGTGGTTCCATAGGCTGTGTCTGAAGACAAACGAGCCCATCTTTAATGATGTGTTGAATGCATTTATACTTTCTGATAACTTTGTCGTGTGTAGTTGTATATTCATACACTACTTGTCGAGTGCTGACTTCACAACGAACATAAAGAATACAGCCCCATAACGATACTTAGGAAAGAGCGAATCAAGCTGAACACTTATCCATTCCTACATGGTGGATCACATTCATTAAGTCAAGCGCACATTTTTTTCTCCCATTGAAATCACAATTCAGATTCTACCAGTGTTTTCCCAGCCTCTAGTCTCGGCAAAGAATAAATTTTAACAATTTTTAATTCTCCTCATTTTTCCAGTGTTCATTTCAGAAGGTGTCATTGGCCAAGGAAAGCTTAGATAAAGTGCACTTAACTAGGCAAATTTGGTAATGCTTTTGAACCAAAATGCTTCTGTCTCTATAGAAAGCCAACGTGTTTGTTGAACATCTTTCAATTACCTTATTTTGATTTTAGGATAATGTACACTCAGTTGGAAAGTAGTTAAACCAGATAAATCACGCATATTACATAGTTACCAACCATTTAAAATACTCTTCGACTTTGACCAAACAACCGTTTTTAGAAGACGATATTAAAATAATGAATATCAAATTCTGCTCTTTTTGACCTGCAAACACCTCTTCATCATAATAGTTCCATTCCATGGGAACCTCTTTGTCTTTTTCAAAATCTTCCTCTTCTTTCTTATGGGAACTAAATTTCATCTCCGATCTACCATGCCAGGGATCATCAACTTCCATCATTTCAACACCTGATTCCTCATTTTTCAAAATCTCGTTTTCAAAGCCTACCCCTTCTTGGTTGTGGAAGTTAGTTTTCATTTCAGAGAAAGAATGCCACGGATCATCCACTTCCATCATTTCAACGTCTGGTTCCTTCAACATTTCTTTGCGTTTGAAATATCGCCTTTTTCTGAGTCTGAACGGGCAAGGGCAGTAACGTCTTGTGCCTATGTTTCTTTTTATTATTCTGCCACAATAGAATCCTTTACGTCGGAGAAGCCCCCGTCGCTTAAATGGCACAAGATGAGACTTCATATCCAAAGTATATGCTTCAAGGCCTCAAGAAACTGCCCTCGTCGGAGATGTAAGGTCATAAATTTTCAGTTGAGATGGTTACTGAGAATTTATTATTCTTTGGGTCTCGGGAAATTCTCTGACACAGGAAGCTTGTATCTCTTTGTGGTTGATCTTAAGTATCTCAGAAAATAGCTGTTGTGAATTAAAGTTGATTCAGACTGCACTGCTATAATGGTAGAAAATCCACTTTCTTCAGAGTTTTTCTCTGCAACTTTTTTGGGAAAACTGATTTTCAATCGACAGCACAAGATTTGAAGATTTGGTCTACTGAAAATTCTGAAGGTTAATACATTAATTTAATAAAGCTGCTTAACCCCAAGAAGTCGAGAGACAAAATTTAAACTTCAGCGTAATTGCCAGTTTGACGAATCTGTAAACAATTGTAAGATGACGTATTCCCGTCGACGTTCAGTAAGGAGGAAAATGGCTCACCTATAGTGTGCACGCCTTTGATGGAGAACAGGGGATCTCAAAATATGTCTTGTCTAATCGACATTAAGCTAGAAACCGATTAATTCCAACTTGAAAACATTACTTCCATTTTTCACGTGGTTAATCGGAGTTATTTGTACTTCTTTAATAGTAAAAAAACTCAATATTGTAACTTGTCAACGAAAAATGTTTTTTAACTTCTTATTGGTTAATTGATTGTGGATAAAATACAATTCTCATTTCCTGTGGCACTCAGCTTCTGCGAAGATCAAGTAAAATTTGCCAATGTTCGACTGGAGGGACGATACTAAAAGGGATTGGTGAGCAGACCTTTGATGTTCAGAAACAAATATTCCTCAAATTTGAGAAAATGAAGTTGTCAGATTGACTGCGCAGTACACTCCCCCAGATCACCTTGCCCGACCGCTCTCACCAAGATTGTAATTTTTTATTTTTTTTTTTTTGTATATTATGCGTGATTACATAGGAAGTGCTGTTCTAATCTCGTAAAATATTCAATGAGCTCTAGGTTAAAAAGTACACGTGTAGAGGGGTAGAAAATACCCCTTCCCCTTCAATTTTTGGCTTCGGTATTGGAGAGCACGGTGACAAAACTGCTCCCAACACCGATTACCTTAGACAGTAGAATGTCACTCACTCTGTCCCCATTTTCAGGTGTCAAGATAAACCTGTAGATCAGGCAGTCAGGTGTAAGAACTGTTACAGTCTTTAATCGATACTCCACCGTACCTATAGTTTGTATTATTGTAACAGTTGATTCCTCAAACATTTCATTGGCAAATGCTAATTTTGGGAAGTGGTTTTGTCAAACCTGAAGACGTGAAGCTGAAAATGTCAGTCATTGACATATTCTGTTATATTTTGTGTCTGACAAAGGACAAATTACGGACAACCTGAGAAAACTATTTACAAATACGACGGTTGTGAATGTATAGCCTAATGGGAGGGATGCGGTTGTGTCAGTTCGATTTAGGGGAGGCAATCGGACAATGAAGCATGTCATTGTCTGGGTTTTGGAAGTTTCCAGCAAATGTCAAACTGTTCATATTGTAAAAAAATGTTCATCAAACAGAATCGCGTTAACCGGAAACTCGTGTACCGAAGAAATTGTGCCAGTTAAGTGACGTTTTAAAAGCTGAAATTATGTGAAACATTTTTTTTTTAATTTGTCGTTGATATTTATTCCTATTACAGATATGCTTGATAAGTGACATCACTTCTTAAATAAACGACATTACAACCTTTGTAATGTTCAATACGATTTCTCGACCCTTTCTTCTTTATTGATATCTTTCCTTCACAACAAATTTTAAATTCAATTTGAACACTGACAGAATTTCTTTTGAAAATAAACAATTAGAAAAGCGTGTCTTAACAATAAGACCAATTGGTTGAGATCGCAATTCAGAGTTAATGATACAGCATCCTTATGAGAACCGACGTTTTACAAGAAAACAAAAAATGTTTAGCTAGTAGTTCATTTTAGAGTAATATATGGGATACAAGGACATCTAACTACTAACGGCGGAGAAGAAGGAAAATCGGGGAAACATGCCCCTATATATATAGGACCGTACTCCGGGCATTGGTTAAAAAGAACTATTTGAAATTATTAAGAAGACTATCAAAGAAGCTTTTCAACGTTCACGCACTAAATATGGGAAGAGTACTCTCGGAGGTCATTTCATATCAGCGATGTCAGAACTTCAGCGCCATATCGTGTTGTCCTGGTAGGGGTTCAGTAATGAATGTTAATGTCCCTCAATTCTAATCACGGCATACAGATAACGCACAACACAATATATTGGTATCCTTTTGTTGTCACGAAAGTCAACCAAGCATTACAAATTTTTCAATTGGCTGGTCATCTATTACATTTTTCACACACTATGATCTTGATTCGTTTACATCATGTAATAGTATTCCAGATTACAACGAACAACATATAATGACTGAAAAACATGAACGTAATAACATTTTGCCATACTAATTTTTCACCAAGCGTAATGAAAAATAAGAAGGGAAAATTTCGTCACCATTAAAAAGTGATCTTAAAAATAATATGTTACATTTCAATTTGTCTTTTTGCATCCAACCTTAAAGAAGCTCTTTTCATGAAGTTCTGAAATATTTTCATTGTCTGTGGGTGAAGATAAACGAGCCCATGTTTTATAATGTGTTGAAAGCATTTACACTTACTGATAACTTAGTCGTTTGTGGTTTTATATTTATATACTGCTAGTCGAGTGCTGACTTCCCACCAAACCTATGGGATACAGCCACATGTCAGTACTTGGGTAAAATGATCCAAGCTGAAAACTAGTCCATTTCCTACATGGGAAGTGATCACACTTATTAAGTCAAACGCACAGTTTTTATCCCATTGAAATCACATTTTAGATTCTACCAGTGTTTTTCCAGACTGTGGACTCGGCAAAAATAAATTTCAACATTTCTTAATTCTCCTCATTTTTCAAATGTTTACTTTAGAAATTGTCATTGGCCAAGCAAAGCTAAGATAAAGTGCACTTAACCAGGTAAGTTTGGTAATGTTTTTAGCACTAAAATGTTTCTATCTCTCTAGAAAGCCAACGCGTTTGTATAATATCTTTCAATTGCCTTCTTTTGATTTTAGGATAATGTACACTGAGCTGGAAATAAGTTAAACCATAGTTAATAGACACATCCCTGGTTGGGATACTCGGCGAACTGCACTCTCTATGTTGAGATCCTCATTCTCAGTAGTCACGTGACGCTAACCGTACACAAGGCTGGTTGATTAGCTCTCGAGCGAACTCGTAGCACAATTGGCGTTACATACACCACTATGGAAGTACTACCTACCTACCTCCAAAGAAGTACTTCTGTAGCACTACTTGTGAACCTTTATCAAACGGTAATTATGATTTTTTTTTGTTTTTGTAAAAGTTTGGTTTGTTACTTTTCAGTCTTTAAACCCTCCAAACACCGAACGGTATTTGCGGCTGGAGTTACTAGCTATAGTTAGTAGCCTACATACACTGCCAACTCTACCGATAAAACCTCCGCAATTGTCAACAGACCAAAATAGGGAAATCTAAATTTTTCAGGCCAAAAAATAGCCAGATTAGTGGGAAATTAGGGAGGGAGATTGGAAGATTTTTATCTAAATGTAGCCTTATAGCCAACTCAATCGATCGTACGGTCGTATACGCCACGTTATTCGCTAATGCACAGTGAAAGTTGCCCTTGTATTTCCACGTTCGTTGCAGCTACTCGTACGCCGTATTATATGCATATCTCACTGTCGCGAGGTGTCGGCGTGCAAACTACCGGAGTCTCCCGGTAAAACCGGGGGAGAAGTTGGCAGGTCTGTGTCAGTTTGAGAACGACTCACTTGCTTCCTGAAGAGTGGAATTTAGTGCTTATATCAAGTATATATCATGATTGGGTATTTTCCCTAAAAATATAACAGTTAACCGACTTGGTAACGTCAGATAGTGAACCGTATTTTACTTTCACACGTGATAGTATTTAGCTAACGCTATACATCAATGCAAAATTGCAGAGTACGGTAGCGTAATGCTACTCAAACAAGTAACGTGGGGGTTGTGGGCCATGGTTTTCTTGGTTTTTTGAAAGTTCACAAATACTTACTGATTCGGAAGCTTCCTGAAACCCTTCCAACCCTTGAATCACCTTCAATTTATTTCCACGAATGACTGAACAACACAGCACTCAATGTAGCCATATCGCTACTCGATCGATCGTGTGCACGGTCAGTGTCACGTGATGCACTTTTCTGCAAGTCTCAGCATAGCTACTCGGCTTGTACGTGGTGTGTATAGGGTGTACGTAAAGTTTCCTAACCAGGGATGTGTCTATTAACTGTGGTTAAACCAGAATGAATCACGCGTATTACATAGTTACTAATCACTTGAAACACTCTTCGACTTTGACAAAACAACCGTTTTTAGAAGAGGATATCAAATTTTAAATTACTAATTTCAAATTCTGTTCCTTTTCACCTGCAGATTCCTGCTCATTAAAATCTATCCATTTCATGGGAACATCTTTGTCTTTTTTCAAAATCTACCTTCTCTTGGTTATGGGAACTAAATTTCATCTCCGATTTACCATGCCAAGGATCATCCACTTCCATCATTTCAACATCTGATTCTTTGTTTTTCAAAATATCGTTTTCAAAACCTATCCCTTCTTGGTTGTGGAAATTAGTTTTCATTTCAGATAAAGAGTGCCTCACATCATCCACTTCCATCATTTCAACATCTGGTTCCTTCAATATTCCTTTGCTTTTGAATTGTTTTTTTTTTCTGTGTCTGAACGGGCAATAACAGTAAAGTTTGGGGCCCCTGTTTCCTTTATTATTTTGCCACAATGGAATCGTTTTCGTCGGAGAAGCTGTCGACGCTTAAATGTTACAAGATGGAACTTGTACCATTGTCTAGGTTTGAACCGAAGTTATGTTCAAATATTATTCATTCATTTCATACATGCGCGAAATGTGTCATTTACACATTTTGTCTTAATTGTGATACGTTTTTTATTACACAAACACCATCCACAGCAGCCGGTTGGGTGCAATGCTGTGTCTTAACTTCCGGTCACTGATTCTAAATTAGAGCCTTTCTAATTTCAAATGTCGATATTCCCAACTGCTCGTGTAGCTTTGTAGTGTTTACTCAGGATATCAATGATGTACTCATGTGTTGTATAAAAAAGTCAAGATCGATGGTTCTACTCCTTGTATTGCTACCTCTTTTGTTTCAGTTAGTTCCCTCCTCTCTTCCACATCAAGACTCCAAGAAGAAGATGCTGAAGGTGACGAAGTCACAGAGATCATCGGGAATTACAAATGGGGATATGACAGAAGGGACAAACGGATATGGGAGTTATTATATCAAATCTCAAAATCTGTTTGAACTGTTAATTTCGCCGACAAATTACTAACAACTCTTATAGATTCCACCAAAATATCCATGCCCCATTTTACTACGCTGACTACATCAAAAACAGCGCCCTCTTTTAGCTTGTCGGCTAGAGAATCTGACGTAACTTTAGGTCACTGATTCTACATTAGTGACGAAATGAACCTGTGGCTAGCAAAGTGCCATGTTTATATGTCAAATATTCATTGATGAAATTTATGAATAATCATTCAAAAATTTACCATAAAGCATGAATAATTAGTACATCATTGAATATTCATAATGATCTAAATATTAATCTAATGCTACGCAGGTATTTTGCGTGAAGCAACAACAGACAGATTAAATCACTGCATCAGTGAAGCCTATATGGTATTTTACAAAGACGCTCGTGGGGACTATTGAGTTCAAAAGATGATAAAGAATCAAAGTCGTGGTATAACGAGAACCGTTAAATTCAAGGGCGTAGCAAGGATAAAATTTTAATGGGTGCGAAGTTATCAAATGGGGGGGGGGGTGAGTCATTTCACTAATCACCGTCCTGGTGTCGGTCAAAGGGGAGATGTGTCCCTCATTTCTCTGAGAAAATTTTGAATGGTTAGGTGTCCTTGGATACAATCTGGTGCTATGTTTTTCATTGTATGAACCAAATTTATTTTCAAATATTATTCATTCATTTCATACATGCGCACGATGTGTTTTTTACGTATTTTTTCTTAATTGTGACACGTTCTTTAGGACACAAACACCATCCATATATTAGCTGGTTGGGTGGAATGTTGTGTCTTAACTTCCGGTCACTGATTCTAAATTAGAGCCTCAACTTTTAATTTCAAATGTCGATATTCCCAACAGCTCGTGTAGCTTTGTGGTGTTCACTCAGGATATCAATGATGTACTCATGTGTTGTATAAAAAAGTCAGGATCGATGGTTCGACTCCTTGTATTGCTATCTCTTTTGTTTCAGTTTTCTCTCGTCTCTTCCACATCAAAACTCCAAGAAGAAGACGCTGAAGGTTTCGAAATCACAGAGATCATTGGGAATTACAAGTGGGGATATGACAGAAGGGACAAACGAATATGACAGAAATTGAGTCAAATCTCAAAAGCTGTGTAAAATGTTAATTTCGCTCGTAAATTACCAACAACTCTTATAGATTCCACCAAAATATCCATGCCCCATTTTACTACGCTGACCCCATCAAAAACAGCGCCCTCTTTTAGCTTGTCGGCTAGAGAATCTGACGTAACTTTTGTAGTCACTGATTCTAAATTAGTACCGAAATGAACCTGTGGCTAGCAAAGTGCCATGTTTATATGTCAAATATTCATTGATGAAATTTATGAATAATCATTCAAACATTTACCATAAAGCATGAATAATTAGTACATCATTGAATATTCATAATGATCTAAATATTAATCTAATGCTACGCAGGTATTTTGCGTGAAGCAACAACAGACAGATAAAATCACTGTATCAGTGAAGCCTATATGGTATTTTACAAAGACGCTCGTGGGGACTATTGAGTTCAAAAGAGGATAAAGAATCAAAGTCGTGGTATAACGAGAACCGTTAAATTCAAGGGCGTAGCAAGGATAAAATTTTAATGGGTGCGAAGTTATCAAATGGGGGGGGGGTGAGTCATTTCACTAATCAAAGGGGAGATGTGTCCCTCATTTCTCTGAGAAAATTTTGAATGCTTAGGTGCCCTTGGATACAATCTGGTGCTATTTTTTTCATTGTATGAACCAAATTTATTTTCAAATATTATTCATTGATTTCATGCAGGCGCACAATGTGTTTTTTACGTATTTTTTCTTAATTGTGACACGTTCTTTAGGACACAAACACCATCCATATATTAGCTGGTTGGGTGGAATACTGTGTCTTAACTTCCGGTCACTGATTCTAAATTAGAGCCTCAACTTTTAATTTCAAATGTCGATATTCCCAACAGCTCGTGTAGCTTTGTGGTGTTTACTCAGGATATCAATGATGTACTCATGTGTTGTATAAAAAAATTCAAGATCGATGGTTCGACTTCTCGTATTGCTATGTCTTTTCTTTCAGCTTTCTCTCCTCTCTTCCACATCAAGATTCCAACAAGAAGACGCTGATGGTGACGAAATCACAGAGAGCATTGGGAATTACAAGTGGGGATAAGATAGAAGGTACAAACGGATATGGCAGTTATTGAGTCAAATCTCAAAAGCGGTGTAAACTGTAAATTTTGCTCGCAAATTACCAACAACTCTTATAGATTCCCCCAAAATATCCATGCCCCATTATATTACGCTGACCCCATCAAAAACAGCGCCCTCTTTTAGCTTGTCGGCTAGAGAATCTGACGTAACTTTAGTGGCCACTGATTCTAAATTAGTACCGACGAGGCAAATCAACCTGTGGCTAGCAAAGTGCCTTGTTTATATGTCAAATATTTATTTATGAAAGTTGTGAATAATCATTAGGTAAAATTTACCATAAAGTATGAATCATTAGTACATAATTGAATATCCATGATGATCTAAATATTAACCTAAAGCTGCGCGGGTATTTTTCGTAGAGCAACAACAGACAGATTAAATCACTGCATCAGTGTAACCTATAAGTCATTGTACAAAGACGCTCGCTGAGTCTATTGAGTCCATAGGATGATTAAGCGTCAAAGTAGCGGTATATATAACGGGAACCGTTAAATTCAAGGGCGAAGGAAGGATAAAATTTTAATGGGTGCATAGGTATCAAATGGGTGGGGGTCACTTCACTAATCAAAGACCTGGGAGGGGTCAAAGGGGAGGTGTCTCCTTCATTCCTCTGAAAAAATTTTGAATGGTAAGGTGTCCTTGGATACAATCTGGTGCTATATTTGTCATTGTTTGAACCGAATTTATGTTCAAATATTATTCATTCATTTCATACATGCGCAAAATGTGTCATTTACATATTTTGTCTTAATTGTGACACGTTTTATAGGACACAAACACCATCCATATATTAGCTGGTTGGGTGGAATGCTGTGTCTTAACTTCCGGTCACTGATTCTATATTAGAGCCTCAACTTTTAATTTCAAATGTCGATATTCCCAACTGCTTGTGTAGCTTTGTGGTGTTTCCTCAGGATATTAATGATGTACTCACGTGTTGTATAAAAAAAGTCAAGACCGATGGTTCGACTCCTTGTATTGCTATCTCTTTTGTTTCAGTTTTCTCTCGTCTTTTCCACATCAAAACTCCAAGAAGAAGACGCTGGAGGTTTCGAAATCACAGAGATCATTGGGAATTACAAGTGGGGATATGACAGAAGGGACAAACAAATGTGACAGAAATTGAGTCAAATCTCAAAAGCTGTGTAAAATGTTAATTTCGCTCGTAAATTACCAACAACTCTTATAGATTCCACCAAAATATCCATGCCCCATTTTACTACGCTGACCCCCATCAAAAACAGCGCCCTCTTTTAGCTTGTCGGCTAGAGAATCTGACGTAACTTTTGTGGTCACTGATTCTAAATTAGTACCGCAATGAACATGTGGCTAGCAAAGTGCCATGTTTATATGTCAAATATTCATTGATGAAATTTATGAAAAATCTTTCAAAAATTTACCATAAAGCATGAATAATTAGTACATCATTGAATATCCATGATGATCTAAATATTAATCTAATGCTACGCAGGTATTTTGCGTGGAGCAACAACAGACAGATTAAATCACTGCATCAGTGAAGCCTATAAGGTATTTTACAAAGACGCTCGTGGAGACTATTGAGTCCAAACGATGATAAAGAATCAAAGTCGTGGTATAACGGGAACCGTTAAATTCAAGGGCGTAGCAAGGATAAAATTTTAATGGGTGCGAAGTTATCAAATGGGGGGGGTGAGTCATTTCACTAATCACCGTCCTGGTGTCGGTCAAAGGGGAGATGTGTCCCTCATTTCTCTGAGAAAATTTTGAATGCTTGGGTGCCCTTGGATACAATCTGGTGCTATTTTTTTCATTGTATGAACCAAATTTATTTTCAAATATTATTCATTGATTTCATACATGCGCACAATGTGTTTTTTACGTATTTTTCTTAATTGTGACTTAGGACAAAAACACCATCCATATATTAGCTGGTTGGGTGGAATATTGTGTCTTAACTTCCGGTCACTGATTCTAAATTAGAGCCTCAACTTTTAATTTCAAATGTCGATATTCCCAACTGCTTGTGTAGCTTTGTGGTGTTTACTCAGGATATCAATAATGTACTCATGTGTTGTATAAAAAAGTCAGGATCGATGGTTCGACTCCTTGTATTGCTACCTCTTTTGTTTCAGTTTTCTCTCCTCTCTTCCACATCAAAACTCCAAGAAGAAGACGCTGAAGGTTTCGAAATCACAGAGATCATTGGGAATTACAAGTGGGGATATGACAGAAGGGACAAACGAATATGACAGAAATTGAGTCAAATCTCAAAAGCTGTGTAAAATGTTAATTTCGCTCGCAAATTACCAAAACTTTTATAGATTCCACCAAAATATCCATGCCCCATTTTACTACGCTGACCCCATCAAAAACAGCGCCCTCCTTTAGCTTGTCGGCTAGAGAACCTGACGTAACTTTAGAGGTCACTGATTCTAAATTAGTACCGAAATGAACCTGTGGCTAGCAAAGTGCCATGTTTATATGTCAAATATTCATTGATAAAATTTATGAATAATCATTAAAAAATTACCATAAAGTATGAATAAGTCGTACATAATTAAATATTCATGATAATCTAAATATTCATCTAATGCTACGCGGGTATTTTGCGTGGAGCAACAACAGACAGATTAAATGACTGCATCAATGTAGTCTATAAGTATGGGCGGCCATCAGGGCAAAAAAGGCAACAATGAAATATTATTAAAAACTCAAATAAATAAAATAAATTATAGAAAAACAAATTAAGAAAAAATAAAAAAGATAACAATGAAATAATATGAAAAGAGTAAAAAAAATCCACAAAAGACAAATTAAGAAGATTAAAACGACAATGAAAAACATTAAAAAGGCTCAAACAAGCAAAAAAAAAAAAAAATTCAAGAACGAAAAAATACATTTTCCCCAAAAACATATAAAAATAAAAAAAAATAGTTTCAAGAACGAAAAAATACATTTTCCCCCAAAACATATAAAAATAAAAAAAAATAGTTGTATTTTTAATCTTAAAAATTCTTTTCTTCGAAATGAAAACAAAAACCAAAAGCCAACTAAAACGAAAATAAAAGTTATTATTTCAAACTGTATTGTTTCGAAAAACAAGGTGTACTTCTCTCAAGAAATAATTCTCCAAAAATTCAAATATTTCAATAAAATCACATTAAAAAAAATGTGATTTCACTCACAAAATAAAGACTTTTACGCATGAATTAAAGAACGTAAAATCTACACCGAAAACAAATTGTTGCAATCGGCGAGCCAAAAGACAAAATCGAAAATCATACAAAACGCGAACTAAAAGACAAAACCAGGAAAAAGACAAAACGCGAAAAAGACAAAACGAGAAAAAGATAGGGGGCGTTTTCAAAGTTAGTGAGCCTGCGCTGCTAGTTCTGTAAGCCTGCTGTTATGTGCAGCCTAATAGACGAAATTTAGTTGAGTAGCAGGGTTTTCAGGCCAAAGCTAGCTATCAAGACAGGGAGAACGGGATTCTGCGACATGCCAGCTAGGCCTAGCCTACACCTAGAACAGATACAGTGCAGTGCCGTTGTTTGCCGGTAAGTTAGCCTATCCTGTAGAGTGTATAAAGTAAAGTGTAATGGAGAAATCATTTAAAACTATTCAGCAACATTCTTTCGTGTAAGTGTAGGCCTAGGCCTAAGTTAAGTTAGGCCTTGGCCTATCTTTATAGTTGTCACGTAAGTTACAGTACGTAGGCTAGGCTAGGCCTAGCCTAGGGTACCTAGGCCTAGTTCTCACGTACACTTTGCTCCCATACTAGGTCAGCACTGCAGACTGCGGACTAGGCTAGGCCCTAAGTTAGTTTGTTCCCCGAACTAGGCTAGCCTAACGGTTGTTACTGTTAGCCTTAGGTCGTTACTACTGTAGGCAACTAGGCATAGCCTAGGCCTACTGGAGTAGGCCTAACTATACTATAGAATACAGGGCCACTCGAGAATTGTATCTGAGCATCCGGATGTGCGGATGCGAAGTCCAAGTTTGGAGAAATCTGTAGTCTTTAAGAACATGTTTGTAGTCCAATAGGCCTATGCGGAAACTTGGGACAAAAAAATTAGCCTACAGCTGTAGGGCCTAAGTCCCTTCCAAGTTCCAAGCTCACCCTGGGTGCCAGGTGGATGCGCGGATGTGAAGTCAACATTTTTTACCTGAATATCTTCGTACAAGCGGACCTTTCTGTAATATTTTCTAAGTCCGCAGCAAGTATTTTTGGATAGCCTAGATGCTCGGATGCGGGGTCAAAATGAAACTTTTCAAAGTCCATTCCAAGCATTCCCTGGGTGGATGCTCGGATGCGGAGTCAAAGTCGGGGCTGTTAGATATGAAAGGTTTATTAATAAATTGGAATATGCATACAGTAGGAGACTTTAATTTGAGAACGACTTGACAATTTTACGAGAATACAAAGCTTCTTTAATACTATAGTTAGGCAACTTTCTTACGTGTTTAAATTGCAAACTTACTTCATAGCAAAAATCACGAAAAGACCTTTGTTTTTTGGTCTTAGAACCTGTTCAACCAACCCAGCTCAGGTGACAACAGTGTTTCCAATTTTCCTGATATTTGGAAAATTTGGACAGTCAATCTTCTACAGTTTCGGAAAACATTTTGTAAATTTCAGGTGATCGTTTTAATTACCCATCAGTGATATAGGGTAGACTAAAACCTGTTGCATCAACACCAGTCACCCAGTGAATTTTGGGAAATGGCCACTGGATCCCAGGAAATTTATTTGCGTAAATCAGGAAATCCATTTTTAAAATATATGGAAACAGTGCGTGACAAATCATCCTGCACTGTTTTCAAAGTATCTAAATTTGAGTACTGTAACTTTACGTTCGGATTTATCAAGGTAAAATTTACCTTTTATACGAGAGACTTATGTGGTAGGTGGATGTGATGCCAGTGATCATCTGTGGAAAATTTGGTCAGAAAAGGTAACCTTTTGGGGACGTGAGGGTTGACGATCTTGGCTGAGGTCAAAATTTTGTGTACGTACTGGCAAGGGCCCAGAAATGGAGCACTCGTATAGTATAGGAACATAAATACTGGGTCCTGTTCAAGGGCTAAAGCCTACTGTAACACTGTGTAGTAAATTAGTAGCCTGGTATGGGAAGCCCTAGCCCTTGAACAGTGCTGTGTTTCCGGATGTGTCGTAGGAGTGTAAGGGAAATACACAGCACTGTTCAAGGGCTAGGGAAGCCCCAAAGCGAGTAGCGACCCAATATTGCTAACGTCAGGCCCTAGGTCTAACCATTAGGTCAGCAGACTGCCGACTACATGTTTCATGTGGGCATTATGGCCCCTTTTATGAAATTTTGCAAATTTCATACTCCTACAAATTCTCTTGTGCAGTTTTGGTGGTTTGTCATAATGGTGTTCAGTTAGTGGTACCTTCAGGGTGTTCAGAAATTTTTGGTCCAAGTCCCAAGATGGGTCATAGGGTCCATTTTGTGAAATATTGCAAAGTGATTAACTTTTCCTCCAGTTAATGGTAAACAGAGTTGATGGGTTACAGTGATACGTACTCTGTTAGTGATCTTGCCTATTTATGGTATCCTGATGGATTTTAGTCCAGAGCCCCATGTGGACCCTATGGCCCATTTTATGAAAATCTGCAAAATGCTTTACTGTACTACTTCAACTACAGATTCTCTTGTACAATGTTGATGGTTTGTCATAATGGTCCCTCTTAATTGTAGGGCCTACCTTCAGGGTGTACAGAAATTTTTGGTCCAAGATCATGTTTGGTTCTGATCTGAGGTCTATTGTTACAGTGGTCACAATGATCAGCCAAAGAGGGGTAAAAATTATGTACTTTCCTGAGTATCCCTCCCCAATATACAGTAAGTATCAGTGGATTTGCTTAAAGATTGTGTGCACATGCCACCAAAAAGAGCTGTTTCACTTGTCACTTAAAGAATTAGGTCTTCCAATCAAAGATCAGTTGGAATTATTTCAATATCTTTTACTGTTCTCAAAATAAACGTCTTCAAAGTTTGATGGTTTCTGAAGAAACTAATTACCTATGCAAAAATAATGATGTGGAGTGTTGCACAGTGTTATGATTTCTTTTGTTAACCCCATATAAATTATCTCTTAACTACTGATCGTATAGATTACAGTTTGGTGAATGATATCAATATTTTTCAGGGAAAAAATTTTAAGTTTTATAATAAACCCCTCAGGGAATAACAATGCTACCAGTGTCCTTGAAATTAAGGTTGAAAAAACAAAGGCTAACATGTGCCATATATGGTATGTCCCTCTTTCCATGTCACATACTGTATTTGCATATTTAGCGCATGTTTATTCATGATACAAGTGTGAAATAAAAATTTCCATGTAAAATGGTCAATATTTGATGGATTTTAATGGAAATTGCAGCTATTTTCTGGATTTTTAATGCTTTTTACATCAAATATCCAACTGTGTTATTTTCATGTCACACGACCTTTAAGTTGAGGGAAATCAAGACCGTAGCCTGGACAAAATCTCTATGGGGGGGGGGGGGGGCAGTTGATGACACTTGCTAAGCGGATCACCAAGTGGCATGCCTACAGATAGTTGACACCTGAGAAGATCATTCCTTTTTCACCTTTACCTTTACATGAGTGTCATCCTGAGGGGAGGGTGCTGGAGGGGGGGGGGGTACATATAAGGCTTGGCTAGGTACAAAATTGCGCTATCATTTGGACTGATTAGGCCTACAGTATATCTTTACAGATTGTCTTTTTTAGTGATATTCTCCCTACTTTCTTTGGGCATAAGTCAAGAGTTGCATGACACTTTATGTAGGACACTATACTCTTTGAGAAATTTTTGTCTTTGTGAGGTGGCTTGGATGAAAAATGGTGCTATCTTTGGCAGGTAAAGCTTCTTTTAAAACGTAGAATTGATTATATCGTGTTTGGGAATCATTATTTGGTCATTTTTTTTCTATTTTGAAAGGCCTGGCGGTGGAAGGATGCTACCTCAGGGGAGAGATGACGCTTCTACCCGTTATCTATTTTTACAGTGTAAGCTTTCCAAGATCTAAAATGGTGTTATCTTTGGGAAAATTTTGGACTGAAAATATGATGTGAAATGTTAATTATGTATTGAATTTTTTTTTGGTAGCCAAAGTGCAGGCCTGCAAGAAAATGTTTGGTCGAATTGTCTAGTAAATGAGAGGAGGGATGACACATTTTAGATCAACTTAAAAGTTGCATCTAAATGTTCTTTTCTTTTAGATTTCATTATACTTTAGAAACAAGTTCAAACTTTAGGCAGAAAAATTAGATTTAGATTCTGAAATAGATCTAATAAAACTGCATAGGGCACTAATTGACACATATTTCATCACCCATAAATGTTCCACTCTCACACCTTCGATTTTAAGCACTCTAGCTATGATTTCATCTCGAGGTAATTGTAGTGTTATTGTCAAGGAGATGGATGAGAGCCCTTGTAGTCCACATTTTTGATTCCTTGCCGAAGGCAGGCAAGGAATCTATGCGATGCTGATGTCGTGTGTGTGTGTGCGTGTGTATGTGTGTGTGTGTATGTGATGCTTTGCTTGTAAACAGGATATCTCAAGAAGGGTGACTGTGACTGAGCTCATACTTGGTGTGTGGGTTGGTCATATTGAGTAAATGATCCGTATTGTTTTTGATGGAGGTCAAAGGTCATTTGGGGTCACCAGAGGTCAAAAGGTTAAAACCTTGTAAACACTATATCTGGAGAAGGGTAATGGTGAGGGATCTCATACTCATCATGTGAATTGCCCATATGGAGGAGATGATCCTATAGTTTTTGGTGGAGGTCAAAGGTCATTTGGGGTCACAAGAGTCAAATGGTAAATACCCTGGAACTTGCTTGTAAACACCTTATCTCAAGAAGGATAAATGTGAGGGATCTCATACTTAGCATGTGTATTGCCCATAATGATTAGATGATCCCCATTGTTTTTGGTGGAGGTCAAAGGTCAATTGGGGTCACCAGTGGTCAAACAAAAAGTCAAAACCTCATAAACAGTATATCTCAAGAAGGATAATTATTAGGGGTCTCATACTTAGCATGGGGATTGCCCATATTGATTAGATGATCTTTATTGGTTTTGATGGAGGTCAAAGGTCAATTGGGGTCACCAGTGGTTAAAGGTCAAAACCTCGTAAACAGTATATCTCAAGAAGGGTAATTGTTAGGGGTCTCATACTTAGCATCGGGATTGCCCATATTGATTAGATGATCTTTATTGGTTTTGGTGGAGGTCAAAGGTCAATTGGGGTCACCAGTGGTCAAAAGGTCAAAACCTTGTAAACAGTGTATCTCAAGAAGGGTAACTGTGTGGGATCTCATACTTACCTTGTGTATTACACCATATTGAATAGATGATCCTTATTATTTTGGTGGAGGTCAAAGGTCATTTGGGTTCACCAGATCTTAAAAGGCGAGAAACTTTTAAACACAATATGTCAATGAAGATAACTTTGAGGGATCTTTTACTTACCATGTGGATTGCCCATATTGAGTTGATGATGCCCATTGTTTTTGGTGGAGGTTAAAGGTTATTTGGGGTCAAACGGTCAAAACCTTGTAAACACAATATCTCAAGGAAGATAACTGTGAGGGAACTTATACTTCCTAATTCACAAACCTTCATTTTTACCCTCGAGCCCTCACTACCCTACTTTCATCTCAAAGTTCAGAAAGATTCTGTGCATTTGTCACCAAGATTTTTGGGTTCCTCATTTGGACAGAAATCCACTCAAATAAATACTACATCATTTACGATCTAGGCACATTTCAAATTCCAAAAATCTTTCAAAGGGAAGGGGGACACCCCCTGCCCTTAGACCCCTCCCCAGGCCACAGATCAGTAAATGTCACACTGAGAAAACAGCCTAGTTGAAACACTGTTTTGTGGTCTATTTCATGCACCTGAAAACTGCAAACAAATTCACTGACAGGCAACTTGGGGAGATTCAGGCAAAAATTTTTCTGCCCCCCCCCCCCAGTTTGAGTTCCATACCCCCTGTATGCCTATGTTTGATATAGGCTAGCTTAAAACTTCAATTTTCTGATATTTACAATTTTTTGAGAGCCACATATCATAAAAGTCTGTAATTTGCTATCAGAATCACTCTTCTTTATTGCAACAACTTGGCCTCTGCAATTTTGGACTCGATGGGATGATGAACTCCACTCTGTCTGATAATCTTGACAGGCCTACACTTCAAATGTCAGGAATGGAATGTGGTAAGAATGGGAAGTTAGACCAGTAGTTTGTGTCGAGAGCCGTCTTTCTGCTAAATCCATTTGCAAAAATCAATGAAATCTAGGGTAATTGTTTTAAGTCAACTTTCTAAATAAAGGCTTAAATAAGGATTTGCATAAATTTTGAAAAGGGGGATGGCTCCCCTTCCTATTGTACTTCTTGCAATGGGAAGCAGATGGTGCAATGGGAAGGTCATGAACTCCCACCCTACCCTACACACACACACACGCACACACAAATGTGCCAGTGTACATACTGTAAGCCTTCTTGGAAATTTTAGAGCTACTGTATACTGTAACTGTCACCTTGCTCATGTAAGCATACCATGCTTTGGTGTACAATACTGGAAACAACAGAATTTTTCCTCCATGTGAAATGTGTCAGATTGCAATTTTAAGCCATGAGACATTTCAGCCCAAAGGAAAAGGAAATATGAAGGTGCATCATAGATGTGATTGTTTGTGTCAGTCAACATATAGTGGAATAATGATACTGTGTACATGCAACAAAAGATTTCTTTTTTCTTTTCAGGTCTAAAAACAATCCAACGTTACTTGTGTGCATGTGGTCTCAGGGTGCAAAGGCATCATCTTCATACATACTGTAGCCTAGAAAACCTCGTAAGTGGTTGAATTTTGAATAGGTTGTCAGTGTTCTCCACTCGCCATTTTCAGGCCAGTAGCCAGACAAGGTTCTGAGAGGGGAGGAGCAAAATATACTAAAATGCATTAAGGCAATGCAAATTTTTGATCTTCTAGGGGGTAAAAATTTTCCAATTGGGACAAAGCCCCCCTTGACTACTGGCCTGTCCGTTTTGTCGGGCTTGCCACCCGGACAAAATCTGAAGAGTGTGTACATCTGCTCCTAGTCATAAACCGCCTGGACAAAAATCTTAGCTGCCAGGACAAAAAATATTGCATTCACTTTTTTGAAAACGTCTGCAAAGTGAATCACTTTCCGTCTTCTGAATGAGCTGAATTTATCAAAATGTAGCCTTAAAAATAATACAATGAAAGAAATGTGGCGCTGTTTTGCAACATCGTAATTTTGGCTCAACAACCCGTTTTTCCAAAAAAACTGTTTAAAAATATACACCGCCCATGTGATGCATTTAAATGAAGAAATGTCCCATTATACTTCCTTGGAAAGGTCATAGGTTCACCAAAATTACAGTGGACCCATGAAACAATTAACCACCCCTACAACTTAAACTACACCATATTTGGATACAACCAACGGTCTAAGAACTCTCTTGACGAGCCCAAATTCATACTTTGGTCGGTGACAGTTACTGGTGCCTGCGCAGCTGGCAGCACAACTAAAAATAGTAATTCTTGGTGAAATATTCAATTTAAATTTGGCACCATTTTGCACCTAGCTCACGTTATGTGAGCGAAAATTTTGCAAAGAGGAGTGGGAAGAGACAAGCGCCTGCACAAAATTTGGACCTGTGGAGAACACTGGTTATATCCAAGGCCTTTATGTGAATGGAATTTGTTGGTTTATGAGATTGGCATGGGCTATTGGCTAACATGTAAAAAGACTTGTGATTCAAGTTTGCTGGCTTGAATCTGCCTCTTGTGTTGTGTCTAGGATGGAGATACCTCACCGCACTTCCCTCTCTATCAAAGGTTGCCTGAGTGATGTGAGATTACTTTTCATTTGGTGCTGTTTTTTGGCTGCAGCCTTCTCAAGGACTTTGTTGGTAGATATGTTACTGGTACCAGGTGTATTATTCGTGAAGTATATGATACCTTGATGATAATGCACACAATAAAATCCAGATATTACTTTAATAAAAGTGCTTGGCTTTCATTAGTACAGTAGATTACAATCTAGAAGTATGGACCTTCTCTTCAAAAAGCCAATACGTATGCAAAGTACTGTCAGTTTGTAATGTGCTTGTAAAAATTGGTTTCTGAAAGAATGCTTCTATTTTTTGGTTCCTTGCCAAAGGCTCAAGGAATTTATGAGATGGTGATGTCGTGTGTGTGTGTGAGACCCTTTGCTTGTAAACACGATATCTCAAGAAGGGTAACTCACAGGATCTCATACTTGATGTGTAAATTGCCTATTTCGAGTAGATGATCCCTATTGTTTTTGGCTGTGGTCAAAGGTCATTTGGGGTCACCAGAGGTCAAAAGATCAAAACCTTGTAAAAACGGTATCTCGAGAGGGAGATTTTGAAGGATCTCATAATTGGCATATAGATTACCCATAATACAGTAAGTAGATATATGATCCCTATTGTATTGGTGGAGATCAAAGGTCCTTTGGGGTCACCAGAGGTCAGACTTTGAAAACCTTGTAAACATATCTCAAGAAGGGTAACTCTAGAAGGGTTTCATACTTAATATGTGGATTGGCTATAATGAGTAGATGATCCTTATCGTTTTTGAGTGGTCAAAGGTCATTTTGGTCACTGGTGGTCAAATGGTGAAAACCTTGTAAATACCATATCTCAGGAAGAGGTAACTCATAGGGATCTCATATGTTACTGGTGGATTGGCCATATTGAGTGGATGATCCTTCTTTTTTTTTTGGTTCGTAAGTCATTTTGGGTCACCAAAGGTCAAAACCTGTAAACAGGATATCTCCGTAAGTAGCCTAACTTTGAGGGATCCCATACTTACATATTGAGTAGATGATTTATATTGGTTTTGGTGGAGGTCAAAGGTCATTTGGGGTCACCATAAGTCAAAGAGTCAAAAACTTGTGAACATGATCTCGAGAAGGGTAATTCCAAGGGATCTCATATATACTGTAGCATGTTGATTGCCCATATTGAGTAGATGATCTCTATTGTTTTTAGTAGAGGTCAAAGTTCATTTGGGGCCATCGGTCAAAACCTTGTATGTTATCTCCATAAGGGTAACTGTGAGGGATCTCATTCTTAGCATGTGGATTGCCCATGTTGAGTAGATGATCCCTATTCAATTTAGTAAGGGTCAAAGTTTTGTGGTCACTCGAGGTCAAAAGGTCCAGATCTTATAAACAAGATATCCAGAAGGATAACAGTGAGGGATCTTATACTTGGCATGTAGATTGACCACATTGAGTACATGGTTCCTATTGTTTTGGTGAAGGTCAAAGTTCATTTGGGTTCACCAGAGGCCAAAAAAATCAAAATCCTGGAAGCACAATATCTCAAGAAGGATAACTGTGAGGGATCTCACACTTGGCATGTGGATTGTTCAGCAGATACTTCTTTTTGTGTTGGTGGAGGTCAAAGGTCATTTGGGGTCACAAGCGGTCAAAAGGTTAAAAACTTGAACGTGAGGGATCTCATACTTGGCCTGTGGATTTTTCATATTTATCATGTAGATATCTGTATTGGCTAGCTGATCCTTTTAAGTGGATGTGAAAGGATTTTAAAAGGTTTTGAACTAATTAACATGGTATCTCACATGCGCGTGCGCGGCCAGACATTTCGAAAAGGGGGGCTGAAAGCCCCCGTATACTCTCCTACTGTAGATTAACACTATGCCAATTTTAGCATGTTTGTTATTGTTGGTACAGCCAAAAAGTGGGGGCTGGAACCGAAAACCCCCTGGATGCGTGCCTGTCTCAGGTAGGATAACTGAGAGAGTCAAACCTTTTGGCTTTCTGGTGATAGAAACACACTGACACCTATCATATCTTTGTTCAAATTCATGTTTTGGTTGTTGGTTGGATTTCCATCTTGCACTCTTATTCCTTTTTAATTATTTGCAGGATATCCTCTCCTCTTTCATTCAACCTACATTGCCATCTGCATCCTTTATGGAAAAAAGCATGTTGACTCAGATGCTGGTTATGTAGTACATGGCAGATTGGGTCCAATTGTCAAAAAAACTGCTGTGCTTTTAATTGTTCATGGAATGAGGATGGACAACATGTTTCCCTTTGAACACTGGTCAGGTATCTGAGAGGTAAAACACATTCTCTGTGATGATAAGATTAGAGAAGATTGGAGACCATGCTTGTGAACCAAAAAAGATAATATTTTGTAGTGGCTTTAGCAGCATTGATACATATTCCTTTTGTGCAATAATCTATTATACATGTTTTTCATTTGTAGTTTATATAATTATTCTGCTCTGTCTGATTCTCCCTGTGATAAAGTGTTACCTTGAGAAGTACTGTAAGCTGGAAAGTGTGGATCTCAGCACGAAAAATCTGTAACAAGTCATGAAATTGATGAAAATATCTTTAAAGCGACATAAAAATGCTGACATTCTCCATACCTGTATGTACTTGTGATCATGTTGCAAATGGATCGCACTCTCCTTTGGAAATTATTTTTCTTTTTCTTTTCTTTTCTTTCTTTTTGAAATATATTTTTTAAGGATGAGGCTAATAATGAATGAGTGGTAAGAACTTTGTCTTTACGACAAACATTCCAGTCAGTGTCTAAGTTATGGATATCACAAAGTATCATCAACTGTATTAATGAAATATTACGTTTAAGTGAAAAAGATTCCTTTTGTGCAATACATGATTAAAAATGAAATTTTCAGTATTAAAAGCAAAGGCAATATTACCCTTAAGATAGCAGTAGGAAGAAATTAAAATATGTGCATTACTTTACATTGCATAAACAAATTTAGTGTGTAAATCTCTCAGTCAGGGCTGCAAAAATGTGTATTTTTGTACAACTTTATACATTTTCTTGCCCCAAAAGGCCAACTTCCTTACAATTATGAAACTGAACTGAATTGCCAAAATTTTTCTCCAGGTACCAAAACTTCCAGCAAGGAGCTTAACAGATTCCTGATTATTTCTTTCAATACCTGGAAAGATCATGAAAGAAGTCATTAAGTTCTAGTGATTTCTGTGATAAAATAAGAACAATCATAGTGCCACTATACATACAGGGTGGAGAAGGAGAAGTGTGTACTGCAACCCCCACAGTGCATTTTGAAAGATAGTGTTGAGAATCAGATAGTGCAAATATTCATGATTTATATTGTTTGTGTAGATTTACCTTTAATTTCTTTAGTTGATTGTTATATAAGACCCTTAAAATGCAGTGTTGTTATGACCTGACTTGAGTCTCAGTTTTAATATTGGGACATTACTTCATTTTCAGAAAAATTACTGTTTGAAAAATCAAAGTCAATGGGTGATTTCTCAAATGTTGGGGGGGGGGGGGGGGGGGGGGGGCACATGTCCCCCATCCCCCTGGGATTGCCACCCATGCCTAGAAAACCTTGTGCATCCTGTGTGCCTCCCACACAGGGGGTAGGAGTTATGAGACTGTTCTGTATTTTCTTTGAGAAAAATTATTCCAATAATTTTTAAAAGAGCAATATAATACAAAGTTCTGTGCACACTTTTAGTCCCGTATGACTCCAATCACTCAGTTTGTGGATCATGAGAATTTCATCTTAATGAAAATTCCACAATTGAATGAATACAGTATGTGATCGTTGATTTGGCAGTACACATGCAAGTTTTTCACTTTCATGAGAATTTCTCAATCATGTGTATCCTTTTTTTGTTTTAAGCTCCTAAAAATTCGTTAATTTTTTAACACAAATTTTACTTCAAAAGGTAGCGTACGTGGCACCAGATTGCATATAAGGACAGCAATTTTTTTTTTTAAAAAAAAATTTCAGTGGGGAGGGGGGACCCCTCCCCTAGGCCGGTGATTACAAAATATACTGCATCTGCCACTATTTAGTTGTGCCCCTCATCAAACTGTTGCCCCCCCCCCCCTGAATAAAGTCTGGTGATGCCACTGGGCACAGAAACAAACTTATCAAAAATTTCAAATGTATATGTTGCATAGCTTGAAAAACTTCATCCAAATGGTTCAAATCCCATCGCTGGACATTGCTGAGCTGAGATATAAAATTTTGAAGCTTTTTCACTCAAAACGATATTGCAAAATTATTTGTGATGCCATTCTTAATACTACTAAAATTTATACCATTTTTTAGTAGACCAATAAATGCACCTTGTACCAACATTCAATCACTGTGTCATACTGTACTTTTACGTGGTGACTTCACTTTATGAGCCCTCTCTGCACAACAGTCTATGCAGGCATGTAGCAAACAGTTAATCACATAAACATCTTAATTTCAAAAGGAAACAACAGCAGCCAAGTTTTGTTGTACAGTACAAGAAAATCGCAAAATGATTGTACAATCCATTATTTCAAATTAAGAAATAAATTTCTCAGCCCCCTTCCTCTTCCCCACTTCCACCAATTTTTGCGAATATCTCACACTACAGTTTGGCAATTTTATGGTAGTTTGACTGACTCTATAGTAACATGCAATTTTCAATAACAGATACAGACTTCCTGTAAACGGGACCAAATGTTGCCTTCTTGTGAATATTCACCAACATTCAGCCCAGTCTCGAGGCCACAGATTTCCATGAGTATCCAAAGGAATCTGTTCAGTGTCCACTTTGGCGGGTGCTGGGGATATGACTGAACAAGGAATATGCCCTACAGTCTGCTACGTAGGCAAGTGGATCCCTCTCCATTCATTAGTCTCTGGTGACTTGCTGTAGAATTGCAGTCAATGCAGTCCAGGTGTGATAAGATGTATTGGCCCATTATCCAACATATGGGTGATGGCCTACCACCCTGCCACTGGGGTGTCTACATGCATGTGGAAATTTAAGCAAGAGGTTGTGGCAAGTACACAAGTGACAATGAAATTGTAAGGCTACTGTTTGTTTGCATAACTATGTGAAGGTCATCCAATAGACAGTTCTGAAAAATGCATGGTCACTATACTGCACTGTACATCTATCTAAAAGAAATTTTAGAAACTATATAACTGATACATAAGTTTGTTTAGATAGTGACATTGTAACCTTTCTCTGCCCATATCTTACCAGGTCGCAGTGGGGGCCATTGATATTCTTGTGTAATTATGACATTCAGTTTACTCCCACCCATCACATGCAGTTTCAAAATCATTGTGTCACAATCTCACTGCAAGTTTTAGCGAGGTGCAGGAAATAAAAGCAAACATTATGCTTTGAACTTGTAGGTGTGTTCCATATTTGCTATATTTGTAGTATGGTACTGTACTATCCAACATTAATGCAATTGACAGTGCCTGCAGTGAAAGGAGACAGTCTGGGTATGAACATTTTAAACTGTGCAAGAGTCTTTAATAGAGGTTTTAGTATCACAGATATGATATTGCCAGGTGAGACTGTCTGATTACACATTTGGTAATCTTGAATTCAGCGTTGAAACCAAATCTGTCTTTGAATGGTGTAATTCATTTTGTGTGGGATATGTGTACAGGGAATAAGCAGTTCCCTAACCCACCTGTAAAGCTAGGAGCTTCTCTGGGGCATGGGTGGAGGGAACATGTCTGTGGGGCTATGTATACATAGAAGGCACATCTTTAATTTCTGGTGGCACATCTACAGGTTGGCAAGTCGTGAACAAATATTTTAGCTGGCTAAAAATTCTTCCTGCTGTAGATTGCTGAGAACTGGCTTTTCCCAGGCTTGCATTATGTCAATAGGCCTCAGATGTGACACCATACGAACTATGAAGTCATATTATATGGAGAAAACTTCAGTTATAAATAGCAATAGGTAGTTGGTAAGAGCACCAGCAGTTCATTTGAGTCAGTCAGCTGGGGGTATTGTTTCCCCTTTTACTGAATGAAAGCTCTTTGACATACTTCCTCAAAGATTTTTGAATATCAGCTATAAGTGTTTCATACTGGGATTAAATGGAGGAAATTATGTTACATGGCTTAAGAAAACCAAACACAAAAATGCTCTCACCAATGGTAAAAAGAATACACAGTAATAAGCACGAGGGTGGAGGTGTGGTGTGAGAAGATGGGGTCAGGGAATGTGGTAGATTTGTATCAAATTGAGCTGCATTTGGCCATAAAAACCAATATTTCTTTTGCATCATCTTCAGTCTTGTATATGAGAGAAAACTGTAAGAGATTATTGAGGAAACTTAAATTTTTGTGTTGTAATTTTTATCCCTCTTTCACATTTCTCTTTTGGCATGAATTTATGGTAATTGAAATAGTCTTTATTACAGGGAGACCTTCAGTGGAAAACAACGATTTCATAAAGGAGCTGCATTACTCTCATCCTGGTAAAAATGATTAAAGAATGACTTCTGAATACTTAATACCAAAACTTTGAAAAAGTTGCAAATCTCATTATCAAAACTATATCTGTACTATAATGTTCAATATATTTGTGTTGCAATGCTTTATTTTTAATTTTATTTTTGATATCATTCATTTACAAACTGCTATGCAGAATGGCTTAATTTTTCCATGATCAAAATTTATGTGCTTTCAGTTTCAATTGGTTCATAAGTTGTGTTCCCAGTTTGAAGGCACTCTTCTTGTCACGGAAGGTGTTTTGATTAAATTCATGTACAATTTGATTTTGAAGTTTTCCAACATGCTTACAACAGGATAAATATTATCACTCTAGGCTGGCCAGTTGTCAGTTTCAGAGCTAGGCAAAAAATCCACAATATTTCCATTAGACTGAGTGTTAAGGGGGTAATGTCTATAGTCCCCATCTCATTGGCCTCCCATCTCATTGGTCCCTGTGTCATCGAGACCCAGCAGCCATAACCCTAACCCTAACAATCTAACTCTTACCCCAACCTTTTAAACCCAAACCCCTAACCCTAACCATAATGAGAAGGGGGGCTAATGAGACAGGGACTATTGAACAGACCCTAGTGTTAAGAATATTTGGAACCTGTGTGAAAGAATAATTCCAGTTATTCAAATTACCCTGTGTTTAAATAAATTGAAAAAATAAAAGAACAATGGAAATCTAATTGATAAATGATGTCAAATTTCTTTGTAGGATATGTAAGTCAGCCAATGGAGTGCAATATCCATCAGTCAGTATGCAATTTACAGGGACATCTGAGCTAATTATTCTAAAAGACCTGAGATGTGCTACATTTTGTCCTTTCAAAAGCAGTATTCAAATAAAAATTTGGTTGACATAGGGCTTTACCCACCATGGTATATTTGAGGGTCTAAATTTGTGGCCTGATGAATTGGTTGGTCTAAGGGAAGAAAGTGACTACCTCCCCTTTTTTGAAAAATTTTCAACTTCTGGCTCTCTCAGACTAGATTTGTCACATTTGGCATCCACACCTTGTGGCCCTGAAATGAATTAGCTTAATTACATTGTTTTGGGCATACTGCCACAAGGTGAAAAAGGAAGGGGTTTTAAATACTTTAGGTAGGTGAAGCAAATCTGTAATACACCCAAGTAATCTGAAATGGGGAATGGAACACCTGAAATGGGATGGGGACACAGACAGGCCATCCAAATGACATCATGCCAGGTTATGCCTTGGTGTGACCCATTTGCATGATAGAAAAAGACTTTTTAAATCAAACACAGAGAGAACAAAAGTAACTATTACTGAGGTAACAAATTTATTTGTCTTATTTCAAAAAATAAAGGCATTCAAAAATGTCCCAAAAACTTTAGTTCATAACTATGAATAGTTTCAAAATGGTCCTAGATGCCATATTTTCAAAAATTGTGTTTAAAACCCCCCCCCCAATTTCATCCAATTTTTTAGGGGGAAAAATTAGACAGTTTTTATACCCTTGATTCTCTTGAACCCACATCTAAATTGACATCATACTATACTGTACCTTAATATCCCATTTTCACCATTTTAATTGTGGCTTTTATGCTAGTCATAATATCTAAGCTAGTACAGTAATTCTTCTCACCCCTATTGCTGCCTGCTCTTTCCTTTCAATTTCAACCTCACACCATCTTTTGCACAGCCCTTATAGCAGGGGTGGGTAACCTTTTTACTCCAATGGGCTGTTATGAAAGTCATAATCTACTTGCAGGCCACACACAGAGAGGGTGCAATAAGCTTTCCCCACAGGGCACAGGTCAAGGGGCCCAAAACATGCCCCGTGGGAAAGTTTAGGCAAGAACTGGTGCAAAGCCCCCTATGGTCTGGGATTCCTACAAATCTGTGGGTTATACTTTAGAATCTCATTCACCATTTTTAAATGGCATTAGAATGTGCAAGGCAAAACAGGTGAGAAGTATCACAATATGACCATTTGTCTTTTTTTCAATAGTGTGAAGTCGCAAAGTGCCATAAAAAAAAGTGGGTATTTTTAAACCAACTTTATTTTTATTTTTTTACATTGCAGAATTGTCCACTTTCTGACATTTAATTCACTCTTCAGATTGACAGTTCTTAAGCCCTACAACCTTTTTTTGTATCCACCAGAACCAATACATTGCCCATAGAGTTTCATACTCTATGCTAATAGACAGATACAGTGCACGTGCATGTGATACTGTCATTCTGTATAATATTATGTAGCCTATGGTACAGTATGTGCAACACAAATTAAGCTTCCATTACCTACAAAAGTAAAAAGATTTGGCACCAGATTTATGTCTACCAAAACGATTGGCATGTTACATTGTGAATACAGGGATGGTAATAATATAGTGGCATTGTTTCTCAGCAGAATTTAGTGAAATACCTGGAAAGTGGTACTGCATAAGCAGGATGGGCACCGAAGGCTTAGAGATACAATCATTATTGTCAACCTAGTTTTCAAGTGATTCTGAACTGTCATTTGTGAATTGCCTCGCAGCTGCATGAAATGGTCTCACAGGCCGCATAGGGACCCCAGGCCAGAGGTTCCCCACCCAGTGGCGTAGCTAGAGGGGGGGGGGAGGGGGCAGTTCGTAGCCCCCCCCCCCCCCCCCCCCACAAAGGCCTTCCGAAGGCCTCTGTCAGAAATTTCTAGTCTCTGTCGGAAATAAATAAAAACAATTCATTTGAAACACTTACAACACTTCTTATGTTTTTAAGCAGAATCACACATCGGTATGTCAACGTGAAAATCAAAAGTCGGCCTCAAAATTGCCCGGAAAGCAAAAAAAAAAAGGTCCCCAGAATTTCGGATCGTACAACTGTCAAGACAAGATAATGATCTGTCGGAATTTTTTGCTTTGCCCCCCCCCCCACACAAAATATCTAGCTACGCCACTGTCCCCACCCCTACCTTATAGTTACTTTCAAACTTGTGTTAATGTGATGGTTTAATATGAAATTGCAATGGATTTAGCATAGTGGTCACAGTATTGCAATGTTTAAAGCACAGGTGGGGAATTGTTTTCCTCTGACTTGCTTTTTTAAGTCATGACAAGCTTTTCTTATGAGGCCAGTGGTGGCACTACGGGGAGGGGGGATGAGGGGGCATTTGCCCCCTCCACTCAACTGAAATATAGTGCATTGAATGATGCATTATGAACCAAAATATACCTATCCTGAGATGCCGCTAATTTTTCACCCCCATGGAAAATTCAATATTGCTTCTAAAACCCTCTGAGCTTCCGGGGCCCCTGGACTCCAACTGCTTAATGTTATAGTGGCCTGAAGAGAGGAATAGCCTTATATACATTACAATTATTTGGAATCATATTGGATGATGGCTATGAACCAAAATATGCATCAACCAGAAATATGCTAAAACCTCTGAGTTTCAGGGGGCTTCTCTCCCTGGATCCCCACCAGGGGCCCTAAGGCAGGCCCCTGGACTCCAACCACGTAATATTATAGTGGTCTGAGGAGAGGAATAGCCTTATGTACTAAAATTATTGGGAATTTTTGCATTTGATTTTGCATTATGAACCAAAATAAGCCTACCCTGAGACTTAATTTTTCACCCAGAAATATGCTAAAACCTCTGAGCTTCTGGGGCCTTCGCCCCCCTGGACCCCCACCGGGGCTTTGCTCCTGGACCCCACCAGGGGCCCCAAGGCGTGCCCCTGGACCCCACTTGCATACGCTCGCGCTTTGTGCTCCATCGGCTTCGCACTTTGCGCAAAAAGTTTTTGCCCCCAACATTTCCTTTTGCCCTCCATTTGCCCCCCCCCCCCACCCCCACTATTGAAATCCTGGTGCAGCCACTGCATGAGGCACAGGCACTCAAATCAGGCCCTTGTGGGGCAAAACCCTTAGCCTAGGATTTGTAAAAATTTGCAAGTAATAGGATTTATCCACTTTTTTAAATGACATTGAACCCAAAAGGCTACAGAAGTATCACAACATGACCATTTGACTTTTTATGTATCAGTATGAAGTAACAATGAGTGTGCACATATGAAAAGTACCAGGGAAACAAAGAAAACCCCATGTTCTCAAACCAACTTTATTATTAAGTCCACTTTTTAACTGTACACCCTTTGGAAGGATAGTTCTATAATCCCCCAAATCTACCAGAATAAATTGAGTGGTTCACCAAGTTTCATACTCAGTGTAATAAAGGCCAACGCATCTGTTAGTCAGGTACTGTAGTGCACTTCTGTCCATTGCTTATGTAGCCTTTCACACAAAGCTTTCCATACTAAGTACAATGATCCAGCACCTGATTTGTGTCTGACCAAATGGTGTGGATATATTACATTGTGGATACTAGGGTTTTAGTTACTGTATATGGAAGTGTTTCACAGCAGTTTAATGTGATGTCTCCTTAACGTAGTTTTAACATGATAAACAATGGGCACTTTAGGCTCAGTTACCTTTCAGGTGATTCTGAAATTACATTTGTTAATTGCTTTGCGGGCCAAATGAAATATCTTATGGGATGGGCCGCATATGGCTTGCAGGCCTGAGGTTCTCCTGGTTAAAAATGTGTGATAAAAAACTGCATTTAAATCAAAAGATCACATCCAAAATCCTCTCAGAATGTACAAGAAGCCTATACAAGCTGTATCCTTATTGGTACCCAGTCTACAGTACACACACGCACTGTCAAGCTTCCACTTGCTAGCTCCCTTTTACCCCCCCAACGGAGGGTCATAAGACAGAAACCCTTACTTGTATTACAAAATCCCTGACCCAAAAAAGCACCAAACTGATAAACTCAAAAAAGCATTTTTTTTTTTGACTGCTACAGTACTTGCTCTCTGCAAGCTTATCAAGGCTTACAAAGGGGAAACATCAAGCATTTTACATCTGTGACAAAGATTAATACAGACTAAGGAAAACATGTTTGAAACTATTACATGAGCTGATTATAAAGAACCCAAAATGGAATGTTTAATATTAAGTGCGACATTTGCTTTAGGTCATTAAAAAATCACCATACACAATGAAGGTAAATACATAGATTTTAACCGGCCAGTCGGAAATGTATTATAGGAGACTGTAAAGCGTTGCATATTCATTGTCTCAGCTCTCAAAAAAACTTTTAATACCAAAACCTAGGACTGGTGTTGAAGGGGAATTTTCATCATTCACCAGTACTAAGTTCCACTTCTCCCCCAACCTATGCAACTTCTAGCTCCTCCCATAAACGGTATGAAGCTATTCCTTTGTGCAGGAAAAAAATAAAACCCTGTTCTATTTAGCCCTAGGTGCCATGTCCTAGTGAGCATACAAGGCTATACAATCGTAATACAAGCACTCTCTCTGCCTTGTTCCGTGTGGAATGTGAGCATAAACTGTGGGCAATCTTTCAAATTTTCAAACTTTGATGTCAATCAAAGAGCAGTCACCAACAGAATTTTCATACCCCTACACTAAAAATATGCTTTGGGGTGATGACTGTCCGTCTTTAAAGTGTTAAAGTGAAAATGATTTTCTTCAATGTGTACTAAACAAACATATAAAGCATAGTTTTCCCCAAAAATCTGAAATTATCATCACCCGCTCCCTCGCCCCCTCCCCCTGCCCCCAATTAAAACAAATGAGATTGTCTTTCTAATAATGCAAATGTCCTTTTGATTAATTTTCCTGAAGGCAAACATGCAGGGCCACTAGAACAATGAGGAGGGCTAAGACTCCAATGTGAAGGGATTCTGTTGTTTTTAAAAGATCCAAGTTATCCTGGAAAAGGGCCCAAAACTCTGTTAAGCTGAATCAGATCCCCCCCCCCCCCATCAAAATCCTTAGAAACCTTTCAACAGCACTGGCATTTACAAATGCTTACTATCTCAATCGAGATTTTAATCTCTCAATTCGATTCTGTAGAAAATGACAACAAAAAAACAACTCTTAACCATTTCAATTTGCTCTACTCCATCGCACAGAAATTAAGTTGACTTAAAGGTTGTGTGACATGTCACCAAAAAGAGCTGTTTCACTTGCCAGTTAAGGAATTAAGTCCTCCAATCAAAGATCCGTTGGAATTATTTCAATATCTTTTACCGTGTTTCCTCAAAGATACATCTTCAATGCTGTGGTGTTATTCTGCAAGACCACTCATTGCGTTCTCAATCTCTATGCCAAAAAAAAATTAATGATGTTCGGTTGAGTGTTGCAAGAGTTCGTTTATTTTCCAGTTTCTTTTGTTAACTCTATATAAATTACTCTCTTAAATTACTTGATCACTATATATTCCAGTTTGCGTGAGTGGTCAACGAATATTTTTCAATAGCTGAAAAAATTTTAACTTTTTCTATAAAATAAACCCCTTAGGGAATAACAATGCTCTGACCCAGTTGTCACGTGGAAATTAAGGTTGAACAAAACAAAGGCTAACATGTGCCATTATCCTGTATGCTCACCCTCTTTCGATGTCACATATTTGCATATTTAGCTCATGTTTATTCATGATACAAGTGTAAAATAGAAATTTCCCTGTAAAATGGTCAATATTTGATGGATTTTAATGGAAATTGCGGCTATTTTCTGGATTTTTAATGCTTTTTACATCAAATATCCAACGATGTTATTTTCATGTCACACAACCTTTAAATGGAAAGTTTAATTTTAAGTTATCCCATACATCATTTCTTAACATTCAAATAGTCATTATTATGAAAAAAAGACATCTTTTAAACACTTTATCATCTGTAGATATCAAAGTAATCTTCAAATGTAATGATACCTATGACATTGTTCTTGTAGAGCGAGAAGGGGTTGGGTTGAGGGTGAAGAACCATATTTTACAGAATACTACAGTACATTAAGTTTAATTTTGTTTCAATAGTACATACATCAGTATTGAAACAAAATTGCAATCAAACTGACAAATCTATTATATATAAATATATATATATTAAAAAGTATAATGAGTTTCCTCTTGAAGCTGATAAAAATTAATGTTCCTGGTTTATTGACCATGTGGCAGGCTGCTATGAAAGACACTACCCCAAGTGTTTACAGAAAAGATTAGGACAATGGCACCATCTATGTTAAGGCAGGGTGTGTATGATATGGCAGGAACTTTAAAAAAGCAAAAAGAAACAATATTGATTAAATTGTGATAAGAATTTTAAATTATGATAAGAATTCAGCTATAATCTCATCACTTGAAATATGGTGAATTATATGTGAATTTTTATGCGCAAGAATAAATGGTATACCCTGATTTATTTTCCATGTTTTAAATTTCTACCCTCCCATCTCCTCTGCAATACTGTACCTATCTGTTACTTTAAACATTGCTCTTTTTTGTCTTCAATGTATAATGAAATTATGTCTGGATTACGTGGCCTTGTTTGAGTTTTGGAAGGGAAAAGTATTTGACAAAGCACACCTTAATTCTAAATCATCACACCAACTTAATGTTATGTACCAGAATTGGTTAAAGTTACCATCACAGTCATTGAACTCAAGTTACTGTACAGTATCAGCAGAGGCCTGCACACTGAACTACTGTACCTGTAGCTTCAAACATGCATACCACTGTTTCCACACATCTACAGAATGTCATGCAGGGCTTTAGCCAGCATGGTGTGATCAGGGAGTCCAAACAGTAAATTCTAGTGAAGTTTGTGTATTAAAAATGTATTATACATATGGTGCAATGCAAAATTTTGGGAGTCCAAATGACTCCTGGACTGCTCTCTGGCTTAAGCCTTGATGTCATGGTCCAATTACATTAAATTTTTACTAAAACTGAGTTGAATAGACACCTGAAGGAAGATGAACCGGCTAAATATCCTCAATGAAATAGGAAAAGTATGTCTCGGTTCACTTCAGTTTGAGGTGGAATATACGCCCTGTAGAGCAGTCTCCCCCCCCCCCCCCCTTGGAGTTGGACAGATACATTAATATGTAACTTGCTCGTTCCATTCTATTCCCACTTTTGCGGACATTTTATTTTGACTAAAACCACACATCCACAAGAATATATGGAAAGTTTTGCTAACCACAGAATCTCTTTCGTGGGCATGCATGTTTGAATGGTGAAAAGTTACGAACCTTGCTATTAAATCATAGGAAATAGATTTCAAATAGATTTCATTTTGAAAGATCAGATCTGTGCACTAAGTATAAACAGCAGCATATATGCAAATGGAAGAACCTAATCTGAATTTTTACTGTTAAAGGCCCATTTGGCAAGATGCTCAAAGTGTATACCCTTTAGGAGTCAATGAGTCACTCCAACTTTCTTAAAACAGCATTGTGTCAAACCCTCCTTAAATTTCTCTGACTCTTTGGGGTGGAGACCGGCTGGGTGGAGATTCCACTGCTGTTCATAGATGATGGTATCCTAGTGTACATGGCTCAGATTTATGATGACTAGACTCACACTTGATGCAGAAGTGAGAATTACCAAATAATTATTATTGCATTTTGCCCTTGCAGTTCTTGAGTTTACCCTTGCAGGAGAACAACAAATTTGATCAGGATCTCACCTCATCCAAGAGTCTCTTTTACCTGCAAACAAAAGAGAGAGCAAATGACATGTGTACTGTATTTGCTACCATTCATACCTAGGATCTGATACGTCTTCTCTTCACCGAGGACTGGGACTGCGACTCCTCTCATGATGGACTTAAAGTGCAAAGAAATTCTGCTTAAGTCGGAACATATAATAGAGCACTTGGCAAATTACAAGTATACAGCAGCAAACAGCTTCTTTGAGTCTTGTCTCATGCCAGAGATATGGCTACTTAATGCAACGACATGGTGCTACTACAAGCATCCCATTTTACTGAGTAACAAATTGGATATGCTAGCCAAAACTTGGGTTGACATCCGTGAATTTATCAACTTTTTTGCACTTTTGGGGGTTGCCCCACCCCCTCCTCAACATCTTCCCTCAGGATTGGTTAACATGAGGTGAAATGCTGGCTTCGAGGGGCCCTAAATACTCCATTGAATTATTAAAATTGTTTTAAGCCTATAGTCAAAACTGGAGTTGGACAAGGATACTGTAACTTCACAATATGTAGTGTTTGGGGGCTTCTATCCCCATCCCCTGATCCAGCGTCTTCATGAAGGACCAATTAATGTGACGTGACAGAAAGTTATGTTAGCTACTACGACCAGCCTCTCTACCTCTCCCATGCTACTGCTATTGAGTCACATATTAAAACTCAGTCAAAATGCGAGTTGAATAACAGACACTTCGCAATATATGGCAGGGCTCCTCTCCCCTTCTCCAAGGTCAAAACCCTGGGGACGATTAGGACAACTAGACATTGCAGAATTACATCAACTAGAGTGATAACCCAGTGCATTACTAATTGTTTTCACAAAAAGAACAAAGCCTTGATCAACTAATGTGCTTTCCCCCCACTGAACCGACTGCAATTCTTCCCGATGGTTATTATGGATTTTAATGCCGTAGCCTACAGTCTTCTTTACCGTAGGCAAGGTCGCTTTGGGCTTCCCATACTAGCCTTGGCCTACTAATTTACTAAGTTACTGTAATAGACGAGTTGGGAAATTAGATTTTGCTGTACCATGTAGCACCACAGATCAAGTCCACGGACATTTTCGCACAGATACGACGGCTTCGAGCGACTATTGCTTTTGTCTTCCACCATTTACAGTCATTCTCTCCAACCTTTTCGGTCTAAGATAAGGAGAGTAACTTCAAAGAGAACTTTTCCGCTAAAGAAAATTCTCTTTGACCTCTAGAAAACCATAGTTTTAAACTCGAAAATTGTGCTTGATTTTACAAAATAACTGTCTCGCACATGCAGTCTCTGTTATGGTACACTTTCTTTCCCAGCATGCATTGTACTTCGAAGTTTCCCAACTCGTCTATTAGGCTAGGCCTAGTACAGTATACTAAAGGGACCGCAATTTGGCAGGGCACCGGAATTCGTTCACTCCATACCAATTGTACAGCATCGTGCATTCGTGAAGGTGACCGAATTCCGGTCTCACCATGCTACTTGGTCTAGATGCCTAACCTAACGTTATGCCAGTTTAACCCTTGCACAGTGCTACTGAATGTTTCTGTTTCATTTCTACAACACGGAGTGTAACGGAAACGGCATGGTTCAAGCCCTATTGGCCTGTTAGACCAGTTCGGGTAACAAATGTTACGTTAGGCCTAATTACTAGTCTGCAGTCTGCTGACCTAGTATTTGAGAAGCTTTGGGGCTTCCCATAGGCTACTTAGTAACTAGTTCCGGGAACAAAGTGAAGACCTACGTGAGAACTAGGCCTAGGCCGTTGGCCTAGGTCTACTTGAGAACTAAGTGGCGCCTGACTTAGCTTTCACGTTACACTGAATGAATGTTGCTGAACACTTCTAAACCGTTTCTTCATTACACTTTACAGTACAGAATAGACTAAAATTTACCTGCAAACAACGGTACTGTGGCTGATCGGAGTGTATACCTTGGAGTAATAAAGTGTAACTTTGTTAGGCCTATATAAAGGCAGGTCGCCGATCCGTTCTCCCGTCCTGTACGTCAGCTTTGGCCTGCAAACCCTGCTTCTCTAAAATTCGTCCCGCCAGGCTGCACGTGACAACAGACTTACTGAACTTGCAGCGCAGGCTCACTGACCTGAAAACGCCCTCTATATTTTCTCGTTTTGTCTTTTTTTCGCGTTTTGTCTTTTTCCCGTTTTGTCTTTTTCGCGTTTTGTATTATTTTCGATTTTGTCTTTTGGCTCGCCGATTGTAACAATTTGTTTTCAGAGTAAATTCACGTTCTTTAATTAATTCGTTAGAGTCTTTATTTTGTGAGTAAAATCACATTTTTTAAAATTTGGTTTTGTTGAAATATTTAAACTTTTTGGAGAATTATTTCTTTAGAGAATTACGTACACTGTCTTAACAAAAATAAAGTTTGAAATAATAACTATTATTTAGTTTTATTTAAGTTTTGGGTTTTTCTTTTATTTCAAAGAAAATAATTTCAAGATTAAAATAACTATTTTATTATTTTTTTTTTCTTTTCGGAAAAAATAAATTTTTTCGTTCTTGAAATGTATTTTTTTTTTGCTTGTTTTACTTAAAAATTTTTAACTTGGTATATTTTACCCTTTTAAATTTGTCTTTGTAATTGAAATGTATTTTTTGCTAAAAGTCTGTTTTGCCCTGATGATTTGTTTTCGCTTTTTAATATTTTTTCGTTGTCGTTTATATCTTGTTAATATGTCTTTTGGGGATTTTTTTATTCTTTTAATATTTTTTCATTGCCATCCTTTTTAGTTTTTCTTAATTTGTTTTTCTATAATTTATTTCATTTATTTGAGTTTTTATTAATATTTCATTGTTGTCTTTTTTGCCCTGATGGCCGCCCATATATAAGGCATATTTCAAAGACGCTCGCGGTGACTATTGAGTGCAGAAGATGATTAAGCATCAATGTCGTGGTATATTATGAACCGTTAAATTCAATTGCGTAGCAAGGATAAAATCTTAATGGGTGCGAAGTTATCAAATGGGGGGGGGGGGAGCACTTCACTAATCGCTGTCCTGGTGTCGGTCAAATGGGAGGTGTGTCCCTTATTTCTTTGAGAAAATTTTGAATGGTTAGGTGTCCTTGGATACAATATGGTGTTGTTTTTTCATTGTAGGAACCAAATTTATGTTCAAATATTATTCATTGATTTCATATTTGCGCACAATGTGTTTTTTACACATTTTTTCTTAATTGTAACAAGTTTTTTTAGGACACAAACACCATCCATAGTGGTGGAATGGTATGTCTTCACTTCCGGTCACTGGTTCTAAATTGGAGCCTCAACTTTTATTTTCAAATGTCGATATTCCCACTGGCAACTGCTCGTGTAGCTTTGTGGTGTTTACTCAGGATATCAATGATGTACTCATGTGTTGTATAAAAAAAAATTCAAGATCAATGGTTTTCGACGACTATCTGCGTATATGGCTAGCTCATGGTCCTTTTTTTTTTTTTTCAAGCTTTCTCGTCGTCTCATTCTTTATCCACAATCAAGATTCCAAGAAGAAGACGCTGAAGGTGACGAAATCTCACAGAGATGATCGCTTGAATTACAAGTTGGGATAATGACAAGAAGGGACCAAACGGATAATGGCGAGAAATTGATGTCAGTGATCTCAAAAGGCTGTGTAAACTGTCTAAATTTTTTTCGCATCAGCAAATTACCAACAACTCTTATAGTTTCCACCAAAATATCCATGCCCCATTTTACTACGCTGATCCAATCAAAAACAGCGCCCTTCTTTAGCTTCTTTAGCTCTAATTTAGAATCAGTGACCGGAAGTTAAGGCACACCATTCTACCCAACCAGCTAATATATGGATGGTGTTTGTGTCCTAAAATCGTGTCACAATTAAGAAAAAATGTGTAAATGACACATTTTCCACCCGTTTTCCTATTCCTGACATGTATGAAATGAATGAATACTAATATTTGAAAACAAAACATAAATTCGGATTCAAAACATAACAAATAATATAGCACCAGATTGTGTTTCAAGGACAAAACGCTAATCATTCAATCATATAATTTCTGAAAAACTAAAAGGGGAAAACAACAAACTCCTCCTCCTTGACTGAGACCCTCCTCCCAGGATGCCCTGTTTTGATAACCCCGATCACCAGGTACGCGGAGGAAGATAACGATATAGAAGGTTGCCGTGACCGACCGGACACCCTCCGCCGTGTGACCCCCGCAAAGCGACTTTACAACGCCTTTACGGACCACCATCCCTCGACGCCCCCCATTTGATAACTCTTAGGCAAAACCATTATAATATTATTTCCTTGCTATAACTGTTTAGTCATCACTCTGTATCCACCTGAAATTATGAGATCGGTCCCCGTATATTTAAATACAACTCGTGGGTACTTCTGGGCTTTTGAAACGACGAAGCTTGTATCAATAGTCCTGACCTGTGGACTCAATAAGAACTTCCTACCGCGATACTCTCCGCTAGCGTCCTTTTGGTACATATGGCGCTGTATTTAGTCTACACTGCATGCAGGGTTGATCTTAATTCTGTCTGTTGTTGGCTCTAGCTTACGCCAGCACATACCTTCGCGCGTAGCATTAGATTAAAAATGATTTAGAATCATCATTGGATATTCAAACAAAGGTTATGATACTACACATGTATTACATTCCTCTTAAATGGTAATTTTTAATGATTTATTCAGCAAATAGAATATTTGACTATATAAATGAGGGGCACTTTCACTATAACCACAGGTATCACTTTCTCGGTACGTAATTTTAGAATCAGTCACCTAAAGCTAACGGGGTCAGATTCTCAATAGCGAGACAAGGCTAAACAGATTCTGACGAACCTATATGAAAGACACACCACAAACCTCCTTGTCGAAAACTTCTTCCCAACTTTCTTTCGAGAAGCTTGAGATCATAGCTATAATCACGAATGTGTGTGGCTGCCAGTTTGGTGGCCATACTTGGATTTGGCGTGTGTGAATGCTCTAAGTACCGACTGTGCAGTAGTTAGTATGTAAAGAGAAGACCAAAATGAACTTCTCCCTTCTCCCTTCGTCCCCCCCCCCTTTCTTCTTTGCTCGTTCTCCCCCCCCCGGTTCTCCCCCCCCCCCGCTTCTCCCCTCTTTTCTCCCCACATTTCTCTTCTCTCTTTCTCCCCCCCCCCACCATTCTCTCTTCTTTTCTCAAATCTCTTCTCTCATCTCCTCTCTTTCTTTCTCTTCTTTCTTTTCTCCCTTTCTTTATCTCCCTCTCCCCCCCTTCTCCCCCCCCCCCCCTCCCCCCTCCCCCCACCCTCTTTCTTTCTCCCCCCCCACCCCCTTTCTCCCCCCCCCCCTCCCCCTTCTCGTCCTCCCCCCTTCTTTCTCCCTGCCCCCCCTCCCCACCCCCCCTTCTCCCCCTCCCTGTCTCCCCCCCCCTTCTCCCCCCCCGTTCTCCCCTGTTCTCCCCAATCTCCCCCCCTCACCCTGCCCCCCCAAAATCTATAAACAAAAACAGCTAAAATTACACATATCACATTATATCTGATTTGGGAAGCTGAGATTTAGCTATTTTTATATGACCTCGGAATTGTGGGCGACCATTTTGGTGGCGGCCATCTTTAGATTAAAACAAATTCCGCCAAGCAAGAGGATTTTTTTGCTTATTTGTGCGGATTTTTGGATATGTTGTTTCTGTGGTATAGTCAACTTCTTCCCAGCTTCTGCTGGCGCTGCTGGGGCAAAATTCGGCGCCGATGAGCAACATGTCTGAGAAGAATTTTTTACTATGACTGGCTAAAACGCCTAAGCCCTAATTCCCTAACTTGTGGTACTTCTAATCCCTCTAACTACATAACTACTACTACTGATCTCCTAACTACTTTAACTACCTTAACACTACTCCCTAACCTTAACAAAAGGATACAATCGATACAATAACAATACCACATCAGCCTATCAAAATACCTTCTTAGGTGCGCATCACGCTACAAAATTCAGCCTTACTACTTACTAATACAAACTAACTAACTGTCTAACTTACCATTTTTTTTTCCTTTTTTTTTTTTTTTTTTTTTTCATTTTTTCTATTCTTTTTTTTTGTTTTTTCTACTACCCTATACCATTTTTTCCCTTCCCTTTTTTTTTTTTTTTTTTTTTTTTTTTTTTTTTTTTTTTTTGTTTTTTTTTTTTTTTGTTTTTTTTTTTTTTTTTACTACCATTTTTTTTTTTTTTTTCATTGTTTTTTTTTCCCCGGGTGACACAAACTGAAATTTTTTTAATCTTCATCGCGCCAGCGCCCAGACTAATACTTTTCAACAGGATGTTCGAATGGAGAGGTTCAGAAGGAGTGTAATTTCTCTTTAATCCTGCTTTATCGTTCTTTACTCCTCTGCTTTTTTCTTCCATTTATTTCAGCCAAAAGGGTTGCTTGTACTCTATGACGACCACTGGTCAACCTTTGACCACTTTCAGCCAGATTTTTTACCTACTGGTTTTTTTTAAATTTTTTCTAACAGAAAACCGGTTTTAAGAAAGGTTTCGGGGCCTCAGGTAGTCGAGAAAATGTTGATTTTCCGGTGTTCCAATTTTGAGAACGGTGGCAGCGGATAAAAGGCAATAAACGGGTTCCATTACGTGCAACACAACGTCAAAAGAGCAAGAGAGCGGAGGATTATTGCTGTTCTGCTGTTCCACAAAAACAAATATCTTTTTTGGGGTGGGGAGTTTCTCTTCTTTCCTTTCTTCCCCTTTCCTTCGCTTCCCCCTTTTCCCCTCACATTGAGAGTTTGCCCTCGTGTTTTTTGTTTTTAAAAAATCCGGGGAATGTTTGTTCCACACATGGACGTTCCTATTCTCCTGGTTCCTCTGGAGCGTTCTTCGCACCATGCATTAAATGATTGCCGGCATGGCTGGTCTGGGTTGATTCACATGCAGTGATCTCAGCTGCGTTTAAAGTGTACCTAAAGTCTGAAAATTCAAAAATATATGTTACAGAGCATGAAAACTGAATTCCAATGGTCCAATTCCCATCTTCACAGGACTTTCTTAAGCTGAGATATAAAATGTTGAAGTTTTTCCATCACACAGGGCTCGATTTAAAAAGGTAGATTGCGCAATAATTTTGTGAATGTCATTGTTGTACTATACTTCAAAATTACAATCTTTGTATTTCTTATTGTTTTTTTTCTGAAAAGCCAAAAACCGCACCTTTGTTCACAAATTGTGATCGCGTTCCTTACTGCTTTGGGGTGGACTTGACTATACTATACTCCGCTCTACTGTAACAAAGGCATGTCCATATGCAAAAATAACAGGAATTCGGCTCAAGGGTCATATAAAACATTTGTAATTTTTAAAAGAAAACAAATGCATTTAATGTGAGTTGTACAACAAGAATGTCAAAAATTATTTTGCGCAATGAACTGTTTGGATTTAAGTGAATATAAATTTTAACACTTTAATATCTCAGCAATTGGAATACGCTATGGACAAATGGGAGTTGGACCAATAAAGATTAATTTTTGGTAACCCTTTTCAAAATAAAATATATATTTTTTTGCTACGGAATTTTTAGACTTTGGGTCCACTTTAAAAATATCGTTGTCATGATGCAATACATAAAATGCTCAAAAACGGACTTACTACTCCGAGCAGCGAATTTAAAAAAAAACGGCTCCGAGTAACGTGGCCTTAACTTTAAACTTGTGAAAAACGTGAAGCTCTGTGTAAAGGAATGTGGGCGCTCGTCTACTTTTTGAAGGGGAATAAAAATTTTTATTGAAGATTAGATTGTTGGTCGTTTCTACTACAGATAGTACATACAGCTTGTTTGATTTGTACCCTGTGTAGCCTTCTGTTACTTTCTAATAGCTAATTACTACAAGTTTACGACCGACACTTCTGTAACACATTTAGAGTTTGGCCTTTCATGATTTCATACTATCAGAAGCGTCTTTTCATGTCAGGTGCCTCCGACACAAAACGGACTAATTCTTGTAGTTCACGAAAGACGAACCCATTTAGCCATCCCATAATGCGGTGGGGACGGTAGCGCACAACCTGTAAATGGACAATGTTTTTATAGCCAAGAATATAAATAACGAAAACGAGACGTAACAATTTCTAACACGTGCTTGATCTCTACTGATCACTTGCTTTGTTGTTGAATTTTGTTCAAAACACCTTATCATTGTATGCATCTATTAACCTTTGGATAAGTTAGACATGTTTACTCTGGCATCAGTTTTTGGTCACAAGTGGGTGCAAAAAGAAGGGTGAGAAAATTCAAACAAAACATGCCGCTCATGTCCGCTCAAGCTCCGATTCAACAACGGGCTCCTGGCTTTTCATTCAAAACTGAACAACAGCTCTATGACGTCACACAATACAAATAGAATAATAAGACGTTCCAGCACTTTGGTAGTCTATTTTTAACTAAAATCCGCTGAGGGTTACGCTCAACCAATCAGAATGAATTTTGTACTAGATAATAACCTCTTTATCATCATGCTGTTGACGCCAATCGCGTAGCTATGGGTGATGGCTGGGGGACCCCAGATGTTTGTAAGGCCCCCAAAAATTTGTTTCTGATTTACAAAATATGTACGAATTAAGAAAAATCAAGGTGCATTTCGCACACGTATGAAGTCAACTAATAATTTTTTAACATAAATTCAGTTCAAACGATGAAAAGTATAGTACTAGATTGCATCCAAGGACACCTAACCATTCCATAAAAATTTTCTCAAAGAAAAGGGGACACAGCTCCCCTTTGACCCTCCCAGTGCGGCGATTAATGACGTGACCCCCATTTGATACCTTTCCCCCCTTAAAATTTCATCCTAAAGGTATCCCAGAAAATAGGTGTTGTTAATTAAAGCAGATTCAGACAGTTCTGCTATAATGGTAGAAAATCCACTTTCTTCAGTTTTATTCTGCAAAAAAGTGCAATATATTGATCTGAACAGTACAGTTAAGGAATGTTGAGATAGTTAATGTACAGTTATGTTGGTTACGGGTTGTCCACTTCGAGAGTGCTGAAAGAGAAAAATTAAGAAAAAACAAATAAAAAATAAATGAATAAGAAAACACCGACTACCATACCAATTACGTGCAGCATTTTTTCACTATTGCCTAGTTACTACATTCTATGAAATGGAACTTGGAAAACACCTCAGTGGTCCTTTCAGGCAAATAGAGAGTGTTTGTATTACTATACAATAAAAAGTAAAACTTTGTCAGAACATAGAGAGCGTTCAAATATTATACCTTGGCTAATGAAGCGGAAGACAAACAAGAGAGGGCGCTTTTTTTCTTCAAAGATAGTAATGATTGTTATTTAAGGGGAAAATAGAAGGCCTTTATCCATATCTTGGATAACTAAAGTCACTGAGGCCGTTTTACAAGAGTCAAATAGTGAAAATATGTCGCCAACTGTGTTGGTTATCTATTAGTAAGTAAACATGGGTTGATTATTTCCGAATTAAAGCGTATAACAATGAAATTGAAAATACTATTAGTAATACCATTGAAAAAGCTAAGCTATAAAAATATAAAGATAAAAATTTCTCTCATGTGTAGTCACGGTGGCCGAGGTGAGTGGGTTAGTGAAGGGTCGTAGATCTACTGACTTAAAAAAAGTCTCTTTGGTGAAGTAATCTCTCGAAAAAAGAGGGCAGAGAGGTAGTTCGAAGAATCCTGTGAAGTGTACGAGAAGCTGTTCGAGTATCTATCTCGGCGTGCTTCTAGCTTGAATTACGACTAGTGTATATTCTGTACAAGCTCTACATAGCCAACGAGTATTAATATGATCAATACACTGTCGCAGATCAAATTTGATAACTGTAGGGTTCTAGTCTAAAAACCAGTGGATTTGCTGAATATACATATAAAACGATAACTTTATCAAACTTATCACGCGAGAATTGTAATACCATCCCTAAAACTCTATTCATCAATCAATCATGTGCGACATACTTTCATTTCACTGTTCCGTGCAGTTACTGTTGTACAGGGTTCTACAAAAAGAGTTCTAGAGGGAAATGTGGAAATCTTTACTGAACACCTTAGCAGTCAGAGGGGTCCTTTCAGGAAAATAGAGGGCATTGGTTATGATCAGGAAAACTGAACATTCAGAGTCGAGGGCGCTCGTTAACTTGGTAAGGCAGAGTGACAAACCCACATTTGACAGGGAACTGGGGAGGGCTTTTCCAAGACAGGTAATGATTGTTAATTATCAGGGGAAAACCGAGGGACCTTCATCCATCATCTAGGAGGATAATTAAAGTAACGTGAGGAGCGTTTACAAAAGGTCAAATAGTGAAAAACATATGTCCGCCCTGTTTTTGTTTTTCAAAAGTAGTTAAATGGATTTATTTCCAATGTAACATGTGTAAATGGAATGAATAATATGGTGAATCGCATTGAAAAGCTAAGGCTGAATAAATAATACAATAGATAAAATCTACAGTAGTCACGGTTGGCCCAAGCGAGTTAGGAGGCGGCGTAGGACTTAAAATCCTTTGTGGGACTTCCCTCCCTGCGCAGGTCGAATCCTGTCCGTAGACGAGTTCCGCCTTTTTTAGTATCTTTCTCCTTCGTCCTTGAATTAAGTGCAGATCCGTCAAGCTCTATACATAATCACCAACAACTGTTTCGATTACTCTTTATCCAACAATGGTTCCCAATGGTTTCCATACAAGTTTAGCTGAATTATAGTTGAAAAATTTGCACTTTTTTCAAACACAGAGAACATGAATAGCTCCCTAGATTATTCTCTTCAACCATAACATACAGTTCATGTACGGCATTCTTTATCTACATATCGCCTCATCCAGGGTAGAGCCGCATCTGCTCTCTTTACCTTTCGGAAGGGAAGCAAATAGATTGACATCACCATTATCAGGAATGGAGTAAGTGACATTTTTCGTCCAAAGAAAAAAGTCGGAACACGTCCTTTAGCTTGGTCATGGTAAGTTAAAGTGTTATTACCTGTTCAAGAAAAGGGAAATACATATGGCCTAATGCTTTTCTTTATTTGTCAATACACTAACTATACTATTCATGGATGGAGTTGTTTATGTAGTGACTGAAAATGGTAGTATGAATGGCACAATATAAAGAAACAGTGCAAAAACAGTCCAAATCTGCAGGCTATTTTAAAAAAAAACTGTCCTCTCTACAACTAGCTCAAACCACACCTATTGCAACACTATATGAGTATTCAATGTATCACGCAGCTGTAAGCTGAATGTACTGAAGTACTGTACATGGGCTTATATTCCCTTGGTTATTCATGTATTAGCTGGGAATTAGCGAGTTTGAAGGTTGTATACTGCACAGCACACTTGTGGTTTTGAAGCATAAGCACCTGTTTTCATCATAATACCTGTGTTAGTGAATTTCATCCCTAACAGTATTCTAGAAGACACTTGAACGATACACTAATTGACCAAAAATGTTTGGAGTTTTTACAAGGGCACTAACCTGAAGTATGACAATCCAAACCAGAATAGTCGTAGTCGTAAAATTGTATGGCTCGATTCGATTTCCTCTGTGAGCAATGTGTTATTTCTCCCTGTCAACTTCGATTGTTGTAGATGGTTTCTCTAATAGTTTCCAACATGTAAATTTAAAGAATTTGTGTCTGTTGTATCAGAACTCCCTGATTGAATCAAGGCAACTGTGTACATTTCAGCTGGGAAATGTAACAGGTAAAGTATGTCTACAGTAGGTAGTAGCTCCATGGTATGACTATGCGATGGAGGGTAAGCATCTCAGATGCCAGACTCCAAGCTGATATGATCATTGACCATCGAGGATTTGAATGACTCAAGAAATATTCAATTGTTATACCTCTGAGGTAGTACTTGCTTATTATATCGATGGCCAATCTCGTGGGTAAATTGAGGTACATTTACTCGTACAGTGCTTTCTTGAGTCTGCCTTCAGAATCATGCATAAAACACTCTTCGATGATCACAAAAGCTCACTAACTGCACAAATTTTACTGTCCTTTCCCCTTCAGTTAGCAACCCTTGCTGACACTTAGTCCCAAGATGTGGTGTTATCGAGTAGCTCACGAGGGCTGTAGTTTGTTCCGAAATTGGTCGGGTGGGCTTTAACAGAAATTTCTCCTTTCGATTTACTATCATGCAGCCAATAAAACCTTTCAGATATCAGCTCAATGGTACTATAGGCCTACTGTCAGTTTTCAAGTACTTAGCCTATAGCATGAATATCATGTGTTCAGTGTTCGTTCGCTGGCTTTGTTCTTTCGTTGTGCTGCTTTTGCATATATTCATATATTAGAGCACTCCCATTGGTTTGTTCACCCAGGAGTGGGATTGAATGGAATAAACATTGCATGCAAACATTTTGGATTTTCATAGTTTTTGTCGTTACTTTTATATTGAAGCAATATTTGGAACAACTACTTCTGTGAGGGATCTTTATTTATCTTTATTGTTCAAATGGACTGCTTAAATGTTATTCTAACACTTTGGACAAGGCAGTGTTATGTATTTCCCTTTCTTAAACAGGTAATATCACTTTAAGATTGATCTCATTTACTGTACACAGTCATAACATTGGTAAAAAGGAGTGTTGCACGGAAATGTAATGAAGATCCATTTTGCTACTCTGAATGAGTTGAAGACAACTTCTGCCTGGTAGCATCACTATCCCTACTATCTGGATAGTACACAGTATTGTATCTGCCAGGAATATAGTCAAGGGAAGGGGTGGTGGGGTTGGGAGGTTCAAACCCCATTATGAGTCAAGTGCTTAAAAATCCCTAAACACTACCGTTCAGGGGATTATCCCCCATCATCCCCAAAGCCCACAGGGGCCCTATGACCAGAGCTGGGAAGAGCTTGCAGTCCGGCAGTTCACCTGGCATCGTTGGGTAAGTGTGTTATCCTCCTCCACCTGGTTAGGGGTCTGGTGTCTGTTTTGTAGGAATTGGAACTCATAGAAGTGCTCACGGAAGTAGTTGTATTCTCTTGGCAACTTTTTGTACGTGAATTCCATATAACTGTTGCTATGGTTCAGTTGATAAAGGCAGTGAATTTGCTAAATGACTTCACTTTTGGATATTCATCTGCAGGTACTTATCTCAGAGGTTTGGAGACTACTGCGACCTATGACCCATCCACCCAGGAGTTTGTTCTTCATAGTCCAACGCTAACATCCATAAAGTGGTGGCCAGGAAACTGTAAGTGAAGTGACATGGGTGGAGGGGGGGGGGGAGGTGAGTGGATGGAGGTTTCCCTTGCACTATACTTCACCACAATTAGTATTAAGACATCTGGGTAAGTCATCATTCTGTCATCATCGTCATCGCCATCGTCATCGTCCATTTCAGTATCTGTGTCCCCATTTCAGGGGATTGGACTCTCTGCATATCCTTCTGCCATCCTCTAGGTCTTTCTGTCATTTACATTAAGTCCCTCCCACTTTCAGTAACTGAGATTTACTTTCAAACAGTCAAACTATGTCTTTGTGGGCCTATACCTTTGCAGTGCTTACCTTCCTCAACCCTATATCATGGCAGTTTCTCTTCACACCATCATCACATTGTACATGTGTATACCATTGGAGGTATATGATATATGAAGGGAATCAACAGTCACAAATCTTTACCTGTGTCTGTATGTTAGGTTCACTTACATGAGGTGTGTTAATCATCTATCATCAATGATACCAAATGTTGCCAGACATTAATCTGAGAGCAAATACTGAATATTTACCATATCTCCTAGGCAGATGGCCTATAACATTACTTTAAGTCAAATTCGTGCTCAAATAAACTGTTTACATTATAAAGATTTTTAGAGCACTCATGACCTGTTTGAAATTTTGTGGGAGTATCATGAGCTTCAAAATCCATCTTTGCATTTTGATCTGTCCAGGGTCCTCTTTTATAAAGAGTTATGCTCGACCATAGCTTTGATATACATTGATTTATTGCTTAATAAGTCAAACTTAAAGATCGAGCATACCTCTTTATGAAGCATAGCCCAGGTTGACATCAGTAGTTTAACAGTGTGAAAGTAACTATGCACACCCAGGTGACATACAATATGTCCTTGGTAGGATAAGGACTGTTTTGCATAATGAAGTGCCATTGCCTGTAATTGTCCATAAATTTTTTGTTTAAGTTGTGACAGAAGTGATTGCATATTGTGTTTCTTTGCTGTGAATGAATGAGTAATGTTCTAGTCCATTAATCTCTGGCTTGATTACCAAGGCTGATGTGATACATCAGGATAACCATGACAGACTTTTGAACAAAATCTCATAATTTTATGGTTTTCATGTAATTGACTTTATCTTGACTTTTTCATCTCAGTGGGCAAAGTGGTGACACATGCCATAGTTGCGGCAAAACTTATAACCAGAGGGAAGGATCATGGTACACATATGTTTATGTGTCAGCTTCGTTCAGTGGAGGATCACACCCCTCTGCCAGGTACAGTTACTCATCTTGCAATATTAGCAGTTAGACCCATGTCACCTGACATCATATTTTATTTATGCTGCCATGTTGGAGGCACATGTGGAGAGCTTTCATGTGGTTTGTGAGCCCCCCCCAATTGACAATGTCCCTGTAGACAGCACCTTCTGGAGCGATTCCCACCTGGACAAATCCTCCTGGACAATCCCCACCCATGACAGTTACCCCTCAGATAACTACCTGACTTTGATTGATTGGTCATATTTTATACTTGTGCACCTGTACACCTCACTTTATACTCCCTCAAACATCAGTTAGGTGAAATGGGTCTTGAGTAGTGTTTAAACACGAGACTCCAGTTTCTGAGATACACTACCATCCCATACTATGACTGAGACTATCTTTTTCCAAAACCATGACCCTGCATTCAAGACAGAGGCTGAGAGACTAATTCTCTTCTCCTATTTTGTTTTTTGTTGTACTGTACTTTTGTAAGTGCACTTCACATGCAGCTATCATCAGCAGCTGTCTGATGAGGTGTCATTAGTTGATGGAAGGATATGAAAGTGGAAAAGTTATGATCCTTAAACTCCTTGGAACCTCAGGTTGTCTGTTTTGCATTGCCTCTACTCCATCACCTTAGAGAAACATGAATACAAAGTAGTCCATTACCCAACAAGTTGTAAAACCAGCTCCTGTGACTAAAGGGCAACATTTCAGCAGTAACATTTTGTATTTTCTCCTTTTTCGTCATCAAGTTAGAAAAGCATAAACATAAGAATGTAAAAATACAGTAGGTCAACAACATGTTCCTCAATCCAACATCCTTCTGGGTGGCTTTGAAGGTGCATTTTCGTCATGCTCTGTATGCCTATAGAGCTTATGCATTGACATCATGCAATGTCATTTTGGTGGGTGAACAATGAAGCATACTGCTCGCACAATGTAGACTTCGCACATGTACATAGCCAACTCATGCGAGTATCTGAACAGTCCACAAATTAGCTGTGTAAATTTGTTGGTGTAAGTTGCATTGATAAGTGCTTGCCTCCACCAGAGGGTGCACTTTCTGGTCTGTGATGTCATATGCATTAAGTCTTTTGCTGATGTCTGGTTGGTACAGTATATGAGACGAAAGTGGGTAGGAAAGGAAAGGTGAAACACAAGTAGGAAGAACATAGTGTTAAATTATGAATAGCAATTTTGAAATGCTTTTTTGGAAAAGCATTTTGGTATCTGATGCTGTCATGGATACAGTTTAGCCATCCCCTTGCTGCTTGCTGCAAACTGGCTGAGGTACTGTAGCTTGCTTATAAAAATGTAATGCTCCATGGCAGATTGATAAATATGGTAACCTGTGTAAAATTGATCTGTATTCAATTTAAGTAAGATACTTGTATTTCAATGGTGTAAATTCATTAAAAAATAAAACTGGGATTATTTTAACCCATCCTTTCAAATATATGGGAAAGTGGTTTGCCTAGGACTTGGGTTTCAGAAGAGGTTTCTCCTTTGCCTGTTTCATAGTACTGAAGTCAGTCTGTCCCACAGTATGGATAAAGTTATACTTTGTATACCATCATACCACACAGTTGCTTATATAGCATACAGAATGTCTCCTTGCCGATGAATGATGGAGACAAGGTCATGTCTGCAGTACCTACAGTACATTTCAAAAAGCCTTTTCAGTATCTCATTGTGTCAACAAAGACACCAGCTCCCTGTAGTTTGTTATTACACTCCAACCTTCACAGATTGTGTTTGCATGCTTCCTTAATAATTATCTGAAATGGAGGTCATGATAAACTCACAGTTATGTCATGTGTTCTTGCACAATGCCTTTCTATACTCGCTTTAGATCATAGTGGGAATCATAATGAAACAAAGTTTTACAGGTGTAATTTATGGATTTCAAGAGTGCAGGAATTTGGAATGTTGTTGCTTTAATTTCAGTGGTCATTATTTTGCGTTGCAATGGATTTTAGGAATTAGTGCCATATCTATCACCTAAGTAGTTTCAGTAAGGCTAATAGCCACTTCTCACCCGCAATCAGTACTGTGTAAATAAAGACAAAATGAAATAGCAGTGTTGTCTTACCAATCTCTGAAGTGTTTGTATATCTAGATATATACTGGTGGTTTTTAGGGGGTTTTGTTGTTTTGTTTTTGCATGTTGTTTTCTATTTTGTGTGTAAATCAAATTACCTAGAATATGACACCCTGTTGCTCACTGTGAGCCTGAAGCACTACAAAGTCTTCTAGACTCCTTTTGCCACAGAATTGTTATTTCCTTTATGTGATTTAATGAAGTCTACTCTGCTCCGGTAGAGTTCTTCTAGACCAGAGAGAAGGTACCTCAGTCAATCAGAATTGTTAATGCACTTTCAGACATAGAGATGCATTTTCAATACATAAAGTTTACCAGTCTCATTTCATAAAGAATAAATTTTCTTCTGTGTCTTTTTTGGCTGCAGGAATTGAATTGGGTGATATTGGACCAAAGCTTGGTTATGCCAACATTGACAATGGGTTCCTAAGGCTAGATCATGTTAGAATCCCACGAGACCAGATGTGCATGAGATTTTCACAGGTATGTCAGAAACAGAGAAAAAAAAATAACTTGCCTGTGTGTTTCCATGGGTTATATACTGACAGGTATTACTGAGACACACTCATAAATTTTGACTCACTTTCATAATATTGAATACACTTTCATAGAGTCAGACACACTGTAATTGAAGTAGACACATGCACTCTTATAGAATCATTGAATCAGACATGCATAAAATCAGACACACTCTGGTAGAATTGGGCACACTTTCACAAAACTAGACACACTCTCATAGAACCAGACACACATTTATACACACCCACACACTCCCATAGAAATATACACTCTCTCACAGAAGTATGTGCATTCTCATGTAACCAGACAATTCTTTGTACAAGCAGACAACTCTCATAGAATTTTACACACTTTTATAGAACTATACACACTGTCATAGACAGAATTAAACATACTCTCATAGAATCAGACACACTCATAGAACCAGACAAGCCAGTGAGCCACAACTGGAAAAAAGGCTGTGGTCGTCTCGACTTGAACCAATTGGTTGGAAACTGGGACGTTAAACCTCATCTAACTAACTAACTCTCGTAGAATCAGGTACTCATAAAATCAGACATATTCTCAGACTCATGTTATAGAAATAGATATTCAGCATTGGCTAAGGAAGCTGTTTCTCAGCTGGATGGAATGGGTGAGGGGGGGGGGGGATTGGCGGCTGAGTGCTGTTGAGACTGCTGTTCTCTGGGTCTAAGGGGATTTTTACTCCCTGTTGGGAAATTTTTGAGTTCTTGAGGGTCCCTAGATGCAGTTTGGAGGGACGTATTGTGCAAATTGCCAGGAAAATTGTTAAGAGTTAACAAGTAAGGGGTTTTCGTCCCTGTTGTAGAATCAGATACACTTTCATGAAATCAGAAACTCGCTCATAGAATTCAGAGTCACTCTCCTGATCTCATGGTTTAGTTTTTGTATCTTTCTCAAAAGTTATTAACGATTCATTTAACCACCTCCTCTCCAAAATGTATACCTCTATCTGTATGAGCTGGAGTTTTAAATGTCTTATCTCTTTAAAATGTATGAGAAATAGATTTGAATTAATATGTCTGTAAATCTACAACTAAAAAAGCATTTAGCACAAAGAAGAAGGAATTAACACCAACAATATTTGTTTTTGACTCATGGTGGAAGTATGATATTCTGGTATTTACTCTTCCCTCAAGTGTACATGCTCTTCTTGTGGTTATCTGTATGAAGAGTGACATGATTCACCTCATATCAACATATGTATATATACCTAAGATTGTGGCTATTTCAGGGCTCAACATATGCACAGAAAGCTTGCTAGTTCTGGGATGAATGCAGACTGCGAGTGGTTATAAAGTGTCAGTGAACAATGAAGAGCCCCATGGGCTAGGGAAAAACTGTAGAGAGGTATAGCTGTTTTGCATAGCAGTTCTGCAGCCTATACCTTTGAGGCTATTGTACATGTCCCTTGAGCTAGTGAATAAGTATATCAGTGTCAAACAGGTTAGAAAAAAACCTTCAGAAATTTCAAGCCCTACACTGTTTATTGTCTGTCCTGTTAATTGTTCTATTAGATGGACTTTTTTGTCACTGAAGATATTTATGCTGAATGAAGACCAATACTTGTATGACCCAGTTGAAGGGAAATTGTGAAATTATCTTCACATGGTCTTTCCAAAATAGCAGATGATTAACATTAGGAACTCTCCTCCTTAAAAATCTGAACACTCTGACCGTACCTCACAAAGGGGAGGTCGGGTGTAATAAAATCCTACTTATCTGCTCATTTCTTTGTAAGAAGCCACAATCACTTCTAGGATCACACTTAATCCCTGGCCAGTGAGGAACTTTTGTCCAGTTGGTTACACAACATATAAACTGTTGACATTTTCACCATATTTCACAATTAAATCTTTTATGTGTGGTGATGACAGGAAGCCCAAGACCAAGTTAAATTAGATTAGAAAAAGATAAACAATTAAAAGGGTTACAGAATAGGGTCTGAATCTTTATGCGGGAGTTCCTAATGAACAGATGCCCTTTATTATTTACATGGAAAAGGCTCTGTTTTGTGGACTGAATCAAATGCACTTTCCTCACAGACAGTATGTAGTTGTTACCATGTGGCAGAATGACACTTGTTTATTTTAATGTTTCTCATTTTGGCAGGTCAATCCAGATGGTAGCTATGTAGCGCCCCCACATTCCAAACTGAGTTATAACAGTATGGTGCAGATCAGAAGTGGTATGGTCTTGTACATGGGCTCAGGGTTAGCAAAAGGCTCCATCATAGCCACAAGATACAGTGCTGTACGAAGACAGTCAGAGCTTGTGCCTGGGTGAGTGAAGTCAACAGTTTAGTTCAGTGGTAATTAAATTTCAGGCATGGTGGCTTCTGTGGGTCTTATGAACAACCCTCCTTGGCATTGGCCTTAATTGAACTCTGTCGTGGAAACTGTCTCATATGAACTTGTTTTCAAAGATTTCAAGGCAGGTGTATATCAAAACACCTCCCATTTTGTATGGTCATGGGCTGACATATGCTTGTCCATCAGCATTGTACATTCAATGCCCATCTTGTAATTTTTCCCACTATTTGTAATATGCAAGTTAATTTTGAAGGAAAAAAAAAGACAGCTTAAAGGTTGTTTTTTAGAGTTTGATGATCATGTTTATTCTTAAGATGTGCATTGATCTGGTTTTTAATGTCCAAATCACCCAGTTATTGGTCTGGACACTAAGGATACCACCTGAGACAGACAAAATATACCCCCCTTTGACCACCTAAAACAAAACTGGTGTTGTGGGGGGGGGGGGGAGTCAAACTGCGAAACCGATGAGGCTTTCAGACAACTCGTGACCAGCAGGGCTGGAGTCGACTCCCTGGTATCTGAGTCTGAGTTCGAGTCCTGATGTCCGAGTCCTAGTCCAAGTCCCTGATGTGTAAATTGAACTTGTTTGTTTCAAGTGCAAGAGGACAAAAACTACAGTGAAATAGTTTTATTCTAAACTTTATTGCTTCCCCTAATATTAAAGATGGCCATAGATCCAAAGAACAAGTAAACGTAGCAAAACAAAGACCACTGAATTGCTTCTTATGAACATAGACAGATAAGACGCGGATCTACAATTTCCAAAAGGGGGCAACCAAATAATAGAAGAGCACAACAATGCTTCACTGCACACTTAGTGCAAAAAGAGATAAATCAGCTTTTTCCAGCTTTCCATAGGTCTATGTTAATGTATATGAAATTGAATTATTTATTTCTGACAATTCCAGGACCAAAAATTGACTACTTTAAGTTTAATGGCTATGAAGAGAAGGGTCTAAAGTTCCGTGAGCTCTGCCTGGATCCATGCCTGGTACATCAAAGATGGCCGGCAGTGTTTACCAGAATGCCCCCCACCCAATCTTCCAATTGGGCGGGATTTAAGCATGGGCCAGGGTGGCATGTGCCTAGCGGCTCCATAAAAATTACATTATTGTATTTTTGGGGTAGTTTGTGGAGATCATCTGTGCTAATTTTCGTTTTGTAGGCTTACATGTATGAAAGAAGGAAATATATGGAGTTCATTTCAAGTGGGGGGGGGGGGGGGGGAGGTGAAAGTGATCACAACCTTTTGCCCTCCTTTCTTGACTTGAGCCAATGTAGTCTTGAGAAGAATTAAGGTTGAAAGGGGCCCCCACTTTAGTTTAAGCCCAGGACAGGTCACAGAATTTGTTCTTTGCTGAGATTTCCCCACAGAAATCCCATAATTTTACTTGGTTATTACCAAAATCTCATGGACTAAGAGTACTTTTTTCTGAAAATAACCCATGCATTTGATTTCTTCAAACTTAGACCGAGTTGCCCCAAGTAGTATTTCAGGTACCAAGATCGAGCTATGCAAGTGGAGCAAATGGTGAATGCTGAATGCTTAAATGATATTCTGATATGATGTTGTAATACATGATTTGTCATTATAACGACAGACCTGCCAACCATCCTGATTTTGGCGGGACAGTCCCGATTTCCAATCTCAAAAACGTATGAAAAGCGGGACGTCCCGATTTTTTAAATTTTCATGGTGACAGCATAATACTCCCAAAGAAATAAAAAAGAGAAGCCTAGTGGGCCTAATATTCGAAAAAACTTCAAGAAGGGATCACAATATAGCTTGCAACAGTTTTCCCCACTTCCGTTATAATGATAATTATCCAGTGCCTTAGACTTTCACAATGGCCTTACTTCGTAAAAAATGGCAGATCAGAAGTGAAGGTCTGCTTTCTGCACGTACGTTTAGTAGTACATGAAACACTTGCAAGGGCTTACAACCTATCGCCGTGCATGGTCACTGTGAAAAAGTTGCTACTCGCAAAAGTCGGGAGTGGTTGAGATTGGTAAATCTAAAACGTGCCCGGATGTATATGTTTTCAGTTCATTGCAATATTGCTGCAAAAAATACCAACCCGTGTGGCGATAGCCACCATGAGTGCTACGGTACGGGGCTCTTGCTTCACTCAGCAGAGATATTTTTCAACATGTTGCATGATCAGCTTCTTCGTTAGTTGTAAAAACTTTCATATTATCTCCGGCATGATTTTCCCAAGCCTTCAAGACTTTCGCGAAGCCATAGGCCCTATTCTATTCGAGCATCACTGCTTGAAATCGTGCCAAAGTCAATCTACGGCTCTGTATCTACAGCTTGCAAGCGTACATTTACATACTGTACACTGAAAACTTTTCGGTGGCTAAGTAGTGAAGCTGTTCAAATCTTGATCCAGAAATAATTCATATCAATTTAAAATGGCCGGCTTGATAATTTTTGTAGAAAGCCATGGAACACTAGCAGGGAGATCTTCTGCAACCTGTAAATACATACGCAAGATATCGACTTCCAACAGGATGAGATTTTAGTCCCGAAATCTTGGTAAGCTAGCACAGGCAAGCTACTGGCTACAGCTCTCACCATAGGCTATAGTGTGTACTATACACATTGTTTCAATCAAACAAGATCATCGCCGAAAGTATCTAGAATGAACCAGCTATTGGCCAAAACCTGTAAACATGAAACTGGCATGTGCAAAAATCCTTCAGACAACTATTCAAAACATATTCGAAAGCTTCACTTGAAATACTTTTTCTTACGAGGCAACTTCCTTTACGGAGGCTTGACACTTATGCCTTTGCCTAACGTGTAATGTATGTATACCAAGAATCTAACCTACATGTCTCTGCAGTTTATATGCTACACAAGTGACGGCTTGATCTATAGCCATGGGGCTATAAACATTTTTCAATAGCTCTTGTTGCAAAGTGTTTAGAAAGTTTTATAAGTTCTCTAAGGTTAAGTTATGCATGAAAAGTAAATATGGCATCATTAATTACCTTATTTTCCTGCTTTATGTTACAAGTTTAGGATATGTTGCCCATATGTAACACTTTTACGAGAAACACATGCTTGGGGAAATTCTGATGAAACTTACACACATTGATGACTAGATCGTTGGTTATCAGTGATGGTCAGGGATTTGGAGTCAAAGGTCATCTAGGGGTCATTTGGGGTTTATTTTATGGAAAAGCAAAGAGGTCTTATACCTCCTTATGATGTAGGGATATCTTTGGGTGTTTACTGATGTGATATAACTTTGGTAGTGTCCTCATAAAGGGTGCTCATAAATTTTAGGTCAATGGTCATCTAGTGGTCGTATTATAGAAAAGGAAAAAAAAAGCATTGGCTTCTACAGATGTAGTAATGTAGTAATAGTTTGGGGTATTTCTTGTGATATTATTTTGGTAATAGCCCCATAAAGATCATTCAAGAAAGTTTAGGTCATTGGGCATCTATTGGTCATGTTGGGGCCATTTCATGGAAAAACAAAAAGTGCATTGCCTTCTACTGATAATGGGTGTTTATTGTTGTGATATAACTTTGGTGAAAGTCTTATGAAGGGTGATCAGGAATTTCTCACATCTTGCAGTAATACTTTTTGTTCTCATAATAAAACAAATGGGACTTGAGTTTTTCTTGGGGCTCTTGAAAATGAGGCCTGCAGTTCTTGGTCCCTTGAATTTTCAACCCTAATGAAAACCCTTCTGCTTGCTTCAGGAATACAAACTCAATGTTATTGTAAGCATTAAAACATATAAATTTAGCACTCAAAAAGTCTTCCTAACATATCTGAAACTACTAAAACCCAAGAGCTTCCGGGGGCATTGCCCCTGGACCCCACCAGGGGCCCTAGGGCGGGCCCCTGGACTCCACCCGTTTAAGTCTCGCACTTCATGCTTGATGTGCGTGCTTCTCATGCACTTCCGTTACACCATGACAGTTTGTTACACTTTTGGAAATTGAAAGGTTGGCAGGTATGTAACTAGTCAATCAGTCTGTAGTCTCCTGAAAATCGCCCAGGGTCTGAAACAAAAGCTTGAGCACTAGGGCCCTGGATAGCCTCTGTCGAGTCTTTGCAGCGGAAGTTTCTTTCACCTCCCTCTTTAAACACTGGCTGTTACCTCCTCAGTGTTATACTCCCCCTGGTATGCACTATGCCCGAAAGCCTCTGGACAAACATAATTTTATTCATCTAACGTGTAACTATTACCTTTGAAATCTACTACCAAATTGGAAGCAATTAAGCAAACCAATCAGAGAACCCCGTCTTCAGAAATTTATGAATATTTAGTTTTAGGTTATGCATACGTAGTACTGTAATGTGTGTACCTACTACTGCACCATCTGTGAACAACAAACAGGGTGCCATAGACAATGTGATAAGCTTGTTTCAATTGCACAAAATGATGCTGTAAAACTTGGTGAAAAATAAGCACGTTGGAGCAATTCTTTCAGTATTGGAATGGACACACTTGTTAACGTTCCCACTGCATTTGGCAAGAGTTTGATTTTTCAACGTGTTCAGCCGTTGTGTTCTTCGAGCGGTACAAGTGATAATGTTAGTGAGGACTGAGTTCGACAACAGGGACTGGTTCTGCAAGTGTAAAACAATAATAGGAGCAATTTCATTGGTCAATTTCCAAAGGACGACATAGCAACATAATGAAAATTAATAGTAAGTAGAAAAGTAACTACGAAGCCCAGCCTTAATCGTAGGTAAATGGGAACTTTCAAATCAAAATAAATAAAGGAGGGATAACAAATGGCAGAAAAGCCTTGACAAAGGCTAGGGCCCTGGAAAGTCTGGCACACATTTTTGGATACAAATAATATTAAACCATGCTCAGACGTGAAGGTAAATTCTCCAAACATTTGATCAGTGAATAGACCCTTTTCCAAATAGCAATTACAAAGGATTGTGGGATTGGATTTTGGTGTGCGTCGTTTTTGGCCACAGTAGAATGCCATTGAGAAAAACGCCCCACTTCAACAGTGTATCCCACAATCTTTTGTGACTGCTATATGGAAAATGGTCTATGCTTACTATACAGGTTCACAAGTGCAATCCCATGGATGATGTATTTAACATTTTGTGCTGGATCCGTGCTGTCTTCAGTCTAGTCTTGGAGGCCTGAGATATGAGTCGATATTGCGAGTGTTCACTGTTCATACTGCACACTGACTTATGCACTGTATACAATGTGTAGCAGTGGTATTGTAGGTAGTGTACGTAATGGTATTTTCAGAAAAAATTTTTTAGGGCAGTTCCGACCGTAGTAATTTTACGGTCGTGGGAAAAAATAGTCGGTCTCGTACTCGGTCTCGGCCTGAGTCCCCAAGTCATGTCAGTTGAGTCCGAGTCGGAGTCACGAGCGCCTAGTCTGAGTCACGAGTCACAACAATCGGGACTCAAGACTGGCTTGAGCCATCCAGCCCTGGTGACCAACCCTAAAAAGACCAAAGTATGTTTTCATGGAACAACAAATAAAGTGCCTATAGGGATAGGATCTTCTCCATGATGTAAAATTTAAAAGACCATAGAAGTGTACAGACCTCTTTAGTTTACTCCTGTACACAGAAATAATAACTTACGGTTACATTTCTTTGGTATGGTTGGGGTAGTAATTTGTGCCTTGAAAACAAGGCTGTAATTTACACCAATCGAACCATGGGTTTGTGGGATTTCCTCAGTTTGGATCTAACAAGGACAGACCACCTGACACCAAAATGACATTTAGTCTCATGATAGGTCAGACTACCCAACTGTTGGTCCAAGATCATTAAAACCATCCAAAAGTGACTTCAGTCTGGCCCCGGTTTTGGATGGTCTATGCATGCATTTAGTTTATTTGCTGTTTATTCAAGGATAAATCTTCAGTGAAGGGAGTATTTAGCTTTTTCAGATCAATCCAAGTATCACTTTTGCCCAGCTAGTGCTCTCCCACACACTTGATGGTTTGTTTGTTGTGGATACTGAATTGAGATAAAGCAACTGTAGGATTGGAGGGGTGGGGAGATTGGAGGAAGGAGGCTGGCCAAACTACAGACCCCACTACTTAACCATCATAATTGTCAAACTTGGTGACATGATTTGTTTCTTTAGGGGTCCTCATCCTAGGAGCTAGGAATTTCAGTCTGAGGTCATCTAGATCCCTCCTGTTTCACACTTGAAAATTTATAGTAGTGATTATAAATTACACTCGTTTATCCTGTGTGTGTTTGTTATGAAATATTATTTGCAAGTTGTTAGGTGAGGAAACCATTGCATGGCAAAGATTTATTGAGGCAGGATTTTAATATTTCAAACAGGGAACCAGAACCTTTGGTGATGGATTACCAAAGTCAACAGTTAAAGCTGTTTCCCCAGATAGCTACAGCAATTGCCTTCCTCATGTGTGGACAACAACTGCTAGAGAACTACCGGTCATACATCTCCCAGACAGAGGATGGTGACTTCAGTGCCCTACCAGAGGTATGTCCCATAGCATACCCCTCAAAGCCACTGTACCAGGGTTTGATTTGGGATAGCATTTTCTACTGGCCTAGAAGTGATAGTGAGGTCAAAAAGCTGCTGGCCCCGCTAGAACATAGGCTACAGTGGGACTTTCTCAATGGATCCTAGAAATCCGCTTGCCCATAGGCCCACCTTCTGAGGATTCTTGGGGTTGGTGTGGGGGGCAGCTTGATATTCATAAGGTGTTTTAGTCATGAGGGTCACTGTTCATAAGGTTCTATAGCCATAACTAAGGGTCATTTATCATAGGGTTCCTTATAATGAAAGAAAGGGTTCCCTGTTCATAAGGTTCATTTACATTCATAAGAAAAAAGGTCCGTTATTTATAATAGCAAAAAGGGTTTTTTATTCATAATAGCAAAAAGGGTTTTTTATTCATAATAGAAAAAAGGGTTTTTTTATTCATAATAGCAAAAAGGGTTTTTTATTCATAATAGAAAAAAGGGGTTTGTTATTCATAATAGAAAAAGGGTATGTTATTCATAATAAAAAGAAAGGTTCATTATTCACAATGGCCAAAAGGTTCGATGTTCATTAAGGGAGAAAGGGTTTGCTATTCATAATAGGGAAAAGGGTTTGTTACTCGTTATAAAAAGGGTTTGTTCTTTATAATTAAAATGTATTGTTCATTATTCAAAACACATAGGGGTCAGATGCAGATAAAGGGTTTATCAGGTGGGGATTCCAGAATAACAAAATTTTCCTTCCATTTTATAGGCTTAAATGGGCTTTTTATTGCCATTGTAAATAATGACCTCTTTTCTTATATGAATATGGAATTCTTTCTCCTATTATGAATAACGAACCTTTGTCCCCATTATGAAGAGTGAACCCTTTTCCCCATTAAGAATATCGAACCATTTTTCCATTATGAGTAGCAAATCCTTTTTTTCAATTATGAATATCGAACCTTTTCTCCTATTATGAATATCGAACCTTTTCTCCTATTATGAATATCGAACCTTTTCTCCTATTATGAATATCAAACCTTTTCTCCTATTATGAATATCAACCCCTTTTTGCCATTATGAATGGCAAACCTTTTCTGCCATTATGGACATCGAACCTTTGTCACCATTACGAAGAGCAAACCTTTTGGGCCATTATGAGTAGGTGAACCTTAAAACTAATAAACCCTTTTAATCTTTCTTTCATGTATAACGGACCTTATGAACAGTGAACCTTATTTCAGTAGAAGAGCATGTTGTAAATAACCACCCTTATGACTAAAAAACCTTAAAAATAGCGGGTAGACCCCGGTGTGGGGGTAAAACTTACTAGCATGGGGTCTCGTAGCCACTGGCTTATTAAACTGAACAGTACCTATGATAGTAGAACTCTTTTTTTGCCCAACACAGCCTGTAAGACCTAGGGTTTAGGTGTATATAAGATGTGCACCATTGGTGGGGATATTTCACCCACCCTTAAAATTGGGGGTTACCATAACATTTATCAAATTAGGAGCTTAGAGCTACATAATAGAGGGCAACATTCAAAAAAACTTTCCCGTATTTTGTATCCTATATGACGGGTGGCAAACCTTTTCCTTGTGAAGGGCTATTTTGTAGTCAATAATACCACTCGGGGGCCAAAAGTGCCATAGGTACAGAAGGAATACAAAGCCCTCCCATTTAAGAGCGTGAGGCCTAGTTTACAAATGTAGGCCATGTAAGGTCAAGGTGATACACCACCCAGAAGGCTCAAAATTGTGTGCATTAAGTGAAAACATTATCCCGTCTTTAAATGACATTACATGCACGAGACAAAACAAATCTCAAATACCGCACCATGACCATTTGCTTTAATGTCTAAGCTGGACTAATGGAAGTTTGATTTGATAATTGATAATTTGATAATGTCTGAAGTAATAATGAAAAAGTGATAAGTAGTGGGTTAAAATATTATCAATTGAATGCCACTTGCCTTTGAAATTATATTTAAGAATTGCCTTATGGGCTGGATAAAATTGTCTTGCAGGCTACATACGGTCTGCAGACCGGAGGGTCCTCACCCTTGCTATATGATGTAGGGCTTTGCACCTCCAAGGTGAACATTGTATGGGCATATATGTGGCAAAAGTTGCTATTTGATTCACAGAAATAGTTACATCTTTTTTCATATTGACTGAATGCTTCTAAAGTTATGAAGGAAATCAACCTTTGACAGAGTTTCTTTACTTGTGAGTATTGAAGCAGAATAATACAGTAGGATGAAATCTTTAGAATCATTTTGAGACTGGTGTACAGTTTTGTTTAATGACTTCTGTGTGTAGTTTCCATAAATAATAAGTGTACAAAATATTTGAGCACATAGAGTTACACACAGTATCAGTCGAAGGGTTAACCTGTCTTATCCCCCTTGACAGGAATACTTGTCACACCATTTGTCACTTACGATATCTAACAAGTGATTCTGTACATGCTATTATCTTACTGATTGTTTTCAATAAATATTTTGTATCTTCACCTTTCAGCTTCATAGCTCCACTGCAGGGCTGAAGGCATTTGCAACAGAGAGGTGTCGACAAGGGTTAGAGGTGCTGAGAATGGCCTGTGGAGGACATGGCTTCTCATCTGCCAGTGCCTTTCCAGAAATTTATGGGTCCTTTTCTCCAGCATGTACTTATGAAGGGGAAAATACTGTCATGCTGCTACAGACAGCCAGGTGTGATCTTAGGGGACTGAAGGAAGAATGCAGTTACCTCACTTTAAATTAGAATACCCTGGTATTCTAATTCATAAATGGCTCTGTTAAATCATGTGACAATACTTTTATATAATACATAGTTAAATTGGTGCAGAATTACACCTTGGTTTACCTTTATAGTCAATATTTTTGTTTGGAAACATCTTGAATGATATGTGAAAGAAAGAAGAAAGTTTAAGAAAAGATTTGTAAGATTTAGCTGATGTTTTAAAAAAAATTTAGTGTGACTTCTTTATTATGCCCTTAAAGTTGCTGTAGGGTTATTTGACACAATTTTCTGCCTTGGAGTTCAAAGAAGGATCTATAGAGTATCTGGCTGGGGTTGAGTTTGTTGATATAAAAATATATATAGTTATATAATATTAGACCCAAAGTACTTACTCCTCTCCCATCAGGGGTTATGTAAATAGCCTGTTGTGATCTCACTGGCTGTGTTTTATGTATGTTTATATATTGTGAGTGGTTACAATTGCAGAGTATCCTTGTGGCAAGTTTTCTGCAGTCTCAAATTATTAAACGTGCAAAATTTTCCTGTTCTTAATACTAAGAGGAGTGATTTTGTTTTCCAGATTCCTTGTGAAGACAGTGAGGCAGGCACTGAAGGGAGCAAAGTTGACACCATTTATGTCTTACTTATTGCTGGACCAATCAGAGCATTGCAGCGCTACAAGGCCGGAAGACTTCGTGAATATTCAAACATTATTGAAGGCATATAGACACAGAGCGAGAAGGTAATTGACTATCTGTAGGCTAGTATGATCTGCAGAAAAGGAGGAGGGGATCACTGTTTGGTCAATGGATGGGTGAGGTGTGGAGGTGTTCAAATTAATTGTATAAATTTTAACATTTATATCTCAGCAATGGAGTGAGGTATGAAAATAGGAGTTGGATGAATGAGATTCATTTTCCAGCCTCTGACATATATTCTGGTAATTCTAGACTTTAGGTAAACTTCAAGAGAGGTTTTGAGTTAGTATTAGAAGGTAATGGAAGTGGAGGAATAGACCTTATGCACTGACGCTAGACTGACGTCATTCTGGAGGAAAACAATGAAGCACATATGCACCCATGGCGTTGACTTACGTGTGTATCCCCCGGTGCACAAATCAGCTGTCTGCATTTGTTGGTGTAACTTGCAGGGATATGCCATTTTCCCCCAAATGAGGGAGCACTTTCTGCTCTGTGACATCATATGCATAAGGTCTATAGGAACCTGGATCATTATGTAAGGCAGTTAATTTTGTCTCATATTTTTGGGAAGAAGGACTTTTTTGATGAATTTGATCAAGAGTTTCTTGTTGGGCAGAAGGTATTTTAAAATTTGTGAAATTTTCAATTTAATGAGAAATTAGAGCTGTGTCTCAGAAAGAGTGCCAACTCTGTCCTTTTTGGTGTTGCTTGTGATGCAGCACTGGCATTTGAAATAGCTGGTATCCCTTTGCAAACTGAGACACACTATCTATCACATGTGTTGCAGTTTTCGAAATGTTGTGTATCATAACATTGTGGTGCAGTTTTGACAAGCCACAAAGGAAAATTGTAAGGGAATGCAGTATCTACCCGTAATAAGAAAAAAAATGCCACTCGAAATGAAATTGCTGCACGGAATCATTTTTGTGTAGCACTGAATGCTTTGCCAAATGGTTTCATTCATTTGAATGCTGTGCAACATGACAGGCAGGGTATTATGTTTGGTTGTTTGGAAATAAGCTACAGCCAATTTAAATTTCTTATCATGTTTATTCATTAAGATGGGACCATTTTCACTACATTATCACATTTAGATCAAAAGTTAGGGTTATATCCATGAGGAAATGCATTTCCATAAACAAAGGAATGCATTTCCTTCGCACATATCCATTAGAGGTGTGCTTTTTCAGAAGGATATACCCATTAGGAAATGTGTGATAACTGGGTGCCATTTTAACCTAACCCTTCAAGTATGTAGGAAAGTGGTACAATCTGGAATCTGGTATTAACAGAAAGCTCTAAAGTAAGGGAGCCTGTATTAAACAAAAATCTATTTTTGATATGTAAAAGAGGAAGGAAATCTAAGCAATCTGGTGAAATTTTCATTCATTTCCAAAATGTAGATCTTGAGATATGAGCAGATTAAGTTACTACAAAATTTTGTGATATGAAGTGGGCTTGAAGTAAGCAGAAGTTCTTTCACTTCCTCACATTGATGAGCAATGCTTTGTTTTCTTTGTTTTTCATCCTTTTGTTTTAACCTTAAAGTTAATAGGGGTATGAGTTAAAGTTTGTAAAATTCCCATGCTTCTCATGCATTCAACATGCAACTATGGAGGAGAAAATTGGTTGCAAAGTTCTAAGAAAGCATAAGGGAGCTCATTAATGTGAGGTTATGATGTCACATGTGCTTGTTTCAAGTTTACTTGGGATTGAAAATGTGACAACTCCATCTGATGATTTCATAAGAACCACAGGTTGGATTTCAATGCAAATTTCACCAGAATGCTAGTGAGTTCCCCTGTAACATCAAAACTTGATGCATGCCTAGACCCTTCTTTTAAGCCTGCTCTTCTTATTGGTAGGCTACCAAAAACTTAGTATGGCCCATGGCTGTCATGACACCTGATCTGCCATGGCACATCACATTTATTTCTGTTATGTTTTATGTTTCCATCTCTGTCAGAATGGTTTCTCAAGGAGCAAGATGTTTAGAGGCAGACATCAAAGGAGGAATGAATAATGCCATTGCCTGGAACAATAACCATCTTCATCTTCTTGCAGGCTCTAATGTAAGTTGTTTTCATCTCTTAAAGTCTCTTTTGCAATGTCATCAATGATTTTCTTATTGTTTTTGTTTTTGATTTGCTGTGAGTCAGTGGACTGCAATGAGACACAAATTAAATGAGGGCTCTGCAGTGAAGGGAAATATTACAAAAGGCTTATCAGAAGAGAAAAAATATCTTTGACGTGATTGCTTTGAATGAGATTGTAACCTTTTGCATTACCGATTAAATGAAGGCTTCACACATCACAGACTTTTAATATTTTCCCATGTTTGATATTTAGCAATATATGCTGTTATTTAAGATTGTGCTGTTGCTATACTCAGAACCATAAGGACATAAGCACAAAATAGTATATCAGATCCTAAGGGGCTGTACTGGGCCATGGTCCTCCTCATCCCCCTGCATATGTAAACAAGTGCCTAGCATGCTGAATTTTGGGTCTTGGGGGCTTGTCCCCCTCCCTCAACTAAATTTTTGGAAAAGGGCTCCCCCTCCACTACCTCTTCAGGTTAAATCCTACATGCACAAAAAAACCTGTAAGTTTATTATATGAGAACAGCTAAAGAAGAAAGTTTGACTTTTGTTAAGTTGTAAAATATGAGTAATGCAACCAAAAGGAAGAGTTTATATTTTAACAAATAAATAAAAGGGGCAAGAAACATCATGAAATTTGATGGTTAAAAGTCTGCTGTACAAGGGATGGTGGGGAGGGATATGGTTACCTATCCTGGCACACATGTGACAGGCTTAGATTTTAAGAAAATTTTATGGTCGTCCATTGGACAACCTGTCTGCCTTTTTTGGTTGTCCAAAAGAAAATTTAGTAGTCAACAAAGAAATTTGCAGTAACCCTAGAAGCAGTCTGTTAATGTTGCATGAACTTTGGTTGTCCAATGGACAACCAACCCACCATTTTTTAGTTGTCCACACATTTTGGTTGTCACAGGTGAGATGACAAATGTTAAAATTGAGCCTTGTGTGAGATGGAACAGGTTGTCTTTGTTTAACACAAGGATATCTTGGATTTGTAACAGGGAAGGGAGTATTTTAGGTAACTCAAAGGTGAATTAATGTGGAACTGGAAAGGAAAGACCGAAACTTTCAAGACAAAGAGCTAGGAGATTCAATTTCAAACTTTATGCTATTGATACAAAAGGGGATAACTTCATATTTTAAGACAAAACTGCACCTAAAATTTGTGACGAAGTGAAGTTTTGTTGAAATTCAGATTTTAACACAGGCAGGCTTCCCCCTCCCCCAAACCCTCCTCTTCAACTTCAGTAACTTTCTCTGAACTCTTAAGCTGTCTTCAAACACAGAAAGAAACTTTTCACCCATACCAACAAGAAATGGGGCACCAACTTACAAAGTCTTTTATACCACCTTGTTTCCCCTTTGTTTCTGGTAGTAGGTATGATGCAAGTGATGGTGTTACCCTTTTACATGCTTCTCATCCCCTCACCCAACCTCCTTAGAACCCCTCAACCCCACTCCAGTATAAACCTCCTCTCAATATCTCGGGCTTTACAAATCCAACTGTTGCTCTTGTAACTTTAAACTGTAAACAAATTTGGTCTACCTAAAAATCTGGTGAAAGATACTTAAAGTGAAGTAGCTTTCATGAAAAGAAATAATGTGCAAAAGAGTATTAGCATGACACAGACAAAATAGCTTTATCATTATTACTCATTCTTTCAGTCTCACCCATAAACAATGATAATAATTTTTTTTTCCAAAATACTATGTATTAAAGTAATGGATGTTGCATCATTTGAAAATTTGAAAGCTTTGGGTAAAAACATTATTTTATGAGCTACAAAGTGGTGGTATTCTTTGTGTTTAAAGCTAATTTCTTTAGGGTTTAGTTGCCCATTAATTTTGGTTGGTTATCTATAAGTCATGGTTTAAATAGTTTGAAAACATTTGTGTATCACAAATGAAATATGTCCTTCCTGAAGAAGTGATCACTTCTATCATTCCTGCAGGCCCACTGTCACTTGTTTGTCTTGGATACATTCAATCAAGCAGTCGAGAATGCTGTTTGTGAGGATGCCACCAAGAGAATCCTTCGAACACTGGTCCAGTTTTATGCCCTGGATGGCATCGTTGAAAATAAAGGAGAATTTCTTGAGGTAAGCATGTAATCTTTTGAGTAGTACAGAGACTGCATTAATGGTGAAATTAAGATACACTTAACAGGAACCTGAACTGTGAAAAATCAACTCCAAGTTCTGTGAAAGAGTGGCATTCAGTTGGCTTAGGTGTCAGACTTGTGATCTAAAGATTGCTGGTTCGATTCCTTCAAGGTTCGTAATGTTGCCTCCTTGGGCAAATTGCTTCATCTCATTTGTCTCTCCACACAGTCGGTTGAAGGGTATACAAACCTGGGATTATATTTGTCATTTGGGGCAGCACAATGACAGTTACCTGAAGGGATTGTCCCTAGGACTAGTTATTGATGACCAGGGGTGCTATGTGCTCCGAATTTGATTAGCGTATTGGAAAAGGTAGGACAGCTGAATTTTCATGTACGATGGAACCAGTTATCATAGAAAGCATGATGAGCTAATAGCTAAGCTATCAGACTCATTATCCAATGAGTGCTGGTTAGATTGATGCCTTGTTTGTTGTGTTTTGTTCTTGGGTAAGATGCTTTGTCTTTCTTGCTTCTGTCCACCCATGGGTTTAAATGGGTGTGTGTGAGGTAAATTATCATTTGAAATATGTATCATATAATTGCATCCTTCTGGGTTGTTTTCTCTTGAAAAGATTGACTTTGGTAATTTTTGTAAAGTGTTGAGATACCTTGGCAATAACACACTGTATAAAATCAAGTTTAGTTAAATAGCTGTATTATTTAATTTTGAATGGACCAGCAGCTACAATGAGCTTTCTGGGAAGAAACCTTTGAATCAAGATTCAAAGTAGAGAAAGCAGTGACCTTAGTTTTGCATAGAACTGTTGAGTAGAGGGCCTTTAAAGTTTGGGTATTCATTATAGAGAGACAGTAACTGCACTTTGGAACAAGGTTTAATGGCTTTAGGTTGGGAGGGGGAAGGGGGATGTAGGGGTTAGAAAAGTGACGTGGATACATCGTGAAATTTGTGGTCACTGAATTTGCAAAATGTGGATACATTAAGACTAGTGGGTTAATATATGGAAATGGCATACTGTAGGCCTGACAGTTATTGGATAAGTTTTCTAAATGAGGTTTATTTAGGCCAAGATGAGGCTTATACATATATATTTATAATAAAGGGTTACATTGAATGGCTGTTTTTGGATGATTGATAATGTTTTGTAATATTATATCTTCTAATGCACGTTCACTTTATTCCCAAAATGAGAGCCTACAATCCGTCCATTGACTAGGCTGCTTTTAGCTCTGTATTCAAGGCTAACACATGATAAACAGAAGGAAAATAGCTCATAGGTCTCCATGATCATGAAAATGACTTACAGTAAGCTGTTCCTTATCATTTTTTTAAAGTCTTTGGTTGATTCCTTTTTTTCATACCCATATTTTTTCTTCAAAGTAAGTTGCTCCAGCTTAGATTTTTCACACATGTATTATGCATGGAAAGCCTTTACTGTATACAGTATTACTGTATATAATTGTATATTGTGCCTCCCATTAGAATCATGCAATTTAGTGACACAGTATGTGTAATTTGAGTGGTTGATGAGTGTTAAGGTTTTTTCTATATAAAAACGTGATAACATCAAGACAATTGCTCTTCAAATCGTACATTGCGATATTAGGGTCAGGCAATGATGTATGGATATACAGTATTGTGTAATGCCCAACCCTTCTTGAGGATGAATAAAAATATTCATTGGTGGTGATTCTAGAAGAATAAGCATAACATTACAAATAATTGCATAATCTACCATTTTAAAATGTATTAATAAATGTTATGATTTTATCCTTTAGTAGGACCTTCATAAACGTTCTATTATTAAGGTTGGAGTTGGAGCAGTGAGTCTTTTTTTTTCAACTTTTATTCAATCACATGTCATTCCTTGTAATCCTGTCACCTTACAGAGTGGTTATCTCAGTATTAATCAGATAGACCTTGTCAGCAAGCAGCTGATAAATCTGTTGGCTGTCATCAGACCCAACGCTGTCTCCCTCGTTGATGCTTTTGACATCCATGATGACAAGCTGGGGTCTGTCTTGGGACGGTATGATGGCAACGTTTATGAAAACCTCTACAAGTGGGCCAAGTCTGCTCCTCTGAATGAAAAAGATGTGAGTAAACTTTCCTTTTAACCTGGGAAATCTTGATTGCATTTCTAGTTATCCTTTTTTGCAGTAAATAATATTTGAAGAGGCTTTTTAAGTTTGCTTTTGGTCAAAAAAGAACTTGTGGCATTTAAATCCCTGCAAAACATGAAAAGATTTTTCAGTGGTGTATACAGTTTACTTTGTTCATTTGAAAAAGGAAAGTATTTTTGCATTATTTTCTGCAAGTGCTTTACGTTGCCTAATTGGTTTTGTCTTTCCATTGACATTAACTTTATTAAACCAGAAGTTAAGTCACGTTGTAACACATAACTAAGATATTAGGTCGTTGGAACTTATCTCCAAGGTGTAACAGGCTGTTGGTGACAAGGTCTGTCAGTCAATGCCACATAATGATGGTTTTTTCAAGAGCACGTCTAGGGTTGAGGGGGGATTACAAATTCTCTGAAAATTCAGCAAGCAAATTTGGCACTAAGAGTATGCAATCAAGAAGGAAGCACATTCTATCAATGTTCTTGAAGTAATGAAGTTAGTAAACATTACAAGAGAGGAAAAGTTGTGAACATTTTGGTTTGACATTGAACAGGAACTCCTCTAGAAACACTTCAACTAATTTTATTAATTCTTTTCCAGGTTCCTGATGCTTATCATCTTTACATCAAACCATTTTTGGAGGAAAACAAGAGGAGGGTACAGGCCAAGCTTTGAGGAAAATGGAAACATTACATACAGCACTTTATGCAAAATAGCTAGTACACCATTTCATTACATATATACTTCTATTATACGTGCCAAAATGTGCAATTGGTTAAAAAGAAAAACAGAAAAAAAGGCTATAGTTTGAACAAACATAAGTGGGACCTTAATGTCTTATGTACCATGCAATTGTATATTTTCAAAGTTTCCTTTTTGATTATTTTTACTATCCAGAAAGCTATGATAAAAATTGTTCATAAGCAGTGCTACAGAAATTTGTTCCTGAAAAATGGCAGTATTCATTGATTTTACTACCTCCAAAATGTGTAGATTATGTATTAAAAGATTATAATAAATTGGTGAAGTGAAAATTATTTTATATACAATAGGAAGATTTATTTAATAGTTTTTTCAAGTGGTAAAAAATAAAAAAAAGTGTTGGTTTAAAGATTTTGCATTTTGTGACAGTGCTATCTGAAGTGATAAATATGGGCAAAGATCTTCACTAGAATGTTTTTTTGCATGGTTGCACTATAATTGTTGACTGAACAAGAATTATTGTAAAAGCTTTAAATTTAAGAGAACTTTTTGTGGATTATATGACATTTTGTTAGATTTAAAGGCTCATTATTTTACAAGGAGACAGTAAAGAGTATTGTAACAAATTTTTTCCTCAACTCAGAAACTAAAATGGAATTCATGTTTGCTCAGAACAACAACTCTAACAATTCTGTAGCTATGAGAGTTTCAATAAACGTAAGAGTTCCCGCAAATTGTTAAGAAATTTTCAATAAATTTCCCTCTTCTCTTCAGCAAATTTTCTCAGAACTTAACATTTCTTCCCTATTTCTGAATCACTTTCTTCTGAATCTTTTCTGAAAGTAGAGATTCACAGTCAGCTTTCAGCGTATGCGTCCAGTAATTGCACTGCAATCTATTTTCAGATTGTGGATGGCAAGTAGTGTTCCATGATCCATATTCTATATCAACATCAGCAGGTATTCCCCATTTTTGTCCTGTTTGGGTATAGGTAAAATTTTGCTAAAATTAAAAAAGAAAAAAGTTTCCATAAATTAAAAAGGAAAAATTTATCTAAAATGTGAATACTTAACTGATATTTCTGGTCCTATTCTTCCTTAGAAAATATGACATAATTTTAGTATGCTTGAATGTAGGTCTCAATATTTTACCTCAAGGAATGCTACAGCACACTAGTGGTAGTGCCTAATAGATTATGGTGTAGTGCCCAGTACATTACAGTATCAGGCGATATTGAAAACTGACTTATCACCTGCTTGAAGTATTGGTACAATAAGAACTGGGAACTATGCAAAGAAGATGTAGTTTCAAGAATGGTCAAGCACCCTTTTCTAGAGGAAACACCCCTTGGAGTTTGGGAGAATTTGCCATTAAAGAAAAACAAATCTTCTAGCCCTTCCTCCAGCTTAAAAGAAAAGCACCTGTTGAGATCACCTCCCTGTCAAAGTCGCAGTGGCCTCTACTGAATTTAAAATTGCTCAAGACCATTTCCACACACTACTTTGTGCTGACTATGACTACACAAGTCCTCATTGACCAATTAAAGTTTGTTGTTTAAATTTATGTCAAAGTGTATTTACCAGTTGTTAATAGAGATATGGTTATATTCCTAAATATGTTTTGGGTAATGCAACAGACCCTTTAAAAAATGAGGGTAGCTGTGAGCATGTTAGGTTTCAGTTTTAGTTTATTGCTTCCTTCGCATCATCATTGCCAGCACATTTACATAGTGTGACATTTAAAGTACTCTGCAAGGAATATTTTGCTAATAAAAACATGGCATATCTCACAAATGGGAGAGGGTCTAGAAAGTAGTAACTACAGCGTTGTGTTACAACACAACTAATTATCGTACATAATGTGAATAATTGCCAAGTGTCAAGCAAATTGAGTAGGTTGTACAGTACCACAAATTGGAGATTTGGGCCAAAGATACATTGGCGTACACAAAGTGCATGTTCATTTGTCATTTAGTATGGTTTGACAGGGCTCAAAATAAGCTTCAAAAAGGGCACAACCAAAATGAGCAAATTGGCTGTCAGTCTGTTATTCCATTGGACATTGACTGAGGTGCACCACAGCCATCTGTAAGGGCCTGACAGCCATGGCTGTTGGTTTTTCCGTTTATTCTGAGCCCTCGTTTTACAACCGCCTTGTTCTTTAAATTTATTGCAGTAAAGCTTTCTTTTTGTACAACTTTTCAAATATAATTAAGAAAAAAGACTCCAAAAAATTTTTAAATTCAAGATATCTGTGTTAGGTATCTCATATAGCACTATAAAAAAGAAACATTTTATCCCATTTCATATCATAGTATTTTCTTTTCTTGCATAATTTCAACCTGTGTTCTTGTAAAGTGAAAAATAATGAGGGGTTGTCTAACAACTTTGAGATGTGGAGGAATAATATATTGGCGTACATGACCAATAGGCTTAATTGCATCTAGTGCAGTTAAGAAATTCCCCTTCAACTCCCCTCTAGACTATCACCCCCCCCCATTTAAATCCCCTGGGATAATTCCCACTAAGGTAATCCCCACTCAGACAACTTCTCACCAAACAATTCCCACCTAGGACACTTCAAATTTTTCCTATTATTGGGTGAAGTTTTCTGAGGGTGAATTCTCCTGGCTGGGAATTTTGTGCAGTGGGATAATTTGTGGGAGGGGTAAGGGGGTAATTGCCCAGTGGTAGCTGTGGTCTATATATTGAATTAAATCTCTCATTTTACCAATTATAATGTGTAAGATAGTAAGCAATTAAAATATTATGCATCTTTTTATATAGTACAACATTTCTACCATTTCATATCAATGTATTTCTACTCCTTCATGATTTCAGCTTCTGTACTTTTAAAGTGAAAGAAAAAATCAGCAGTCATACATGTGGAGCAATAATTGGAGTAAACCATGAATAGTTGATTTTGCACTTAATACAGTTTTTCAAATACTTTTGTCTTTTTATTGCATTTAAGCTCGCCTTTAATACAATTTTTTTAAGTGTAATAAAAAATGAGTTATATTAAATATCCTTAAAGGTGAGAAAGCCCTTTTGATGTATTTCATATGGTAGTATAACATTTCATACCATTTCACATCGCAGCATTTCCTCTCCTTCATAATTTCACCTTTCCTACCTCCGAAGTGTATGAAAATTAGTATCACCATAATGTATGAAAAAATGGCATGTGCAGCCCATCACGTTTTAGTGCTGGGATCCTTGATAAAAGAGACTATAAACTATATGATGAAAAAACTCCTTGCAATTTTTACGAGAATCCTGCAATTATGTGCATAACATTTTGTGTAGATGCTGTCACAGAAGACAATGAGCAGATTTTTCAGATGTTTTGTGAAAGCAGTTAAATTGATATCTTCCCGTAGTATCTCAGTTTGTGCTATATATCATAATATTGATCAAAAGGTGTGTGCAAAGCCCTTTCCGTCGACCATGTATGGCATGTTCTAAAGGCAATCTTTTTGTGTGGGCTCCAGTTTGTACCATGTCCAATTATAAAGGTTCTAGGCAATTTTCCCTGTTGAAATAACACAGAGACTCGAGTCAGTGACTCGAGTCCCTAAAATAGCTCCAGTTGACTTGCTGAAAAAAGAGTGACTTGGATACATCTCTGCCTCTGTGTTACGAGAGATCGAACATTTATAGCAGTGCAGACAAAATCCGTTTGTATTCATTTCAATTTCGAGTTGTGTTACAGGAAGTTAGGTCATGATACCTTGACCTGATAAGATGTTTATCTTCGTTTCCTTCAATGTAATGTATGTAATTAAGTTCATTGCCAAATGATTCAAAACAGTTTGATAAAAGACCTTCCAAATGTTATTAATTCAAGACAACAGGTATATCCATACATTCAAACAGCAATAAAATTTAAAACTGCCTTAATATCACAATAATGACCTTAGAATATGTTTTGTAGTTTCTTCAGGCAGGGCTGTCAACTTTTACTGACTGGTGAGAGTGAGATTCGCTGGGAGGACTACTGACAAGGAGCGCGACCATCGGTTCGCGCGGAGCGACCCGCCAGGGGGACTTTTTTCCTACAATACCCCCAGATTGCAGGAAATGGCACTTCCCGTGCCTCTACTGCTTGTCCAGGATATCCAGTTTTCGGCATGGGCGGCTCTAAGAAATTTTGTTTGGGCCGGGGGGGGGGGGGGGGAAGCAAACTCAAGTCCGTATTCAGGGAGGTTCGGAAACCCCCTACCCTGGCAATATTAATGGTCAGATCCGGATAGTTCAATAGGAGTATGGTTGTTATTAAATATTATAGCGATGCCCCATGTAGTTTTCAAGAGCTCTTCAAAAACCATTTCAGGCAGTCAGTCATGAGCTGATTACTTTAAAATAAAAATACAAACATATCAGCCGATCGCTACTCCATAGGGGGAGTAAGAGGTAGGTGACATGGGCAAAGCGGCTTGATCCATTTGTATAAAATGATCCCACCTTTGAATATTTTGTTGTTTCTTTCATTGTGTCACAATATGTTTCAGCTTTGCCAAGAAGCCATAAAATGTTGGTTTTCTGGATTCTTTTCTTAAACGAAAATTCGAGCACTGAAGACACCTGAAAACAATGAATTGTAAGCACTATTTTGCATCTCAGTACCGTTCCGAATCGAAATTTTTTTAAAGGGGGGGGGGGGGGAATTCCCCTAACTCATCCTATATACAAATGGCTAGGCCAAAAAGTCTCACTACACTGAGCTTAGATTGACTGTTTGGTGTGTTTATTTGAAATCAATTAAAACGGTAAACTTTAGCACAGAGGTGGAGAACCTTATGCTTATCACATGCCATTTGACAGACATAAGACCGCTCGTGGGCCAACGGCGCTGTCAATTTGGACAAGGGAGGGGAAACCTCTCCTTCTATGGGAAACACAATATGTTTAGGCTACATGCCCGTTACAACTTTTGTAGACAGATACCTATGCTAATCTGGCCAGGTGACACCCGGGCAAAACTGCTTTTAGTAGTGGATGATGATCAACACGGCTAATGGGTTGTATATCCAATGACCTCGAAAGCTCTGAAGAATCTGCAAAATTATGGTCATCTAACTCCAGCATTACCGTTACCCTCTGTAAATGACATCATGATGCCTAAGCTAATCAGATTAAAAAATATCACAGCATGATCTTTTGTTTTGATTACCTTAGCTCGCACTAATGGCAGGTCCATTTGTGATGTCTGAAGTACATATAGTAGCGAACGCGCGAAGCGTGCCGAAAAAATGTCGTTTTGAAAGCACTTTATCAATATTTAACCTCATTGCATTGGAAAGTTATTCAATTCTTTAATTTTAAACCGAGTCAAGGAAAAGGGAGGGCCAAACCCATCTCGAATTACATGTTTTATTTATTTATTTATTTATTTTTTTTTTTTTGAAAATTGAAGACCATGCTTTGCAAACTTTTTCTTTGGGGGGGGGGGGCAATCTTGCCCCCTCCCCACCCGTGCTCCTATGGCGAGCCGCTAATGGTTTTCGGATGTTTCATGTTCCTGGAAACTGTTAAGGAGACATTTTGTTCACATTGTAAATAAGTCCTAGAAAGTGGAAATTCCAAGGCCTTCCAGTGACGGCCTAAAATCGAATATAGATATATCCTGATAAATGGAGGTGGAATGAAGCCCAACGAAAATTATTATAAATGAGAGAATATAATTCGTTCCTGGGATTATGGTCCACTCCACTTCACATGCAGAATTTCATAAAAAAGGGTCATAGGGCTTCCTTTTTCATCAACACTACTGTACCAGAAAATCACGACAGGCCATGCATCAACTCTGCGTTTGACATTAACTGGAAGAGGGGTTAACCACTTTGCAGTATTTCACAAAATGGACCCTATGGTCCATCTTGGGCCGTAGACCCAAAATTTCTGTACACCATGAAGGTATCACCAACAAGTATCATAAATGAGAAACCATCAACTTCGTAAATTGTACATGAGAATCTGCAGATGAAGAAACACTTTCAAGATTTTCATAAAATGGGCCACATGGCCCACATGGAACCTTGGAGTAAAAGTTCCAGAATACCATAAGTAGATCACTAAACAAGCATAATTTTGACAGGCCCAGAAGTCTGTTTAACATTAATTGGAGGACACAGTTAGTAACTTTGCAATATTTAACAACATGGACCCTACGACCCATCTTGGGCCTTGGGCCACAAGTTCCTGAACACCCTGAGGCTGAAGGTATACCGCTAACACTTATCACTATGACAAACCATCAACATTGTACATGAGAATCTGAACTGAAGGAGGTGAAGTATTTTGCAGAATTTCATAAAATGGACCATAGGGCCCAGATGGGACCTGAGACCAAAAATTTATCAATATTCAAATTGACCCACTACCCAAGTAACATCGTGTCCAAGTTTCAAACAAACCGATGATTTGCATGTGGATAGAGTGACACTGCATGCATGATCACAATCTTTGGAGTAATGTGTTTCATTACTCCAAGATCACAATAGCTCACACGAGCATGGTATTCTGGTAGGAGCTAAAATATATATATCCCAAATGTTCACCCCATAAAGAAAACCTGATGCAAGTAACAAAATAGAACAACTTGAAGGTTACCAACATTAATTTTATTATCTTTTAAAATCGATGATAATAAACAATTCATAAGCTTCTTTAACCCTGAGAAAGTTGTCCAAAATCGGCGCCTGTACGATCCCTCCGAGTCCTCAGAAACTTTAAATCAAGATAGTACACATTAGTTTGCAGGTGTTTCAGTCTCAGGGCAGCCACCTCAAACGTAAACTGGATGCCATCCAAAATCATCTAGATGACATTCATTTCATAAAATAATTTCAACACATCTGTAAAATACTCTAACTAAGCCATGTCTAATAATTTCGAAAACTTTTCTGGCACAGTTCTCCTGTACGATACTTTTTTCTTCACAGTTACTTGATGGCTACTATGCTATCCTATTTACAAGTTTGCATAGAGAAATATATCAAGCCTAGCCTACTGTAGTCTCGTGTTTCAAATCTTGAAGTAATGACAGACCAGTGTATCAGGCAGCATGACAGACAACGTTTTACCCACACCCGACCCATTTTTTGCGTTATCAGTGAAATTTTTTACACCATCCTGAGATAGTGCGTGAGAAACTGATGCTTCATCGTGAGAGCGTGAGATTGCGCCGAAATGCGTGACTCTCACGCGAAATGCGTGGGAGTTGACAGCCCTGCTTCAGGGAGTTGCTATTTGGAAGGAGATACATCGGAAACTTCAGTTTATGGTAATCTGATTAGATTCACATCATCGTTTGCATAGTTTCAATTCATGAGTGATTATTAGAGTTTAGGGTACACCCTTCCTTTGTTTGATCCTTTTCAGCTGATACATGATACCCTAGTAAACCTTTTATACAGACCTACTTATACCGTATGAATAAGATTAGGAGGAACAATGCTTTGATCCGAAGGTTTTTACCGACAGTCAAGTAAGAGACACTGTCTAATAAATCAAAACGAGTGCTAATTCCTAAGGAGTCTAGAAAGACTAACTTGTAAGAAAAGGTCTTACACTGGCACAATGCGTGAATGACTAAAGAGAGGTGTAAGACTGTAATTTGTTTTTAAGATTATATTACTTTCCGCAAACTTTCGCAATTTCCGAATGGTAAGTGCATGATCAACATGTTACATAAAATATTACTAGCCTATTGTGATGAGCGTTGCATCGCGTTGGAAGCTGCAAACTAATTTTCAAGGAAAGCGACTGGCAATGCTGTAGCATATAGACAAAATTTGTTGACATTTCTTTTCACCGTAGTCGACGACATGAACCTTTTAATAGCTTTAAACCCATTGTATCTTCAAGTGCTATACAAAGCAAGCGACCTTGGCGGCAACTACGTAGGTGGTACAAAGGGGAGAGCTGCCGTTTTATTTCCTTCTAAATAACGACTCCCTGGTTACTTTGACTTCTTTTGCCGTTGACATCGTTAACAATGATCCCTGCGGTCACGGTCATGTGGACATCTACGTGTACATCACGTTATGCGGGTTAAATACATTGCGTAACACACAGTGTGAAAATAATGGAAAGTGGTTGAAAGGAATATTTTCATTATTTAAGAATTTTTTGAAAATATATGAATGGTGTGAAAAAGGTTTGTGATAACGTAGTTTCATTTTTCTACTGGAATGAAGTTTGTTCATCAAAGGTTTGCTTCTTACGGAGTCGATCAAAAACATGGCCCGAAGGGCCACTCGCTCAATTATTGGAACAACCTTAGAAAATGGGATGAACCTAGCCACATTCTAGTAAACGACTTTTATCCCTGTTATGTTGTAAACATCTACCTTGCGGCTTTAAAAGTCATGTCCAGGGGCGGATCCAGGATTTCTGAAAAGGGGGGGGGGCCGAAGTTGTTCGACCTGTGATTGAGGGCACTATACCATCTAAGCGGAGCGCCACCATCAGTTGGCGCGAAGCGTATAAGAAAATTTTTGACAAAATAGACCTCCCAGATCGCCGGAAATAGCACTTGTCAGGCTTGATAGCAGCCATCAAGAAGATCAATTTTTGTGAACAAAATGTAAAGTTTGATTTTATTTTACCACACATTTCTGTGAGGACGGATTGCTTCAGCTGGTGTGACTTTTAGTCCAAGAGATGTGTGATCGCCGGCCTGGGGGAGGGGTCTAAGGGGAGGGGGATCCCCCTCCCCTTTGAAAATTTTTGAAAAATTAGGTGTCTTTACATGCAATCTGGTGCCACATATGCTACCTTTTCAAGTGAAATTTGTGTTAAAAAATTTACGTATTTTAGGAACTAAAAAAAATAAAATCGGCATTAGTGGGGAGCGCATGGCCCAATGGCCTCCCCCCAGTGTACGCCACTGCGTTTACTATCTAAGCTGAGCGCCACCATACGTTGGCGCGGAGCGTTCCAAGAAAATTTGAAGTTTTAATACATCCCAGATGGCCGGAAATGGCACTTGCCAGGCTTGATAGCAGCCCATCCCAACTGATGCGCACTGTCTCGTAACGTATTTTTCGATTGGCTGATGGTATTGTATCGGTAATGTATCATTGATTGTATCTAATCATGTGTAGTAAGATAGTATGCGTGTGAACGTCCCAGTCGACGTTAAACTGATCTGCTGTGCGCTATGACTCCCATGCTTCTTGGTTGCTAATTGCAGCTTCATTCTCTATCACTCCACTCTCTGTCCTTCTCTCTAGCTCTTCTCCTTTCCGTTTTTCTCTCTTTTTCTCTTTTATTTTATTTTTTTTGTTGCATTTTCAAAAGGGGGGGGGGCGGGGCCGGGTCGCCCCCCTAGATCCGCCCCTGACCCAGACAGACATTGTCTGTCTGGGACCTAATGATTCCTTTGTGATGGCATGCAAGTGAGGATAAACTTGTAGGTCCCCGTATATAGCCCAAATCTCGTTCTAACCTCCAGCGCTTGTAAAATCTACCACAAATTGTCTTCACTAAAACTACGTGACTATAATGTGTCGCGAATATAACGGGGGCGGAAACAGCAGAGGGAACACGTCAATCAACCCTCTATCCCATTGTCTGTACATTTATAAGAGTTCACCATAATTCAAAGGTATGTTTGCAAAGGTAAAATTGACTTCGGGAGTTTCCAGTCAAGTACACTTCAGATTTTCAAAAGATTACAAAGACAGCCTTCATTTGGCTACCTGCCATACAATATGTATTTTATCATTTTTATTCAAATACGAACGGGTTATACTTACATATGACTGGGGTAACCTTGATTATAGCCGTCAAAGGTGACATTTAGGCTATTTTTATGTTTCCATGCATCCATGGTTCCGTGTTACATGCTGTGCTTGATGATCAGCCTCAGTAGTTGAAACTGGCAAAACTTGTTCCCGTAGGCCGTTACACTTTGAAAAGTTACTCATTATAGGCCTAGTTAGTTTTTTTTTCCCCAGAAACTTGCTGGTCGTTACAGTTACTAGTTACAATGTTGAAAAAGTAACTAGTTACATCTACTTTTGACTGAAAATTAACTATAGCTACATTTCAAAAGTAACTATTTACTTTAGCTTGAATATACGCAGTGGCGAAGCTAGAGGGGGGAGGGGGCAGGGGACGACCGCCCCCACAAAGCCTCCGAAGGCCTCTGTCGGAAAATTCTAGTCTCTTTCGGAAATTTTTACCACTTTAATTAAAAATTCTTACAACGGAAATTAGTAGCTAAAATTATATTCTTAGGGGTTTACTTACAACACTTCTTATGTTTTTAAGCAGAATTACACATCGAAATGGTTACTGCATACCTCCCAAGTGACCCGCATTTCGCGGGTTTGGCCCGCATTGAACACCCAAACCCGCTGACCCGCCCAACCCTTTGCAATCCCGCATTTCAATACATGATAGAGCCACAAAACAAAACCCTGCCTTCGGAAGTATCAAACCTCCCAACTTAACCACAAATTTAGCAAATTACGGTACCAATCACATCTTAGTGCATTCCGCTGCTTGCCTTGCGAAAGGCACTCTTGTTACGTAGACTGTAGCACATAGCTAACCTCCATAGTAGGTGTCGAAAATATTCTAATGGGAGCAATCGAATCTAATAGCCGCGCGACGCAACTTACAAACCAAAAACAAATGCCCGTTTCGCGGGTTAGAGGCAGGGCTTGTCTCAGAAATTTCAACCCAACGAACGAACGAAATGTTTTAGCCGACTTTATCATAACCACTCAGTCCTATGCAAAAATACGTAATTACCTTTGCACTATCAGGGCCGCATAAACATTTTATTCAACTTACACTCATCCTGTGGTAATTCTTTTAAGATATGTACATATTTTTGTGAAAGAAACTAATTCAAGAAAAAAAATCCCATTTTGGAAAGTCACGGTGTAATGCCATTTCGGTGTGAATTTAACACGGGCCCGCTTCCCTTGGTATATCACTTAGCAGCAGCACGGTGTCGTTTACGCCGAACGTGCTACTTGCTACGTGATTCCTGGACTGTGCTGCATCAGAAATTAAGGGTAACAATAAACAACCAATGATCGCTATCATTTGGAAAGTTTTAAATTTTGCGAGCTCGTGAGTATCAGGGCAGATATTTTTTGCGGCAAATTAATGAAATTACGTTGACTGATTTGCCAAAAAAGTGCTACCATTTTGCGTGTAGAAACCTATAAAATTCCAAAAGGGGAGGGGAAAACCCCTCCCTTTATACCCCTCCCCCGGCCGGCGGTCCACCAACGGGCACGTCAGAGGTGGACCCGCATCTAGCTTTTTGGAGCTTGGGGGCTATGTTGCTGACAAGGCCTGGAAGTGTCATTTAAGGCAATCTCGGAGATACTTTAATCTAATTTTTTCCGCGCGCTACACGCCAGATGATGGTGGCGCAACGCTTAGATAGTACATCATTACTTCAAGATAATAATCTGTCGGAATTTTGTTGCCTCCCCCCCCCCCCCCAACAAAAAATATCTGGCTACGCCACTGAATATACGGTATATCTGGTCGGAGACAGAGAGAGAGGGGCATAACCAGACAACAGGAACGAGACACATGAGAGGGCATAACATCCATCGTTGCAACGGATAGTCTAAGGTGGTGCACACAGAGGAACAAAGATCCTTGCTGGTCTTCAATAGTGATCCAGACAGGCTTTTAATGCTTAAAATGTGGCAACGAATCAGAAGGGCGCGTATGAACTAACTTAACTACAAAATTTGTCCAATTGCGACATTGCTACTGTGAGTATCATGAAGCATGCAGGCTGTATCCGAGTCCACCTAACCCGATTCCGGACCTGTTCCGATTCCAGTAACCTTCGATTCCGAACCAATTCGATTCCGGTTCCTCAAATTCCAGGCCAATTCCGAGTCCGTTCATTTGACAATGTAGCATCTCGTAAAAATGGTTTTTGTACTATTTTACAATTCCACTCAATTTAAACGGGCAAGTTTTAGGAGGCAATTTTATTTCCTGGCTCACCGTGTAATTCAGTTGACTGTATTTTATCATTCATGCGTTAACTGCTGTAACCAGTAACAACATAGCTGTAAGTAACATTTCTGATAATTTCATTTTTGCCGGGACTCGACTGGAATCGGTTCCGAGTCCGAGTCCAGCTGCAGGACATTCCGTGCCAATTCCGATTCCGATTCCGGAACCTCGCGTTCCGGGCCATTACCGAGTCCGACGAAAAACGGACTCTAGTCCGACGAAAAACGGGCTGGAGTCCGACGAAACACGGACTCGAGTCTGGAATCGTGTCCGAGTCCGGACTTGGACGTAGACAGGCCTGGTGTGAAGGTCTTAATGATCCTATGCGCGAGGTTAGTGGGTATTTAAAGAGAATGTCGTTATAATTACAGTGCTGATTCCGTTCTCCTCAGGGGCATGGGTATCAGTATGATGACATGATACACTATAACGAATGAAAGATAAAATTGTAAATTTTCATGGTGTTAAATGGGTCTGAAGTTAGTGACGTTTCCTACTCAAGTTTCACTAAGTTCCAAGGCCTTGTAAGTTGCATCTAAATATTTTTTATTACTTTGCTTTACTAGCAATATCATTAAAAAATCATTAAAAAATACCAAAAATATGCTCAAGGAGGGGGCGGCTGCACCCTTCGTCCCCTTGGCTACGCGCCTGCACTAAACCAATGCTGGTGATGAGACAGAATAATTTAGGCTACAATGCGAGCACCCTTAACATCGACTTTGTTTTAACAATAAGTTAATACTGCGAGTTGGACTGTCATATAATCTTGCGGTGAATTTCTTAGAGGACATTTAATGCTGACTGACCATTTCAGTATTCTGTTTGTTTTCCTTAGACTACACTCACTACACTTAAGGTGCGTTCACACCAAAATCGAAATCTGCTGCGTTTTGCGGCGCGAGAGTCGCAAAGCAAATCACTTTGTACGTATGTCTATCGACCCGTTCACACCAAAATCGCGTTTTGAAAAACGTTTTGCGTGAAACAGGGTGGGTCCCGCATCGATCGATCTCAGACTAATTCAAAGCGGGAATCGTGCCGAGTTTTGTTCGGAGAACAATTACAGCGCCCCATACAATAGGGTTCTTGCCACACAGGTGTTTTAATTTTTTATTGTGCTGTGCAGACTGCAGAGCATGATGCCTGAGAAAGATGTTGGAGAATGTTTGAGAGTCTAAGCTGAAAGAAAATTCCGAATTTTTTGTGACAAAATTAGTTCTAATTAGGAACGTAATGGTTTTTAGGCATTACATATAAAGTGAAATAGCCAAACAAATCTTGATTTGTTAGGTTATGCTAGTGCAGAGTAATATATCTGTTCCTACACTGTATGATTTGTTGTATGTTTTTGCAGGGTAGCTTTTTGAGGGAAAATCAAATAATTTTCATTTATGCTAGACGGAAAGAGTCGCACCCTAAAGTTTCGGTCCATAGGCTGTAATTCAGTGACATTGATGGGTACGAATCTAGAGGCAAATACAGTAGCTAAGGGTACAAGCTTGAAGAAGCTATGGGGTATTCACAGAATTGCGAGCATTAGAATGAATTATTTCAGTATCATAAAATGGTTTTGAATAGTTAAATAGGCCTATGCAACAAACAACCCACCACCACCGGTATTACAACGAATCTCATATAACAGTAAAGATAAGCCATCACGTAAACAATAATCACTGTTATGTTCATAGGCGTAAGCTGTATTTGACTGGGGGTGGGGGCTGAACGTCTTTAAGGACCACCGTTATGGGGGAGGGATCTAAGGGGAGGGGTGTTCCGTCAACACGAGGGTCTGGGATCCTACTCCGGAAGATTTAACATTTAAATGCTTCCAAATGAGATTTCCTGTTATCCGAAGATTTAGCTAAGTATAGGGCAAACTTCTTTTTTGTTGCAAGTTGGATTTCGGATCGAATGGATACAGTACCCCCTCCCCTCCCCCCAAAATCCTTGCTGTCTTAAGTGTCTAATTTCACTGTGAATTTAGGGCTACTGCAAGGTAAAGAAAGACTTGTTTTAGAAAACAAAATAAATTCATCTTTAAAGGGACATATTGAGTTGATATCGATAACTTAACGAGGGTGTTGTACTACCACATGAGAATGATTATTATTAGCACAATTAGTCAAGTTTCAAATCAACTAGTTATGCATAAAGTTAAAATTTTGAAGTTTTTGGTATCCTGGCTTGTAACGGTTGTTTGTATAATTTGAAAAAGTGTCTGGTCACGAATTTTTGAAAACCGAATTGAATTGTTTATTACCCACTTGTGAAACATTTATTTGTATGCAAAATGTGGGAATTGTTTAAGTTTGACCATTTGTCATTATTATGTGAAGAAAACCTAACAGGTTTGGGAAAATTTGGTAAATTTCATGAACCAACTCAATGTGCCACTTTAAACTACTTTTGGGATAATAGTTTCCATTTTTTCCAATGATCGCTTAGCGGTATGCCGGGCCACTGTTCACATGTAGAAAAGTTTTTTTTTTGATCGATTTTCCAAATGGGGGGAGAGGACACAGTGGTCCGCACGCCTGGCTACGTGCCTGGTTAAGGCTTTGAATTTTATTTTATTTTTTGTTTTATTTAAACATTCCAAAGGGCAAAGTAGGTTAGCTAGAAGGGCTTATGACCTCCCCCGAGGCCCTTTTAAAAATATCAAACAATCAAAACAATGAGAAAGGTAAGGTTAGACAAAGAAAATTGGTGAAGAAAACATAACACACTTAAGAATTAAGACTAGGCTCGAAACACATTGAAAACGAATATGCACTTAAAAACACAAAACATGACCAAAATAGACATTAAAACAGAGTATACATACCGACTAAGACTCATAAAATCACCCACAAGCATCCACCAAAAGGGTAAAAAAAATGCATAAGACACTTAAGAATCAGGAATAGGTTCCAAAGAAGAGAAAGGCAGAAGTAAACAAACATAAAAGCAGAAAAATATGACTAAAATGAACATTAACAGAGAAAATACATACGGACTATAAGACTCATAAAAACATCCAAAGGCATGTATAAGACTAGAATTAAAGAAACTAAAATGATAGTAATTAATTACCTCTAAAAGAAAGAATGCAGAGCGTATAACACAGGCATATTTCGATAGACGTTTAAAAACGGGGAAAGACATGGCTCTTTTACACTCATTTGGTAGTTGATTCCACTCTTTGGCTGCAACGCATATAGAATATTATTTTGATATGAAGTATTCAAGTCTCCCACCGAATGGATGAATGAGTACTTACTTGTATTGGTGGTTGGTAAAAGCTACACTTCACATTCACCTCTTCTTATCCAAAGGCAGACTCAAAGTTAAGTGGTTTTGGCACAACCAGCTTTTAATGAATTTCTCTTTGGACAATAAATAATGAAATATAGCGAAAAAAAAGCCTTAGCAACCCTGTAGCCAATTGGAGGAGAAAGAATCGGCCCCCTGAAAAAGAGATCCCCCTAGAAAATTAAAAATTACAGTTCTCTCATTGCGTTCAGTTTATTTTGCATCCACTCTTGAAAACAAACATTTCGCCACCCTGGAAGTTATTTTGCCCCTTTTCAGTACCTTATCTGCCCCAGGGCTTGGTCCTTGAACAAAATCTAGTGCAGTGTTTTACATTCGCTCTGTACGATTCACGGTCGCTTTTATCTTCAGTTCTATCTTGTGGTAACGCCCGCTGTTTCAAACATATTGGATTTATTCAACAGTAAAGGTTCCACATTATTCTTCAGTATAGGCGTGATTCTGGAGAAACACGAAAATGCATCGATGCGAGGTTCTATCCTCTTTTTCTTATCTTTTGGATTTTTTCAGCCTCGCCATCGTGCAAACATATTTGTAAGAAAAAAACTTTTTCAGTTCGTCGGGGAGCCTTAATCAGTTAATGGGTGAGATAAAGAATATAATCCCCTACGACGACGAAGACGACCATGCAGTCGCCCCAACAAATTTTTTGGTTTTGCTCTAAAGTAGAGCAGATTCTTCGGTCAAAACCCAAACTTTTCCAACTCTTCCTCTTAATGAAAAAAATCAATTCTTCAATATAACCCAGAATTTTTTTGGCGCGCTTCAAGCGCCTTCAATACTTGAGTTCGCCATCTTCTCTGCAACCCATCGCATTTGTAGGGGCTTAAGATAGCTGTCCCCCAGTCAAGGTGCTTGACCCTCCTGTCCGAGCAAATCCTAGGATCACCCTGGCTGAGCCTGCAGCAGGTTTTTCCATTGCCAATGAACTATACCTCCAAATTTCGTCGCGCTTCACGCTCAATCCTTACTATCCACGTTGCGCCACTTACGAAAATTATTAGCACAAAAATACAAGTGAACTTTTCTAGCACAAACTCGGTGTATACTCAAAGCTAGAAGCGAGTATCGATGGGTTTGCATGTAGAAATCTAATTCTTTGAGCAACATGTCAGTGATGACTTTATGGTTTGAATTTACTCGAACCACAAATTAATTAAAAAAACCTTTTCCGTCCATGATGATATATTTCAACCTCTTGCAAGCTGTTAATGCAAAATTTCGTTATGCGATACTTGTGAACTGGACTGTGACTGTGAAGAGTTTGGTGAATGTCATTGTCGAGGTCAGCTCAAAGCTCCATGCTAGTGTTCCCATCCATCGTATTGATGTCTAAGGCATTTCGAGGATTTTCCCTCAGTCTGGATTCTACTAAAATCATACTAAATCACAGCAGGGCCTTATGGTGGCCCATGGTCTCCCCACCGTCCGAAAAGCACTCAACTCTCCATCTATGCTTGTGGAGCTGACGAAGCACCATAATGATAATAGCCGTTCCGTTAACTTGTGAAAATTTCCACATCTCTGTACCTCAAGAGGAGGGGAAAATTGCTGCCAGGGAAGGGAAGTTTTCTCGCGTTTCGCGGGCACATGCACAAGTAGGTCCTATTGTCCTATTACTTTAAGCTATCCGTGTAACAGGGCTGTAACATCCGAGTCCGGACCCGGGAATCGATTCCGGACTCGAGTCAGTTTTTCGCCGGACTCGGAATTGACCCGAAATAGGAGGTCACTGAATCAGAATTGGCCCGGACTTGGCTCAGCTGGACTCGGACTCGAAGCCGCTTCCAACCGAGTCCACAAAAATGAAAGCTGCAGTACTATGTCGAGGCAACATTACTATTGGTGCACAGTTTAAGTAAATTTAAGTAAATGGTCACACGCAGTCAACTAAATTACAGGGTCATGCAGAGTATGAAACTGATTCCTGAAAAGTGCCCGTTTTCCTCGTACGTATTATTACAAACAGTACAAAAAAAGAAAAAACAAAAAACAAAAAAAAAACATGTGTAAGAGGGGATTATACATCGTCAAATGGCCGGACTCGGAATTGGACCAGAATTGGAAAACCTGGTATTGGAATTGGCTCGAAACGGAGGGTACTGGACTCGTAATTTACCCGGAATGGTGGCCACTGAAATCGGAATTGGCCCGAAATTGGGTAAGGTGGACTCGTTTACAGCCCTGCTGTGTGGGGCATGAAAAATCATCTCCTGTGGTTCCCCAAAACTGCCATCATCTGCATGGTGGAACTACTAGTTACAAGCATAATCTTCTTCGGTGCCCCGCCCTTGCAGCACAGGTGCCCCTCTATGTCAGAATTCCTGACTACAGGCCTGCCTGTAACCTTTTGTAGCGGGATCAAAAGACCGAGGTTCTAGTGCACACTTAAATTTTAGGAGGGTCACTAATAGGCTAGGCTATAGAACCGTAGACCTCTAAGCAAAGCTATTAATGCAATAAAAACCCATTATATCATCCGGGCCCAGATTTATAAAAAAAATTAATAACCCAGTCATATTACTTATAAAATTTATCTGACAGATACCTGCAGGTCACATGCATTTAGACTTTTCAGCCCCTCTCATAAATTGTCCAAAGAAGGATCACATTTCCATTAATCCAGCCGCCACTTAGAACTATTGAGTACAACCACATTTCAGGAAGGTGTTAAGACCTTGGTGCAATCAATCTTTTCTGAGTGTACATGGCGTTGAAAGGTGGTTCCCTTTTGTATGCTGATATTAACTTTCAAACCGTAGGACAGGATTTGCCAGTAATCAAAGGGGAAATACGGAATATTGGTTAAGGGTCATCTACTGTTATTTCCGGGGAAATCTCCCAAATTTTCTAAAAACCTATGGTCTTTTTGGCCTAACATTTCACTGACTGCATTGCATACCAGAAAGGTAGTACCATGATTTCCACACCTACCAAATTACAGACTTATTGATAGAGCAAGCCAAGATTTCTAACATGCGGAGCGGACTCTGTTTACTCAGCCCCTCTTTTTAAACTTCCCAAGCACCACTGAACAAGGAATATGCCGTATAGCCTCCTACGTATGCAATAAAATTTCCCGCTATTTGCAAAAACTTGGGTCTATTCGAAATAAGTAGTTTGAATGCAGGTTACCAGGGAGATGTTATTACTGGTAAAAATTTCTGAAACTTTCATTGTCCAGATTATGACTGACTATAAAGCATTTTAAACCAAGGCAATAGCATAGGCCTAGGGTTTTAATCTTATTACATTTTCTAAGGACCTAGACCCCCTAACAACTCCTGTAGGGAGTATGAGGAATGGAGGCGTACTCCCCATTCCTCAAATTTCAAAAATTTCCGAATTTTCTTAAAATGAGCCTTAAAGGGGTTTATGTTACAAATTTTCATATGCATGGTGTTGGGTGACGTATCTTCAACGGAAGAATGGATATATTTCAATCATTTTATATCTAAATCATTTGCAAAATATTAGAATTTTCACACGTCCTCTTGCGAACTTTTGCAATTTTTCATACACTCCAGGCTCTGCCGATCTTATTTTTATGCTTATTATCAACATCGTCCAAAACAACTCCCTGGTCTAAACCACCATTCATCGGTGAGGTCTTTACAATCAAGCCGATTGTTTGCTGTAAAGGTGTGATTCCGAAGGAAAAGAGCATTGCAAGAACACGAAGCAGAAGGGTAATTCTCTCCAAAATTCCCTACTTTTCGGTCGACATACTATATGAAAATTGAAAGGTTTTGCAGACTACTAAGTACCAGGCATCAAAGTCGCATTCTAATTGACAGACATTTTTGTATGGGAAATGAAAGGGTATATCGATGCGGTGCATGCAAATTTTGTCGTGGAAATGACTTTCAATGGAAATTTTCTGTTCGACTCGCGAACATTCGTCACGATCCGCACTTGATATCTCATTCATTAGAGCAATAAATTACGGAATAAAGTTCAGCTAAAACACTTCCGAAAACAGAAGGTACATGTAACATATTTAGGGACCGTGCATTAAGAGGGATCGTACACCAATCTAATATCATGACTACTTTTTCCAAAGTCCCCTCGACTCTCTAGCGAAGAGCCAAGGGGCGAAACCAAACATTACTCCCCAAAGAAGCTACGTTCCCGAAAGGACAAAAAACTTAACTGACCAACCTCTCGACCTTCACACCTCTACATCAAGGGTCTGTCATACGTAGTCCCGTTCTTGACTGGCCGAAAAGAACAGATACTACACATAATCTTAGCCAAACGGCCGAGAAAACATTTAACCTCAGCTCCTTGGAAGGTATTCGTAACATCAATGTAATATCATATATACTTTTTCAAAAGTCCCCTCGACTCTCTGGCGAAGAGCCGAGGGGCGAAACCAAACATGTCTCCAATCTGATATCAGCTTTTTTCGAAAAGTCCCCTAACTCTCTGGCGAAGAGCCAGGGGCGAAAACCAAACAATACCAAGGAAGTTCTGCTCCCTGAAGGAGTAACAACGTCCCCAAGAGACAAACTTTGACTCAACTGACACCACCCGACAGTGGTCCCGTTCTAGACTGGCTGAATAGAACAGGTCCCACCCTGGGAGCTCCTCCGTCGTGATCACGGATACTCCTGCGCCAGGTAAGTATCACGGATCTGATATCATGAGTAGCCTACGGCAATATTTCTAGGATGGTGTGGTAGATTGGAAGTATTTATTTGTCGTTATATATACATTTCCCAAAGCATTTTTGAGGTGCGCTATAGCGGGAACTCATTTTTGTAGATGATAAAGATAAAGCATTCGAAATTTTTTTTCTTAGTCCTCGACCCTTCAGTTATTGCTTAGTACAATCAGCTTTCTAGAACAAAAAGAGCAGAACTTATCTAAGGGCTGTCTTATATTTTCCCCCTGAGAAAACTATTTTCATTAATGAATAAAACTTGGGAAATGTATACAACATTTTTGAAGTGTACGGTAGCCTTCTAAGACATGAGATCTTAAAGATGAAGATAGTACCGGTGGCTTGCGATGCGTGGGAAGTACCTTTTTCGGCAAGCAAGAAGGTTTTTTGACAAAACTTTATGGAGTAGGCCCATACCATACATACATAACACGCAAGCAAACAGAGTAAGCTGGAGCCAGAAGTTGCCCTACGATGACTAGGGAATCCGCAGCTTCGACACGGCGCGCCACCGCGGCCGAAGAGGACAAGGCAGGGAAGGGAATGAGAAATGCTAAATGTTCGAGGAGAGTGACGGGGGTTTATTGGGGGTTAGGAATAATTTTGTACCCCTTACCACTAGATTTCATGGTACATTTGGCACATGGTATACTGATATGATGTACCGATTTTTATGACAGTCATGGTTTGCCGGAAACCAGGAAAATTTGACGTACTAGCAGGGTGAAGTTTATGCAATGACAGCGCGCACAAGGCAAAATTTGCTATTGTCCATTAAAATGTAAGCAATTTTGGGCATGCTTCCCTAAAGTTTCGAGGAAAAGTGCTTACCCCACCCTTCATAGGAGAGATCCCATGCGCTTATGACGGAAAAGATGATAGATTGAAAGGTATATAAGCCGATTTAAATCGATTTATGTCAGCGTCAGGGTCTGTTTCATACACATATCATGATCATTTGTTAAGCCTTTGCTTTTTTGAATAATATCTATCTATAAATATCTTAAAAAAATTGCAACGTTCCAAGTTAGTAATCGATACCCCTTTTCATTGTTTGTACCCTCTCGCCCAATGAAAAATATCGAAATGTTGTGTATCATAGAACATGAAAATTATGATGCACCGAAATGCCCGGACCGGCAACATCATTTGAGAAGAGAAGCCATCTCAAGTCTTCCATTAAAATAAACATACAGGAGCTAACGAATGAGGGGACTGGGCGCTGAAAGTCCCAACGTTTGCGAAAATTTATTTGGTCGGGCAGATTTTTTGGAAATATTAGGCAATTTTATCAGGCAAAACGACAATCAGCTCCCATCGAAAAAATGTTACGTATGACTATGAAAACGCATGAATTTTGTAAAAGGCTATTGCATTATCAAGTATAATTTTGATAACAACAAAAATTTAGTGTAGTAGAATATGTTAATTATCAGAGGGGCAAATAAGGAAACAACATGCAATAGAAAGAAAAATGTTTCAACGTAGTTTCTCAGAGAAACTTTCTGTAAAGGTTTCTTTAAGTCTCTACCTTAGAGAAATTTGAGTGATAATACTACCAGAATACCTTAATCATACTTGAAGCAAAACATCCGGACACTTATAAATTTTCATTCTAAGAACTGTTCCTGATGCACTCTCACAGATTTACTCTTCCACTATACACAAACAATCAAAATTTTGACGTCCCTAATTATGAATGTAATCAATAAAAAATGCTTTGTTTTAAAGCTGGGGCTTCACAGTTTAAAGGGGAATTTTCATCATCCCAGACAGTTCCAATTCTCCCAACTATGCAACTTTTAGCTCCTCCCATACCTGTATAAAGCTCTTCCTTGTATAGGAATAAACCTCTTTTATTGCTTAAGGCCATGTCCTGGTGAGCATACAAGGCTGTAAAATGTAATAAAAGCACTCTCTCTGCCTTATGTGGAATGTGAGCTACTCTGCATCTTTCAAATTTTCAAACTTTGATGTCAATCAAAGAGCAGGCACCAACTGAGAATTTTGATACCCCCACACTAAAACATACTTTGGGGTGATGACTGTCTGTCTTTAATGGATTTTCCCAAGTCTAACATCGATTTATAGCAGATTATAGAAGACGTAAACTTTGTAACTTTCGTATCAGATATAAGGTCGTATCAGATGGAAGGTATCAGTGTTTTTACACTGCTAGAAATGCCAAAGATATATCTGTACAACTCTCATATTTCTTTTGGTCTCAATATATATTGCCTCTCGTGGTACCAAGGGCTGTGATAATTTTCAGACAGCTATACGAGATGGGCATTATATTGAAATTATGGTGACATGCACCCAAAAAGAACTGTTTTTATTCGGCAGTTAAATTCAGAGTAACATCCTCAAGGAAAGATCTATTTAATTATTTTTACATCTTTTACCATTCTCAACACATACCGTTTCGAAGTTTGGCGATTTCAAAGTAACATATTTCCTATGCATAAATAATAATAATGTTACTCCATTTCATATGTTAACTCATTATAATTTATCTCATAATTACTTTTTAGCTAATTTATAGTTTGGTGAGTGGTATTGATACTTTTTCAAGAAGACAAGTAAACTTCCAAAATAAAACCCTCACTACAAACCAATGCTACAATTGCCCTTTGAATAAAGTTTGAAAAAACAAAGGATGAGCGTTAAACATATTCTGTGAGTCTCTCTTTCGACGTCACACATTTGCATAGAAGGTTAATGTTTATTTATGGTATGAGTGTAAAATAGAAACTACTCTGTAAACCGTGTGAGTCAAGCTTACCCAACTATTTTCAAGTACGGTTGGTTAAATAGGCACATGCTTTCCCAGGAGCGTTGGGTACACTTTCTACTCATCAGTTGTTGAAATTATATCAATTTATTGGAAAAGCTATTAACCATTTTTGGGACAGTTCTTCTTTCGATGGTTAGGCTATTGTGCACTATGCTGACCCATGATATCTACTCTTTCTAGCTCTATTATACATAGTAATAACGAATCACACGTAACTGAGGCTATGAAAAGTCTGAGTGAACAATGGTTTTACAATGTACTTTACACGGAAATTTCTTTCATGTAAATTACACATACCGTTGGAAAACACGGCACAATGTGCACCTTCACTGACAAGTACATTTCAGGTTATGAAAACCCACCATAAATTCAAAAGCCTTTGTCTTGTGTGTTTAGTTTGTCCTCTTGATTCGTAATATCCAACACAATCAGGTTTAATAAAAAGGCACTGTACTAGTGTGTGCAGGTGTTTAACCATGATCAGGCTTGAAGACCTCTACAGTGCTTTGACTTTCTTTTGTCCGGCCAATTTATGAGAAATATGGGTTCGCAAGTGGAGAGGAGTACTGTGTGCGCTATTGAAAGGCAGAAGCAGGTGTTTAATTAATCAGTAGATGAATTATGAAAAGTCGCAGTAGACGGGAGGAATCCATGGAGCTATAGGAGGGAGCTATAGGAGTTAAAAGAGCCAGAGCGGAAATTAGGAATACACTGTAATTAGCAGTAAAAGGAATTAAATGAAGGGATAGTCGGACCAGGGAGCTTATACAGCTCTCTGTTCGGAGAAGCTAACGAGTTTAATACCCAGGGATTTCAACACTATAGGGCCTAATAATAGTAAAGTAACTGTCGATTGATGCTTTGATGTTTTGTACTTAATACATAATCAATAAAACATTCCATATCCGAGTGCCAGAAGTTCCACTGTGTTGCAAAGCAACATAGCATTATGAACAAGCTATACATAAGAGTGTGAACTTGAAGTGAGTTATGCACTGGTCAAGCCAGAGGCTTCTTCAGTGCAGACGTAGTGTTGTAATGTTTGAATTTTTTGTTGTCCATATCAGATTACGTAAGAATGGGTGGGTATAGGAGGTTAAGGGGTTAAGGGGGAGGCTAGTGGTAAAAGGCATGCAGTGTAAAGCTTAAGAGACGAAAATGGTGAAAGTGTCCGCAACACAAAATGTGAGAAGGGAGTGTAACAAATTAGAGCAAGACAACTCAAGGAGGACGTGAGCCATAACTGGAAAAACGGCCATGGCTGGTCCGACTTAACCCAATTGGTTAGGAACTAAGCCGTAAAACCCCATCTAACTAACTAACTTAGTCAAAAGGCCGAGAAGACACCGGTCCTACCCTCAGCTTCGAGGGAGGCATTCGTAACACCAGTCTAATATCATGAGAAGCCTGCGGTACGGTAATATTTCTAGGATGTTGTGGTAGATTTCAAGTATTTATTTGTCGTTATGTATATATTTTCCAAAGGATTTCTGAGGTGCGCTATAGTGTGGACTAATTTTTGTAGATGATAAAGATAAAGCCTTCTGAAAATTTTTTCTTAATCCTCAATCCTTCAGTTATTGCTTAGTTCAATCAGCTGTCTAGAACAAAAAAGCAGAACTTATCTAAGAGTTGTCTTACATTTTCCCCCTGAGAAAACTATTTTCATTATTGAATAAACTTGGGTAGTGCATACAACACTTTGAAGTGTACGGTATATTTCTAAAACAAAACATCTAAAGGAATATTTAGATGAAGCTTAGGAGGCATGCATGGGAAGTACCTTTTTCGGGAATCAGGGAGGTTTCTTGGCAAAACGTTATGGGGTACGCCCATATCATACATACACGTAACATACAAGCAAACAGAGAAGCTGGAGCTAGAATTTGCCCTACGATGGCTAGAAACCCGCAGCTTCGTAACGGCGGAAGAGGGACAAAGACAGGGAAGGGAATGAGAAATGCGACATGTTCGAGGAGGGTGACGGGGGTTTATTGTGGTTAGGAATAATTTTGTATCCCTTACCATTAGATTTCATGGTACATTTGGCACGTGATATACTGATATGATGTATCGACTTTTGTAAGTTTTTTTTGCAGGATCGAAATCAGGAAAATTTGACGTACCAGCAGGGTGAATGCAGTGCATGCATTGACAATGTGCACAAGGCAAAATTTGCTATTTTCCAGCAAAATGCAATTTTTGGGCATGCTTGCGTAAAGTTTCGGGCAAAGGCGCTTACCCAACCCTTGATAGAAGAGGTCTCATACGCTTATGACGGAAAGGATGATAGCTTGAAAGGTCCATGAGCCGATTTTAATCGATTTGTGTCAGCAACAGGGTCCGTTTTATACACATACCATGATCATTTGTTAACCTTTGTTTTTTTGAATAATATCTATTTTATAAGTATCTTAAAAATTTCAACGTTCAAAGTTAGTATCGATACCCCTTTTCATTGTTCGTACCCTCTCGTCCAATGGAATATGTCGAAATGTTGTGTATCATAGAGCATGAAGGTTATAATGCACCGAAATGCCCGGACCAGCGACATCATTTTGAGAAGAGAAGCCACCGTAAGTCTTCCATTGAATTAAATATACAGGGGCGAACGAACCAGGGGATTGGCCGCTGCAACCCCTAGAATTCGCGAAAATCCAATTTCTCGGACAGATTTTTGGAAAATTGGCCAATTTTCTCAGACAAGACAGGTTTTCCTTTGACAAAACGACGATGACCCCTCACCCCCCCCCCCCACCGCGTCGAAAAAATATTACGTATGACTATGTAAACACATGAATTTTGTAAAAGGCTATTGTATTAGCAAATGTTATTTTGATAACAATAGAAATTTAATGCAGGAGAATATGTTTATCAAACAATAAATTTTCCAGTGTACTAAACACAGGCCGTCGCCATCATAGGGACAAAAAGGAAACAGCATGCAATAGAAAGAACACTTTATCTACATAGTTTCTGTAAAGTTTTTTGTAGGCTTCCTTTACCTTGTAGAAATTTGCTGAGTGATAATACTACCAGAATACCTTAATCATACTTAAAGCAAAAGATTCTAACGTTATTAATGTTCATTATAAGACTTGTTCCTGATGCACTCTCACAGATTTACTATTCCAGTATATACAAACAATCAAAATTTTGACGTCCCTAATTATGAATGCAATCAATAAAAATGCTTTGTGTTAAAGCTGAGGCTTCACAGTCAAATGAACTTCCCCAAGTCTAAACTAGATATAGCGCAGATTATAGAAAATGTTGTAAAATTTGTAACTTTTCGTATCAGATGTGAGATATCAGTGATTTTACAGCGTTGGAAATGCCAAATGTCGTATCTGTATAATTTTCGTGTTTCTTTTGCCCTTAAAATATGTTAACCCTCGTGGTACGAAGGGCTGTGTTAACTTTCAGACAGCTACGAGATGGGCATTATATTAAAGTTATGGTGACAAGCAACCAAAATGTTGTTTTCACTTGGTAGTTAAAAAGTAGCATCCAAAGGGGAAAATCAATTGAAATATTTTAGTATCTTTTACCGTTCTCAAGATATACCGTTTCGAAGTTTGATCGTTTCAAGAGTAACTCATTTCTTATGCAGAAATAGTAGTAATGTGAAGTGTTTCAAAGTGTCATCATTTCATATGTTAACTTATTATAATTTATATCTCAATTACTCTTTAGCTATTTTATAGTTTGGAGAGTGGTATTGATATTTTCAAGAAGACAAGCCAAACTTTCAAAATTAAACCCAAACTGAATACCAATGTTACAATTGTCCTTTGAATAAAGAATGCAAAAACAAACTTAAGGATTAGCATCAAACATAAAACCCCAAATCCGACTATGACATTTCAAATGTTACCAGACCTTTAATGTAGATAATGTGTTTTTCACGTCTCATCAAAACGATGGAACAGCAATAGTCATTGTATTAAAGGTTCTTTCTCGCAGAAGTGGGAGAAAGATGAAACGTTTTATAAAGTTTGTAATGTTTTAACAATAAGTGTTTACTTAAAGGGAAATATTGCGTTTGTTTTACAGAAAATGTTCATATTTTTTAAACCAATACTAATAGATACAGAATGATAGACAATTCAATATAAGGCAGTATGGTAGCTTTTTTTTCAAGAAATAAGGCTCTTACAGGAAGAAATTTGGTTAGTTATTGTCCAAAAGCAATATGTTCACCCAAACTGTCAAAAATTCAAATGATGCAACATCCGTTACTCTTGTAATGCGTAATATTTTGAGGAGATAAAGCTATCGCTAGAGATTTTTGGTGAGACTGAACAGTTTAATAATGATTTGAGGTATTTTCTTCATATGCCATGTTGGTGCATTTTAAACGCAATATTTCCCTTTAAAGCAGCTACCTGTTTCATATCCTGACAGACAGGTGACACGCTTCTCCTTCTCCGACAAATATTTTTGAGATTTTGTAATGATATTTATTATGCACTTTGATAAAACGTTACCATCCCGTCAGTAAATGTATATCAATTTCTGTTGCTACCAGTATCAGTGGCAGACACACGCAATATAAGACCTGATGGTAAAGTAACAATTTTAACCAATATTTAAGTTGCCTCATCTTGAACATCAGTGGTAAGATAATCAACAAAGTCCAATATTCTTAAAGAGGTGGTTGTTATTACACAATTTGCTTAAAGTCATAAAAATTAACTTATAGTAACCGTAAAACCATGCAATATTTTTTAAGATAAATGTAGTTCGTTACAAGTATCAGTTCATACTAAGACAAAACTTTTGAGTAAGTTAGCTCGATCAACTCATTATAGCTTATGATTTTAGTAGTTATTCCCAAATATATTAATGACATCGTTTTAATATAGTGGTTCAAGCTGCACTACAATTTGGTGGCATGTTTTGGGAGAAAGATTCAATCTAAAGCTAAACCAAAATTTTACTTACATCACAGCAGCTTCAGTTCTTGTTGTATAATTCATCTTAAGTAGTGTCATGAAGAATGCCCTTGTTAGATTGGCCTCCAACGACTCCGTGTTATGCTTTTTTTGAGTAGCCCATGTTTACATATTTTAACCCGTCATGTGAACCCTTATTATTGAGCAACATAAATGCAGGGGATTTCCGATGTATGGCTTACGCAAGCTATTCATATATGCAAATATATAGAGATACAAACAGTGTAGGTAAATTCACAGTTTCAACAGTATTTTCGTTCCTTCATACGTCGGTTTGAAAGTAATCTTTACATATTGTGAACAATTTAAGACTTAAATTTAGTTTGCTAAGGATGATTTTTGTAACAACGAGGCTAAACAGGTTGCCCTGATTATATCATGTGACTGACGTAACGCAAAGATCATCCCCACTTGTAACGTCTAATAACAGGCCGCCAGAAAATTTGGCGGCAATTTCGAAGAGTATAAAAAGATGGGCACATGTTGGCGGGACCATTTGCTAAGTGATTGTGGAGTATTCCGGAACATTGCAATTTTGTTCAGCCATATTTTTAATTAAATTCGTACGGAAAAGTTTCATCGTTCAAGGGGATTTTGGAAGGAAAAAATTTGTGCACCTCGAAGAAAAACTACGGTGAGTTAGAATATCATTTATTCTATGACAGATATTTAGTGAAAGGTTTCACTTATAAACAATTTCAAGGCAAGATCCATTTCGGGCAAATGTGTATGTTCAGTAACTTAATTAATTGTATTAATGGGTTACCCTGGTTGCAAATGGGAAACATAAAATGTTCAAAAGCGTTTATAAGTTCCTCCTTATTTAAAAACAGCTACTGATCTATCAATATCAGCTGGGTTATGTAGTGCTGCTTAAGCAAAATCATTTTCGCGCCATTGATTATTCTTGTAGAAACAAAATAAACCCACCAATTTGGTAGGAAACACCGAGGCAATCAGAGAAAAATGTTTTAGAAGAAGTTTAAAACTGCTCAAATATCTAATCTGAAAGAATTATAGGCTGTCGGAGCCGGGATGAGCGCTGGGAAAGGCTACAGCCCCAACCATTTTAAGTTTTAAATTTATCTTCAAAACTGACTGTAGCTGTGAGTAAGGACGGCCAAAAAATACCTTAGAAAATGCCAAAATCTAGTGGCTTTAAAATTTTCAGCTCGTCCACTCTAAGAAGACTTCAGACGGCCCTAAATAATTCATTATTTTGACCAATTCTTTAATTAGGACACCATCAAACAAAACAAGTCTAGTTTTATCATAAACATAGGCTTTGTGCAAGTAACTCAAAATATAATAAAAGTGCCCTCGAGAAATCTTTTACCGCACCATTTTATCAGATATTTTACACAGAATGTTTCTATGCGATGCTTAAGCCGAAGCAAAATTGGAATCGTACTTACTCTGCCGAACCACCTCCCTTATTTCTCCGTCTGGATCCGATTTTTAGTATTAGGCCTACAACAGTAATAAACCATTGTTCGGTACTGTAAGAAATGCAACATCCTTGAGATAAATGTGACAGTAGGAAAGCAGCAATGGGTATCAGTTGTACATGTCTGGAATCTTTTTTCTCAACTAACAATTAGCAAGCAGACACCGTTACTGTTGGGTAATTAAATAGGAGGGATTTCCCATCTAGGATATCAATATTCATACCCCTATTTAGCTAAATAGTTCATTGTAACGCTGATACCAAAGGTGTTTAACTGTATAAATGCAAGGGTTTCGGTTCCTTAATTCTTCGGTATATCAGACTTAATGTTCTCATGTGGGACAGTAATCATACTGCGAATATTTTAAGAATGACATTTTTCTCACACTTTATTATCAAATGTCTGCACTAAGCAGCCATTGCAGTCTCATCCTCCCTACAGTTAAATGGTATGACTTGAAAAATGTATTGTAAGGCTTACCGAGTATAAATCACACAGTCGCGACTGAGGGCAGTATTGCAAAATAGGTATTGAAAAAATGGAACAAGTTTGAGAAACGTGTCAAGTTATTGTCATACCATCGATGGTACACCTCCCTGGTCATACACACTCCAAATAAAGGCGCCCTATTGAGCAAACAGACTTGCCCATAACGGTCAAAGTCACCCCTCAGGGACAACGGAGCCAATTTTGTTGTGGGGGAGGGGGCTAATCATCGAAGCGGCCCAATATGTTCAAGAATATTAAAGCCTATCCCAGTTTAAGGCAGCCCAAAATGCACACGACTGAAAAAGTGCGGGGCTAAAGCCCCCGTCTCCGCGGTCCCTGCCCCTAAAGTAGCGATTTTTCGACAAGGTTCCACTGTAAGTTTTTGCTTTAACAATGGTGAAAGAGAGGACAAGAAAGCTATAAATGCAATTTATAAGCCGCCGAGGTATATGTACAAGCATACAGGCTACATAAGGTTACCAAGTCAAGTCACCCATAGGAAAGTCGACCTTTACAAACCCTCCTTAACTTGAAATCGCCTCTCTGCAAAAGTTGCCCCTAGAACAAACAACTTTGCCTTTTACAAAGTCCTCCCTTACCAAATCGTACGTGCAGTCGCCCCTCGACAAAGTCGCCCCATTTCAAAGTGGCCCCCACAATTCAACAAAGTTGTTCCCTGATTATTCGCATTAAAACATTAAGAAAACCTTGAAGGATTACCAAAAAATGAGTGACATTGATGGAACTGGAAAGTTGTCACTATGGGAGTTTGACTTTTCTAGTCTTTTGTAGGACCACAGTAGTTACAAAAGATGTGATTGTGACGTGTGTTTAGTACAGGGCTGTAACCGAGTCCACCTAACCCTATTCCGGGTCCAGTACCCTCCGATTCCAAGCCAATTCCGATTTCAGGTTTTGCAATTCCGGGCCAATTCCGAGTCCGGCCATTTGACAATAAAACCCCTCATACAATTGCTTTTTGTACTATTTCCAATGCACTTGTGATGAAAACTGGCACTTTTCAGTTAATTTCATACCCTAGTTGACCCTGTAATTTAGTTGACTGTATATGTGACCATTTACTTGTTGAATTGTGGACCAATAATAATGTTGCCTAGCTAATATTAATGAAATTTTCATTTTTGTGGAATTGGCTCCAAGTCCAGCTGAGCCCATTCCAGGCCAATTCCGATTCCGTGACCTCCTATTCGGAACCAATTCCGAGTTTGGCGAAAACGGGTTCGAGTCCGGAATCAAGTCAGAGTCCGGACTCGAATGTTACAGCTCTGGTTTAGTAGCCTAATGCAGTGAAACATGTATGGAGATCACGGGGATATCAACCAAATTAATACTGTAAGCACACGACGCAGCAGAGAAGCTACTGCGTTCGTAATATGATGGCAGTAACCTCCACCTTTTCGACACAAATATACGCATGTAAGCTATTTGCTGGCCAAATAGCTAACGTTTAATTACCTCCGAACATCACTGCTACGTAACTGCAGTAGTGCAGTGTATTTGTGTGTTCATGGCGCGCCAGCTTAGAAGTTATTGTGTTTATTTCTAGTTTTCTCTTGGACACTAGACGGAAAGTAACATTGCTATGTTCTCAAGGTGGCTTTCACCATCGTTAAAAAGGACTGGTTCCTTGCAGAACCTCCCTACTTATTTTAGGCACTCGACCTGAGTGGGCGACTTCATTGAACTCACGGGGCGACGTGGTCACGTCGAGAGGCACTCTTTCTTAGGAGGCGAGATTGTAAGGAATAACTTTGTTTTAACAGGGAGTTGCAGCAGACCCCCTGGTATTAAGGGGGAGTTTTGTTTGGTTTTGGTTAGGAGACGACTTTTCAAAGGGCTACTTTGTAATGGGCGAGTTTGTGAGGGTTCTTTGCCTTACAGAGGGCGACTTGTTCGATTCCCAGACATAGAAACAGGTACTGTTGCTTAAATACTTGGTTCAACAATGGCGAAAGTTAACGTTAGGGCCCTAGTAACGTTATAGTTTCCGTCGAGTGGACAAGAGTATAAACTAAGTAGGCCGGGTAGTTGGGGAAAGTTAGAAAACGCAGTTTACAATCTGCTGCATGTATTCACTAAGTTTTCACATGTATTGCACTGCTGCAGTTACGTAGCCTGATAGAAGGTAAAAGGTTGGCGCCCGCTCGCCTAATTTTATTCTCACGAAGTTATGGGCAAATTTGAATTTCAAAATTTTTGAAATTTTTTTCAATATCATGGTTAGGGTTATTTTTAGGGTTTGGGTTACGTGGCCATGTAGGGGTTATTTGGCCTGTTCTTTCATAATCCGGTGTCAGAATTACAATAAAAGGGTCGGAAAGCTGTCATTTTGGAATTAGGGGTGTGGCCTATTTCCAAGAAGCTGATTGGTCCATTGGCATGATTTGCCCATACCCTCGTGGGAAAAAAGTTGAGCTTGCCGCCCTGCCGGCAAATAAACTTGCTACATTTGTGTTGTTATCGTGAACACTCACGACTGTTGTCATACTTAAAGGGGAAATGCAGTCACCCCAACTTGAAGTAGTGTAGTAGACTGTCCTGTTTCATGATTGGCTCTTTAGAGTCATGTGACAATATTTTTTCTCCTCAAATGTGAAATTTACTAGAAGTAACTGATTGGTTTACCTTGAATATGAAATATTGAAGTCCTAAAATATTATGAAAGATACTTTGAAGAGAAATAAGAAGAAAATTGTGAGATTTAGCTGTTGCTTCAAAATAAGTTTGGGGCGACTGCTCTTGCCCTTTAAGTATGAAGACGTCAATTCACATATTGTATTCACAACTTGGTTCTCAATTTTATATGTGATCCTACTCAGGGGCGACTTTGTTGAACTAAGGGGTTGACTCTGTTGGGGAGTGACTTTCTAACGGCCCTTAAAGGGGACTTCTAGAGGGCGACCTGAATGGTTCGGTAATGTATCATTGCAACTAAAGGGACTGTTGTCCGGCTTACTGCAGGATGATATAGGTACGAAATATATTTTGTTTGAAATGATCAAAAATTTGGTGAGTCCCATTATGATTCAAATTGGACAGTATAGACTAACTGCTTTTCGATACCTTGAGCATGAGGAATCATTGCAGTTACGATTGAGTATGTATGTATCAGAGCATGTGTGTTTAAGTAAGTTTGTGACACTTAGCTTGTAAACAGGATATCTCAAGATAGGACTGATGGACAATTCTGATCCTTAATAGAGTTGTCATGCAAACCGAAAGAACGCTATAGTTTGTAATTGAGGTGAAAGGTCGTTGGAGGTCACCAGAAGAGAAATGCGTACACCTTATAAACGTCTTGTAAATACGATATTTCAAGAAGGTTAACACTGAGGTATCTCTTACTTAAAAGACGGAGATCCCATATTGAGTGTAGGGCCACGAGAGTTCAAATGGTAAAAACCTCGTAAACACGATATCCATTATCTTCATGGATTTTATAGTTAGCATGTGTGCTCCATGCTGTATGCTATTTTTCTTGGACGTTAAAGGTAATTTGATTTCACCGGAAGCCAAATTGCGGAAACTTCGTGGGCAGGATATCGCAAAAGGGTCACCTTGAAGGATCTTATACTTAGATGCTCCACATTAAATACCCCAATTATTTTTAGGAAAGGGTCAAAGGTCATTTGAGGCCCCTGAATGTTAAATTGTGAAAAGCTTGTGAAAAAAGATATTTCACTCATGTAGGGTAACTTGGAGGGATCTCTCACTCAGCCCGTAGAAGCTTTACATTGGGTTTTAGAAGACCATTGTTTTTGCTGGAGGTCAAAGGTCATTTAAATTCACCATTGTCAAATTTAGAAAACCTTATAAACATGATATCTCAAAAGCATAACTGTGTGGGATCTCTAACTTGCAAGTAGATGCTAGAGATTAAACTCAAGAACCCTTTAGTCTTTGGTGGAAGTCCACAGTCATTTGAGGTCATGACAGGTCAAACTGTGAAAATCTTTGTAGCCTAAGCATAATATATTTCATAAAACTACAAATACCACATGTCAAGGTCTTACATTTTGGAACAGCCGGACACCTGTTGGCACTGCCCGGTACCTCCCGTCACAGGGCAGAGCAAAAAAACTTAGTAAGTTTTTCGTCAAGGGATCATTGAACGGAAGTTATGGTTTTCTTAAATGATTCATGTTAAAACGATGCATATTATTTGCCTTCCAAGGCTCAAAATAATGTGTTCAAACTGAAATCAATAAAATCGTTGTTGAACCTAAAACTTATCTGTCATCTCGTTTTTATGTTAATGCCCATTATCCTTGTAGACCGTTTGTCTTACAACCCCTTTACCACCATCTTGTACGACTATTTTGTTTCGATTCAGAATAAAAGTTTAGTTGTTAAACACTACTTTTGTTGTCTAAAATAAAAGTTTTCTTATGTTGTTGCTGATTTTCGCTTGCAACGTTGCCTTCAAGCGGGATTTTCAAAACTTTAGTGCTGATCAATGTTGAGTGTGGAAAAACAGAGGTCGTTGTGTAGATTTAGCGTTCCTTGTTGACAGTACATCCTTCAGCCAAATGTTGGCAGGCAATCAAAATCTTTTCGTGGTAGAGTCTCGAGAACGATATCCCACATGCCTTTGTACGTCAAGTACACGCACGCTGGTCTGTAGTTACCTGTTGTCCGTTGTCAAACTGTTTACCACCGGTTCACAGCAACATTCGGGGTGGACATTTGACCATAACGGCAACAGGAAACGTCACTAGCCATTTGGCTGGCAGGCTTCGCGTAGCAAAAGGCAAAGGGAGTAACGTTGCTTTCACAGTCAATATCGCAGGGTTTTGACGGTTTAGATAGTATTTCGTCAAAGATGATCGAAGCTAGGCTTTTCTTGATGTGGAAGTCATTTCAATTTTTTTTCTGTTCTATAAGATGGTTAGATCGATTGAACAGCGAATCGTTCAGTAAAAGGAAATGATGTTACAGCTTGTATGCCTACAGGGAAACATTGCTTCTTAAAGTGTACCTTAACTCTTAATTTCAAAAATAAATGTTACAAAGCGGCTTTAAAAATGAATCCAAATAGTCCGATCTCTCATCTTCACAAGACATTTCAGAACTGAGATATAAAATGATGAAGCTTATTTTCTCAACTAAAAATGGTAGACCGTGCAATAATTTGTGATGTCACTGTTGTACTGCTCAACTTACAGTTTTTGTTTTTCTTTGTTTTTATACGAAAGTTACTGCACCTTGTGCCAAAGTTAATTATTATCCGTACAACACACTATGCAAAAAATACTAACTTGTTTTCCGGATCATATACACAATTAATTACAAAAGAAAACATAAGCAGGCAATGTGAGTCGTACAAGAAGGACATCACAAATTATTGCGCAATGGACTATTTCAAATAAATATCAACATTTTGTATATCTCAGCAACGCAGAAAGCTATAAAAATGGGAGTTGGATGAATGAAATTAATTTAGTTCTCCGACCTCTAATATATATATTTTTGTAATTCTAGACTTAAAGTACACTTTCAATTGCTCACTTTTGTGGAGAGGTTACTCCTATGTATCTGTTATGCATGACAATATTTTTCTCTTCGTGTAAGGTATCTTGATGGCATTTGTGCAGAAAGTTCATACTGTATGACGAATTCTTTAGGTGGTTTAGGTTTGGGGAACGATATCCCGCATGTCTCTGTACGGCAAGTACACGCACGCTGGTCTGTAGTTACCTGTTGTTTGTTGTCATACTGTTCACCACCGGTTCACAGCAACATTCGGGGTGGACATTTGACCATAACAGCAACGGGAAACGTCACAAGCCTTTTGGCTGGCAGGCTTCGCGTAGCGAGAGGTTATGGGAATAACGTTTCTCTTTTAGTCAATATCGTATATTGTATGCATTCGATAGTTTAGTTCATACTTTGCCAAAGATCATAGAAGCAAGGGTTTGTGCCGTTCCTGTTCTACTAGATCAGGGGTGGGGAACCTTTTTCCTCAGACGGGCCGTTTTGATAGTCATTATCTACTCGCGGGCCGCAGACAGCTACGGCGCTACAAGCTTTCCCCATAGGATGCAGGCCAAGGGGCCCCATACAGGCTATGGGTGGGGTCTAGGGAAAAAGCCCAGGTAGGAAACCTGGACGAGGCCCTCGGAACCTCTACAGTTTGTAAAAATTTGTAGGCAATGAAATATTTATCCACCATCATGAAATGACATTGTATGTGTATGGCTACACAGACCAGAAGCATGCATTACAATGACCATTTGTATTTTATTTATGTATGGAGTAATAATGAATGAGCACATATGAAAAGTGCGCCCGAAACTCCTCAAAAAACACGCATATTTTGAAACGAACTTCCTTTGTCTTCATTTTACATTGCAAAATTGTCCACTTTTAACATTTAATTCTCTGTTCGGGGATCAATCCTACCCCAGTCTACAGTAATAAATACAGTGCTCACTGCGTATCGCTGTAATGGTCCTATACATGTGATAGTACAATTCTGCCCAATCCTTTGTAGCCTCCCAGTATGGAGTTAATATTTGGCCAGGTAGTAACTCCATGCTCCCAGGTAAAGCTTCTATTACCCCATAAGTACAAGGATTCTGCACCCAGGTTTTGTCTTGCGAAACGGTGGGCATGTTACATATGTGCATAGGGTTTTAGGGATAGGCATGTGCTAGTAGTTTTACGTGAAATAAACGGAAAGTGGTATAAGCAGGATAAACGGTGAGCACTGTGGGCTAAAACATTATTATCAATTACTTTTCAAGTGGTTCTGAATTTATGAATTGTCCCGCTGGACGGATAAAATGATCTAGCGGGCCGGAGGTTTCCCACTCCTGTACTAGATGATTAGGTCGATTAAAGAGAAAATCTCTCAGAATAAGGAAATGTTGTAAAAGCTTGCTATTATAAAGGGAAACATTGCTTGCTTCTTAAATGTAGTCAGTCCTATGTATCCGTTTTGCATGACAGTTCTTGACTGATTGAATTTGTGCAGAAAGATCATATTGTATAAAGAATTTTTAGTGGTTTAGGAATTGAGAACGATATCCCACATGTCTCTGTACATAAAGTACACGCACGCTGGTCTGTAGTTACCTGTTGTTTGTTGTCATACTGTTCACCACCGGTTCACAGCAACATTCGGGGTGGACATTTGACTATAACGGCAACGGGAAACGTCACTAGCCATTTGGCTGGCAGGCTTCGCGTAGCGAGAGGTTATGGGAATAACGTTTGCAAGCAGTAGTCTTTCTCTGTGTGTGAGACTCTTTTTGTGAGGTGTCTTGATAGGTTTAACGTATGAAGCTACTGTAAAACGAACACTGTTAGTGGTTTAGGGTTGATAAAGATTTCCCACTTGTTTCTGCACTTCGAGAGGGGCTTATCTGCATAGTCGTAGAAAGCTGTTCGAGACTGGGGAGCTGAACGTTGTTTCGGATCGCCGTCGTGGGGGAGGTCTAAGGGGAGGCCCTCCCCCTCCCCTTCCCTTTTTGGAAATCTTTTGAATATTTGAGGGTCCTTAGATTCAATTTGGTGCACATATTGAATAAATTATACGCTAAATTGCTGGAAATTTTTGAAATTTCTTACAGAGGTAAGAAATAAGGGGTTTTCGTCCTTGGACTGAGGGGGCGGAAGTATGAACCAAATTTTTGGCTGGGGGCGTGCCAAAGCTTCCTACGCCTATGTCTGTCTGTATAGTAAGTAGCCTGTTGTTCTTGGTCATTCTGTCTTCCACCGGCTCACAATAATATTCGTGGTGGTTGTTTGCCACAACAGCAACGGAAAGCGTAGTTTTCAGCTGAAAACCTGTCTTTTTTCATGGCAGTAGAATTTCTGTTTTTGCGAGGTGTCTTGGTTGGATTAGTGCAGAAAATTACTGCACCACGGGCCCTGTAGTGGTTTAAATTTTAGAAGGATTCCGACATGTTTTGTACTTGATTCCAACATATTTTTGTACTTAAAGTACACGCACGGTGGTCACTTAACAGCAACGTTCGTGGTGGACGATTGACCACAGATGCATCAACAAACCTGAGTCAATAGCTTTTTGGCTGACGGGGCGTGAATTTACAACGCCCGGATGATTTTCCCCTGAACATTTCCACCCGGGACAATTCCCACCCGGACTATTTCCATCCATGCATAACGTTACCCCTCAGACAACATCTCACCATAAATTTCGAATTGGCCTCAATGGAAATTGTCCTGGCTGGGAATTGTTTGGGGACAAAATGGTCCCGGGGGTTGTCCAAATGAGAATTGTCGGGGGGGGGGTCGTCGGGGAACCCTGACAGGGTGTACAACTAGAAATGAAATGAAAGGAATCACGCTTCTAGTTGAGGCAGTTTAAGATACAATGTCTAGTGGAGATGCTGTAAAGCGAAAGAAAGAGAAACATCTTGCTCACTGTATGCGGCATGGAAATTTTTGATAAGCGTCGGATAAGACCATTACGACTGCGGAAGAGAGCGACGGGTGGAGGAAGGTTATTTCCTTAATAATTTGACCTCACGAATTTTATTTGACCAAGTGTGTCACCGAGTGCGCATCGATCCCCCTCATCCACATATTCTACTGCCTTGCTCAATTTCAGGTCATTACTGACACTTTGATGCATTACAATTTCTACATCACTACTATACAGGGTGCACGTTGGGTAAGATGAAAACTGTAAAGTTTAATTTAGTTGTTTTGTACAATGGGTTGGTTTGGCTTGGTGGTGTATGAGGGCTTCTCGTAGAGGGAACAATTTTCGACTACTGTCTTTATGTTTTAAGTGGTCTTGTTGAATTACTCAGTAACAGCATAGACAATTTGCGTTAAATTTGACGCAAACTTTAAATTCTGTTTTTAAAGTTACGCTGGATGTATTAAGGTATGTTATTATTTTGGAACTATCGCCCAGTTTGACCGTCTTTCCACACCTTTTGACCTTGTGGCGCTATTTCTTGAAATCTCTTAAAACGGGTTCTACAGCCTTTTCTTTTTCATTACTCGTGTAGAGCAATCTGAGGCCGACGGCGGAAGGCTGCAACCAAGTCAAAACGGGGGGAGTATTGAATGAGCAAGTTCTAGAACGGCAGTGGTTCATCATCTGTTACAGACGGAGGCATATAGCAGGGATCATATTTAAACTTGGTGGGTATGTATCTGAGTATGAAAACGTGTGCATGCATAACGAATGACGTCAATAGTCAAAGGTCACATACTCTAAAATTGGTTTTCGCAATTATGTGTTTGTCAGAATGTTGGAGAGAAATTAATAATTCACCAGAAAATTAGACAATGAAGTAACAAATTTTAAAATAGTGCTTTGGGGTTGTTTGGCGTCAGGACAAAGGAGAAATAGGTCAAAGCTCAAGTTGGCCTAAAATTTGGGACAAAGCGTGTCACGAACCCTTTCTAATCCAATAAAATTCAAGTTCAAACCTGGTGAGAAGGTAATTGTTCATGATCGTGTCAACTTGTGCTAAAGTACTTGATGACGTTACAGTTTAAAGTTTAGGCATTAAGAAAATTGCTTTTCACCCATTACCTACTCGTCAGTTTGTCGGAAGATTTCATTTATTAAACCACAAAATATGAAAGTAAGGTGAGGGAAATGAGATTTTCAAGTCCATGGATTGTCTTCTTATTTTAAATTGTAAACCACTTAATTGCAACCTTTTCTATGGTTTATGTTACAGAATCTTTGGACAAGATGCAGAAGTATTGTAATTTCGAACCTGCGATGTACTGCACTTCCGACAACGAGCTCGTTCTAACAAAAAGTATAGCCTACATTTTTGGCGTTTGGGACGATGGTCTGGTAGGGACAAATCAAGATGTATTCATAACAATAGCTTCAAAGCGGCTCATGATTACATTTTGCAAAGAAAGGTGTTTTTTTCAAGGCAAAAGTCACTTCCATTGCCCTATTTGTACATACCAACTTTTCGAAATGTACGCAGATGACGGGATAAAAAATGCTTTGGGAAGCATTTGGAAGTGGAGAAGTGCTCTGAAAAAGCATTTTGTTAGTAAACATGGAGCAAAAGCTCTTAAGGCATGGCCAACCATTGCCGAGTTTTCCAAAGACGCTACGGAAGGAAAGTTGGGAAACATCCCTGAGACCTACAGAAGAATGGTCAAAAAAGCAGAATTAGTGGAGGGATCTTCTGATGGTGAGGATTCGGATGCAGAATCTGGTTGTATCGAGGTAATTTCATAGACCAGGTTGTTGATATACTATTTGTATGAAACATGAGAATATTACCCTGTCCATTTAAACCATAATAGTTATGTAATAACTGAATTTTTCAATAAAAGGTGAAATCAGTAAAGGATTCACGTACTTGTTTAGTGAACTTCTGGCATGACTCAAAGTGTGTTTTTTAACAGAATTTCAGCCTCTTGGGAATGGATGCGGAGAAAGAAAATAACCTAAACTTGTTTTCGAGGAATGTAGGCCTATTAATTCACACAATTTTTGGCTTCAGTTCACAAATCACATAAGTAAACTCTCGGGTCGAAGAGAGGGGATGTGTAGGCAATGACGAATGAAGCTTTCCTGGCCATGAACTGGCAATGTAATTCCTCCTCTCCTAACTGCCCAACCAAACACTGGTAAATTGACAATTTAAAGTGAAGATGGTATCTTTTCTTGTAAGTTATTTCATTTACTGATACGATGTTCTCAAGGTTACAATTTCCTTAAAAGAAGGGTTTAAGCAAAAATTTACTTTTCATATGTAAAAGAGGAACTAAATCATTCTATGCATTTTGGTGAAACTTTCATTCAAATCGGGCTTGTATTACTCGAGATATCAGCAAAAGAAGTTACTACATTTTGAGACCCAAAGTGAGCTTTAGGCAAGTGGGAGTTATATCACTAGGTAGCTCCCTGATATCACTTCCTCACATTGATAAGGAATGCTTTGTTTCCTTTGTCTTTTTTTAAGTCTGTTGTTTTGACCTTGAAATTAATAGGGATAGCACCTCCCCATGGGGACTGTGAAGTTTGTAATTTTCCCATTCCTCTCATGCAATCCCATCCCTATAAATTTGATTGTTGAGGAGAAAAATGGTGATAAAGTTTAAAGAAAAACAAGGGTATGACATGATATGTGCTTGAAGTTCACTTTGTGTTGAAAATATGAAAACTTTATCTGCTGATATCCTGAGAACCACACATCGGATTTCAATGGAAATTCAACCAGATTGTTAAGAATAAGTACCCCTCTAATATATCCAAACCTGATTCGAGCTTAGACCATCCTTCTAAGTTGAATGACAATTGGTAGAACTGGGTAGAAACGGACTACTACGCCTAACACTTGCTCGTGTCATTAACGTATATCTACTGTTATCACTTACATTCCACTATACCTTACCTAGAAAGAACCCCTTTATTAAACTTCTACACACCTCTTCAGACGTTGAACCACTTAAGCGTGATCGTCTACTCCAGGAAAAAGTGAAGAAATTTTCGAATCACATAGATTTTGCCTTATTTTTCTAGACAGATGGGAATAATAAATTATTGTTTCTATTGGACATTTAGGACACTTTACACTTTCAAACCGTGTTATTTGGTGCATTTCGTTATAAGCCTAACGGCAGGTCAATCTTACAATTAAGTTCCTTTCCTTTTTCTATTAAGCAGCAAAGTCCAGTGGAAATATTTTCCAGTGATCAGGAGGCGGAAGATGAAGAAATATTTACAGTCTCTGAGATAAGCCCGGTCATTTCTCCGGTAAAGTATTAGTCTAGACTGAACCCTCTTAGATAATCTGTACATTGTAAGATCTACTTATTGGTAGCCAAGAAGAGACTCTATGCCCTCGATTGCATTTATTGTACTCATAATTGCGTCACTGCAGTTCTGCGTCTACACAGGCCTTACACCTCCCTCTCTGAAGAAGTATTGTCATCTCAATAACCCTTGCTGCAGGAGATAGTACTCTAAAATACAAATTTCTAGTGTGGAGAAAACTTAGCAACCCCGACGCCCCATACTGCAAGAACCTGAACTCTAAAAACGCATACAGTATGTCACTATGATTCTACACCTGTAATGCAGCATGGGTGCAAGCACCGTGATAAGGGTTAATTTTGGGGAGGCCGGTAATGTTCCATTTGGACAAATGGAAGCTGCTCCTTCGATTCCATTACTACCATACCCAGCCAACATGCCCAGCTGGGCCACAGCTGGGTTTTAGATGGGAAAGCTGGGCTTAGGTGGGCTGACTGATGTAGTTGGGATATTGGTGTTTTGAACAAGCCAGACTTGCTAATGGCACAATAAGAATGTGGAAAAAGATTTTGTCGTTATTTCTGTAATCTTTTGTTCGAAATTGTTTTCAGTTTTTTCCGGGTTTTAGCTGGGTTTTTGCTGGGCTTCCCCACATTTTGGAGCCCGGTAATAGCCCAGTTGGTGCCCAACTGGACACGCTTGGAATTAAATGCCCTCAATTGAAATTTTTTTGCTGTTTCAGACAACGTTGAAAGTTTTCTTGAAAATAAAATAGCAAGACAAAATAATCCAAGTTTTGTAATTGGGCTAGAGCTGGGATATTGATGGGTTTCCCAAACCAGAGGAGCCCAAACAGGACCCGGTTGGGGCCCAGCTGGGGAAACACCTTCATGTATGAATGCTATTTTACTCTTTTAAAATTCCTTTCGTTAACTTTTCGTAGTACTGGCGCTTTTAGGTTAAAGGTATGCATGCGTATTTAAAATGAAGTTCATCTTCGAAGTTTATTTTTTTAATGGGCTCTAGCCTGGCTAAAGCTGGGCTAGCCCATTATGTTAAGCCCAGCTGGATCCCAGATGGGCCCAATTAGGAAAATTTTCAAAACATAATTTCATTGTGGTGATAAACTCTTTTTGCTTCAGAAAATGTATGTCCTAGATATTTTATCATAAATCTTTTTTTTTAACTAAACATGTGGGAATGTTTGACAATTTGAGAAAAGTATATGTTTAAAATGATGTAAAATTATATTGGAACACCAGGTTTATATACCTTTCATCTTAATGGAGCATTCCAAATTTTTCAAAGGAAATTTGTGTTTATCACATAATGCAGGTCTAATTGAAATAAAGTGAAGCTGGCAATAGTAAATTCTTGCAGAAAACCATGTTTCTCAATTGTTCGATACAATATTAAGAAGGAGAAATTGAAATATCATGAAGAAAATTGCATTCTCAATCGTTAATAATAACAAACAAGTGTCACTGAATATATATAATAGCCAAACCAAACTATTTACTTAAATAAGAACCTGTTTGGTTTTCGCCCCTGGCTCTACGCCAGAGAGTTGAGGAGACTTAGAGAAAAAAAAGTGGCTGGCATTAGCAATGCCGGTAGCTGTTAAGGCTTGTAGAAGGAAAGTAACCTCAGATTTTCCATTGCTAAGCCAGTTGGACCCCCCAGTGGGACCAACCTCAGCTGGGGTAGCCCAGTTGGGGCCCACATGGGAACACCTGACAAACACGGATTTGCCCCAGCATAAGCCCAGCATGGGGCCCGACTCCAGCCCAGATGGACTAGCACAGTTGGGGCCCAACCGGGAACACCTGACAAACACGGATTTGCCCCAGCATAACCCCAGTATGTAGCCCAGCAGGGGCCTGACTCCAGCTCAGATGGGCTAGCCCAGTTGGGGCCCAACTGGGAACACCTGACAAACACAGATTGGCCCCAGCTGGGACCCAGAATGTAGCCCAGGAGGGACCCAGTTGGGGCCCACCTGGGAATGTTGGCTGGGTAAGTGTCAGATTTGAAAAGTGCATAAACCCTGAATTTGCAATACTATTTGTAATTGTACTTAAAGGGGAATTTTCATGATCCCAGACAGTTCCAATTCTCCCAACTATGCATCTTCTAGCTCCTCCCATAACTGTATGAGGCTCTTCCTTGTGCAAGAATAAACCTGTTTTATTGCTTAAGGCCATGTCCTGGTGAGCATACAAGGCTATAAAATGTAATGAAAAGTACACTCTCTGCCTTGTGTGGAGTGTGAGCTACTCTGCATCTTTCAAATTTTCAAACTTTGATGTCAATCAAAGAGCAGCCACCAACTGAGAATTTTGATATACATACACTAAAAATATACTTTGGGGTGATGACTGTCTGTCTTTAATCGGCATAGGACAATGAGATGACTTTAAAAACTTCATGGAATCCACTGGTTTTTACGCTATTCTCATTTCAATACGAAAGTGGGATATTGCGATTCTTTTAGCCTTGGGATGCTCTACAATTGCAAACACCAGTGGCCATAGCAAAACTAGATACTGCATGATGCATGAAAAGGAAGTTTGGTACAACATTACTTCTTCATAGTGATAGCACATAAATGGGAGGGGGCGGGGGTTGTGCTTTGTAACGACTGGAAAATTGAAATTTTGTCTGAGTATGTGATATGTGTGGGCTCCTTTTCATTTTTGAACGAGATGCATGAGAAAATCCGAAGTTTTCATTTATTTAATATCAAAGGTGAAAGGTCACCGCCTAAGGAAAAAGCATTGTGATGTCTTATCATGTACTTCGAATAGAATTTGACTCAATTAAAACTAGCATAACATCAGCTAGAGCTTTAAATTTCAAGAGGTGAAAAAAATTTCCGTGTTTCATGTACACGGTGTAATTAACCGACCCGGCCGTCTAAACCCAAATGCGGTTGCACACAACCTTTGGCCAGTGGGTGTATAATAATGGTCACTCGTTTGCCCAACCACTCCTCTCTTTTTTAAATTCCCACTCTTTCTTGAAGTGTGCAAATTGCACCAGTCCTACTAGTCATGGAGAAACGATATAAACTTCCGCAGTCTGTTGAAGAAGTGCGCCATATCGCAACGAAATTGCATAGGCTGCTTTTATATCATCATATCATTCAAGATTTAAGGTTTATAATATATCACAACAACTGAAATGCTGGCGCCACAAGGTATAAATGAGAAAGGATTTTGAATATTTGATAAAGTCAAATGAACTCCGTTTATGAGATTCTGTGAGATACCTTAGTTCTTGTGTAAATATTCATGCAATTTCATATTAAAAATTCAACAGGATCACATAACCCCCATACTACTAGTAAAAGCGCCTATGATGGATTTTGCTTCGTTTGGCCCAGGTGATACTATCATGAGACATGAAATACTTCAGTTTGCTCTGGTTTTATTGCATTTTACCAAAACAATTCAATTTAACCGTAATATTTCTTTTTTCCTACTAAAGCAGGAAAGTCCAGTTGAAGTTGTTATTTCCAGTGATGAGGAGGAAGAGGATGACGATATATATATATAATTCCTGAGAGAAGTTCCATCGCTTCTCCGGTAACTCACCAGTTTAGACTTGTTAACCCATTTTTACATTTTGTGCATCATTAAGTTTGATTCATGGGTCGCCAACTTAAGTATTAGAAGAACTGTACCTCAATTGCCCTCAAAAGTACCAGGTAGTTATTTCTAACACTTATCTGTCCAACAGCATTGTGTCTAACATACGTGGCTGTAAGAAAACATTTGTCACCTCAATCGCCTTAGGCTGAGAGAAGATTGTTCTCTAAACTACAGATCTCTTCTGACATCCCAAGCTCCCTCCCTACACTGGAAGAACACTCACTCAGAAAACAGCTTTTTCACAACAGTTCTTTCATACGTCTTCTACGTGTAGGGTAACCGTTAGCTGAAAAGAGACGCAAAATCAGGCTTCCAGGGGGGGGGGGAAGGGGATCTGCTGACCCTGATTCCACAATCCGAAAATGGTGTAAGATTTTAAAGAGCTCAAACCCGTGGGAAGATTGCATTTTATTTATTTATTTTTTGCATTTCTTTCGGAATAAGTCAGGGAAATGAAATTTGTAGCCCCTTTGGAAGCACCTTGTTATTTTATCTATCTCCCTTGCAGCATGTATGGCGGGACAATTGTTCTTTACCCTTGAGATGTGCACACACTTGCCCACACCATGACAGCTAAACTAACCTGGTATGGGGCATGGAGATGAAAATTTAGACGTCCATTGCAGCTCCCAAATTGCACAGGTGACAAGTCTGTATAGGCGTAGGCAGGTAATACATCAAAAATGGTATTTTACGAAACTTGAAAACTAGAAGAGCTAGCCTGCGTAACGACTTTCAGTTCTGAAACTTTTATCTACCGTTCAAAGTTATACTACCTGAAGAGGACCAAGTATGAATTAGTCCAACTGCGTCACATTTGATCATCTTTAGGGACTTTCTCACTTCCCCACACTGACAATTAGTTCACTTTATTGATAACACCGATGAGTATAAAATAAGATTAAATGTCGAAAACTTCCGTTACAAGAGACTAATATGACCGCATGTCAGATGCAGTATGATGATGTGGGCAAAGTAATCTTGTATTGTTCTAAACGCATCACACTGATAAAACTCATACACTGAGCCACAAAAGAAGGCGCAGAACCACGTCACAGACGAAATCTACAATTCCGACATCAAAGCTTGAGGCTTCGATTAATGTTAGCAATGGAAATTTCGTGGTGGAGGTTGTGCTTCTAGTCACCTGAAAAAATGTGTATGTTAGCGTTTTTGTCAGTGTTTGTAATAAGTGTGTGATTCGTTTCTGAATCTTACATACCTGCTACAATGGGAGACTTGGAACTTGGTGAATGTGAAAGCCCGGCATTTTTCACTTCGCTAGTATCAAAGGTGAAGGTTACGAGCGAAACGACGCTTTTGAGATGTTTCAATAGGTTACGGTAAGTAAAAAAAAAAAAAAAAAAAATACAAAACCACTGAAACTAACATCAGGTCAAAGACAAGTCAGTCAAGTTAGGTCAGAAGTTTTGTGTAAAGAATACACCCTCCTAAATTAAAAACACAGATGAGATCAAATTCGTTGGGTGGTTGCAAAGTCATGGGAACTCGTTCGTTCATTAGCCCACTTTGTTATATCATTCACACTCGCCTGAGGTGTGCATATATCAGTTTTTCAAAGCACGAACGCACGATACTTAATTTCGCAATCTGCTAAAGTGTAACACATGTAATGTCCACAAAAGTGCATGGACTATTTAATATCATGTTCAGGGGCGTGATTCAATGTCTGAATGTGTGTGTGTGTCAGTGTATGTGTGTGTGTGTGTGTGGGGGACCTGGAAGGAATTCCAAACAACGTTGAGGGTCGTGGGAGGGGGAAGAGCTCTCTTGAAGGCATGGGGCCAAGGGGCCCGTCTTCGGGACCCTGTTGGGTTCCAGAGGCAACGCCCGGAGGGGTTCCAGCGGGCAACACCTTCGGAAGCCCTCAGGTGTTAAAAGAATTAAAACCATTAGAATTAAGCATTTAGGTATCTGAAACGCATCGGATGCGCACTAAATGGCAGATCACAAAATTCCATTTTGATATTATAACCTTTCTCCCAAAGGCCATATTTATGTCATGATGAAGGAATTTGGCTTGTGGGTGGTTACAACGATAATGGAAGAGTTAGTATGAAGCTATGGAAGACACAAGATGTTTTGTATATAGGTAGTAAGTAGGAAAACATATCTAAAACGGGTGCTCGAGAAGAGTGACGAAGAAAACATCGTTATTTAAGACATGTTATTGTAGTCTCTTTCTTTTCTTAATTTTTAAATGCAATATTGTCCATTACATAAGAAGCCCTCCTACTTTCCACAGCACCCCATTTTTGCTTTTATACCTATGGTCTGGGACAAGGGGCCCTCAAGTTTTGTATTTTACTGTAAAAAGTAAAATAGTTTCGAAAACACAGGTTAAATATAACTTTGTAAGGATGTTGTAGGTGTATGAATCTTTAAAATTGTTCCTACAGAGACATGACCTTCGGCGTCCTAAGTAAATATGCCAGGGGAGCAACAGGCCCGTAGCCAGACAAGGAAGTGAAGGGAAGCCAGATATCTTCCAGGGAGCGAATTTTTTTTAGGGGTATATACTAACATGCATTAAGGGAATGGTAATTTTGATCTTCTTGGGGACTTTGTAAAGGGAACTTCGCACCCCCTCTTGACTACGGGCTAAGGCTGCATCTTCTTAAGGTGTAGCCTTAAACCGCAAAACCCGAAAGCGCGAAGCCGGTGGCTGGGCACCGAGGGTCCTCCCCGAGAATCTTTTTTAAATTTGATGGCTTTCGCTACCATTTTGGACCATTTCCAGTAGATGTAAAAACTCCCCCATGTATTATTTTAACTGCTATTGAAATATTTCCTCTATGATAATGGGAAATTTAAGATGGTAACCGTCGATCAAGTTGATGAGGATGGTGGCAATTAGGTTAACTTTTACCAAAACCCTTGAGACCCCTTCCGCTGTTCACTTTTCCCACCAAAAAAAGTATAAATCACGAGGCAGTTCCACAAAAGTTTACCAACGGACAGCAGTACTATAACGAGACACCTACTTGTATTGAGCTCACGCGAAACAAGACGAAAAAATTGAGACTTGCGATTCCCTATACACGGGTATACCATTTAGTACTGTCAGTACCCCTTACTTCAGGGCTTCTAGTCACAAAAGAGCGGCGAGGAGCCGACGCCCATGCTTTGAAAGAAATTTTTTTAAGATACCAAACAAACCTTTCAACAACATTTGTCCCTTACCTCCCCATCTTTGAGCTCCGCCACTGTATTAGTAAGCTTTCATTGTGAGTGGGCGCTAATGGCGCAGATAAAAATCTGTCTGTCATTTTTGTGGCATTTGATAAAGATTTTATTCATGTTGCATTGCAAAATTTATCATATTAATAAGACTAACCTCATAATTTCTCTGGCCTCGCTTTCTTTTGTTCATTTGTTTTATCATTTTTTTAATGTCTGGAAAAAGTGGGGGGGGGGGGGGCAAGTGCCCCTTGCGCCCCCGTAATCCTGCCAATGATTATGTTTAGAAAATTTTTTGGCCTACATCAGGTCAGATAAACATGTTGAAGTGTTCTGATACATTTTATGCAGATGGAGACAGTTTGTGGACCACCACCGAAAGTGATGGAACCAGGAGGCTGTCATAAGAGCAAACTCCCACGACAAACATTTGATGATGAATTCACCATCACGATCGACCTTACAAATGAAGATGATTTCTGATCTCCCTCTTATGTCGACAGATGGATTCTTCCAGCTCCTACCTAAGTTTCCAAACATTATGATTGCGATAATGATCTTTAATCATTTTTGTGATCTAGGTAATGTAATGAACTTGAGGAGCTGGCGATGGTTGCTATTAGTTTGTACCATGGTCAGAGCCCAGCACAATCTAGCCTGCGGAGCAGACTCTGTAGCGGCTACCAAAAGATGGCGCTCTCTCAGAAATCATAATACACTTCCTGTATATATTTTATACAGAGTCTGCAAACCTTCGTCCAGTTTTCATTTACGCGAATCCCCAAAATGCGGGATAGATTATTATTCATAAGAAGGTCACATGGTGTTCACGGTACTGACTATTCATGTCTATCAACGGCCTGCGACGATGCACATATACGAATACTTCTGAAGATACGGTGACATCTTAAAAAGGTACGTAATTATCATGTATGGGCTAAAAATCGAGCTAATCCTTGCAGTGGAAAGTTAAGGCGTCAACAGTGGCCTGTATATAGGCCCTCGCATGGACAAGACGACAACGTTCCTTGCTAAGCTGTATATGTAGACATGTACATATACAGCTAAGCCAGTAACTATACAGTAATAGCCGTACTGCACTGCATAACGTGTATACAAGTGAAAAGAGTTGTCTGCTGTAGCGAAGCAACCGGTCGCTCATGTTGACTCCACCCCTTACCAACGCTGATGACGTGTGCATTAATTATCATGAAGTGATTTTTGTCTCGGAAATGAGATTGGCTAGAAAGTTGGCAGGCTATTGTATTGTATTAAACTTCGTCTGTATAGCCTACTGTACATTAGGGGTAAGCAAATATTAAGAATTGTACTTGTAGCTGATAAAACTCAACAATAGCCTGCTTACAGCAGGCTAAGCACAATCGAGATAAATTTACAGGGTATATTCTGCTTTCTGAAGAGGCGCCATCTATTGTCCCGAACAATTCTATAATTACTTCATTTGCAGAAGTAGTGTTGTCTCCACGCATTTAAGTGTAGACTGCAGAGCTTTGTCTTCCCCTTTTTAATCTGTACCTTCGACCTTTATAAAAGATAAGAATGTGAGTTAACCCACAGGTTATCAGAAATTTGCACGATTACCATAACCCTTACCAATTTACGTTACGACATTATGAGATTAAGGAGATAGAAACTGGCTTCATATTTTTCAAAGTTACGCATCAGTATTGAATCATGTAAGATTACGGATATCACCTCTGCTTGTAAGTTAATTTTGGGTTGAAAGAGTGGTATCTTTATATCATCATCTGTTTATATCTTGAGAACAACAAATAACAATTGAATCTATCCACATATTTAAAGTTTTATTTTTAAATAACAGATATAAATTAGGCACAAACCCTTCCTGGGTTGTTGTTCAATGATAATAGTTGCATGTGCCTTGTGAGATTCTTTCTGTGAATACTGATCTTGTAATGTATAATACAAGTTGTATTCACCTTATTTCTAAATTATGCAAAAATATGTAAATTAGTGTTCTGGTCATGAACAAGGTCAGAAGCCGGAATATCAAAAATCAAAATGGCGAATGTCACCAATAGATGTAATCTCGATCAGTAGTTGTGTGTTTCATACAGGGTATTTTCAATACAGAAAATGAATATCATAAGAATATAGAAACAATAGAATGTAAAAAATGTAAGATTGTTTCTCTGCGCTGAATGGTATGACGCTGTTTTCCTTGACTAGGAGAGGAGTATGTATACAAAGAGTTAATTCGGTGGAAAAGACGGTTTAGGAGTTTGCTTGAACTCCAGTAATCAACTCATCAGTTTACCACATGAGCTGACAGAGGGTACAGATGTAGCCTACCATCCTTCTCCTATCCAAAGATCATATTGTACCTACGAACATAGCCTATGTCTGGCTGTTCAGTAACAGCCTCTGAGAATTAACAAGTATGTCATTAACGGCTTATTTCACTCGGCTTCATGGAGCTGTGCTCATGTATCATCTCCCACAGTATTTGTTTTATTAATTATGTAATTATTTTAGCCACCTAAGACACATTCTTTCAGAAAAGACTTAAAGGAAACTTCTGCTGCATCGTTTGGTAAGGCAATGTACACGCTATGAATAGTTTCTGTGAGTGAACCCGTTTTGAATTTAGCACGTAATAAGGTCACGGTTAATAAAACGCCAATTACTCAGTTTTCCCGTCATTGCTTATGTGACTACAGAAGAATAAAGTAACGATGAACTACATGATCCGACATGTCGGTGGAGGTAAGTTTATGTCTGGTACACGCAAATGAAAAATTATGTAAATCAAAGCTTGAGGATTTATTACCTCTCACCGTAAAAATATATGCAAAGGTAGCAGGGAATAGCCTATGTCAGTAACAAGAAACTATACATAAATGTGGAAACAGAAAAGCATTCATCAGGTAATCGTGGTATGGATGACCATGCACTTAAAAAATCCCGTTCCTTACCTCATGAGTAAATACACCAATGTCATACTCCGAAGTGCGAAACCTAAAAGAGCATAGTCACGTTTCACAAACAGTAACGGGTGGATCTAAGTGGACGTGCAACAGACGCGCGTCTCCCCTATTGGTCGTCATGCGTGAAAAAAGTTGAGGCAATAAAAGAAAATGCTTCAAATGTGTCAAACATAGCATCATTTTGCATCTCAGCCCTCTTCCAAAAGCAAAAACTTTCCAAAGGGGAGGGGTACACCCTTCCCCTTATACTACTACCCCAGGACAGCGATCAATCATACCTTGCGCCCCTCTATTGAAAATTCCTGGATACGCCCCTGTAAACTTAAGTTTGATTCATGTTGGTAATTGGAAAATGATAAAGAAACCTTAAGAATGAAATTGGGGTAGTAACAGTAACTCTTTATGTAGTCATGGTGGGACTGAACTTTAACGAACAAGTTTCCGTTCTTGCAAACCTCCGCCCTTCCCACCTCCATAATACAAATTTCCATTCATCTTGTTAGAAGGTACTTGCCACAAGGGAGATCAAAGATTTTTAACCCCCGTGATTCTCAAAGACTTCTAGTTAACCCCCACCCCTACCCCTTCCCCGTATCAAATGTGGGTCAATTTCGAGTCGGCCATATTCTAGCATGTCTGGTGTATTTGAAATTTAAGCACATCATATACAATTGGTTTGTATATGCCTTTAAGTGTACAGTTAGTTTCTAAGTCTGGCCCAACCATTAGTTTCGTTAGCTGTCTGACCATTTAAAACATAACACCAGCGTACACCCACTACAAAAGGTTATAAACGCGGGAGTTAGGGCGCCCTCCTCCGGGTAAAAAAGACAGGAGAAAAAGAAAAAAAAACAATAGTGAAAATGGACAAAAGGAAAAGCAAACAAGATGAACCAAAAGAGAAAAGGAGAGATAAAAAGACAAGAAAAGAGAAAAGGTAGAAAAGGTAAGGTAAAGAGGAAATGAAACAAGGAAGACCAGTGGCGGATCCAGGGGGGGGTCGCCGGCGTCCGGACCCCCCTTAAATTTTCCAATGTGCCCTTTTTCAAAAAATGTTTTTTTTTCACACTAGCAAAAAAAAAAAAAAAAAACGAGACAGTTTCACAGGTAATGACAGTGTTGTCCAATTCCGAGCCCCCCATCCAGTAATTGACCAATTCACTAGTCTAGCCATGTATCGCAGAAACTTTCGGCAATATATTTGACTACGGTAGCCTATTTTGGCCGCCTCGAAACCCGAACAGTGCAATCGTTTTACAGAGAATGTGACTACAGTATGTCTGCGTGACAATCAGACATTCTAATCACTTTTCTCTTGGAACCACGTGTGGCGTGCTTGGGCATTCAGATATTACGTCATACTCACTAGCTAGTACTTTATGCAACGTATTACTATTGGGTTTTAATATTGATTCCAAAAGGTCATTGCTAGTCAGTCTTTTGGTCTTACAAAATAATGATCTATTCACACTCCCTAAACGCTACATCTACGAAACCTTCCCTCCACCCTCTAGCATCCATCCTCTCGTGAACCAGAGAGAGTAGGTAAATATGTTTGGCTATGATATTTATAGTCTGGAATTACTCTCTTCTTTTGTAGTGTTGACCTAGTGATGGGAATAAAAAGCCAGTCTTAGGTAAAGTCCACAGCCAAGAGTTGAACAGAAGTCACAATAGACGAATCGGTGTTTGTTTGATTTTAAAATTACTATATAAAATCACCACCAGGTCAAATAACGCCATGTCAGTCGGTTCAATTTTTTTGACGTCTTTGCACCGATGACCGGTTTGCTGTCGCAAATGAAAAGCAAACATTCGACTTCAGTCATCTGTTCTGACAGTGTTTTTGACAGTTGCGCCTCAACTTTATAGGGAACACAACATACAGTATTTTAACCTCCTCCCCCAGTCGAGATAGCGGTGGCGCCAGGTGGGGGAAGGGTTCATGCCCCCCGTCTGGGAAGGCTGGCCCCCTACTGAAGAAGTTTAACAGTTTCGCAGGGGAGTCTTAGTCGACAGTACGCAGCTTCCGACGACAACTAATCGACGGTTTACCTGTTTTTTGCACTCAAGAGGATAATTTCTGTAATAAGAACCCAAAATTTTCGGCGCGCTAGGCGCGCTGTAGAGTCACTCTATTTTTTCAATAGTTCCATTCCACATAGCAGGATAGCACAAGTCCTGCCCACCTTACCAAGTAACATATGGGCAGAATACATAGTTTATGTAAAGGTCGTAACTTTCATCCCATATCGCAAAACCTAGTTGGTGTTCTCTTGTGTGTGTCATGCGGTACAGTCAGTTGGTGAGCGACTTACGGAGCAAAGTTTGGCTATTTCATCGTGTAGTCCAGGTGTTTTCGATACAGTGTATGTTACACCCGATACGGTCTACAAACCCTACAGTTCTTTCTTTCGTTTCGTCATATGTTTTATGTGTAAGCCTATCAAAAAATTTCACCCGCTTCGCGCGCTTTTCAATTTCACGATCCAGATTCAAAGAGCACTATCAGTGCGCAACTCGGATCAGGAAGTATTAAGTGATATAATGCAAAATATGCCTGCAATTACATGGGATAATGAGGCTCCCACATTTGCCCTTCTCATCATACCCTCGAAATAGGGAATGTCGGAACTTGGGGTAGCTGACATGGCCAGGCCCCCTGATGGAAAAATTCTGCCGCCACCCATGGTCAGTTTACTTATTTTGGCTTTCATAAGGGTAATTTCTGGGATAAAACTCAAAACTCTCGGTACGCTTTGTCCACTCTTCCTCAGTTCAGTTATACTTGGTACAAACCCTCTCCCCCTTTTCAAGTTAATAAGTAGAATACATGGATTTATGTAAATGTCGGGAATTGAATCGCATTTCGCTAAACCTGGTTAACGCTCACTTTTGTCTGTCGTACGGTACGACTAGTGACTCGAGGAGGGAAGTACAATAAAGTTATGCCCGATAGGGCCCAACTGTCCACTCAATTGTTCTATAGACTGATGTAAACTTTAATTTAGTACAAATTCTTATAAGTGTAGGCTTACCCAAAAAATTTTCGCGCGTTTCGCTCGCTTATTTCACCTTTTAGATTCCAGGTTTTTATTCCAGTTTTTTTTATGTCTTTTGGTTTAAAACTATCCTTTCTTTGTCAATATGCTGTAAGTTGTGTATTTGCTGACGTTTATGGGAACCAAAATTTTAAAAAAATGAATGTGCCCTTTTTATGTTGGACCCCTCCTCAGAAAAGACCCTAGATCCGCCCCTGAAGACTGAAAAGTAAAAAAGTGCTATCGTAAGCATTAAAAGGACCATTACGCGTTTTTTAAATGATGATCGCGCAAAAGTAAGCATAGGGTATTCATCATGGATTTTTTTGACATATAAACGTACTTTCACATGAATTCAATGGCTGCAGCATACAAAGGAGTGCAACACGTGCCTCAAATAGACATTGGCCAAAATGAAAAATGTCCAACGGCGGTTAGCGTATATATCTAATTTTCGAATTAATGATAGATGTACTTTTTCCACAGAAATTAAACTAAAGGAAAAAAGTCTAAATGCGATATGGACCGAAGCCACTCATTTAGTTCTCTGTACGGCAATATGTATAGCAAAGGCGTAATACAAACATTAAGGCGTTGCTTTTGCCCCAGATAGTGGGGAGAAAGTACACGTTTTCAAGTTAGGAATATGTAACAAAATTCTTAAGAGCAAAACTAAAACTAAGACATTCGTCGGTTCGGACTGGTCGTTTTCCGGGGATTACTTTCGTTATCGTACTGATTAAGGCTCCTCGACGAAACGATTTTTTTTTTCTGAGGAGCCAGCCTTCCCCCACGGGGTTCATGTCCCCTTGCGTCCACCTCTGTCTACAATTCTCCGTGTAACATTCGTGAGTCACCAGTATGATCATGTCGATGTTCATTATACGTAGGTTTGTGGCATAGGAGAAACATTGGGCTTCCGAAACTAAGTAGGTAGGAAAAACAGCACCCGCGGGTGCCGGATGAAGTCACGACAGGTCTCACATGGCACTTATCCAGTGCTAGTGGCTAGTAAACTCGTGGCCAGTAAACTCTTGACTAGTTATCCTAAAACGCGGTCAGACAGAGAGGCGGGGCTGAGGTCGAAGGCCGCACTCCAAAAGGTCGGGAAAAACTTGAAGTTGATTGAATGATTCCCTCTCATTTCACGTGGATGTGGAAAGAGCGAGCGCGCAGATAAAACTTCGCAAAAACATTGCTAAGTGATGTCACTTAGCAATTGCATTTGATTATGTTTCTACAATTATATTGAAAGATGACTTGTAGAGATTTTAATATCAGTAATCAATCAACGCACGTTCAACAAGACACGTGTTTGAATCGTACAATCAATTAACTTTCATCTCACCCAAAAATTAGATTTCAAGGATATACTTTTGCTACAAGCTTTGTAGCTGTAAATAAACGCACTCAGCAACGAACTGCTGCGTAACTTTCTTACCACCGTGTACAAAACAATACCGTAAACCCCGTCCCCCCCCCACACACACAAAATACCCAGTCTTTGCTAGATCTAACTGAACAAGGAATATACGGTACAGTCTGCTACGTAGAAACTTAGCATCACTTCAGGAGAACAAACTTGAGTCGAGTAATGACTTAACATATGCCTACACCATTTAAAATACATATCAGCACGAATTATTGGCCCTTATTCCAACTTCGTTGCGTTTTCTTGTCGAATATGACTTTCTTAAGATGTGAAACCAATTCAGGGCACCCAACGGTAGGGGTCGGGGCCGCTTGCGGATGTAAGGGCCGCCTTTGAGAATCACTGCACTAACATAACGAGTAAAGTTGTTAATTATTCCTCAAAAATAACACGATTAAATCCCATGTCAATTGAAATTAATGTCAATAATATAGAGAGTATGTAAATGTACTTATAGACCTTCAGGGCCCTCATTTAACCACGCACCAGCATTAATAGTTTAGTATGTACCAGGCATCTGTCACAGGTAAGTATGGGCGTCGCCAGAGCATTTATCATGGGGGTGTGGTGCCGTATTTGCCGAATGAGAAGAAACAAATGCCGACTGACAGTGTTGATAAGCGATGCAGTTAGAGCTGAGAACCGTTAGTCCAACCGGTAGTGGTCCAGCAGGGGTGGCGCCAGGATTTGCCCAAACGGGGGGAGGGGGCAACGACCCGAAGCGTCGGCATCCCCGATGCCGTCGAGGGGTTGGTGAGGGGAGATGTGAAGAAAACCTGTGTACTGTATCATACCATTGCGGGGCATATATGTAGAGGAAATATATATATATATATATATATAAAGTGAAATGAGTAAATGAAATCAACCTCGGAGAAAAATTGACCACCTCCACTGGGACTCGAACCCAGACCTCCTGCTTTACGTGCAGGCGCCTTAACCAATTAGGCTATTCCTATTTATTTCAGATTATTTACAGAGATTTACTGTTGATATATAATATATAATAATTATATAATATATATATATATACACACATATAGCTATATATGAATATATATATTATACATTATAATTATATATATGATGATAAATATATAACCTATATACTATATATTATTACTATATATATACTAGAGGAAAAAAGTTTAATTTAAGGTTTAGGATATTTCCCGAAATCTAAACTGTGGAATTGCAAAGCGCGCCAAGCGCGCGAAATTTTTGGGTAAGCTCACACTAACAAGAATCTGTACTTATTTAAGTTTATATAGGTCAATTGTCCAGGCAGATGGGCCCTATCGGGCACAACTTACATTGTACTTCCCTCCTCGAGTCACAAGCCGTGCCGAAAGACAGACTCAACAGAACATTAATTTAGTTTAGCGAAATGGGATGAAATTCCCGGTATTTACATAAAACGATAAATTCATTTTATTAAGTTACTTGAAAAGATGGAAAGTGTTTGTTCCATATTTAGGCTAGCTATTAGAAACGAAACTGAGGAAGAGTGGGCATAGCATACCGAAAATTTTGGGTTTTATCGCAGAAATGACCCTTTTGAAAGCTAAAATAAGTAAACCGACCATGGGTGGTGACAGAATTTTCCCGAAAGGAGTCCGGGGCCATGCCAGCGACCCCAAGTTCCGACAGCCCCTATGTCGAGGGGTTATTGAGAAGGGGATACGAAGAAAGGTTTTTTTTTTGCATTACATCACTTAATATGTCAAGAGCCGAGTTGCGCACTGATAGTGTTCCTTTGATTCAGAATCGTGAAATTGCAAAGCGTGCGAAAATTTTTGGTAGGCTGAGACAAATAACATGCTATCATTAAGAACAAAAATAAAAACATCAAAACTGGGTTGCAGACTGTATCGGGGACAACATACATTGTGTCGAAACCACCTGGATGAAATAGCCAAACTTTTGGTCCGTGAGTCGCTCACCAACTGACCGTAACGCATGACACACACTAGAGAACAGCAACTAGGCTTTGCGATATGGAATGAAATTTACGACCTCTGCATAACCTGTGTACCCTGAATACATGTTACTTGGTAAGGTGGACAGGACTTATACTATCTGGCTATGTGGAATGGAACTAATGAAGAAACTGGAGTGACCCGCGCTGAAAATTTTGGGTTCTGATTACAGAAATTGTCCTCTTTCTTTCACTTCTTTTCCTCATGTTTCCTTCATTTTGCCGACTGGTGCAGAATTTACCGATTCAATGCCAGAATACCACATGAACGATGAACTCTTTTAGTATACAATCATAATGAAAAGTCCTATGTAGCTTTTTTGCCGACAGAATATGTTTTAAGTTTCAAAGATTGTTGCATACGGGCTTTGAAGATATTGTGACAAACGTTGTCTACAAATGCACTCCAAACTCCTGTCTTCCGTCTGCGCCAACCCCTTTCTCTTGCCCTGCTTTGCTCCCTCCTCCCGTTTTCTTCTCTGTTCGCTCGGTCTTTCTCTCTCCCTCTTCTCTTTCCCCCTTTTTCTTTTTTTTTTTTTTATCTTTCCTTTTTCCCTCTAACTTTCCTTCGTTTGCTTTTACCTCTTTCCTTCATTTTGCCGACTAGTGCATGACTGCGTGGATGATTGGGGTGTCACACCCCCCACATCCCCCTCTAGTGACGGCCCTGCTGGTAAGGTGAAACAGAAGGGCCGCGTACGGGAGACTAGCGACACGTCCCATTCAATCGTACAACTTTATTGCACCAAAACAAAAAGAAAACCGGAACTCGGTGAGACTTCCAGGCAAGTTTGACAGGAGATCAGCAGGCTAGTAGGATCCTAGCTTTTCCACCTGACCCCTCTAAATCGCCCCAAAATCTGTACTTTATGCAATTTAGTCTAAAGAAGAAAATAAAGAAATCTACTTAATACAGGTAGTAAACCTATTGAACCACACAAAGCATATTAATAAAGTGTAAGTCTGGTAAAGACCCTAGTTAGTTCAACGCTTGCGACTATCGTACGTGCGCCTATTTATAGATCATTCAGTGATCCTGACCTCTGTACTAGGTTAGTCTGAACAGAGAGGTGATAGTAGATCACCTCCCTGGTCTGAAACAAAATCCCCCCCCCCCCACAAATGACAAGTCTAAGACTGCCCTCGGTTTCGTTCTTAACAGTGAAGATTGAAATAGTGTTGAAGCGAAATCTCCCTACAAATGACAAGTTTAAAGAGCGCCCTCGATTTGTTTCTTGCGTCTTGACCAAGACTAATTACAGTCGAGGTCTGATGCAACGGACATTATGATACAGACAAGGAGCAACTGAAATTCGTGAAGAAAGTTTTACAGATGCACGATAGACTTGGGCCAAACACTTCTCTAAATTTGTTCTAAGAATACTCGTGACAGCATCACATTACTAACGTGCCTCAGTACTGAATATGTGTAATTTGTAACAATTTTAGTGTTTGCATTGCTAGGGGGCAAGGAGAAAATCATACGTGATGACTCACCACCCTTTATTCAAAATGGGATTCGACATGAAAGGGTTTCGATTCAGAAACGGACTCATCGACGAACAACTCGACTCCCACCCCACCCCCTGCGCAGTGGCGTCACCAGACTTTTAATTCTGGGAGGCACAAGGGGGCACAACAGTTCGATGGGGGCAAGACAGACAGTGTCGGATGCATCATTTTTGCAGGGAATATGAACCGCACACTGTCAAGACCACGCTTCACCCAGTGGCGTACCCAGGATTTCTCTCAGGGAGGAGGGAGGACATATAATATGTTGTGTGGTTGCCGGCGTGGGGGGAGGGGTCTAAGGGGAGGGGATTCCCCTTCCCCTTTGGAAATTTTTGAAAAATTGGTTGTCCTTACATGAAATCTGGTGCCACATACGCTACCTTTTAAAGTAATATTTGTGTTAACAAACTTAAGCATTTTTAGGAACTAAAAAAGGGGTTAACGCATGGATTAAGAAATTCTCGTGAAAGTGAAAAACATGCATGTGTATTGCCGAATCAAATATTTTTCGTCTGTGGAATTTTCGATTAACGTGGAGTTCTCATGATCCCACGAACGGAGTGATTGGAGTTATCCGGGACTAAAGTGAGCATCGAATTTTGCTTCATATATTTCTCTTTAAAAATTTATTGGAATTGTTTTTTCTCGAAGAAGAAAATACAGAACAGTCACATTGAAATCGCTGGCACTGAGGTTGCACCACAATTCGCAACGCAAGCGGCAGGCATTCCACGGCAAGTTTCCTGCTATGAAGGTCAACGGCAAGTACGAAACGAAACCATTGTTTTGATCAATGACTCTAGTCAGCGAGGCGGACGTAATATTACCTCTGCACTGAACGTTAGGCCTACACTTTATCAAGGCGTATATTCACACCTGTTGCGGCGGCGAGGGTTATGGATTACCAGGACCGATGCTCAGCCACCGACACACATCAATGATCACTGTGTGTTTCGTGAGATGTGGCGATTTCGTCATTCGAAGAAAATACAGATTGCTGCCTTTTCTTGGCCTAAGAAGAATCAAATTATATGAAACCTGGTAGTCGAATATTCTGACTACAGAAGATTTATATTTTTTTAAATCTCAAATCTCAGTTGGGGGGCACACGGGGGCACAAGGTTTCCGGGGGCACGTGCCCCCTGCCCCCTGGTGACGCCACTGCCCCTGCGTACGGGCCTGGGTCATTTATCAAAAATATGTCCTTAACACTTAAGCAGGTAGTCAGCGCTTTTGGTCAATCTGCTGTCTTAGCAAAGGAAAAGTTTTAGTAACTTTACATGACTGAATATTGGATTACAACTGCCTGCCTTTTTATTGGCTAATGTCTGGGTCGGACCTTTTTAAGCTGTAAGGAGGATTACTGTAAAGAATTAGCCCGAAAAAAATCGACAAAGATCATGCCTGTATGATGACCGCAGATACTCAGTCAATTATATGACATTATGCATACGTAAATGACATGTAAAGGCATACCAATTGAATTGCAATAGTTGGTCATAATATCATCCCCATCCTAATAATTCACTGGTAGAGTTAGTTTATCCACAAAAGTCACACACATACTCTAAAATATGTACGGTATATTTAACTTATCTTCGGGGAGACAAAAGGAACATATTGAAGTAGTTACAGTAATGCTGCATGTATGTCTATCACTCCGAAAATTCTTCTCTCCGTATTTTTTATCTCTTAATAAGGCTTTTCCACTCACAAAAATCAGTGCAAAACGTTGAAAATGTGAAAACTAGTGGCAAAGTATGTTTCATTCTCCTGTTGTCCGACCAACGTTCATAATTGATTATACACCTATCCCACACACAGGGCCAAATATATCACGGGCAGCACTGGTAGCCCTAAAAATAATCGCTTCTGCTCTGCTTCTTTTTCTTAGCATCTTGGTATTAGTGTATAAATGAAGAGTTCATCTCTTAAAAGGATGTACCCATGCAATAACTGTGTGTAGTATCTGAAAATCATGGGCAGAATACGAATATTATGACGAAAGAAGCATTCTTATAATAGAAGCAGCGCACTCACTATTTAAAACTACACTGATCTCTGCTAAAACTGACTCACAGCAAGTGGGCTTACACAGTTTGTTCCTGCTGTGACATTGACCTAGTTGAATAATTAGAGGGCCCAGTGACGGTTACAAGTTACAAAGACATATTCATGTAAGGGAACAAATCAAACAAAGTTGAATTTCGACATTGGGACTTTCCATCGCGGTTTTTCATGCCGTAAAAGCCACAATACAATGAGCCAAACTTTGGCAAACACAGTTTGCACGCGATGGGCAACTTGATCTATGTACTGCACAACAACAAGAGTTATTTTTAGTCAATGCCAAGTTACAGCAATGACCTCGAGCAGTAGTGCCTCACACGTAACGTTATATGGTCATTTATTGAATAGGAATCATTAGAGGTGGGACTGGTGAAACGCTTAATGTGTCTAAAATAAGTCACTTAACCAACAATTCTCACACAATTTTTTCAGAAGTGTTTTAAAAGTAGTCTCTAACTAAATGAGCGACAATCAAATCATATATTCGCACGAATATATTTTGAAGAAACTACATGCATTCTATGTTTTCTTAAAGCTCACGCATAAAATTAGCAACAATCATGGATAGTGGTAGTAATATGGAGATTTCTATTAACCACTTTAGAAGAGACATCCCTAACATCAATGATTCTTCGCCAGGTGGGTGAAGTTGCAAAAGAAGTCTTTCGGCAAGATTTTTTGAAGAAAACACGAACTTGAAATTGAATCCTAATCCCATCATAAACACCACTTTAAGGGTGTGAAGAATTGACAGACTTGTAATCCGACTAAGTCAAAGAAAATGTTTTGATTCTGTGACGGGCGCTACCATTATCCTCTGTGCCCATTTGACTAATTTAAGTGAAGAGGTTGCTTAAAAACGTAGTTATAATTGCACCTGCAGTAAGTATATGAAGATCACGGTGCCAAGAAAATATATTACTTGGTGACCATGGTTTGCTTTTGGGCAAAAATCGATGCCTGAACACATTTTAGCAAATACAAACCCAGATAACTACTTAGAGCTAGTAGGTACTATAATATAAAGGGAACAGTCCAAAGCACAATCAAGCTGAATGAACAGAGGTACGTTGGAACCGCATCCTCGCGGACAACAAATATGACTGTCATTTCCCTCATGTGACAGCGAATGACTCTGCCACGTTAGATCACTGATCCAGCTTGTTTGGTTCAAAACAAAAGTAAAGTGAGACTCCCTGAACGGGAAACAATCTTCAATTTCTGATTTTGTGCCGCAAAGTACTTTTAAAGAAATGAAAAGTACTCATTTTAGGCAGAAATTTATCTTGAATGAATATTTAAGCTTTTGATGGTTTCTTAGTCCAGTTAGAGAGATCAATGTTAGCAAGCACTGAAACCATCTACCGCAATTTGTGTAGTATTCATTATTCCGCACTTAATTTCAGTATGTGTTTAACAAGACTAAACGAGAAAACGAATGCTTATCTTTGCGTTTTGTGAACTATTCACAATGGAATGTCTTTATTTGTAAACTGCAATTGGGATCAGTAGACCGAGGATGAGGAGTCTCCAGTCCCCGAAGCCATTCAAAAATGCAATTTCTTAAAGTTCATCTAGTATTGTTCTCACGTAGACCTTAATACCCTACGTAATATTACTGCAAGTAAAAGAGACAACTGCGTTATTTGCACGACTGTCGTTTCGTTTTGTGATACTTCCTATAGTGCCAAGAAACCCTACTCTGAATATACTATCTTTTCAATTCTGTGATGTTGAACTTTACTGCCTGAAGATTCCCGCTTGCTCACAAAGACAATGGAAGTACTACCTCAAATGTAGCACTTCCTTGCAAAGACCCAGGGACGTTACAACACTACAGTATACAGTTGCAAGGCCGATATCGCTTTTAGTGACAACGACAAATCTTTTTTGTGGCTGTCGTGCTCGAAATTATCAGGAAAGGGTAATTGCGACTTTTGGTGCATCTGTCTCCTTTAGTCTGGCCACATCCCTGACACACACGAATTTGATCTTATATCATCTGGAGTTGCGCTTAATTAAGCTTCAATACACGTCTTCACTTATTTGAACTGCCCAAAGGTTTGTTAACAGAATTTCTTGACATACGGTCCGCACACGATGACAGAGGCGCCCTTTCAGTGAGTAACGTACGTGAGAACCTGTTAGAGTTCTACTTTCGTGTGTCCAGTTCGTAAGCTCTAACGGACTGACTGACTGATCGACCGATCTACATCTACATCTAACTACATTCGGACCGATCCGAGCAGTTTTCTTTTACAATAGTGTGCCATATGGTGCGGCTGTTGACATATTCGATAATTGCTAGAGACAAAAAGGAAAATGATGAAAATTCTTCCACCAAAACTTAAAGTACTGACCAATTACCTTGTGTGAAGTTATCCCTCCAAAGAAACATACACAAAATACAAGAAACAAAAACAAGAACATCATTTTACGTGTTACAGGTGTAATACCGGTAGTTTGTGTTACATGCAAACATCAATAGGTTTACACCTTTACACCCCTCAGGTTTATTCAATGACAAGTTGTAGGCTTGTCGAGATCAAAGTCTCCTTACATCGGATCTGATCTTGCAGTGAAAAATGTCAGCAGTGTATGCATTCATAGTAATGATTAAGTCAGTAGCTGGTACGACAGTCAATGAAATGGAACATAGAACTTGTAAATAGGGATTTGGTTGATAGGTCTTTACGAAGCAGATTATCGATTCAGCCTTACTACCGAAAAATAAATTAGATAAATGTTGACCATTAACGATTAAAGTTTATAGTGGAGTCTCTAGAACCATTTCCAGATTTCAACAGGAAGCAAGTTGTCGAGACACATGCTTTTCAAATCTGTTTTGAGTATTTACCCCTTTGAATAATGGGATATTTCTAATCGACCATTATCATGCAACTACGTACTACGAAAATTCCTGAAAGTACCCTTTTTAACGACAAATCGTAAAAATACAGTATTTTACACTAAAAGTCATGTCAAAATAATACCTCCTTCGGGAGAGCCCGAATTAAATTTATCAAAAGGGTTTCTTTTCCCACCAAACAACAAATTTTTTTCTTCGCTATAACCATTGAGCTAAATATAGGGGTAACATACATATAAGAACATTAGCATTGGAAGTAAACTCGGCTAATGTTATCGATATCAAACATGTGCACTCCCGAGTGCACTAGTTAGGGGGATGGTTTTTCAAGTTACTTCAACAACAAGCGCAAATGCAAAAATCAGTCAAAAGAGTTGTAACAGTCTTAAGTCGCAACTAATAAATGAATGCAAGTCCTGTTATTTCCTAATCCGAGTGAGAAAGTCAACAGTCGACACCGATTATACTAGATAACTATTGGAATGCCGTGAAGGAAAACTGAGATCGTATGCAGAGTACTCGAATGAAACCAATGGTCGCGGGAAAAGTCAATAGGTATCGCAGAGCGACGCAGACGTCGCGTGATGGGAAAACTACGAAACCGAAATAGCTAAAACTGACAATAACTGGGTTACGTTCGAAATGAGCTATCGTCGGCCAGAACTAAGAAAACTTTAGACTGACGATACCACGGATAAACACCCGTTAGCCAATCAGCAGCATTCATTCCGAACTTGAATGTCGATGCTACTAGACGTGCTCCGAGGACCCGCTTCTCGTTCCAAAAAAGTAGTGCATCACTTAACTCATTCTTTCCGTATCTGAACGTCAAAGCAACAATACGTGCTCGGAGAAGTCCTACCCACGTCATAAAAGAGTAGCGCATCAACTAAAACCATTCATTCGGTAGCTGAACGTCGAAGTGACAAGTCGTGCTCGGGGAAGTCTCTAATTGACATAAAAGACTAGTGAATCAGCTGAAATCATTCATTCCGCAGCTGAACGTCGATGGGATAAGACGTGTTCGGAAAAGTCTCTACTCGTCAAAAAAGACTACTGCATCAGCTGAAACCATTCATTCCGTAGCTGAACGTCGAAGTGACAAGTCGTGCTCGGAGAAGTCTCTAATTGACATAAAAGATTAGTACATCAGCTGAAATCATTCATTCCTCACCTGAACGTCGATGAGATAAGACGTGTTCGGCGAAGTCCCTACTGGTCATAAAAGACTACTGCATCAGTTGAAATCATTCATTCCGTAGCTGAACGTCGAAGTGACAAGTCGTTCTCGGGGAAGTCTCTAATTGACATAAAAGATTAGTACATCAGCTGAAATCATTCATTCCTCACCTGAACGTCGATGAGATAAGACGTGTTCGGCGAAGTCCCTACTGGTCATAAAAGACTACTGCATCAGTTGAAATCATTCATTCCGTAGCTGAACGTCGAAGTGACAAGTCGTTCTCGGGGAAGTCTCTAATTGACATAAAAGACTTGTGCATCAGCTGAAATTATTCACTCCTTAGCTGAACGTCGATGAGATAAGACGTGTTAGGAGAAGTCTCTACTCGTCATAAAAGACTACTCCATAAGCTGAAACCATTCATTCCGCAGTTGAACGTCAATGTGACAAGACGTGGATTGAGTAATCTCGTTTCGTTGTAGTAGACTAGTGGATCAGATGAGATAACTTGTTTCGTAGCTGAAGGTCAATACGACTGTAGGTGTTGGCAGAAACTTCGACTTGCCATTAAAACTTCCACTGCCGAATGGCATTAGTACCTGGACGTTAATGAGATTGTAAAGTATCACTGAGAGAAAGAACGTTACCATATCACTGAGTGGATTAAATACTGCAACTACACCAGATTTAAAGAGTTGAACTTATTCAGTTCAACTACAAAAGACGCATGTTTCAAACACTGGCGAGGGAACAACGAACTATTAAACAGTCAAGTAATACCTCCAGCTTTGGAGAATCACGAGCATTGATTACAGTACGTGAAACTATCCTTAATCTTTTGGACATCTTCTAACTTCTAACATCCTCGAACTTTCCTTGTTATCAAACATGGATAACAAAGCAGTCCAGTTTCGCAAAAGCAAGGCTGACAAGCTTACACTTTCGAAGAATTACTCTCAATATAGAGAACGACGTAATGAAAAGAGGTGTCGTAAACAAAATAAAAACATTCAAAAAAGCACCAAGTTAGCTTCGCAATCTGAACACAATCCAGGCCTTCACCGTTACAGGGCTAGAAAACCTTTTCAAAATATAGAGAACGTAGAAGCAATGGAGGTAGATCCAGTCGAAAACAACATTTTACGAAACAATGACACGGCCTTTCCGCCAATGGAAGAACCAATGGACTGTGAGGAACAAACCTGTGAATCTGTCCAACGGCCCATTATAGTTAATTTCAATTATTTTTATTTCGCTAAAGGATAAGACAAGACACCTTCAACCAAATGTTTTTACTGCGGGAAATTTTTGTACATTCAATAAGAACACTTCTTTCCAACAGATATTTTTCAAATCTGAAGTGGAACGAAAAAGAAAGTATTTTTAATACTTCAGTAGACTGGGGTGAATGCAGCGGCTTATTGGTTTGAATGTCTATCTTGAAACATGAATCACATAATATCCTTTAAATTGTTCTTAATGTGTTTTATGTCAGTGGTTTTTTTTTTGTTTAAAGAAATTTTCCAATGGTAGCCACACAGATCTTAGAATTTGATGAAATGAAAAAGGGTGTTCAATTTCATTGCAGATGAAAAATAGTCTTGGTCAAAACCGATGAGTGATTTGTAGTTAACAATCAAAGAACTTGCTCCTTTTCGCATAGGTAACCGTTGACTTAGATCATGGTGAAGTTGACTTCGAATGACCTATCATTCATGTGACATACCATTACACTGCTTTCTTTCCAACTTTGCCGCCATCATTTTACCATCGAATCATACTAACATAGAAAGACTGCTTGTGGGTTGGTGTAAAATATAAAAAATAGAAATACTCAAATAGTGCAAGATGGATACTTATTTCTGACCGGATATTGTCTATAGTTATGTTCATGTTTTATGGAACCTTATAAGTCATATAAGTTATTGCGTTTTGTTAGTATGACAATATTCTAGCTGCTATATATTGATGTATTGAACTGTTTGTATGTAAATGCTATGTATATAAGTGAAGGTTGTGGAAAGGTTGTAAATATATAATATGTTTTACAATTTACAAGCTACTACTGTGAAGATTACAATAATGCAATAATTAGTCCAATAAAAAGGTTTACAAATTAATATATCCTGTTCTCTACTTTTTAAATCTATTTGTTGTGTCATTTGAAACTTGGACATGCATACTTTGACCGTTCAAGTAAAATCGGAAACTTCTACTTTCTTACCAGAAGGAAAAGAAATATTTTTGTTTTGTGGACAACAACTCTTTTGGCCTTTCCGAGAGGAAAATGAGAAGATAGGACCTCTTCAATAGAATATAGTTAAGATTTCGATTTTGTCGTGTTGTTTACCTTTTAAAACAAACCTTTCAACGTTTTCAAGATGGTGTAGTCGACAATATACTAACAGCAGTTACCAACCCACCCAGTAATGCAGTCACTGCTGGGATGAGAATGCTGAGTTCTGTTGATAAAAGCTGGTTGAGAATACTTAGGTCGAAAAAAATAGTTCATAATTTTAAAATATAAACAGGAAAAAGTTAAAATGTCTAGTTCCTCCCTAAAAAGTTCAAATGTTGACTTCTGATAGGAAATTTTAAAACTGTTAATTTTGACTATATGTCAAGTTTAAAATTTTGACTTGATAAAGTCGAAAGGGTCAACGTTTTGCGTTTATTAAATATTCTACCGATCAAAACCCAGGATAATCTTAAAATGCTTTATTACTACTCAATGAAGTAACCTCAACTAATTGCTTAACACGAACCACAATAAGATTTTTTGGTAAACTTCAAACAAATAAAAAGCGTGAACACAACAAATAGTCCTCTGCGTTTGCTTTGTACTAAGCAGACAGTTAGTATCAGTTGTGGACTTTAGTAGGGTTAAAATACTTTTTACGATAAAATGACTAGCTACATTGAAATGCTGTTCAATAACACAGTGGAACCAAAGTGTTACCTTTCAAGTGCAAATACTAACGACTAATGTTGCCCTTTGTACGTAAACCGGCACTTTGTCAAAAGTATGTATGTTTTTATACCCTGCACGAGTCTAGTAAGAAGATAGATGAGATAAATTTTAAAAGTTATATATTTAAGTTGAGGCTAGTTAGTCGACAATGAGTCATCTACTTTTCTCACGAAGGCCTACCAAATTTTCTGTCCTACGACTTGTATCTAAATTACAACCTTTTCTTTTCCAAATGATTCATTATAACTTCACTGTAACTTTTATAACTGCATAACCAAAGCACAGCAGTATTGAAAATAGGCCTTCATGAAAATGTTTTTAAAATTGTTAAAGTTTCGCTATTCCCAGAATGCCTTTCGTCACTCATCATTCATCTCTGTTTTCTTCACCTCGACTCCTTGTAGTTAGATTAATACTTCTAAATTTTAGAGAGCACTATTAGGTACTTGTAGACAATTAAAGTTTGCATTATTTTGTCTATAATTGAAACGCTCCACAGCTTCCCTTCACCTGTCTTGTTTTGAAAAGTTTGACGACATGCCAGGTCAATCTAGATCTTATAGTCCTCAAAAAATAACTTAATTTTTATTATGCCGGGGTGGGACCAGGAGTTGTACGACAGGGAAAGCCCATAAAAGGAGTAGCAGCAACCATAAGTCCCGACAAGATGACGAAAAACATTGGCAACAAGAGTGGGGCGGTAAGGAGGGGATTTGAAGCAAGACTCCGTACGATATTGTTCCCTCACAGAACAGATATTTTCCACAGTACAAATTTACCCTATACTTTATGTACCGAAACACGATATGTTTTTTCGCATTACCTGATCCATTGAGGTTTTAAAGAAAGCGAAGCACGCCAAAACCCATAGGTACACAAAGAAGCTTGGTGAGGGAAGGGGGAGGGGGTGGCTTGTACTGTTAAGCAATGTGGAACGAAACTGTGGAAAAACTGATGTAAGGAAACTATAGGCTCTTTGCAAAGAATCTTCCCCTCTGTAGAACAAAAATAAGCAAATTATCGGAGTAACTGATTGTCGCAGATTGAAACTGTACTGTACAAACTAGGCTAAGGGTATGGTCTTCCCAGAAAAGCTTAGCTCTCTGGACACACCTGGTACCAACCATGTAATTACACTTACCGATTCGATCTAACAAGTGAAACGTACCCAAATGTAACGGCAACGAAGAAACCCCACTCTCCACACATTTGCTTTGTTTTCATGGAAATCAAGTACAATTTGAATTTCAAGGGCCAAAATTTGTAACCGTTAGGACAATGGCTCTGTTCTGCAATACATTTGATTGCTTTTGACTGGCGTTATCAAGAAAAACGAAATCATAATTTACCATAACACCACAAAGCAAAACTGACGAGTCTTATGCAATTATTGTTCATATTCTTCCCACTGTTTGCCAAAAATTAATATGTAAGTGCACATTGCACTCCGTAATCGCTCTTTAGCTGTAAATAAAAGCCTTATCACCCTAACTGCCAACAGCTTATTTGATTTGTAAGTGGAGTTCGCTCTCTGTCATTCCATAAAGAAAACAAGTAGCAGAGATTCCGACGTCGGCTGCATTCTAAGCGCCATTTCATTGGTCCAAATATCTATCTGCGTCATGTGGGAACTGCCATCCAAGTTGAATCGAAGTGTAGTGAAGTATTGTTGCAGATTATCATTTGGCACGACAATTTAAGAACGAACGGCTTTATTCAAAAAGTTAACTGCCTGTTTGGCGTCATTTGGTAACACATTCCGCTGGAAATCAGTGTTCTATTGGAAGGTACCAACTAAGCTGTAGTGTGATCAGTTTAGGTAGCGGTTGTACAGGCTGGATCTGAAATTGAAACTTAATATTGTTACGGAAAACTAGCAGGAAAGTTTTATTTCTGGATTATTATACATTTTCACAGTGGTCTCAAAGTGAGGTCTGTCATTACGAAAACAGGTAATATATGAAAGAAGATTCAGCTTATCTTTAGTTTTAGGGATATTGTATACGCACAGAATACTTGAACTGCTTGGTCTTTTAGTGTGCATACTTTCAAGGGAATTAGTATCTGTAACTGCTATGCATACTTGAAGAATTAAATCATCTTAAAATTTTACAGAAAAGAGCTCGTTTTCCTTCTCACACGAAATTTTCTTCTCTGAATAATTGTCTCTTCACAATAATTTAATTCAGAATATTATTAATGCCTTATATATCCTGCCCATCCTGAAAACGACTTTCTACAAGACGCAGACGTTGCTGATTTCAATTAATACAAAATCCTTAGCCAAAAAACTGGAATTGGAATAGCACAATATAGTGTCATTGATCATTTTTGAGTGTCCTTTTTTTCCTAAAACAAGTCTCTGTTGTCTTTTTTCATTGTTTGACACTGCTTAAGCGGGACGTGTCGTCCGTTTTCATAAATTTGAAATGAAGACGGAAAGTCAATACTAGAGTCAACTAAATTTACTGATACCAATACATATATCATAGAGTGTGATAAGTCATTTCAAAGTAGTTACTTCATAAGTAGTAAAAGTAAATTAAACCCTTTGATTCCGTTAGAACTAACCTTGATAGCATTAATAGTAACTTCTCATGCTCGCCTCTGAGGATAAGTAAAGAAGTTTCCTATGTCCGTATAACCGTTTAACTGAAAGCAAACCTTAACGGCATTTTCAATAACAACCATAACAAACACTATTCCATTCCTTATATTACTTAAGGTAAGAATAAAACGTGAGTTTATTCTTGATCCAAATCGATATGAGCTGTTAACAGAACTAGGGTTACAGATTGCATGCTTGATCGTACCCATCAAGGCTCCCCGACGAATATTGGGAATGGAACGCCCGTATTATTTGGCTCTCTTTACCGGGACATCGGGAGTTGATTATATCAAAAGTTACTGTACAGAAAGGTCCATAGCTCTAAAATCATCGGGATAAAAAGTTATTAAAGGGGAGGGGGTTGCGCTAAATTTGGTACAAAAATATTATACCCGCCGACAAAAATGGCGGTAAGGCGCAATAACACAAATTATTATGAATGCTCAGACATACCCCTACCAAGGGCGTAGAATCCCCCATTAAAAAAAGGTGTGGGACGGTCTTATGCACCTCTCCCTCAATTCAAGGACGAAAATCTTTTATTTGTTCCCTCTGTAGAAAAAGTTCAAATTTTGAAGTAACTTTCTTTAACATTTGCCCAGTATGTTGCACCTAATTGCATCTAAGGACCCTCAGATATATGAAAATTTCCCAAGCAATGGAAGTGGGTACACACTTTCCCTTGGACACCTCCTCTAGGACGGCGCTCCTCCGGCCAAGGAAAGCTTTCTACACCTATGACCCCGACAGCCCAACACCCTGTATAACCTAACACAGCCTTAACTTGCCAATGGCTTCAGTTATAAGTTTGGGGGGGGGGGGGGTTCTGCAAAGTTACAAAGTATGGAAAGATTTTTCTTGAGACTTAAATTTTAACATTTGTGGGCAGTTTGGTCTGAACGTTTCAGTAGTACAGCAGAACGTCTTATATCAAATTTACTTTTTTCGTGTACATATTAACCTAGTCACAATGTTAGCCTATACAAGAGGCAAAAAATACCCCTTTTTCCTGAAATTGATAATGTACTATTTTTAAACACCATATATTAATTTGAATGCATTACCATTGAGCATGGCAGATAACAGGAAGCAAGAATGCTAGTGAATACATGCAAAACCGGTTAGCCCTAATCTTTCAAGACACCCATTTAAAGCACAAGACCTATAGATACCACATTAACTGAACAAATTTGAATGTCTTTCCTATGTCTTACCTATCTTGTATCGCCTATGAGTGGGTAATGTCTTGTCTTACTTGGTATTCGGAAACCTCATCCAATTAACGTTCATTCGTAGCCATAACTTTTTGATTTAATAAGCAAAAACTGTAATTTCTAAGACTTTTCTTTCCAATTTCATTACGATACACCTTACAATAACATACAATACACTAAAAAGAGTTTAGCCGATTGAATAGAATTAAAATTGTTTTAAGCTCTCTGCATCCTGCGAGCACACCGATACTCACATACATACATACATACATACATACATACATACATACATACATACATACATACATACATACATACATACATACATACATACATACATACATACATACATACATACATACATACATACATACATACATACATACATACATACATACATACATACATACATACATACATACATACATACATACATAAAACACACATACCCACATACATACATACCTTTGTTGTCTCCTGTTCTCTTGCCATTCCTTTGTGTCCGACCTTAATACATGTGAATATGCTCGCTGTCCAACCCCAATTTTTGATCTCCATTGTAACAGTAATGTAATATTTCATAGAAACATAGAAATTAGAGTACATCAATATTATATCTATTTTTAGCGTAGGATTCAAATACTTGCAACTTCGAAACAGAATGGTGTGTTTTAGAAAGGGTGCATCCTCACCTTAGTTTTGCCTCAATAGAAGCAATTCCTTTTTTCATCTTGCACATATTGTGGGGCACAAGCATATAACAACAAATGGGCAAAATCTTTAATTTTCACATTTTGGTCTTATTGTTAGAACAACATTGATGTTCTAGTTGCTACTTACTATATTAAGAAGTTGTGAAAGACCTTCCAGAACACTTTGATGGTCTGCAAGAACTATTAAACCCTGTCAACCTTTTGAATCCCTGCAAGGGGTTATGCCAGGGACTAAATTCAATAGCTTCAAATATCGGAGAACATTGTTCTGCTATTGGAAGTAAAACTGCATCTCATTAGCATGTAACCTTTGGAAGATACTAATTTTCAAAAGAAATATATTTTTCCTAGAATTATGGGAAATGTGTGAATTCATCTCGCCGCATTGAATAGACATAGCAAGGTAGTTCTTTATGGTACCGACACCGCTGTGGGAAATATTTAACAACTTTGTTTTTGGTTGTACCCTGAGTATAGTGTAGTTTTATGCTAAATTTACCTAAAAACATATTTGAACATTCCAACACAATCAACTCCCAAGGAACAACTGAACGTTCAGTTAAAAGAAAACTAAAACGAACCCGGGGAAGTATGTCCAAATTACAGACTGTATTCTGTGATCTTGATGAAAACTGGAGGTATTTATTGACAAAATTACTAATATTTAAAATGAGATATTTTGAGTTAGGGAAAAGAGAAAAGAGACCCTTGTGAAATGCCACTGGAATATACCCCTTAAAAGCTTTGATATCTGAGGCTTAAAAAGAGGGTGTAAACATGCCAACGGTTTTTCTATGGAGCAGATTCTGTATTACAGATTATTCTTTATTTCGGCTACTTTTGAGTCCGTTGGGTTATATCTTGTTCAACACCGGGGCACTATATCCGTCTGATCATTACATTATTTGATGTTTAATTATTAGAGATCAAAAGGATTGCAGAACAGATATGACTGGGTCGATATAAATGAGTGGCTGACTGATCTTGGTGTACGATTCAATTTGTTAGCAACCTTCCCAGATAACTCAAGTGGACTAAATGAATCTGACTAGTCTGGCTGAATTTATGGAACAAATGGTTTGTGTGAGGTAGCTGGACTGACGAGGTAATGGAAGTTAACACGTTGACTATTCAAGATGAGCTGGCTCAACTGACTGAGTTGACTAAATTGAGTGAATGAAGAAACGCTCTGTTAATTTACTGATATGACTCGACTGGTTAAATTTATTCTATTGACTAAATTTACTTTACTGACTAAACTGTCTTTGATTGTCTGAACCGAATGAACTAGATAAAATTGCGGAGTAAACATTTTCGTCGAGTTTGTTCAGACGGTTGTATTCTTGCATTTGCCACTTCGAAATATTGCAACCTGACATATCTAAGGATATTCGCTTGTATCTCATTTATTCTTTATATATATATATATATATATAAATTCGCTTGTATCTCATTTATTCTTTATATATATATATAATATATATATTCGCTTGTATCTTATTTATTCTTTATATATATGTATACATATATATATATATATATATATATATATATATATATACACATATATATATACACACACATATATATATATATATATATATATTTCTCTAATTCGGCACTTAGGGGGAAAGTTGTTGTTGAAAAGTCGACCTTAAGGGGAAAAAAAATTCGGGTGAAATATAAGTTTCGCCTTAACGTTTCCACACACTTTTTCTATAGGAATACGTAAACTTACAAGGGCGCCCTCTTAGATTTACATACTAGATGCCATTACTTCAAAGTTGTCAAATTTACGGACACCTAGCTGTTAACACGAACGGATGGCTGGCCATTGAAATAACGTTAATTATATTTTTAGACGTTAGGGCGAATTTATTTTTTATGTATTTTATTATCTTTTTTTCGCCCTATGTACAAGCAGATATAACAATTTCCCCTTAAGGTGGGAATTAGCGTTATATATATATATATATATATATATATATATATATATATATATATATATATATATATATATATATATATTTATATATATATATATATATAAATATATTTATATATATATATATATAGGTCGAAAGTTGTGTTTGGTGTTCGATCACCAAACACAACTTTCGACCTACTTATTCCACGTTCGATCTACCTAACTTCGACCTACATATATATATATATATATATATAGTGAAAGTCCGTGGGTTGGTTTAATTATGGAGCTACAGTTACATGGCTTAAGCCCACGGAACTTGAATGGTAGACGCCCTCAAGAGATATCTCAGACTGAGAAGAATTTTGTGTCATGGAATTTGTGTCGGTAACTATAGTTCTGTAAGTACTTAGGCTTTCACTTACACCGAATACCACCCTTTGACAACCAATGAAGGGGAATCATGCAATGAATAGGGTTACTGTTAGGGTTGGTCGACATTGGAGGGAGTTCTGACTTAGCACACATTTTCGGCTTGGTTTTACTTAATGTAACATTGTCATTGACGACAGTTATTTAACATTATTTGAATTCAAAAGCTGATTCCTTGGGAAATAGTAGCGGACTAGCGTCTAAAGGTTATCTTTGGAGGTCATAGACCAAAAACAGTAGGTTCACGTGCACAGATACCACTAAAGAAAAAGATATTTGCTTTACGTACCCAATTTAGAAAGAAGGTCTGTATCTGTTTGTTTACTCTTTCGAGTAATGTTTGCTTTCTTTTATTGAATACAAAACTGGAATGAACTGGTTCCTTCCGGCACAATCAAAGATACATCTTGATGAGCCTGGCAGCTGAAGTTTTCTTATTTGATATCTTTAGTATGTTGTGTCTAGACATAATCGTAACATAAAAAAAAAATCAAATGCCCTTATATGGAAAATGAAACTAGATCATATCCCTTAATAGTAATGGAAAGTCGATTGGAATGCATTTTGAAGCATGTCTTTTACATCAGACTAATGTCAATATATTACACCAACTTGTAGGCTGTATAATGAATACCATCAAAATTATGTGGTTTTCCATTTTTAAAAACCCACCTTGAAAATTTATGACGTATACCAGTTAGGACGGTGTTACTTATTGTTAATAAGTGCTCTCTGCAACAGGTCATATGCTGTATTAAAAAGTTACAAATCATTGCTCAGAATTATTTACACCCAGGATATACCCGTATGACTAAATTTGTCTCGTACATTATACTTATCAGGGTGGTGTTTATCTTCAAGGTTAGTGGAAAAGTCATGTCACTGTCCTTACTAGCTAATGGGTCGGTCAATTTTGACCTTCTGAAATTGGCAATATTGGATGACTATATAAACGACATTGAACATATATTGGATTCTACTTTTTACACTTATACCACTTTTATGTTGGCAGACGGTTGACACACATCTCATTTAAAACTTTGCATTTATGTACACTTTTACAAACCCTGAAACTAGAAAAGTTAAGTAGATGTCAAGAGAACGAAAGTAATTGGTTGTGTATTATTGTCAGCATGAATAAAGGGCGTCTTTTTTTTTACATTTGATCTAGCTGGACTTGCACTGACCTTGATCTAAAAACTTTGTTCGATTTCATGTTTCTCACTTACTATTTAATGTTGGGATATCATGAACCCTGGGTCAGCCTTCGTCTAAGAACGTACTCATTGAGTCAAAGTGCCTAGGACCTGAATATTTGACTCATTGCTAAATGCCGGCTTTTGCGTTTTAATATATTAGCGTATAGTGCAATTAAAGCACTCAGTGCCAGTGGACGTAAAGGAACCTGTTGGGTATGAGGACGCTGTCTGGAGCCACATGAGTTGTCAGCACTGCTGTAAAACAGTAGAAGCATTTCTACTTTTTGGTGTATACTAATTGGTACATTTTGCTGTTCATATTGCATCACTTATGGATGTCATTGAAACCCTCTTCTTGCTTCGGCTTGATATTTAAGAGTGCTAATTTAATTCAGCTATACCAACAATATCTCATTCTTGTATGACTTTCAACGAAGCATCATACCACACTTTTCAATTTTTATAGCAACATGCTACGTATTCTCAACAGGGTTGGAGTCGAGTCCACCCAATCCTAGTCGGAGTCCGAGTCCCTGATATCCGAGTCCGAGTCCTAAGTCCTGATGTCCGAGTCCCCGGGTCCCTGTGTAAATTGTACAACTAAAATGAAATAGTCTTATTCTAACCTTTATTCCTTTCCCTAATATTATGGCCATAGATCCAAACAATAGGTAAACTTAACAAGGCACAAAATCACTGAATTTCCCCTTATGAACATAGACGGATAAGACACGGATCTACAATATTCAAAAGGGCGGCCGATCAAATAATACAAGAACACAGCAATGCTTCACCGCATGTGCACAACGGGAATAATCAGCTTTTCTAGCTTTCTACAATCTTGGACAAAACTGTTGGAACACCTCCAGCCGTTGTACCGTGTACTATATGATGTCGTGCATGATTTAGGAATCCCTCGTCCCCCAGTACAGTGTTGCGCACGATTTACGAAACCCCCGTCCCCCCAGTACAATGTTGTGTCCAAACTAAAGCGGTGCATCTCCAATTGACATTATTACCTCCAACATTGTACGGGGGAGCGGGGGTGCAGGGGTGTTCCAACGAGTTTTGTCCAAGATTGTAGAGTTCTATGTTACCGTAGATAAAATTGCATTATTTACTACTGCCGTGTTTCCTCGTGTTTATACGAAGGCAAAACCGCAGGCTAACACAGTGATTTATAAGCACTGTGTTCTCATGTACCCCGGGTTCGGTTGACTGGGTTGAGACGGAAGTCAAAATGTGTCACGGGAATTTTTCTCTCGGTTATCTCCAAATTGTTAGCGAAGGTAAATCATTATTTACAGGCTACAGCGGGAAATGAAAACAACATTGACTGGTAGAAATTAGGCTACACGTACTCATGACAACTCAAGGCACAAGCCTATGCTCCTAGAATGCTGCTTTAACGGCCTAGCATAAGTGCAATATCTGAAATTTGCCCTCATCTTTTCCAACACTGTCGATGTACCCAGCTTCATCGGCCAAATTGATCTTGGTCTTGCATTGCTCTTGCCTGCAAGCAACATCAATGCTACATACTGTAAACTGTTTGCGGCCAATCTTTAAAGTCCCCTAATTGTGTGGTCACACGAACCTCGCGCTCGGGGTAACACCGTGTTACCCTGAGCGCGAGTAACTTGAGAACACGGGTTTGCTCGGTGTCGGTGTTAAAATTTCGATCCACCTCCGAACGGAGGGCTCTGCGGTCTTAAACACCGTGTTTGTGTAATCAACCATAGAACACAGGTACAGAGCTGTGTGACCTCCACTTCCTAACAGCGATGTACACACTAAACAGACTGGTATTGCAGTAAATAAACTACCGCTAGTTACTGCATGCGTGGCGAAACTTGCTTGAGATTCATTACTACGATTTTCCTTGGAGAGGGCAAATTATTCGAGATGGATTTTTCATAAATTTTTGCTTACTTCTAAATGCAGGTCCAAAGACAGGGTACTGAAAGGGCGAGATAGTTTCCAGCCCGGGCGAAATATGTTCTAGAGGCCTAGAACTTGTCGGTACTAAAATGCATTATAAGGCAATGGTACTAATTTTTAATATTCTAGGGGGCGAAAGATTTTCAGAGGGACTCCGCCGGTGCCTCTCGATCCCCCCTGGCTAAGGGCTTGTCTAAAAGATATATTTGTCGAAAGAAAATAACAGTGTTAGTCAAGTTCGACCTGTAATTTCGTACAGTACAGGTTAAGGCATATTTGTGACATTTGACGGGAATTTTTCTCAAGGTTATTTCCAGATTTTTAGCGAAGGTTAACTGTTAATTACATGCCTCAGCGGATATCCCTACAACTTTGAAGTAAGTATCATGTAGCGGCTGATGTTGAGTTTTGCCTTTCGTTTGATGCCGCTAATCCGAAGAAATAAACTGAGCCGCGAACTGAAACAAAGACTGCTACTTTGGGCTCAAAGAAATCACTGTCAAATAAGAAATGTTTACGGTATATAGCATTGATGCTTAAAAGCAAGAGCAATGCAAGACCAAGATCAATTTGGATGAAGCATGGGTACATCGACAGTATTTGAAACGATGAGGGCAAATTTCAGACATTGCACTTAGGCTAGGCCCATAAAGCAGTCTTCTAGTAGCATAGGCTTGTCAGTGCCTTAGGTTGACAGTAAGTGTAGCCTTATTTCTACCAGTCAATGGTGTTTTCATTTCCCGCTGTAGCCTATAAATAATGATTAACCTTCGCTAACAATTGGAGATAACCAAGACAAAAATTTCCGCGAAACCGTCACAACCCAATCAACTGAACCGGGGTACAAGAGAACACACGCTAGAAATCGCGGTGTTGACCTCCGGTTTTGCCTTGGTATATTAACACGGGGTAACACCAGGTGACACGGGGTAAGTGAGACCATGTCTTGATGAGATCCGCCTGGAGCCGTGTCTGGTACATAAAAGACGGCAGTAGTTACCTGAACGCACCCCTACCCCATCCCCCGAAACCCATATAACTTCACTCCCACATCTGAAGTGGTTTGGAAAAATTCCAGAATAGTTTCGCAAAATTTGGTCTTTGCTGTTCTTTTCCCATATTAACTCCAAAATTTTCCTTGGTTATTGAAAATCTCATGGACTAGGGGTACCCTTGGGTTTGGACGCCAATATCTTATTTCAACCCCGCCTGGTAAACGTTTTTGGATAAAAGTAACATTAAATCATGCTCAGACCTGAAGGTAAATTATCCAAATATTTGATCACTGAATGCTCACTACAGGTTCACAAGTGCAATCCCATGGACGTTGTGTTTAACATTTTGTGCTGGATCCGTGCTATCTTCAAACTAGTCTTGGAGGCCTGGGATTGAGTCGATATATTCCGAGTGTTCACTGTTCATACTACATACTGACTAATGAACTGTACGTAACATGATGCAAAGATATTGCACGTAATGATATTCTCAGAAAAGATTTTTTCGTGCAGGTCCGACTTGAGTTTTACGGTCGCGGGAAAAAAATAGTCGGTTTAGTACCCGGTCTCGTCCCGAGTCCCCGAGTCATGTCGGTCCAGTCCGAGTCTGAGTCCAAGTCCTGAGCACCGAGTCCGAGTCCGAGTCACGAGTCACGGCAATCAGGACTCGAGACCGGTATCGAGTCATCCAGCCCTGATGTCCACTATTTGTAAATACCCTCGGAGCTTCCGGTGCTACTCTCTTTTTACTCCATTTGGTGCTGCTCTGAACTTTCGACAGACCCCTAGACACCGCACATTCTGGAGGAAGGCTAACCATTTCAAAATGAGGCCTAAAGGCAAAATCAGAGAATCCTTGCTAGATGATTCGAGACCGGTCCCGAGTCCCGATTGTCGTGACTCCTGACTCGGCGCTCAGGACTAGGACTCGCCCGACATGACTCGGGGAGTCGGGCCGAGACCGGGTACAAAACTGACTATTTCTCCCAAGACCGTAAACTTCAGGTCGGAACTGCGCGAAAAAAAATCTTTGCTGAAAAAATTATTACGTACACTACGTGTGCTTACAATATTGTTGTTACATGTTATGTACAGTGCATTAGTCAGCGTGCAGTATAAACAGTGAACACTAGGAATATATCGACTCCTGCAAGGCTAGTTTGAAGATAGCACGGATCTAGCACAAAATGTTACACGCAACGTCCATCATAGTTACCTTACGCTGGAGTTTCCTTGACCACGGAGGCGGACCTCCCAGGGTGTGGGTATCTGTTCTATTCAGCCAGTCTAGAACGGGACCACGCATGGTCAGTTAAGTTGTCCTTAGGAGGACGTATGGTGTCCTTCTGGGACGTAGCTTCTTAGGGGAACAAAACTCCTTTGGGAGAAGTGTTTGGTTGTGCACCTTGGCTCTTCGCAAGAGAGTCGAAGGGACTTTTGAAATAGTACGCAACGTCCAGGGCCCTGGTACTCAAGCTTTTGCTTCAGACTTGGGGCAATTTTCCGAAACCTACAGGCTGATTAACTTTTTATAATGGCAAATCATTTATTGCAACATCATAATCATATCAGACTATCATTTAAGCATTCATCATTTACCATATGCTCCTCTTGCAAAGCTCTTGGTATCTGAAATACTACTTAGGACAACTCCGTCAAAGTTTGAAGAAGTCAATCCCAGGGGTTATTTTCAGAAAAAAATACCACTAGTCCATGAGATTTTGGCAATAACCAAGGCAAATTAAGAGGTTTCTGTCGAGAAATCGCAGCAAAAAAAAAAAAAAAAACAATTTTGTGAACTCTCATGGAATTTCCCCAAACCAGTTCCAATGGGGAGTGAACTTGAGTTATGTGGGTCATCGGGGATGCGGTGGGGGTGCGTTCAGGTAACGACTGCCGCCTTTTATATACCAGGCACGGCTGAGCTCAGGGGACTTTAGCCCCTTCTCTTCATAGCTATGCATCTTAAAGTGGCAATTGTTTGGTGTTGGAACTGTCAGTAGTAAATAATTCAATTTCATATACGGTAACATGAAACTCTGGAAAGCTGGAAAAGCTGATTAATGTTTTTCTCGTTGTGCTCTACGCGTGCGGTGAAGCATTGCTATGCTCTTCTCTTATTTGGTCGGCCCCCTTTTTGGAAATTGTAGATCCTTGTCTTATCCGTCTATGTTCATAAGAGGAAATTCAGCGTTTTTTTTTTTGTTAAAGTTTACTTATTGTTTGGATGTATGGCCATCTTTAATATTCGGGGAAGGAATAAAGGCTAGAATAATACTGTTTCATTGTAGTTCTCATCCTCTTGCACTCAAAACAAGTTTAATTTTCACAGGGACTCGAAGACTCGGACTCGGGCCGTAGGACTCATACTCGGATACCAGGGACAAGGACTCAGACTCTGATTGGGTGGACTCGACTCCAGCCCTGGTGGACATAAAGCCGAAAATTTGTCTACGCTATCTGTAAATGACGTTGAATGCGCACTCAATTGATGATCACAAGTATTGCAATTTGACCTTTAGGCCCAATCCAGATTTGTCTGAGCGGGGTAACAAATAAAATCAAGTCAGATTCAGTGGTGCTAATATTTTTAAAAAGTGTATGACTGGGAAGAGGGTGGTTTGGCGTTGACTTTACTTGGGCGGAGCGTCACTATCTAATGGCTCGTATAGCGTAACAAGAATATTTTTTGCCAAAAAAGCCCCCAAGATTGCCTTGAGTGGCAAGTTACCAGGCTGCGAGAGTTATATCTTGATACCGTATTTTTTATTCTAAAATTGGAAATGCACAGTTCAAGCATGAAAAGGCAAACAAGAGGAAACTAATTAATATTCAGCCTGTATATGTTTCTATCAAAGGGATATGGTCTCTTACGATTTCGTCAGTTCATTTCAACTGACCTGCCTATGCTCCCCTCACCTCCACTGGGTTGCATACGTCAAGCTATATGGCCCATTGATTTGACTGCAGTGAGCATGTTTGTGGGTGAGTGGGGGACTCAGGCCCGTAGTCAAGGGGGGCCAAGGGGGGATAGCCCCCCTTGGAAAATTTTTCGCCCCCTAGAAGATCAAAAATAACCATTGCCGAAATTCATTTAAGTATGTTTCGCCCCCTCTGAAAAATTTTTCGCCCCCCATAGAAGCTTTTTCGTCCCCCTTCAGCACCTTGTCTGGCTACGGGCCTGGGTGGACTATCAGATTATGGTACGGTTTGCACACAGGGATGTAGCAGAGGAATCGATGATGATATGTAAGGGCTGAAATTAAAGGTGGGTTTCAAGCTAAAGAATTCCAATTGCCGTAGTTTATACAGATCAGTCTAGAGACTTCCATTAAACCTACATGTAGCCAGACACCTCACTTCTGGCACACTCTTTTTGCTTCGAAAACTGAATTGTTAGGTTGTCGGCACAATTGTTTTGTTGGGAAATTTGTATCCCAGATGCGCCCTCTTCACAAGCGTTGTTTACTAGTCACCCTTACAGCCTGTCCACATAGGATGCGTTGCGTTTCGTATACGTCACGTCACGTTTTGTTTTTCCGCATCTTTCCGGATACCTCAAGACGCATGTCTCACTATACAGGATGCGATCACACTACGTCAATTTCGATGCGTCACTTCGAGGTGCAGTGTGTAGTTTCCAATGACAAATATGCTGATTGACGAATAAAGTGTATGTAGGTCATAGAAAGATTCACAGTAAATATTAAACAACTGCCTGCTGGGGGAGAACCCCCTCCTCAGTTTCCCGAATGAGACACTTGAATTTGAATGAAACATACTATAGTACACCTCAATGAAAAACGAAAACAACACACTGAACAAGAGTTTCATCACAAGATCTTAAACAGTATAGGCCTATTTATAATGGAACGTATGACCCTCATGAAGGAAGTGCCGGTAATTTATATATCTGCATTATATACAGTGGCGTAGCTAAATATTTCGTTTTTTTAAGGCAGGTCTCTGGGGCTGAAGATTTTTGTGGGGTGTTCCCGATTACTATCTAAGCGGAGCGCCACCATGAGTTGGCGCAAAGCGTACCAAGAAAATTTGAGATTTTAATGCATCCTAGATCGTCGGAAATGGCACTTGCCAGGCTTGATAGCAGCCATCAAGATGAGCAATTTTTGTGAAAAAATGTAAAGTTTGATTTTATTTTATTTTCCAACACATTTCTGTGAGGACGGATTAGCTCAGCTTGGGGTCCGAGGATTGCGAGTTTGAATCCCGTTTGCTATCTAAGCGGAGCATGTCAAGTATAATTTTAGATTTCAGTACATCCTAGATCGTCGCCCTTGCCAATGGCCATGCTTGATAGCAGCCATAAAGGTGTGCATTTTTTGTGAAAAGTGTAAAGTTTGAGTTGATTTATTCTCAAACATATTAAGTTTGTCACAATCTATCCGAATTTGTACAAAATTATTCACAGTGGATTTCAGTCAGTGCCATACCCAGGATTTTTCTCACGGGGGGGCCCGGGGGGGGGGGGGAAGGCATGACATGCAGTATGTTGCGTGATCGCCGGCCTGGGGGAGGGGCCTAAGAGGAAGGAGTGTTTTTTTTTGAAGACTTAGTTGTCCTTACATGCAATCTGGTGCCACATATGTAACCTTTTGAAGTAAAATTTGTGTTAAAAAAATTATGTATTTTTAGGAACTAAAAACAAATCGGCATCAGTGAGGAGGGTGGTCCAATGGCCTCCCGCTGATTACGCCATTGATTTCAGTAGACTGATTGGAATGGAGATTTTCCACAGCCATAGTTTATCATTATCAAGTTAAGTAGCCCAGTCGAGTGAAAGTTTTTGGCCCAGATCGCCAGTGGGGTCGCTTGTGGGCGCAACGATTGAGGGGAGGGGTTCGATCCCTCTAAGCCTCCCGCAGCTACTCCACTGATTATGTACACTGCATTTTATACTTATATCTTCTCATGTACCACGAAATGTCCCTGTGCAGCCATATCTAGAGTCCAGACTACCCCTGCTCACCACCCTACCAATGAGTACAACTGTTTTCCACTATCGAAGTCGCTAATATCGCGAGAGTGGTGGGTACGCAAAGAATCATCCGCGTATATATTCCCAATGTTGTTAAAAAAGTCTGCAAAAATGAGCTTTTCTACCCATTTTACAAGCGTTTTATTGTGATTTTGAGCTCAAATATAGCACATTTTGCATTCAGATACCGTTAAATTGCATTTCATGAAAGGAAAACATGAAACATGAAACATGAAAGAAATCCAATGTGACCCATGCTGACGTACGTCAACTCTGTTTCCAAACGAACATGGATTTTGCCAAAAATTGACGTATCCGGAAGGATACGTCAACTTTTTTTCCGCATCGATCATGACGCGACGCAACCCGTGTTGCGTGGCCGGCTTCATTGATTTACGTGCAAAGTGATAAAAGTGACGAGACGTGTCGTATACGCGACGCAAGGCAACGCATCCTCTATGGACACGCCTTTAGGAGCGGAAACGGTTGCAGAAATGAGGTACACTCGAAAGGAAGACGCTCTCATGTAAAGAGTACTAAAGGCACATCTGCGGGTGCAAGGCTTGTTCCGTCCGAAAGATGTACAAAAAACGAGTGGATATAGTCCGATTTAAATTTAATGAGCAGAGCAATAAACGCAAGAAATTTCGATAGTTTGCAACAATTCTTAGTAGAAAATATTATAAAATCACTCTTTTAAAAATGACAACCACCCTACCTCCAGCCACAGCTTTCTCGCCTACACCAATTTTCCCAACGGCAGAGACAGTGGAGACGTAGGGGGAGGGGCGACAGGGGCCTTAGCCCTGCACTTTTTCTGCCGTGGGCATTTTGGGTCGCCTTAAACTGGGATTATAGGCTTTTGGTTCCTTGACACATATTGGGCCGCTTCGACGATTAGCCCAACCCCCCCCCCCCCCCACTTCAAAATTGGCTCCGCGGTCCCTGCAACGGACCTATTTGTCAGTTCCTGCCTTCCCGCCAATACAAACAAAGAAAGGAAACAAATGCAGTGACAAGGTTGGCATACATACAGTAACAATACATAACCAGTATATGAACAATCGCGCACTGCCATTCAGACCCAGGGCCTATATCATAAAACACAACAACATTGTATAAAAGGCAGCGTAAAAATTGATGATTTATAAATTACTTCCTGTTCTTAGTGTACACTTTTCCACACGAGGCACGCGGACTCGGGGCTTGTTACTCGGACTCGGTCATTCATTCGGTACTTGAACGTCGCCGGGACTAGACGGGGTTGAAAAATTCTCTACTCTTCATAAAAGAAGGGTGGATCAACGGAGGACGTGATTCATTCCGTAGCTAACGTCGATGGCATAAGACGTTTTGGAGAAGCCTGCATGTCATAAAGACTATATTTATCAAACATTACTCGTAGCTGAACGTCGATGAGACTGCAAACTCTCACTTACAGCCAGTGAATTTTGACAGGTTTGAGTGCATTTGTACATTTCAACCACAAATATCACCAGCGTTCATTATCCTTCCACTATAAGAACCTTGATTTCCCAAGAGGATCTCCAGTCAACTGAAGAAGCTTTGAAATACTGCACCTTCTTCAGATTGGTAGAGCTGCATATAATCAGCTCAATTACAAAAGTCCACGTTTATTTCTTTAGTGGAGGGGTCAGTTACCAATGTTTGTCCTCTGTTAGGCGTCTTTGTCTTCCTCGAATATTCTCTGTAAAAATGAAGAGTAACAAACCAGTCCAACATTGCAAATACAACTCTGACCGGCTCCGACGTTTGAGAAAATGCGTAACACAATATAAAGAGCGAAGTAAACAGAGCGAAAATATTTGGAGATGCAAAAAAACTAGGGAATGCAAACACACCTCAGGACTACATAACACAGTTTCTCCGAATAGGCAACCTTTTAAGGACATTAGCAACTTAATCGATGTTGAGGATATGGAGGTTGATCCTGTGGAACAATACAACATTTCAAACGTCAGCCCACCGGCTGTCGAGCTTAGTACGGAAGGACCTATGGAATGTGAGGAGATGAATATTGAAAGTAGCCAAAGGCCCAATATTACACTTAATTTCTATTTTGGCAAATGAGATCAGCTGAAGTGATTTATTGTCAAGCACTTTTACTACATTTTGGAACACTTCGTTTTCAAAAAGATTTTATATCTAGACTGCTACAAGGGTACTTTTTATCCTTTGGGCTTACTGAATTGCGTTTCTATTCTGATACGACAATTGTAGAAAATTATCCTTAGCCCTTCATGTGATTCTGTAGGTCACCTCCAACTTCCAAGTATAATACAATTGGAAATGGCAGCCAAGCAGAAATCAACTTATGATGGAATCGGAAAAAAGGTGTTCAAATCAAAGCAGATGAAGCAAATCGTTACAGCCTTCAACTCCTGACACCATATTGACTGAGCCAGGATACCATCTGTATAGAGCTGCATGGAAAAACAAGAAATGGTGCAATAATGTTTCCATCAGACAGACTTTCTGCTCCCTCGATCGTAAATTTATGAGGAAAATTGGCCGACTGTTTTACGTACAAAGAGAAATTAGTGTTATAGACATTTTATTTATCTATATACCACCAAATGCTGGCAGTAAGATTGCTCTTGGCAAAATTGAAGATGTGGGTCACAAGTTTCAGAGGGCGTTATTATCGTATTGGGGGACTTCAACCAACGGGTCTTAAAAGATCTTCATCCAAACGTAACTGTCGCTACGAGGGGGATCATAACCTCGACCAATGTTTCACATCAAGAAGGACCAATATCGGTGCTCTTTGCTGCCACCCTTTGGTACATCAGATCATTTGACAATTCACTTAAAGCCATGTTACGTTATCAAGTTCAAAAACGGTAAGCCTGTTGTTAAATCCCGCCTCATGGATGATGATCCAGATACGAGTGCTAGACTACTCATGTCGCTAGAGGACCCATTGGCCATATGCTACACCTCATGCAGCTCTCTCCACAAGTCCCCAGAGTTGTTATCTGTACTGCAATCTCTTGAGCAAACAAGCTTCCAAGGCACTATTGACCACAACTCTCTTATCAACCAGTAGAACTACTTTGCTTGCGAGGTATACTTCTGAGACTATTGTTGAAGATTAGACATGCACCACTGCACAACCTCTTTAGTGCAGAAAAGAGGGGAGAGCCAGGTGTGAGAGGATGACTCATGCTCTAATAAACTAAGTCAGAAAACCCTCCTAGACAGACGTGGCGGGATTTTGAGTTCTCAGAAGGTGCATTATATTAGTAATGGCAAAATTAGCCGCTTGCGTCACGTGCTGGAGACAACAGACTGGAAGACGTTAATTGAGCATGATAGCATCCACTAAACAGTTACAGTGGTATCCAGCTGTTTACAGTTCTGTATTGATTCGTTAGTACCAGTTAAACGATTTAGAGTCTATCCTACCACTCTGCCATGGATGACTAATCGGGTTAAAAATCTCCTGAAAGAGAAACATATGAGGGAATCAACAAGGATTTGAAAGCTATAAACGCTATAATCACATCTGAGATTCAAACAGCCAAACGTCGTTACAAGGACTCCGAAACCGAAGGAAATGTGGAGAGGTGTAAAACTCATGATGGGGTATGCTGAATCGGAAGCTGATGATTTGAATGGATTTTCTTTCGGTTTGAAAGACCAAGGCAAGCCTTTGACTTACCCAAATGTTGACGGCAGCTTAGAACCACCGTTCACCTTAGATAATGCCATCACTGTCCTCAATAAAACCGTCCCATTCATGTGGACCAGAAAACATACCCGTAGCGTGTTTGAAGGTTAGGGCCGGGGGCACAGGTCCCTCACTTCCGCAGTCAGTGGGAAAAATCACTTAGTCGGGGGATTTAAGAGTCACGGGGAGAGAAAAAGATTGAAAGGACACACTGAGTACTCAAAACTTAGAATTAGCCTACAGAATGAGATTATGAGAGCATTTTGTCATTATCTGGTCATTTACCAAAGGATCCAGTTTTTCCGATCCCCCGTCAAAAAGTAAGCAGACAGGAGGCTAGTATGAGGTACAGCAAGATAAGTTTTTAGAGTACCTTCTTCTCCACTGGCGGAAATAATTTACTACGCCTCATGCGTCAGCGCCTCGTGCAGTCTTTGAACCCTAACACCGCCTTAACCCAACAACATGTTTTCCTTGCGTAATTAATTACGTTAATGCACCCAAAATAGCCTTCTGGGCACACCACCATTAGCTTCTCCAATGACTTACACACTATTTTATCTCGGTTACATGCCCCCCACAGCCTTGTCAGAGTTCATAGTCCACACAAACCACCCCTCAATTGGAAGCTTACAAATTGGCCTATCATTGCACTACAAATTTACTAAAGTATGACCGTTTTGATTTTGAGCTATAAGGGGATGAGGTTTAGAGGGTATACACCTACCCATATTAAACCGCAAGGTGAAGGAAATCACCAATTTCGTCTTTACGGCGGTCTTATTACCGTATATTTTAGGAGTTTCCGGGGGTTTCTCCCCTGGATACCCACCGGGGATCTGCCCCAGGCCCTAGCTACGTTGAACTTGTGACACTCCTTCATGTCAGTCGGGAGAATCACGGATTGTGCTCCCACCTCCGAAATCCTGCACACGCTACTGTAACATATTGGATTGGTTATTGAAATATTGCCATTCTGAATTTGCCCAAATCATCCATATGTTATTACCACGGTTCCTCAAAAATGGTTATACACCAAAAGATTGGAGCAAGAGTAAAAATATTCTCTAACTCAAAGTTTCTCGTCTATCTGTGAATAGGGACTACCGTCCAATTGCTCTTACGAGTGTCTTTCCGAAGTGCTATGAAAAACTTATTTGTTACTGAACTTCTAAATTGCATGCCTTTCCTCGTAAGTATTTATTTGCATACCGTAGTAATAGATCAAGAGTGATGTGTTTGTGACTAATACAGGGGTCTCACAGGGTTGTTACCTTTCCCCTTTACTGTTTTCAATTTATACAGACTCACTGTCTTCAGGTTATGATAATGTTTACGTTTTAAAGTATGCAGATGACACAGCAATTGTCAGGTTATGCAATGATAATTATTCTCAATGTATTGATAACTGCAACTTTGTCATTGAAGAAACAATTAGCTGGTGTGACAGACATTTCTTGTTTATTAACGGTACGAAGACTGAAGAAATGATAGTCACGTGGATTTCCGTACAGTTCGGAGTCATGATCCTATTACTATTGATAGTTGTGCCATTGAGGTTGGGTCTGATTTCAAGTATCTCGGACTTACTTTCAGTTATACTTTTACTTGGGATACTCACATTACAAACACTTTAGCAAAAGCTAGGCAGAGGCTTTACTGTATTAGGAAGCGTGCCGGATTTGGTCTGGTTTTTGACAAACAACTTTGGCTTTTTCAGCCAATGCTTTTTTCTTACATTGTTTATTGTGCTCCAGTGTGGTTATCTTCCTGTTTCAATGGTCAATTAGAACTCATGAATAAATATTTTAAGAAGTACACATCAGTCGCTGGTGATTATATCGATCATGTTTGTTTTCAGTATGCATCTGGCATTATCGGTGATCCTGATCATACTCTGCACAGATTTTACTCCAAGCTAAGGAGATTTTACACCCTGCCTCGTGTGTGGACAGAACGTTTTAGGAACTCATTTTTACCTAGAATTATTAAGCTTTTCAAATCGTAATATTCAAAGATGACTTTTTTACCCACTTTTACAGGAACTTATTTTTAGGCTTTGTAATTTATTATACATTGTTGACTTTTTCACTCTTATACGAGATGCTTGTTATCCATTTTTATTATATTCTCAGTCTATGTTGATTATCAATAAATTTGAACATGAACTTGGTCAACATCGATAAAAATTGCATGTAAAAAAGTAAAATTGTATGTCGAGAAATAATCCAAGAGAGGAACTTTTTTCTGACTGGAAATTTTCTGTGACCATGGCCAGGGGAAAAAATTTGATAGATTTGCTTTGTGATTAGTCGTATCCCAGCCAACATCTAAAACCTAGCTGGGGCCCAGCTGGGTTTTAGATGGGAAAACTGGGCTTAGGTGGGCTGACGGATGAAATTGGGATATTGGTGTTTTGAACAAGCCAGACTTGCTAATGGCACGATGAGAATGTGGAAAAAGATTTTTTCGTTATTTCTGTAATCTTTTGTCCGAAATTGTTTTCAGTTTTATCCGGGTTTTAGCTGGGTTTTTGCTGGCCTTCCCTACATTTTGGAGCCCGGCAATAGCCCAGTTGGTGCCCAACTGGGCACGTTTGCAATTAAATGCCCTCAATTAAAATTTTTTTGCTGTTTCAGACAACGTTGAAAGTTTTCTTGAAAATAAAATAGCAAGACAAAATAATCCAAGTTTTGTAATTGGGCTAGAGCTGGGATATTGATGGGTTTCCCAAACCAGAGGAGCCCAAACAGGACCGGGTCGGGGCCCAGCTGGGGAAACACATTCATGTATGAATGCTATTTCACTCTTTTAAAATTCGTTTTGTTAACTTTTCAAAACATAATTTCATTGAGGTGATTAACTCTTTTTGCTTCAGAAAATGTATGTCCTAGGTATTTTATCATAAATCTTTTTTTTTTTAACTAAACATGTGGAATTTTTGGCAAAGATTTATTTGAGAAAAGTTTATGTTTAAAATGATGTAAAATTATATTGGAACACCAGGTTTATATACCTTTGATCTTAATGGAACATTCCAAATTTCTCAGAGGAAATTTGTGTTTATCACTTAATGCAGGTCTAATTGAAGTAAAGTGAAGCTGGCAATGGTGAATTCTTGCAGAAAACCATGTTTCTCAATTGTTCAATACAACATTAAGAAGGAGAAATTGAAATATCATGAGGAAAATTGCATTCTCAATCGTTAATAATAACAAACAAGTGTCACTGAATATATATAATAGCTAAACCAATCTATTTACTTAAATAAGAACTTTCCAGCAATATCCTTCTACCTTTGAAAGTGGCTGGCATTAGCAATGCCGGTAGCTTTTAAGGCTTGTAGAAGGAAAGTTACCTCAGATTTTCTATTGCTAAGCCATTTGGACCCCCAAGTGGGACCGACCTCAGCTGGGGTAGCCCAGTTGGGGCCCACATGGGAACACCTGACAAACACGGATTTGCCCCAGCACTGGCCCAGCATGTAGCCCAGATGGTCCCCGACTCCAGCCCAGATGGGCTAGCCCAGTTGGGGCCCAACCGGGAACACCTGACAAACACAGATTGGCCGCTGCTGGGACCCAGAATGTAGCCCAGCAGGGACCCAGTTGGGGCCCACCTGGGAATGTTGGCTGGGATTAGTTTACTGTTTACTTCAAATTATATAAAAATAGCTGTTGTATATTGCATAATCATGTAAATAATTGAAAAGGAGTAAAATGTTTATGTTTAAAGCTTGTGGGAAGGAATATGTAACATGTTCTATCACTGGAAGACTATTTCATATTTTATTTGAAAGATTTGTTGAAAGATTCTTCAAATTAACAAGTTGACCAATTCAAATATTATGTTCTAAGTAAATTAATATTTTTTGTCATTTCAAAACTTAGACTTGCATTATTTGGCAGGTCCCATAATTTTGAAATCGGAGAGAGAAATATTTGTGTTTCATAAAAAAACACTATTTTCTACTTTTCCTGGAGGAAAAAGAGAAATCCTGACTTTTTCAAGAAAAGCAGAGTTCAGATTTTGACTTCATAAACTCACAATTTCAACCCTTAGAACTGCATTTCCGACTCTATCGTTAAGGTAAAATTCAAAATTTCGACTTTTTAGCTAGAAATGCTTACTTTTTAAGCTCGAAATACCTGGTTTTTTAAGATAGCAAGAAAAACAATTTTTTCTGTTGGAGTGAAAGATTTTTCTCCCAAACCGTACCCCCCTTCGTGGTTTGCGATATCATCGTGGTTTGCGATATCATCTTGTTGTGCGCCTCCTCCAGGCCTAAAGTGGTTAGTCACATAAGAATGATATAAGGACTGCGGAGATAACGATGCTGAGTCATGTCGATAACGGCTCCTTGCTAGTACCTACGTCAAACACTTAAAGTTGGTAATTCCAATATGAACAGTACCAAAGTCGCCATTTGCTTTCTCCCTTGAAAAATTCCAAAGAAAAGTCAAAATTCCCTTCATATGAAGAAGAAATTTCGAGTTTTTTAACTTCAGTAATGAGTTTTGAAAAGGTTAGAGGGTCGATTTAATAAAGTCAAATGTTTGACTTTTTGCCTAGAAAAAGTCGAAATTTTGAGTCTCTTGGAAATGTCAAAATAGTATATTTTAAAAAATTAAAAATGGAAATATCTGACTTTATTAACTCAAAGAAGTCAACAGTTTCGGGTCACAGAATTGCTTAATCTAAGTATCAACACCTTTGAAATTATAAAAATGTTTTTTGCTTTCCAATGAAATCTCGTTGAAATGAATGCTAAAAACAAGCCACAATAAAGTGTCTTAGTAAAGTTCAGTCGAATGAAACGCAGCAAACATTCCTTGACGTTTACCCACTACCAAGCAGACTATAAGTATCAACTTTGGACTTTGGTAGGGTTAAAATATTTTTCACGACAAAATTGACCAGTTAGAGCGGAAAGGTACCGTACTCAACACTGCAGCAGAACCAGATCGTTTGATTTCAAATGCAAAGCCCAAAGGCTGATGTTGCCCTTTGTCTCTGCACAGGTACTTTGTTGGAAATGTGTATGTTTCATACCCTGCACTAAGGCTAGTTATAACGAAGATGAGTGTCACAATTGACCTTATGACCTTATGTGAGGGCTCCCTCTTATTTTCGTTAACGATGCACATCGTGCTGAGTGTTTTTCTGCGTAATTTGCATGTACATCTGGAGAACACGAGTATAACACTCCCAAGGACATTATCGCTTGGGCCTAGGCAAGTTTGCTAGTGTTTTTGGTTAACCAAGGAAATACTGTGAGTCGTGTGGTTAAGAGAGCTAGTTACTTGGTTTGCAGAATGTAAGTCGCAAGGGCGTGGAATACTAGCCACCTTGAAGTAAACCTGTATCCAGGAAGTGGCAAATCGGGCCACACGATGTCGCAGCGTTGGGTACTAATTAAGAGTCAGTGCCCGGAAGAGACGTAGCATTAACTTCAACTTAAAACTTACAACTCCAAATTAAAATATCCTTGACGAAGTCGAGTACCAAAAGAGCTACGATGAAGAAGCGTAACAAGACTTGAGAAAAGAAGGTGTGGAAAGAAAGGTGAAAGTATGATTCGAACAAAGAACACTTGAAGAATACTAACGCGGTATAGATTACAGTGTCGCGACTCCATGTCCTAACCGATAGCGCTGCCAGCCAAGCTACCGGCAAACGGTTTTAAATATTATAAGTACACACTTACTCCATTGCGTATATACATGTCTATACGTGTAGTATATCTCTACGTATTCATACATCCCTGCGGGTATAGCCCTAACCTTATCTCTATGTGTACCACGTATATAACCCTACCTGTCCGTATACCTGCCACGTATATAACCTATCCATACAAGGTTACGTCACTTCCGGGCACTGATTGTAATTAAGAGCCCAGCGTTGTTCTGTGATTTAAAGTGTTGTATTTGTCCGACTGTATTAATAGTTGAGATGGTGTGTTCTACATTTATGGAATCATTCAGTGTGAGTATCACTTTGTTGCTTATATTTAAGGTAGGCTACTTTGGGGGTTGAACCATTGAAAGCCTTGAAAAGAAACGTTAAAGATTGCTTCTGTATTGCCTTTAAAGATGTGGTAAAGTAACGACCACTATTAATGGATGAAACTGGGAAGTTTGAGCCTTTTAATCGTACATAATGTTCATATGAATATTATAGGGATAAAGTTTGAGTTTCAGCTTCGTTTATTGGCTCTATAGTGGCTCAAGTTGACAGCCCAATGCAAGGTCGGGGATTCCGGTACTACTAGCAACTACGCAAACCAAAGACGCACAAAAATGGAACAAAACGGATGTTAGTACGATGTTTAATTGAAAAGAAACGGATATTCAGTTAAATGGCTAGAATTTAGTTTAGAGCTGGCTATAGGATCTTAGTTTAGAAAGGCAGTGTATTAGATTAATTTAAGTTACCGTGCGCACGAGGGATTCAGTATAATTCACTTTGTTATGTAACGATATCTTTTCATTTTTTTTTTCAAAGTTTTACAAGCAAAACAGAAGACTTTTTTTTTGCATTTAATATAGTATATGCCGTTCAAGAAAATGGAACCGTTGTGTGTTGGCTCATGATTTCTTCCTTGTCTGCTACGAGGCGTATCGTGTCAACGCTTGTGGAAATTGTTGATTATTACGAACCTGCACGTTGCACCATTACAGGGTGCCTCGTGACAATGAGTTTGATAAACTTATAAAGGTGGTAAGTATGTAATTACATGTAAAATCAGGCTAGGTGAGTCCCCAAATGGGAATTTACTATTCACAGTAAAGCCTCTTAAAATTTCTTTACTAAGAAAAAGTTTTAGTTTTGCTGGAGGTTAAAGGTCATTTGAGGTCATCAGAGGTTTACCTACGAAAACATTGTAAATATAATATCTCAAGACAGCAATGACTGACACTTTTCATATTCGGTATAAAGATTTGCATTGGTGAGAGAAAGAATCTTATTGATTTTAGTGGAGTTCAAAGGTCATTTGAGGTCCCCAGAGGTTAAACTTCGAAAAACCTTGTAAATGGCTTGTAAACACAATATCTCAAGGCAGCAATGATGGACGCTTTTCATATTGATTTATGGATTTGTCATGTTGAGAGGGAGAACCCTGTTGTTTTTTATGACGGTCAAAGGTCATTTGAGGTCACCAGTGGTAAAAACCCAAAATGTTGTAAACATGATATCTCAAGATAACAGTGACGGACACTTTTGTTATGTCAAGTTAAGGGAAAGAACTTGTTTTTGGTGGAGGTCAAAGGTCAGTTTAGGTCACCAGAGGTCAAAAATGGAAAACCTTGTAAACACGATATCTCGAGATAACAATGACCGACACCTTTTATATTTTGTATATAGATTTGTTATGTTGAGTAAAAGAATCCTATTGTTTTTAGTGGAGATCAAAGGTCGTTTGACGTCACCAGAGGTAAAAAACTGAAAGCCTCGTTATCATGATATGTGAAGATGGAAATAACAGACACTTTTCATATTTGGTATATAGATTTGTCATGGTAAGAGGAATTCTATTGTTCTTGGTGGAGGTCACCAGTCATTTGAGGTCACCGGAGGTCAAACTGAAACTTTGTAAACATGACATTGCAAGGGAGGAACTACAAACACTTGCTTAATATTTTGGTAGTCAATTTTGGTGGGTTCAAAGGTCATGTGACTTCAGCAAAGGTCAAATTGTTGCAACTTTGTAAAAATTACATGGTCAAGAAGTAAAAATTTGAGAGATGGACCTCATTGTAAAAGGCACCCCCTTTTGGCAAGGAATCACTAAGCCTTTTGGCTTTCTGGTAACCTATACAACCTAAAAAAAAGGAAAGCATCAGCAGCCCATTATTTCGGTAATTTGATGGATTAATTGAAAAAACCATAGGCTAAGAGATTCATTTTTACAATTCTAAAAGTTTTGCTATTCCTAGTACAATGCTTTGGGTCATTCATCATCCCACTCTTTCTTCATTATCTCGACTCCGTATAGCCATATTGCTTGTATATACTTGGTTTCCATTCTTGTGCCTTTAATTGAAGCGCTCTGAAGCTTTCTCCTCACCTGTCTTATTTTGAAAAGTTTGACGACATACCAGGTCAAGCTGAATCGTAAGGTCCTCAAGAAAATTAATTTGTTTAATTTTGATTATGCAAGGGTGGGGCTAGGATTGCCATACAGGGGAAGCAAATCGACGGAGGGAAGCGGCAGCCCGAAGCTCTGGGTAGGGGTGGGGAGGCATGGAGAAAAGGGTGGGACGAGAAGGAGGACTTTGAAGCAGGACTCCATACATAATTGTTCTATCACAGAGCCGATATTTTTTACAGTACAAGTAGGCCTATATGCATCATGTAACAAGTTAAGCACTGATTAAGTGTCTTTTGGCACCACCATATTTACAGAGGTTGCACAGAGAGCGAAGAGCGCTGAAATTTATAGGTTTACGAAAAAGATTGGTGGGAGTGGGCTTGCACTATTAAGCTACATGAACCACAACTGTGGAAACTGATGTAAGGAAACTATGGGCTTTGTAGAGATTCAGCCCTCATGTAAAGCAAAAACTGACTGATTTTCGGAGATTTGATACTTTACTGTAACACACTAGGTTAAGGGTACGGATTTCCCCAACAAGGAATATGGCCTTCTGCCCCACATGGTACCAGACTTGTAATTTTGCCTTCCGATTCGGACAACCATCACCATCACAGGTCTAACGTACTCAAGTATAACGACAAGGAGGTACCACCATTCTCCAAACACCTGTTTTATTTTAATGTAAGTTCACGTACAGTGCAAAATCGCAAGGCCCAACTTTGTAAGGGTTAAGATAACGGTATTAGACTATTATGTGATATGTGATTTATCTCTGACACATTATGCATAATAGATATTAAGCCAAACAAATCATAATTTACCATGACGTCTCAAGAGAATACTGACGAGTCTTATGTTATTGTTGTTCATTTCTTTCCACTGTCTGCCAAAAATTAAGTACCGTCTCTAAAAGTGACTGAATTTTGCACTTTGGAACAGCAATTCAGCTGTAAATAAAAGCCAAATTACCCTTAACTGCCAACAACTTCTTTTATTTGTAAGTGGAGTTCTCTCTGCCATGCCATGCATAAAGAAAAAAGGAGCTGAGATTTCGTTGTTGGCTGTATTCTAAGCGCCATTTCATTGGTCCAAATATCTGGCGTGAAGTCTGCGTCACGGGGGAACTGCCATCCAAGTTGAACTGAAGTGCAGTAAAGTTGTGGTACAGATTAACTTTTGGCACGATAATTTCAAAACGAACGCCTCTATTTAAAGAGTAAACTGCCTGTTAATCGCCATTTGATGACGAATTTGGTGGAAATCAGTGTTCTATTGGCAGGTACCAACTAAGCTGTAGTGTGATTAAGAAGGGTTGGGGTTTTGTGTACAGGCTGGATCTGAAATTGAAATTTATTATTGATTCGGAAAACTAGCAAGGAAGTTTTATTTCTGAAGTATTATACATTTTTCACAGTGGTCTCAAGGTAAGGTCTGTCATTACGAAAGTAGGTAATATATGAGAGAAGAATCAGCTGATCTCTAGTTTTAGGCATATGGCATACGCCCCAAGGAATTGGTATCTGTAAGTGCTATGCATACTTTAAGTATTTAATCATCTTAAAATTTTACATAAAAGTGCACGTTTTTCCTCACGCGAAATTTTCTTCTCTGAATAATTGAATATTATTAACACCTTATGTTTCTTGCCCAACCTGAAAGAGACTTTCTACAAGACGCAGTCGTTGCTGATATCAAATGATGCAAAATTGTTAGCTAAGAAACTGGAATTGGAATAGCAAAATATAGTGTCATTGATCATTTTTAATGGTGTACTTTTCTCATAAAACAACCCTGCTGTCTTTTTTCACTGTTTGTCACTGCTTAAGCTAGTTACTAGAGTTAGTTGACTAGAGTCAACTAAATTTACCGATACCAAAACATATATACTAGTGTGCGATAAGTCATTTCAAGTAGTTACTTCGTAAGTAGCAGGAGTAAATTAAACCCTTTGATTCCGTTAGACCTAACCTTAATAGAATGTATATAAACTTTCTTATGCTCTCCTTTAAGGATAAGTAAAGAAGTTTGTTATGTTCGTATAACTGTTTAACTTGAAAACAAACTTAATGACATTTTCAATAATAACCATAACAAAAACTATATTCAATTCCTTAATTTCTTAAGGTAAGAATGAAAGGTAGGTTTTTCCTTAATTCAAATTGATATGAGGTATAAAAACTAGGGTTACGCTAGGATTACGCCGTCGGAGATTGCATGCTTTATCGCACCCATGAAGGCTCCCCGACTAATATTGGAAATGGACGGCCGGTATTATTTGGCTCTCTTTACCGAGACATGAGGAGTTGATTATATCAAAATTTACTGTACAGACAGGTCCATGGCGCTAAAACCCCGGGGATTAAAAATTATTACAGGGGAGGGGATTGCGCTAAAATTTTGTACAAAAATTATTATACCGACAGAATTGACTTTAAAACGGAATATTATTATAAATGCTTAGGCATACCTCTACCGAAGGTGTAGGAATCCCTCAGTAGAAAATGTGGTGTGACGGAACTATGCCCCGTCCTCAATTCAAGGACGAAAAACCTTTATTTGTTCCCTCTGTAGAAAATGTCCAAATTTTGAAGTAATTTCCCTTGCCATTTGCCCAATATGTTGCACCTAATTGCATCTAAGGAATCTAAAATATTTTAAAATTTTCCAAGGGAAGGGGGACATCCCTTCCCTTAGACACCTCCTCCAGGACGGTGATCCCCCCCCCCCCGTCAAGAAAAAAACTTCCTACGCCTAGGACCCCGACAGCTGCAACACCTTCTACCACCTAACACAGCCTTAATGTGCCAATGGCTTAGAAGTTTGGGGCGGTTAAAGTATGAAAAGATTTTTCTTGCAACTTAAATTTTAACTATTTTAGGGTAGCTTTGCCTAAAAGTTTGAGCATTATAACAAACATCTTATGGCATATTTGCTTTTTAATGTACATATTAAGCTATCCAAAATATCAGCCCATACGAGGCAAAGATTACCCGGAATAGATCATGTATTTTTCATTCTTAAACACCAAATATTGATTTAAATGCATTCCCAGTGAGCATGCTAGGTAACAGGACGCAAAAATGCTATTGAATACTTGCAAAACCGTTAAGCCCTAATCTTCCAAGACATTCCAAATAAGGCACAGGATACCACATTGACTGAACAAATCTGAATGTCTTTCTTGCAATGGTAATCAGGCCCTATTAGTCTCCTATGAGTGGGTGATGTCTTCTCTTACCAGATTATGCGGAGACCTCATCCCATTAACTTTCATTCGTAGCTATAATTTTTGGAATTAAAAAGCAAAAAATTTAATTTCTACAAAAGCCTTTTTCCTTTCCAGTTTCATTACGATACACCCTAACAATAGCATACAATACACTGAAGTAGGTTTAGCCGATTTATTTGAATTTAAGTAAAATGATTTTATCTCTCTGCATCCTGCGATTGCACACCGGAAGCCCTAATCTTCCAGGACATCCACCTATAGATACCACATTGACTGAACAACCTGTATTTCACTTTTAAATCATTACAAGGGTGCTAGATCCACTGCTGTGTTAGTGTAAAAAACCTCAGAGAGAAAGGTTTGTAGTATGAAAGTAGCCGTATAGCCCAGTAAAACAAAGGAACGTTAAGTGTGACAAGCAACTTTTAGCAATGTCAGCAAGTATGATACGAGGAACATGTTTCTAGAATAAATAACAAGCATTTGCTATCTCCTGTTCTTTTACTATTCCTGTGTGCCTCACCTTAATAAATCTAAATATGCCAGCTGTCTAACCCCAATTTTTGTGGCAGTAATATGTATAACATTTATTTCGTAGAAACATAAAAATGAGAGTACATCAATAATATTTCTACCTTTAGCGTAGAATTCAAATACTTGCAACCTCGAAACAAAATGGTGTGTTTAGAAAGGGTGCATCCTTAACTTAGTTTTTTGCCTCAATAGGCGTGCATTTTACATCTTGTACATATTGTGGTGCACGAACATATAACAAAAATGGGCAAAATCTTTAATTTTCTCATTTTGATCTTATTGTTAGAACAACATTGATGTTCTGGTTGCTACTATATTAAAAAGTTGAGAATGACCCACCAGAAAACTTTGATGCCCTGCATGAACTATTAAACCTTTTGAACTTTTTGAATCCCGTTAAGGGGTTTGCTAGGGACTAAATTCAATGGCTTCAAATATCGGACAACATGCTAAGGAGGTGAAACCGCATCTCTTTAGCATGAAGCTTTTGGAGGAAATCTGTGAAGTCATCGCGGGACATTGAAAAGACATAGCAAAGGAATTCTTTATGGTACTGACACCGCTGTGGGGAATATTTAACAACTTTATTTCCTGTACCCTGAGTATGGTGTAGTTTTATGCTAAATGTACGTGGAAAGATATTCCAACATTCCAATAGAATCAACTTTCAAGGAAAACTGAACATTCAATTAAAGAGAAAAACAAAAGAAACCTGAGGAAATATGCCCAAATTACAATATATTTTAAGACCTTGATGAAAACTGGAGGTATTTATTGACAAAAATTAGTGAAAATTAGTGAAAATGGTAGACTCACCCTCGAGAGAAATTTCAGACTGAGATGAATTTTGTTCATAACCATAGTTCTGTAAGTACTTAGGCATTTCACTTACACCGGCCCCACTGCTGGTTATTACAACATTTGGTGTTGAATCACACAGATTAAAAGGATTGCAGTAACAGATATGACTGGGCTGATTTCAATGAGTGGCTGACTGATCTGAGAGCACGACTAAATTTGTTAGTAACCTTACCAGATAACTCAGGTGGGCTAAATAACGTGACTAGTCTGGTTGAATTTATAGAGAGGTGACTAAAGCAATGCAACTGGCTGAGCTTACTCTCACGGAGTATACTGACTGGTTTGTGTGAGGTAGCTGCACTGGAGAGGTATTGGAAGTTAGTATGTTGATTATTCTAGATGACTTAGTTTAACTGACTGAGATCACTAAATTTAGTGAATGAATAGGTGCTCTCTGAAATTACTGATATGACTCGACTGGTTGAATTTATAATACTGACTTAATTGACTTTACTAACTCTCTGTGAATGTCTGAACATAATTAGCTGGATAAAATTACGGAGTAAACATTTTCGTCGAGTTTGTTCAGACGTTTATAAATAGTGAAAGTCCGTGGGTTGTGGGTTGACTTAAGCACAGTGGCGTAGACAAGATTTTTGAGCAGGGGACACTGGAGGGTCAAGAACCTTTCCTAGGGGGGCACAGTTTCTGAATTATCTCCCTCTCTATAGGGCTTTTACACAGAACTGTGCATTCCAAAATTTTCCACGAGGGGCACCTGGGGTGATACGGCTTCTTCGTGGGGGCACGTGCCCCCTCATGCCCCCCGTAGCTACGCCACTGCTTGAGCATGGAGCTACGGTTCCGTGACTTAAGCCTACGGAACCGGAATGGTATAAGCCCTCGAGAGAAATTTCAGACTGAGACGAATTTTGTTTAATGGAATTCGTGTTCTTAGCCATATTTCTGTAAGAACTTAGGCATTTCACTTACACCGAATACCACCTTTTTACAACCAATGAAGGGGGAATCATGCTACGATTGGGGTTAATATTAGGGTTGATCGACATTGGACGGAGTTCTGACTTAGCACACATTTTCGGCTTGGTTTTTACTTAATTAATCTTATCATTGACGACAGTTATTCAAAATATTTTGAATTCAAATTCTGACTCCTTGGGAAATAGTAGCCGACTAGAGTCTAAAGGTTAACTTTGAAGTTCATATATCAAGAGAACAATAGGTTCGCGTGCACAGATATCACTTCAGATATTTGTTTTACATGCCCAATATAGAAAGAAGGTGTCTATCTGTTTGTTTACTCTGTCGATTAAAATTTGCTTTATTTTATTGAAATACAAAACTGGAGTAAACTGGTTCCTTCCAGCACAATCAAAGATACATCTGGATGAGCCTGGCAGCTGAAGTTTTCTTATTTGATATCTTTAGTATGTTGTGTCTAGATATAATCGTGACATAAAAAAATCAAATGCCCTTATATGGAAAATGAAACTACATCATTCCCTTAATAAAACTGGAAAGTCGATTGGAATGCATTTTGAAGCATTTCTGTTTCATCACTGACTACTGCCAATATCCTGCACCAGCTTGTAGGTTGTATTATGAATACCATCGAAGTTATGGGGTTTTCCATTTTTAAAAACCCACCTTTAAAATTATGACGTATAGGCCTACTAGTGCTCCAATTAGGATGGTGTTACTTGTTTTTAGTTAGTGCTCTCTGCTATAGGTCATGCTGTCATAAAAATTCCTAACCATTGGTCAGAATTATTCACACACAGGATATATCCGTATCACTAAATTTGTCACTTTCATTATACTTATCAGAGTTGTGTTTATCTTCAAGGTCAGTGGAAAAGTCATGTCACTGTCCTTACTAGCTAATAGGTCGGTCAATTTTGACCTTCTGAAATTGACAATACTGAATGACCTTCATATAAATGAAATTGCCCATATATTAAATTCTACAACACTTATACCAGTTTTATGTTGGGAGACATTTATGTATACTTTTACAAACCCCAAAGCTAGGAAAGTTATGTAGATTTCAAAAAAAAAATTTGTTGAGTATTATTGAATGCATAAAAAGGGCGTCTTTGTTGTTTTAAATTTGATCTAGATTGACTTGCACATCACCTTGATCTGAAAAACTTTGTTTGATTTCATGTTTCTCACTTACAATTTAATTTTGGGATATCATGAACCCAGCCTTTGTCTTTGCTCACTGCTAAACGCCGAACATGCTCGTTTTAATATATGGGCAAATAGTGCAAATAAAGCACTCAGTGCCAGTGTAAAGGAACCTGTTGGGTGTAAGGACGCTCTCCGGCGCCATATGCATCATTTCTTGCAAAAAAAGGAGAAACATTTCTGCTTTTTTGTGCATATTTGGTACAATTTGCGGTTCATATTGAATCACTTATGGATGTAATTGAAACCTTCTTCTTGCTTCAGCTTGATTTTAAGAGCGTCAATTTAATTAAGCAACCAACAATAGCTCTTTCTTGTATGACTTTCAACGAAGCACAAAGCCACATTTTTCAATTTTATAGCAACATGCTACATAATTATTCTCACGTCCTATTGACATACGTAAATATTACATCAGTTCACCCTTTCAAACATTGCCAAGGATTTGGAACTATGAACACACATAGTTAACTGAGTCTTTGATACTAATATTGCTTAATTACCATGACATCAAGACGGGTATTCCCCCGACATTAAATTCAAGTCTCTTGTACATTTGCTAGCTTACATTACCGTTTAACCATGAAGCTGTTGTTTGGTATTCTATATAATGAAAGGAATGTTGTTTCCAAACTTTAGAAAGTGGGAGGATCCTATTAAACAAGCTCCATTTTCAAAACGGATTTTCTACTTTTATCTGGACAGCTCTTTTTGCAAAGCTCCTTGCCAAACCTTTGACAAAATTACAGCCAAATACGACATCCCCATGTGCTATTCCATGGGAAAAGGACTGACTCCTTGTCGCACGTGCGAAAAGTAGTCGGGATAATTGACAAAAATGGCATTCTCTCAGATAAGGACAGACTAATTGTCGCACATGAGACAAGTATAGTCAGGATGCACAAGCTGACTGTTTGTCGCACGTGCAACAAGTCGTTGGGGGTTACTGCAAGAGTGGTACTTGACACTTTCTCGGGTTTTCTCAGCATGAATCCCAAAGGAAATAGACATATTTCATGAAAATGATGAATAAAAATAGAATTTAGAAATCCATTTTAAAACTGGAACTTGTTATTAGTTTGTCTCAGGTTTTGTTTAAAAAAAAACCTGACAAAAAGGCATATATTCTATTCTATATGCTTAAAATGCCTTAAATTAATGAAATCAAACTGGAAATTTTGAAAAAGGTAATAACGTGAATAAAATATTTGGAACACTTCCTCAGATAACATTACAGGGCATCTAGAATATACGATTTTCTGGACCATTCAGCTGGTGTTGGATCCCAGCTGTTAGAACTTTGCTCTCGTCAAGGCATCACCTACTTCCCAAATTCAACGCTGTTGACCAGCTTGATGGGCGAAGATGATTCCCATTCTATTGCATGGGAGGTTCCATCGATTGTATAATTGAAAATTACATCAGTCGAGTGAGGATCACGGAAGGTTCAGTTCCGTCTATACCTGCCTTAGCCACCTTAAGAAACAGAGACTAAGCTGGTACACTGGTATAAATGTCAGGCCCGTAACAAGACGAGGTACTAAGGGCAGCGAAATAGCTGCGGGGAGCAAATATTTTTTATGACGGGCGAGATATACAAAATCGACGAGCTTCCTCTTTCCCCCTCACCATGCTCACAGACGAGATAAATATTTACTTAAGAGAGAAAGAAATGTGTAGCAGTAAGCTCCTGAACTTTTCATTAGGAACAGATGATGTGTTAATTACAGATATGGGTGCTCTGTGGCTTAGCTATAAGGTACTTATATTATTTATATCCTTATGATATGAAGAACTGTTTGCTTATGAGGCGTGGTGGGGGCTCAGTCACCCACCATGTCGAAGAATTTGCTATTTTATGGTAAAACGTATGTTTTTTCCGGGTAAATATGCATTAAACTTTCGACCAAAAGTCGTGTTGAAGTGCTGCAGCCCCTCAGTTATATTTAGGTCAAAAATACTCTTATTAAAATCAATATGTCTCCATACCCCCAAACTCGCATTTTGCATTCATGAATGCCACTAAGAAACCTTAATGCCTTCAATAAAAGTCCCTTTATGAGAAGTGAACTTTTTTATTGAGAATACTCTGCAGTTGTTTTGGTTTAAGAGCTACACATTTACATTGTAGGAGGTCTAACCGGAGCATATCTACATAAGTGTTCATATTCCAGGTAAAAGGGGTAAGAGTAGCTGCCTTTGCTACATTAGAGTGCTAGTTTTTTAATCAATAAAGATTGAGAAAAATTTCAAAGAAGAAGACTTCAATATATTGACTGCATATTGCAAGATGTCCTTAAATCCGTAAGAAACGTCTGAAGATTGATAAAATATATTTCGATTCTTCTGACTAGTATCATAACGTCCTTTAAAAACACAACCAAGGGAAGTGCTTCTAGCACATTCATACTTAACTTCATTATGACATACATCTAGCTACTCATCATTACTATATTCTTGCATTAAAAGGGTTTACTCCTTTTTGTAGAAATCCATAAAGCAAACATAAAAAGTTCAATAATCGACAGGTCCGTATAGATTATGTTTATTTAAAAAAACACCACTGACAAAATGCTATCAGAATTTGTTTGGAAAATATGAAAGTTTGAACATAAGTATGCTAGTATACAGATTGAAATATGCTCTCCTCCATATTCTTTTTTTCTTAACAAAGCCTCTGGACGGAAACATTATGAATGCCTTCAAACAAGTAAATAGAATACGTTTCAGTAAACAAATGAGTTCTCCGCGTAGCATTGTTTCTAGCTGAGAGGGGAAGGAGTGATTTCTTGTCTAATTTTCGAGACCAAGTGATCCCCTTTTAGATATCGCTCTCTAGAACAACTGGGTTTATAAATCGCGGCCCCTAAGTCTCTGCCTCATACTCCGAAGGCTACTTCCATCACTGCTTCCCCGTATTATTGCACCATATGTAAATATAGTTAAGAAACAGACTTCTCGGTCGTTATAAACTACATCACCAGACCAGAAAACAAAGCATTGATGGGCGGCTTTTGCTATATGTAGGGCCTTTCCATTACGTAATCAACTTAGTTAAGTTCTTCTTGGGATAAAGTCAGCGTTACACCTGTAAATGAATTCCCAAATAAGTATTAGGGATTGCAGACTTTCAAACCAAGGAGATTTGATGAGCTTAAAACTTATAAATGAGCAGCTTAGATATAGATACTAACTTTGTATCTAGGGTTATGAGCTCTAAACTGCCATTAAACACTATCTGAAGTCAATATAGTACATCTGTTGGGTGACTAGAGCAACGACTGCATATTCCTTTGTGATCGTGGATGACATTAGTGATATTCGCGCTATCCTTTCGACTAGAGTTCAGAGAGTAACGAGTCAGGGATGTGCTAATCGCTGCAAAACAGTGCTCCCGACATCATCATTTAACATTCACACGCACGGACTGAGTGTATGTCCAGTCTCAACAATTTTTCCCAGGGCCGATGGGGGTGGGCAGTCCTTGCACACATCACTGCTCCGACAGCTGAGACGAGTATGAATCGTACAATCTACAACCTGTAACCACGTCACCATGAACAGCCAACTCCCAGGAGAAAATTCCAGTTGAAATCAGTTGAAATTTTGAACTGGTCACAACTGTTTTCAAATGTTCCCAAACTGTTTCCAACTGTTTAAAATGGATATGGAACACTTCCAACTGGTCTTTGTTGTGATCCAGATGGAATTTCCAACTGGGACTAGCTGGTTTCTTACTGGTCCTAACTGTTTCCAACTATTTCAACTGGATATAGACTACTTCCAACTGGTCTTTGGTGTACATGTGATCCAGTTGGATGTTCCAACTGGGACCAGCTGGTTTCTCACTGGTCCCAAGTGTTTCCACCTGATTCACCTGCAGGGATATAGATCACTTCCAACTGGTCTTTGCAGTGATCCATGAGTTATTTTATACAATTAGCTGTGTTTACATAAAAGTAAAGGAGGGATAATTTCCTCATTTCCCCTGACATTTTCATCCCCCCCCCCTAACCCAGTCGCATAGGCTACACAAAATATGTATTGGTAATGAGCAAAAATATCCCTTTCTTTCCCATGTTTTCAGTGCCACCTCTCCATTTACCTCTCCCTTTATTTTCCCCTTCCCTATCACCTTCCATGTTCTGTCACTTCCTGTAGGCTATCTTTATTCCGCCCTTTAAATCACTAGCCTACTAACAGAACTCTTCAGTTTTCTGGTTGTAGGTACTTGTTAGCCACCCAAAGACACATCCTGAAAACATTTACTGTACTATACCTACTTCATACTATCTCTTCTCCCTTTCCCCCATACTTTTTCAATTAATTTACCAGATACTCCTCCATCCCTTTGCTGCACTGGTAACTGTTAACCCACAGAGTTGTTTATCTCTCTGCAGGCAACCCCTGACAACGCAATCGTTTGTTTGGATGAATAGGACCATTGTTGGTTCAGTTGTAACACAACTCTGTCACACAGCACTCACACAGTGCTGCACCATATATAGAGAGCCCACTGCACACAGCCTCTGCACACATAGTTGTTCACTATAGTACAGCAGTAAGTCATTACAACATTGAAAGTACAGTGTACACAGTACAGCTGAGTGCAGTGCTGGACTTGCGTCATGAATTCAAAGTAGTCGCAAAGTTTGAAACGTCTAAAGTGAGAGTCAACGCAACAGGGCAAGACTTCTTTCCTAGAAGAACTTTTGGAGAACATTCTATAGTACAGTATTTTAAGTTGTTCCTTTTTTTCAAGTTTTACACCGGATAGACCAAACGTAGTGGCAATGAAAATTAGAGTCAAAGACTGTGTCATTGCATGGTGACTGGGTTAGTATCAATAGGCCTAACAGTTAGACTCTAACTGCAATATAGCTTTCATTGTAAACAGCACATGCTTCCAATAGGATTTAAGACCTTCGATAATACTTTGTACTACCATAAAACACACTCTTACAGCGTCGGTTAAAATTCGCTGACGTCCAAGTGACTGTTAATCTTGATCTAGTTTACCCTAAAACATAGGGTTCAACTTCTCCAGTAAACTGTACAGCAGGCGTTTTCTTCCTTCCTACTGACCACGCTGACCACAAAGAAACAAATCCACCTAACTGATTAAACAATAACCATGACTGAGTGGTCTTAACAGCTTTAACAAATGTACCCATTGAATTCATAAGAGGGAATATCCATTAGCCAGGAGAAGAACTCTAACCACAACTAATCGTCTTAGCAAATAAATTGTACAGCTCAACTTCCTGGCAGGCATGAGCCTCATCTTGACTCCTGAGAACTTGTATTGTTGAAAGTCACACATGCATGACATGCTGAATAGCTGTGCTGGGCCTGAATGGGAGAGCCTCCCCAACAGTTGTGAGGAGGAAACCACAAAGCAAACAAATCAATAAGGAGGTCTAATATTACTTCCCCGACTTGCCACTGGCAGATAGGGTTAGAGTTGGTAATGGAAAATACCTGTCATGTGTCAAAATCTCCTGCCAATACTTCCTCAAGTTGGGCATTGTTTCCTAAGCACACTGGCCAGCTCAAGTGTGTAATGAGATTATCTTGTGCTTGATTGGTTTTGACATTTGGACCCGACCACGGCCATACAAATGCAGGGTTGCAATGTGCTGTATTAGCTACAGGGAGGGAAAAACGATATGAAAGATACTTTGTTGGGACTGTAAATTGATGTTTAGGCAAGAAGAACCCTAGGCCACTTAACCATGCCATATTTTACTTGAAGCTGCTTTCTACGGATGCTTTGTGCTTATACCCAGTAACTGTGTATCCTCATCGCCTCCAAAAAGAATTTTTGCAACGGTATATACGTGTAAAATATAGTAATATCTTGTTAAAAAAATATGATTTCTTACTGCATAATCCCTCTTCGAACTTCTCTATCTGTACATACAGTAGCCTCCAGCCTTGTCACAGACAAAGTACTGACAGAAGCCCAAAGTCTTTGGCCTTTAAGTTCTCAGACAGAGCTCCTACTGGGCGGGTAGTGGTAGGACGCATTCTGCAATAACTTAGAACCATACTTTTTAAGACAAGAAGATGACTTACATATTTAGCATGAATGTTTCAAATTCAATCAATTTATTTGTTTTGGTAGAGTATTTTACTTGCTCGTACAACCAAGTCAGGTGAACAGTATTTCATATGTTTAAAATTTAATTTTTCATTTTATTTACAGGAAGACATTATGGTACAAGTCTGCACAGCTGAAATGGAGTTATTTTGTGGAGTTTTGTGGATAATTTACATTTATGTCCAGACTGTCCTTTAGCCGAATCAAGCATTAACGTTGTAAAGAATTAGTTAAACTACCAATGACTGAAATATGTAGCAGTCTTGTGACACACAGAGACACTATACACAGCACATTGAGTCTTTGACTGTTTATGCTGTTATTATCTTTGAAGTGCTTACGTGATACTGTATGACTGACACAGCAAATAGGTTGCACTGTAGTAAAAATGTAAAGGATGTCAATTTGTGATGTACTTCCGTTCCAAATAACATTATGCTTGGCTGAATCTACACCGTTTGTCATTGGTAACATTACATGCGCAGTGTCGACTGTTTAATTCATGCATAAAATTCAGGACAAGCGTTGACAACTATGATACCTTTTGATGTGCTTGCCGTGGAGTAAATGAGTCCACAGTTTTGAAGAGCTACAGTATGGAAATGGATGATATAAAGTAAAGCAGTAGGAGGACAAACTATAGAATATAACCCATACCATTTCAAGAAGTTCCCTACAAATGGCTATGGACTGTACCAACTCGCAAAAGAGAATGCTGGCTGCCTAGTTTTGTATTTCTTTTAAAGTAGTCTATAAAATTGAACAGTCTGTTCAAAATTGGAGTTCAACATTGTTTCTGAGAGACTGAGTAGAGTACCTGTACGAAGATGGAGTTGAGGAGAGTCGAAATTTAATTGATTTCGATCGTTTCTTTTACATGGTGGGCAATGTAAGGACAGAATAATACAACCGTCGGACAAAACATTTTTCTCTATAGTCAACCTTTCATACATGTAGCTTATGGAATGTGTAGAAACTGGAAAGCCCTTTGTACTGAGAAATCTTCAAGATTTTTTCACCGTGGACAAACCCTGAGGCTTGAGAATACTATATTATCATGGATGAAACCTTGTTTTTAATTTGGAAAATGTGAAAAAACTGATGCCTATGATTTTTCATAAAATACTTTTTTATCATGGACAAACGTTGTTTTTAATTGGAAAATGTAGAGTAACTTATGTGCTTAATTATTTAGTAAAATATTTTTACCCTGGCCAAACTTTGATTTTAGTTCTAAAAACGTGAAATTTATTTTTAAACAGGAAAAAAACCTTTCTCTTAATATGGAAGAATAATATGATGCTTATGACTTTTTCCTACCTTGGACATAACATTGTTTTCTAATGGGGAAAAAGGAAAATGGCGGGAGCATGTGATTTCCGTCAGTCATTTCTTCAGTTTATAGTTAGAGTTGTGCAGGTCTGAATTAACAGTAAATAGTCTTTACTTTCTCACTATCCTGTGTGCAAGTCCCCTTGTCCCCTTTCTTTGTTCGACCTTGAATACCGTCTAATGAGAGACGTGACAATAAACAGTTTACTTTACTCCAATCTCAAAATTTTCTCTTTCTTTTTACATTTTTAAGGTTATTAATGTTTTTTTTTCTAATTAATGATAAAAGTTTCTTTTTAATTTGAATTTGATGATAATATAAGATGTTCAAAAAATATTAAAAGCACTTGATAGCATTTTAGATTAGTTTATATAGTTTGACACTGACTTGAACTTCGTAATTATTTAAGACAAGTTCATATTAGTAGTCTATGAACAATAGGTTCTAATACTGTACAATGTAAGCTGTCATTCAGCTAGACTAGTTGGAAACCAGTTAGGCCAGTTGAGACCATGTATCTCAAAACAGTAAGGACCAGTTGGACTGAAAACCAGTTGGGCCCGTTAAGTCCAACTGGACCAGTTGGGACCAGTTAAGACCAGTTGGGCCAGTTGAGACCAACTGGACTATTTTGACCAGTTGGACAGTTAGGACCAGTTAAGAACAGTAGGAACTGTCCCACTTTCCACATTGGAAAAATCCCAGTTGGGACCAGTTGGAAATTTCCAACTACAATTTTCTCCTTGTACTGCCATCCAGAAATGTGTTGAACCACTACAACATTTCCAGGTGGTTCCAACCGGCAAGTCATCCGCGTACCTCTTGAATACAAGGTAAGTACACTAAGCCGTCAAGCCCCCTCCGGCCTTCAAAAAATTGTTTATTTATTGTTTCAAATACCTTTGCTCTTGTTAAGGTGTCATAAAACATGTCGGTTTTTACATCCATTATTGTTAAATAAGTACGAAAATTTTGAACATGAGTTTGCTTAAAAACGACGAAAATGATAACACCATTTTTTGTCTATGCACATTCTGAAAACACTTTGTTTGAAATGAGAGGGGGACACTCTTCATCAGAAGGAAGATTCGTTATTATACAGAATTGTCAGAGACCTTACCACGGTTTTGATCAACTAAGCTTATTCAATGTTAGAAAAAACGGTACGGCAACCAGGTTCAGACTTCAAACTTGCTGATAGAATTGACTTTGTCCCTCCCTAGAAATCTTGCAAACTTCTACTATTTACTTTTTCTGCTACCAGTGTTAAAAGAAGTTCAACACTGGGTGATCAGACATATATATTGCCTCGAATACATTAATTGTATTTATCATTAATGTCGCAATTTACTGTAGTATTCACATTTGCAGTGCACGTACGGCCTTTCAAAGGAAGGCATGCATAACAACAAGTGACTTTCGTGATTGTAGAGAGAGTTTTCTCATTAATATTTGGGGAGGGGAATAAAAATTTCTAACACATGAAATCTCTAAATAACGAATGTTTAGAAGCGAATCACAACGTACTGACGTATGGAAAGTGCCTTTTGGAGTAACCTAAGATACTTGTTTTCGGCCAAAGTTTTCTTGGTACGCTAGGAGCCAACAGATGGTGGCCCTTGCGTAGATTATTTTACATAGAGTTACCCTTTGAAGAATAATAACTCCTTAAAGGGTGTACCAGGAAAAGTTCGAACGAGAATACGTGTATCATTCTTACTGGGAGTGAAGGGGTACTTTGGGCTACCATAGCAGTCTCGCTGGTGTGAAATTGGAGGGTATTCTCCCTAGGCTAGAGGAAGCTCTGGGATTTTTACAAAATGACGATTATAATATGAAGCATTTTAACTGTCTTTAAATAGCATTTAATCTGCAATACCGCCCTCCCCATCACACTGACAATTTAAAAATGATTTAAGGGTTGCAAAATGGGACTTATTCGAATCCTTTACATAAAATGTAGGCATGGGGCGGGGTTGAGAGTGTTTCCTAGAAAATGTGGATAAAGATAACCTAACATATATTTTTCCGGCTTCTTAAGACCTTAGGATCAATACTAGCGCACTATCAATATCTTCCAATAACAACTTCCGGAGAAGCACAACATCAAAATTTGAAAGCTCTTTAAAAATTCCCAGAAAAAGACTGGCCTTTTGACTGGTAACTATGTAGGTTTTGTTGGGGAATTTAAAGTTTCTCGATTCAGAGCCTAATGGAAATCATATTTAATGAAAAATATCGCTGCGCTTTGTGCGCATTCGTCACGGTTTGCACTCCATCTCATCTAATCATTTTCTATCACAAATGGTTCTCAAACTATCAGAATTTTCGCAAATCCTTCGCAAACTATCAAAATTTTTGCACGCTCCGGGTGCTTCAATTCTTAACCCAATATTGTCATTATTATCAATATCTTCCGGTAGCAACTCCTGGAGATGCACATCAGCAAAAGTGGAAAGCTGTTTACGAATTTCCAGGTAAAAGACTGGCTTTTTGATTGGCATATTGGCTTGTTTGGGAATTGAAGTTTCTAGATGCAGAGCCTGAATGCAGGTTTTGTCATGGAAACCTTATGTAATGAAAAATTTTGGCGCGCTTCGCTCGCGTTCGTCACGGTTTGCACTCCATGTCATGACCATTATGAAGGTAATAATACGTGGAACTATTCTGATTACAACACTTTTCCGAAACAGAGGTACATTTCAAGCCTCTGTAGCGGCCTCACATCAATTTGGGATCTTTCGATCTAATTCGTAGCATAATGTGGAAGCTGGAAAGAACGTATTTACCGTCAGAAATTTTTCAAAAAATTTGACCAAGTACTTCGCGAGCAGCCAATATTGGTATAGGTGGTGCATGCTAATACACTCATCACGAAAAAGCGCCTGTTAGTCCTCTACCCCTTTGCTATAACTTTCAGGGAGGTCTAATATCACCTCCCTGCACCTATGCTTCCCCTCCCTCCCATCCCCCCTTGATGGAAGCTGTTTGTTTGGATTTTCGTTCAAAATTGGTAAAAAAAAAAATAGGATCATCATTGTGAAGGGCTCGGCGTCTTACTTTATAGTATCATTTGGATGTCGGGTAATAAACATCATGTCAGTGCCTCATTTTATATAATTAACGCAGACTCGGGGGGTTGATTGAGGTGGTATTACGACGTCATCTGTGGTGCCCCCAATCAACAAATCCTGGCTGTGCCATTTGGTTGGTCATTACATACTTTAAATTTTCACTCTAACATTTGTTAACAACAAGTCATGTGACTTGAAACAAGAACATAACGTCCCTTGGACAAGGTGATAATTTCCGCCACGTTTTGAATCTGAAGCTATTTTAATGACCTCACTCAGGTTCTCACTTGGCTTGATCACCGTTCCTCTCTGGGAGTTGAACCGCATTGAAAAATGGTGCGATAGCTAGACAAATTTGAACATGTGCTGTGACATCATATAGAGTGTAAATGCTGCGGTGTTCATACGTTGTGGGGGAATGATACAACTGTCAGGTAGCTCAAGTGTGTCTTCTATTACTTTCATGCTACATTTAAAAATGAAGCAACCAGAGAAGGGTCAACCAATGGTCAAATGTGATATTGATAATGCCTGCACAAATCCTTCTTATCACATTCACTGCATGTTGATATAAATGAGGAAATCACAGTGCAATTAATGCACTGTAAAGCTGAAAATTAACTATTTACACAAATTAAGATTTTTAACTCAATAAGAAGCACGCAGAATGTGCATAACTCAAATTTTGATGGTTCTTGTTATCTACACATGCAACGGTTCCCTCACAGTTCCCCGACAAATTCTTTCGGTTCAAGTTTCCCCGGACTTTAAATATCAAAGGAAAAGTCTTAGCCGAAAGACATCTCTCCACCAAACAAAAACCAAAACTTCCTCAGCTACTTTTGAGAATAGGCTGAGTGACATAGATCTCGTTTAAGTTTCGAAGGATCTTCCAATAAGGGGTGATTACATGTGCAATTCTCATCACTTGTTTTTTTCCGGGGTTGGAACTGTAACCGGGTTACGATGGGTGCTGCTCTGGTGGGAATTGTCTAAAGAAACCTAGTTCACAGGACATCGTCAAAGTAGTGGTATTACCTCGGGCAGTTGCCTAATCACGCATACGATCAGGGGCGTAGATTTCTTTTCAACTTTGGGGGGGGGGGATGGGGTAAACTATCGCAAATGTGGAAAATGTGCACGCGAAGCGTGCACGGCGAGCGCGAAGCGCGAGCCCACGACGGGTGGGGTCCAGGGGCCCGCCTTAGGGCCCCTGGTGGGGTCCAGTGGCAAAGCCCCGGTGGGGATCCAGGGGGCGAAGCCCCCGGAAGCTCCTGGGTTTTAATGTCTTAGAACGCCAGGAAAACTGTTTTAAGGGGTTAATTTCAATGGTAATGTTCTTTGGTAGGCTATTGGTATATTCATGCATTTAGGAAATAGCCTACTATTTTGAACACAAAATTCGTTGATAAGCTGCACTGGATTGAAATTGTACAAGAGCAACAATGTCCTGTTAAGCTTAAAAGGCAGGGTTCAACATATAGGGTCATACCAGACAACTGGATTTTGAATTTGAAGATCATTGCAAGACCTGCAAGTTTCCTTGAGATCAGTGGCGTCGCTTGATTTTTTGTGACTGGGGGCCCATAGCTGATGTCGTAATAATACCTCAGTTCCCCCAAGGCTGCTTAAATTACACCTTTATTTTTCATGCGTTTCTGCATTTGCATGCAGCAGTTTTGATCTTTCGTTTGTCACTACATAAAGGTGTTGTCCTGGGGAAGGGGTTCCCCTCCCCTTTAAGAATTTTTTTTTTATTAATTTAAGTTTTTTTAGATGCAAAATGGTGCCATCTTTGGGATGTTTTTGGAACTGATCATATATGGCCGGAAAATGTCCATAATTTAGTGAATGTTAATTTTTGGTAAGGTAAAAGAGGAGAATATGTTGTCTATTAAGAGACAGATACGTTGTCAACAAATCTCCTGAAGCCCCCTCCCTTCTGTCTATTTTACTGCCTTCTATTTCGGGAAAGTTTTTACACAAAAATGTGTGCGTGGAGTCCACAGAAACATTCTTGAGTTATTACGAAATATGTTTTTTTCCTTCATTGTGCATTGTGAAAGGGCATCTGAGGCTAGCAGATACCTGAATAGGAAGTCCTGAAAGCTCTGCATTAATCATATTAATTTGGCGGGGGGGGGGGGGGGATTAGATAATGCGTATACTACCTGACATCCAAATGATAATATAGAGTACGCCCCCGAACACTTTACAACTATCGTATTTTTACTACCTTTGAACTGAAATCCGGACGAACAGCTGCCAGCAATGAAAAATGAGAGGGAGGGAGAGTATAGGTGCAGGAAGGTGACATTAGACCTCCCTGACAGGTGTAGTAAAAAGGGTGAAGGACTAATAAGAGCGTTACAGAGTGCTGTTTTCGTCATAAGTGTATTAACAATCACCATCTATACCGATAATTGCTCAACAAGAACTGGCGAAGCTCTGGTAAAATTTTTTGGAAAATGTAAAACGGCAGATACGTACGTACTTCTAACCTTCTACATCATGCTATATATTACATTGAGAGATCCCATATTGGTGCGAGGTCCCCCACAGATGTATGGAGATGTATATCTGTTCTTCGGAAAGTGTCGTGATCAGAGCAGTTTCGTGTATTATTACCTTAATAATGGTCATGACATGGAGTGTAAACAGTGACGAATAGTATTTCCATTACAAAACCTGCATTCAGACTCTACATCGAGACACTTTCAATTGCCCAACAAACCTACATACCACTGCCATAAGCCAGTCTTTTACCTATTAATTCGTAAACTTTCAATATTTTGCTGCTGTGCTTCTCCGAAAGTTGCTATCGGAAGATATTGATAATATGAGTGACACTGACGTAAGGTTGGAAGCGCGAGGAGCGCGCGAAAATTTTGATAGATTGCCAACGATTTGCTAAAATTCTGATAGTTTGAGAAACATTTGTCATAGAAAGTGAAGCGAGATTGAAAAAAAATTCTTACGAAAATGAAGAATACAAAATACTTTCCATCATACACGTATCTGTAATCTGAAACATTGGGGTATGATTACATGGGCCATCCCCCCTAGTCAAATGTTGGGGGGATATATCCCCCCATCCCCCCGGATTTACGTCCATGTGTAAGATAGCCAGTGATTCCAAGTCAATTCCCTTTACTTTTCCATTGATTTGCGTGGGGTACAGTCCAGTGGTCGCATAGGAATACAGCCTGGCCATTAATTATCCCATTGGTCCTACTGTCCATGAGTACGCATTGGTCCTAGGGTGAAACAGCCATTGAACCTATATGCAGTGTAAAACAGCCCGGTAATATGTGCTCCATTCCTTTGATCTTGTATTGCCCAATTGTCTTTTACTGGTTTCTATTGGATTGGTCAACCTACCAAAGCGTATGTTCAATTGTCTCTACAGGCTGATAAACCATTTGTCCAAAAGTCAATTGGTCGAACATCCCAGCAGGCCGGAAGCCAGACAAAGTGTTGTCAGGTTGTAGGGGCAAGATATTTCAGATGACAAGACATGTTTTTGCAATGATGTTTTTGTTTTCATAACATTTGGAAGAATTGATTTAGGGATCCTCCTACAGCCGCCTTCTCCTTTCTAGCCTTTAGCTCATTGGATGTAGAAACCTCCTGTATGTCACTGGTTCTAGATCCCTTTAGTAAATGTATTTAGCATAGGACCAATTCAATGAGCTTGCTTTGGCACCAACGGGCTGTTGGACAAAGTTATCGTTTTCTTTTTTAACCGAAAACCCAATGTGCTAAAGGACCAGGAAACTATTACTCTGAGTAATAGCTCCCTTGTAGTAATAAAGTACAGTAATGCAGCATACGATGGTATCGCACTCCAACTTGAAAACCGGCTGGCTTTGCTGCCCAATCTACAAGGATTCCAACGTTTTAAACAGTATCGTACCAACAAAAAGCCACATGTTGAAGTAGACTGATGGAAGGTTTTGGTTTTACATATATTAAGAAAAGTGCTACCCAGGTTTTACTATGGAGATCAGTAAGATCAAGGTCCCGAGAAAATAGATGATAAAGTGAAAAACGCTGCCTTGAAGATAAAAGCCTTATCCCTCATAGCATTTTAGCTGGATGGCCCGAGAATTATTTGAACCAGGTGAAAGCGATGAAACACCAACGAAGAATTAGGGCACGCAATCAAGGTGTGTCTTTAAAGAAGAGAAACAAATTAAGGAAAAGACCTGATGGGGCCGCATCCTAGCCGACAATATTATTTATCCACCTTTGCAGAAGATAGGACAATATTTGTGTCAGATGTGGCTCTGCAACGTTTTACAGATAATGCAGTTGTTTTGGCCAAGGTAAAAATAAAATCCAATTTCTCTGACTGAGGAGTAAGTCACTATTTCTGATTATAACGCTATAAATAATTATCTTCGTAACAAAAACTGGCTGTAATCTACTTTCATTAAAGGAGGAATTAGTTTAACTTGCATAAATATTTCACAATCTTGATGGGCTCTAGTTCAGATAAGGCAAGCGATATAGAAACATTTGCAAATTAGTGATCAGCTAATGTTCATAGTACAATTATCATCTGAGAAGTGGGACAACAAGCGGTAGGGAGTTAAGCTTGTAAATCGTCAGTATTTTGGTATTATATCCAAAATGTAATTATTTTTAAACAGGTTGATAGCCAGACAATCTTACTCAAGGATGTCCGGGTTAGTGGAACGCCTTGGCTAGGTAAAATTGCAACAACACTAATGTAAATATTGAAACAAATAATTATTGCGGGGAAATTCAAAACTATTAAAATATTCATATTCGATCCAGTGAAGTAGCAAAAACGTGGGCAGAGTGGACAATGTCCAGAGGCCCGAGGGTTTAGGGGTCTGACTCCAACCGATTGGGGTCAAGATCCTCAAAAAATCGTACCTCTGCCTACCGTCTAACCACCCACAGACAGGCGTGGAGCCAAGGGAGGAGACGAAGGGGGCAGCCCCCTTGAGCATATTTTTGGTATTTTTTAATGATCTTTTTATGATATTGCTAATAACTCAAACTAAAAATATGTGTAGATGCAACTTACAAGGCCTGGGTAGTGCCATTTGCAGCGATCGGGGAGGTATTTTCGGCCAAATTTTCTTGTACGCTTCTCGCCAACCTATAGTGGCGCTGCGCTTAGATGGTTTGCCTGCAGGCTCCTCCCCCCCCCCCCCCCCGGCAAATTTCTGGCTGCGCGCCTGCCCACAGACCAGAAATTACACTCCTTTATCTCTTCCCAGTAAAATCTGCGATTGTTGTTAAAAATATATTACAGAGACCCATGAATCGCAATACATATGTCTTCACTAAATTACCGGGATAGCGCCATCTATTTAGACGATATCCATGCCAAAACAAAACCGGCCAAGAAAGCAAATGGATTATATTATATATTCCTGTTGTTTACATGTATTGAACTCCCGAAATACATCTCTACGGGGATTGGATGCCCCATAAAGAACACTGGCCATGTGATCGTAGATGGATATCGGCGAAAACCGTCTTCTTTTGTCGACAACTGTCTAGCGATTAACGAGGCAGGCATGTTTCACACATCTCCACCATGCATCCGGGACCGACCTTTAACCTCTCCATCCGATGGAAGTGAGAGAGTCTCCTATACCTCAAACCTCTTTCCCTTAAGGCTGGAAGGGGTGGTATTAACTGTAATGTAGCAGTGTCCCTAGATATACCATTGCTAGGGGCGGATCCAGAGAATTAGGAACGGGCCCGGGCTTAGAATATGGTGTAAGGTAGGTTTGAGGTCAAGGAGTATAGTTATGTGGCCCCTTGACCACCTATAGTTATGGCTCTGAATGCGCCCCCCCCTTAAATCCGCACCAGTTGCTTAAATTACATACGAAAGGGACCACAAGCTAACAACAGACTGCAGAAGTGCTTTTGAAGAACCAGGCAAGAATGGGATTGGGAATTGAACCCGGATTTGGTGCCTCGCTCTTACCCCATGGAGAATGGAGTGGTCTTATTAAAATGGGTCTGTGCTACTATTGGTTTGGGGGACCATCGCTGTCTCTTGTCCATGCCCCCCGAGGGTCTTGCTACGCTGCTGATTCGATCCCTTTTAAAACTATTGCATTTCAATAAATGTAATGGCTACATATGAAGAATAAGTACGGTACTGTGTGAATAGGTCTAAATGAGAGGTCCTGTCTCAAATCTGAATTGAGACCGAGGTTGGCGTTAGTTACCGAGGCTGAGCAGACCGGTCCAAAACGTTTACGTTTACTGGCAACAGGGGAAGGTAGTACCTATAATTATCCCTATATTCCATTGACGCACTGCATGAACAGATAATCACAACTGAGTATCACAATCTGAACATTACTTTTGGCAATAAGGAAAATCCTGGGCCATGCAGAGCGGATAATAGACTCATTCTAAATGAGTGGATATCCACCTTGAAAAGAATGTATTTAAGTGGGGACAGGGCACTTTATCATGGCACTTGCTGACCGGAGGGTTGCCATCGATTGGTAAGTATAGTTCCAGATTTTCAATGGAAATGGCTTCCACCAAGCTTGCAAGATGTACCTAAGTATTATTATTTCAATTCGAGATCTCATGATTAAGAAAAAAAGCACTTCAAACACGAAAGGAAAATAGGGGGCAACTATAAGGCCTATTTTTCTCCTAACAAGAAGCGTATATCCGTCAAAATTTGTAAGCCCATGTAATTGATCTGGCAGAGTTTCCTCTTACACAACCCTCGTTAATCTGGCCAACCTATGTCAAACAAACCGTCCGTAGTTTTTATTACCCAGTGGGCATGTGGGAAGGTTAGTTGACTTTCTAAATTGAACGTTTAAAGCGCCATAAGCGTGAGAAAATTTTGGTAGTTTGGACGATTTTTGGCACAAGAAATGAAAAGCTCACTCATTCGAACAGATATGCAGGCCTTCTTACCCCTAGTGCTCCCGTGATAAACTCTAGACCTCCATCAACTATAACTTGACCTGACACGACCCGTATTATCCAGTGAGGTTCGTGTTAGGCAAAACTGACCCAACATGACTAAAGAGGGAAACGTGGTCGCGATTTATAGGCACTTTTTATGCTTTCGGTGGTAAGAATTTTCATTTCACTGACCTGAAAATCGGATTTTTCTCTTTCAAAAATCTGAGAATTGGCCTATCTTAGAAAATTTAGGGTGCGTCAATCGAAATGTTCTAATTTCACACCCCAATGTTTCAAGTTTTGTCAATTTTCCAACATGGGTAAGGGGAACCACGTTCCTTATTGCTTACAACTCTGAAAAGTGCACCGAAGCTTCCCCGTCCTATATGAAGTAATATTGAAATAATTGATAATAACAGCTGCATCCGAAGTGGCACGAAAATTGTTGTTTTCGGCACATTTTAGTTACTATGCTTTTATTTAAGTAACAAAAGTGAGCCTTCCGCACCAAAATATATCTCGAAAAGATACGTGATTATTATTTGATTTTCTAACCTTTTTGTTCTAAAGCGCAATTACTTCGCGGGCAGACTTGAATCACCTCGGGGGCAGGATGTGGTCCTCGGGCTGCCATTTAGGAATCCAGGATCTAGGGTGTAATTTTGAATACTAAATTTTCTCCTGTATAGACCCAACCATAGTTATCTCATCGTTGGTCCTGTACTGCCCCCCTGTATAAAATCCGCCTCCACGGATATGTGCTGAATCTGCACCCAAGCATGGGTTTCGTTCTCTACCATAACAGATTTGGAAGATGATCATGCTAAACGTAATGGTATTTGCTTTTTGTAAATACATTTATGGGTATGACAAATTTGTTGATAAAGGATCTCAAAGGTTCTCTGTTGTAAACAGTCATTTCAAAATCGTCATACGGCAAATTGGATAAAACAGAGTTGATCCATTTGCAGGTATTTCACTTTTCGTTGGATTTCAAAAATGTCACTGGGTCCTACTAATATAGCAGCCCGGCGCGCCCGTCTGTCCCGTCATGTATCAATGTGGCCAAGTCACACCTAAAATGGAGCCACGTATAGTCGAGTAAGCGTCATCCCTTTAGCAAGCATGGAACTACAATAAACATAGTCTTGGTCAAGACTTAGTGAATCTTTCTTTACCCTTCCTAATTCCCACTGTCCCACACACACTCTGTGTTGATGGCGCTATTCCTCTGAACTGTACATACTCTCTGATTGCTTTCGTGAACAATGACAATCGGACATCGGAATGAGGGCGCGCTGTATGTTTCGTTTTTGGAAATATAAGGATACAATAACTTACTAGACTGAAGAAGAGAACTACCATCGTCTTAACACAAGACTATGAACAATGACAATCGGACATCGGAATGAGGGCGCGCTGTATGTTTCGTTTTTGGAAATATAAGGATACAATAACTTACTAGACTGAAGAAGAGAACTACCATCCTCTGAACACAAGACTACAATAAACATTGACCTACATAACAGTCACATGGTGCACTCTACAAATAACTTCGTCAGAGAAACTTCTCATAGGCCGAATCGTTATCCTTGCTCGAGTCGTTAGCAAAGTTGTACTTAGACTGATTTCTCATAAAATAAGGGCGTATGCCGAATACTTCGAACGGCAGTGGGGTGGGTAGTCCCAGATATACCGCGTCCAACTAGAAGGGCCTTAACCGATACAACTCATATTTGTTTGCCCTCAGTCCTTTAAAGTAATGTGTTAAGGGCGGAATAATTAGCGAGCAAACTTAAAAAGTGAAGGTGAAACTGTTTGTGATACTTGACTATTGAGTGTTGTACGGAAATGGTGTAGTTTATTGAATCTTGCAATATCCCTTTAAGTCAGAGTTGCAAAGACGAATTACCTTTAGTTATGGCTTTCAAAAAAGAAAACCCCATTATTTTCTCAAATAATCACATTGAAACATTCTTTCCTAACAGTGCAGTTGGACAGTAAGTCGGACAGAAGAGTTTACGATATTTCCATGTTTCCTGACGGCATTGTGCTTACCCCGGAATAGCTACCAGACCACATTTTTGTATGCAGGTCGTACTGTACTACAATTAGTAGGAACAAGCCTCAAAGTATTCCCATTCGACTAAAATGGAAAACTGACATAGTGGTTGACAATGTTCACTCAGTAGCAAGTTTCAATCACAAGGTGGTCCTCTAATGCCCAATTCTGATGTGAATATCATTCTGTCTGATGAGACGAGATTTTCGACTTACCTTACAATAGAGCAGACGAAAACGGCATCAGGTTGAAAAAATCCTTGGAAGAGAGCAAAGAAATAGCCCTAAAATTTTGGTTGGAGGGTTACAAAAAGTGATGGCGCTGCTTCGAATACAAATATCATTTGGAACTTCTAGAGCAGTGACTCTCAATCTCTTTGAGGGTGAGGGCCAAATGCGTAGGCTGGGCTAAGGTCGAGGGCCGCATTATAGGATCTCAGGCTTAGAGAAAGGACGCTCATTTGCGAGAGTGGAATCCATTCTCAGGGTCCCAAAACTGTATCTACGGCAAACAGTGACAGAGATGCGAATTTTCCATTGTAGGAGGTTCCTTGAGACGGCAACCTGCACTTCTGTAGGGCCGCACAGGACCAACCTGACCTTAGCCCTACCATGGTTGGGGCTGAGGTCAGAAAATGTGGCTTTCGACACGACATAGATTACAGAAAATTGCACACTTAACCACAGTTTTATCTCTAAAATGAGTAAACCACGAGCATCATTTCGATGTTTATTATGCATAGGTTAGTGGTAAAGGAAAAGATTTGGTATCCCGAACTAAGAAGGTTGCCGAAAACCACACTCTGAAAGGAATAAAGTTTTACATTTATCATGTGTCTGTAGCCATATGTGAGGAAACTCTACAGTCCTGGACTAAATAAATCTGGGACACATCCCCGCTTCCCACCTCAATGTTGGTTTTGCGCACTGAAGAAAAAAGCGCCCTCCTCCTTTTCTCAACATTGAATAAGGTGTGGAGGGGAAGACATGCTGAAAACGTGACAGGTCCGGAAGTGTCCGAATAATTTTGTCCAGGATTGTAGATCCAGTTGTTCTCGATTTCGATAAAACAGAGAAACGGGGCTGAGCTCGAGGACAGCATTCCAAAAAATCGATAATTCTGTTCATTTAGGAGAGCTGTCGGTGGAAAGAGGGAGGGCATAGAAAATCTCAAAGGCATCGTTAGGTTATATCTGAAAACATTTGATTAAGCTTCTTCAAGTTTTGAAAGATGACTTGCAGAGACTTTAATCTCAATTATCAGTCAACGCACATTCAGCACGATGTGTTTTTCAATTGTACAATCACCTCACGCAGCAGTTAAGTTTCCGGGATATGATTTCGCTACCAGCATGTCACTAGCCGCACTCCGCAACTCAACACTGCATTTCTACAAAACATGGTTGTCAACGACTTGGTACACGAAACAAAATTGCCAGTCTAGGCTAGATATCTAGAGGGCTATTTATTTGGTCGTTAGAAAATTAATGCACCCAAACAATAGTCAAAGCTTGCGAAACTCTAGCACCATTTCAGAAAACAAACTTGGAAGGAATCAAGTAATGACTTTAAAATACATAACTTAAAATGCATGTTCGCATGATTTTTCCCCATTAAAATATTTTGTTATGTATTTCCTTAAGAAGATGATTTTCTTCTTAAACGTAAAATACATCCAGGGTTTGCACCCACTGCATGTGGCCCTAAGGGCCGCTTTTGAGAATCACGTTTCCTGACAAATGATAAAAAGTAATTCAACAAGCTATAGTGTAAGTAGTTTTGCAGCTTCAACTTGATCATACAAGAAGTATAAAGGGGCACCTATACTTGTTATAAAAACCCAGTTTAAGTCGTTTATTCCGACTAGAAGGTGATGGTCTATGAAGCAAGACTACACTCTTCAAACGGACCAACTTTACCATTTAACTCGTCGTGGGCTGGTGCCATTCCCCCGTCGGGGAAGGCTGGTCCCCATCGGGGAAATTTTCCAGTTTCGTCTAGGAGCTTAATCCATACAAGATATAATATGTAATCCCACCGACTTTCAGTCATCCCGATGGCCTGCTTGATGTTGTTCATAGAAAGGGCAGATTCTTCAATGAAAACCCCAAATTTTCCACTTTTCCTTGAAAAGAACCCATATTTTTCAAATTTTCTTCAACAAAACTCCCAAATTTTCAAACTTTTGGTTAAAAGTTTAAAATTTTTCGGCAGAAAATTTTACGTTTGTTACCCTTTTGGCAACTCATCGCTTTTGTCGGGGCATGATGTTGCTGCCCCCCGTTGAGGAGCTTTGCCCCCTGTCGCGCAAATCTTGGCGCCACCCCAGGGTTGGTGGACTATTGCACAGGGTTGTTGGCTGGACAGCCTCGGAACGGGATGACTTGGTCATAACCTGAGACGATTAAAAGGGTTCGTCAAGACAATAGACAAAAGTACTTGTTTACTTGATGGAGCAATTTATTTCTTTCCTCAGCTGGATGAGATTAGGAAAGTCTGGAGTACGTACTTTTCCACTTTGACTTCTACATAAGCCAGGTGCCCACTGCACGAATTTTTTCCACGCTTTCTCACGATTCCAATATTCTTCACGACTTGGAAATCGCAGACATTCGCGGGAGAAATGTACGATTTTCTGCGATATGCTGCGACTCACGACTTTTCACGACGTAGGGGTGCACACTTTACGACTTTTGTGAGAGAAATATTGACGACATCTGACGGTTTGTGAGAACCAGGTGAACTGCATATTAGCTGGGACATTTTCCGGCTTTGCGTGCTTATTTGCATTTTGCAATGGATGTTATCAATGCTCCTGGGATAGAAACCCACCATGACGCCCTTATCGACTGCTGCTGACGTGCAGATAATGACTGATCCATTGCAGCGGCAGCAAAATGCTGATGCAAATAACCCTCCTTTGCGTAGGCGCAGGAGAACCAGGAAGAGAGGCAACGTCGAAGTAGGGGGCCCGGCAATGACTCGCCAAGTTTCAGGCCACAATGAAAGCTTGAAGAGTGAACTCGCCGAAGAAGACATCCCAGAGTATATGGCTTTCCAACTAAAAGGTGTGCGCTGAACAGTTCAGGGAGCTGCTTGGAAAAGTTCGACGACTGATCCAGAAAATACCCATTTGAGGCATTCGATTTTACTAGCAGTACGGCTAACTCTAACGCTTGTTATCAGCGCATTTCAAGTTATGACAAGAATCAGACTCCATTGTATCAAACAAATCGATAATATGTTAAACTGTGAGATTACATGCATTGGGTAATTACTATTTTGTTCAAAACACCGACCTACTCAAGGAGGCCCGTACACATGAAAGATTTTGCAAGGTGGGGGAGCCTACGAACACTAAGCCAATTGACACGATTTTTGCCACAAACCGAATGCGAACTCCCCGCGGCCCCCTCTCCCTTCACCGGATTCGTCCTACTCCCATGGGGGGTTGGAGTGCCAGGGGGTGAGGATGAATCCATGGAATCCCCTCTTCGAAAATAAAACCTTATCTGAAATATCTAAGTTTTGCACTAATGGTAAGGACAAATGACTGCGGGAGTCCCACCTTCCCGTCCACAAACAAACATACTACATGACAAAACATTAAATACCAAATGGCAACATCTGGATGATTCTAAGGGAGACATATCCTCCCTCAGACTCACCGCACGCCGTACAAGGAGGTTTGCAGCGCTAAGGCACCCAACTCATTTCCTCCGATTCGCGCTGCTCCTCTTCCAGAAAAATCCTATGTACGCCCCTGGCTCAACAGATAGTATCCACTTTGATTCTCTAAACCGTAATCATCTAATTAATACAGAAAAAAAAACGGGTTTCAAAATAGCAACTTTTTAGCTACAATGTAAATCATCAGGTCTGTAAAACTTTAAGACACTGATGTAGATAAAACAGCTTTGACAAACAGTAAAAATGTTAGAATACGACCGCCCCCTCCCCCCCCCCCAACCCCTCTAGCTACGCCACTGTTTAGGTCGATTGTTCGTGTCAGTAGGAGTGATAACACATAAGAGCACAACATTGCAAGAATGCGAAACAGTTGAATTCAAGAGAAGACATATTTCTTGAAAATGGAAGGCTACTACGAATTACCAGGTAAAAGACTCGCCCTCTAATAAGCATATAAAGTTTTTTAAAGAAATAGTCTGCATGAGATTTTGTCATGGAAACGCTTTCTAATGCAAAGGTTCGGTGCGTTTCGCGCGAATTTGTCACGGTTCGTACTCTGCATCTGCTGGTTATAGGGCAATAATTTCGGACCAGTTCGCTCTTCCGAAAACCAGAGGAACATAGCCAGCCTATTTAGGCCCGAAACAAGGCGGGGATGCCTAGAGAAATCTTGTAATACGAATAGCCTTTACAGTAATATTTGTAGTTTGATGTGAAAGATTGGAAGTATGTACTTATTATCGTTATGCGTTTTTGTAGAACGGTTGCCATGTAAGGGCCAAATATCACTTACTGATGAGAATTTCTAAGGATGTAATTACTGTATTTCAAACATTTGCCAAAGGTAGCACCATTTTGCATGTAAGTCACCTAACATAAACGTTTCTCAAGAGTTGTCTTCCCTTAAACTAAACAACACACCTGTCTCATACACCAAACCAAATATAAAAATTCACTGAATTATGAGAATCTTTTAACATATGATCACTTCGAAAATTTGCCAAGTATAGCACCATTTTGCATCTAAGCTACCCTAAAAGAACAAAAACTTCCCCAAAGCCCTTAGACCCCTCCCTCAGGCAGGTCCGTAAACAGACTCGGAGAGCAGGGGGCCAAACCAAGCTTAGAGAGGGTGCTAAGTTCAAGTTATTGCACCGCAGCCTGGCTATGCCCACAGAGTAGGGGGTGGCCCCCAAATGCCGCCCCTTGGTTACGGGCCCGGCCTTAGGACGGCGCCTGCAAGAGGGGATCCGCCAATTACGATTTGTGGGGGTGATTGGGGTGGGATTACAACATAATCTTCTGTTGTGCCCCCAATCACCAACTCCTGGCGGTGCCGCTGGTATTAGTGATTACATGAAGGTAAAATGTGACAGAAGGAATTTATCTTGCCAAAAGTCATTTCCCAGTGGACACTTCTTTTGTATAATTACGGCAAGAATTTGATGAAGAAAGGGGGGAAACAAAGAAGAATATGTAGGCAAGCTTTCATTTGGCTATCAGTTCCCGTGCTTCGTTTACATTGATTATGCACTGATTATGAGAATAACGACATTTCAAGTGGGTGGACAGGGTGGGCAATGTCCAGGGGCCCTAAGAATCCTGAGTCCAAGAAATCAACAAAAAGGAGGGTTATTTTTTGGGCTGGGCTATGATGCTCAATTGTTTGTACTGGGCCTAGACTTGACTCTTGCATATAATTGCAAATATTTGGGTGGATGGTCGGAGAGGGCTTATGTTATTTGGTTTGTGATACCATTGTTTTGGCTCCCTCACTTTCCTTGCCCATCGAGCCCAGAGAGTCTTGTTATGTTCCTGCGACATCTCAAGACATAGATTCAACCTACGAATATCCACTATTTCCAGTGGTACACTGTACGACTTTGTCTGCGATTTCTGACGACATCTTACGACATCCCACGACATGGATGCGGAATCCGCAGAAATTTTGAACATGTGCAAAACTGTGCGACATTGATGCGACTTCCTATGAATTGCCACGACTTCTCACGACCTACCCTTGCACACTGTGCGACTTTCTACTGTCGCGAACGGTGTCTTCAGACATCGTGAGATATCGCTTCCATGTCGTAGGTCAGAAGTCGTGCAGAGGGCACCTGGCTTTAGTCTTCAACTGAAAGCGTACTTATTAAGACCAGGGAGTTATTCTCTCTGTTAAGACAAAAGTTATCAACATAATTGACTTATTTATGAACATTTTTTTGCACTGAAAACAGAATTATAAGCCGTGAAGAAACGTTATCGTAGGGCACACTGTAAAAATTGATTAACACTTTTTTGTAACAGATAATAAACGCGTCTTGGCGTTTATGTAACAGAAAAAACAATAAAATACATAAGCAAATTAAACGTCTAAAACGTCAACTTTAACCCATTGACACCACTTTAACGCCATCTTGTAAACACGTTTATGCGTTTATTTCATGATTACTGTAAACATCAAGCTGTTTTTAATAAAGAAAAAATAACATATATATAAATCATGTAAACGTGTTTGCGGAGTGCACTTTAATTGACGTCATTATCCTTATCATGTGTTAATATTCGTTCAGTCATTTACTGTGTGTATCCATTTTGTTGTTCGTTTTCTAATTCTTAAACGCCATATATGTGTTAAAAAATGAAGACGTCTATTTTCACAGTGCAAAGATCTTGTCATTTCATCTGAAATTAGCAAAAGCGCTTGATTAAAATACTAGCCTAATAATCTTGACCGGCTACTTTTCAGATACGTAGGATAAAAAACTAAGGCCTGTGTTGAAAAAATATCTGCAGACCTTAAAAAATAAACCGCTATCTTCGGTCTAGATCGTCTGCATTTGTATTAATACACTCTTTCACTTAAAAATCTCAAGTGCATCGAAAGTGACCCACGAACTAGAAGGGCTATTTATGCCAGCATGGGGTCGAGGGGCTTGCGATAGGGCTCTTGGTGGGGTAAAGGTGTGGAACTTGGTGGAGTTCCAGGGAGCAAAGACCAGGACGCTCTTGTATTATTTCATTTTCAGAAGCCAGAAAATCGATTCCAGTTATTTTGCTAAGGAAAATGAATTCCTTTTGAACTTTGGATATACTATGAAAACGGCTGTTTGTTTACGCACTTATTACGGCCTGCGACACTCTTAAGAATAGTATGTAAATGCCTAACTAATACTTGACTATAATGCACAACCAATATATTCATCAAGGCTGGTTTGCTAATAGCACTTCCAGGAAATGAAATGATTCTATTAAACGTAACCAATAAATTTCGACACCATGAGCATGCAATGTGTACATTCAATTAAATGTGGGTTTAGTTCTTTGTCAAATTCTAGTCCGTTTTCCCTGCACGGCGATCAGCGGCCAGCCATCCGACCGGCCCATTCAATGCACCTTCTCACCGGACAATACACCTGTGGTCAGTGTGTCCATTTGTGAGAGCGCTGAGGCATTTGCCCTGGACGGCATTAGAGGTCATGGCGCAGTCCCCTGCACCTCCAGCTTGTGCCCATGTGCTTCGCGCCCGTGTCTCCGTTTAAAATTCCATCATCTGACCTTGGTACATATAAAGTAATTCATAGTTTTTCAACGTCTCGTGCAATTAAAACCCTTCACATTTCAACTAAAAGTCGATTAATAAATACAGGGTTAAATATTCTGGAACTACAGGCAAATCTTTCTGATAGACCCCTTACTACTCAAATCATGTTACAAATCAACAAATACAATATATCGGTTTTGAAAGAAACCAACACTTCATTTGGGGTTGTAGAAATGAAGAAGGGTGACAAAGGACATTACTCGCTTCTTTTAAGTCATGCGCTTTATCCCACGAATCGTTCCTCGATTGTACATGGACGTAATTATTCTACGCCGATGACAACTATTTGGTGTAACATTTACGTCTGACATTATATCAGGTCTAGGCAGTTGCCTCCACTTAAGTTTTAATAGTTCTTCAACGTTTTCCACGAAACAAAAACCTGAAGGAAAGAGAATTTAACTTTTTCTTGGTCAAGTTAGTTAGTTAGATGAGGTTTAACGTCCCAGTTTCCAACCAATTGATTCAAGTCGAGACGACCACGGCCTTTTTTCCAGTTGTGGCTCACTGGCTTATTTTCCCTACTCCATTGCTTATGCTGAGCACCAAGCACAAAGGCAGTAGGTTCCGTTTTTAAAGTCTTTGGTATGACCCGGCCAGGATTTGATCCCTAGACCTTCCGGCTGCAAGTCGGATGCTCTAACCACTTGGCCACTTGCTGTCGGTTTTTTCTTGGTCAAGGGTAATCGTCTGGAAATATTAACATATACTTAAATGTTTGGTGTCTGTGTCCACGAAAACTTAAAATGGAACAGGCAAGTTGATGAAGTGTTGAGGAAGAGCAAACAGTGTTTGCACATGCTAGGCAAGCTAAAAAAGTTGAAGATGCGCCAGAGTGATCTCCTCACTAGATAAACGTCTTATCTGAGTCGGAGTATATGTGGCACATGTGTGACACCCCGAACCAAGTATAAAAACGAGCGCAATGTTTTAGTGAATATTCAAAAACGGGAAATTTTAGTACATCCCAGATCGCGGGAAATGGCACTTGCCAGGCTTGATAGCAGCCATCAAGAAGTGCAATTTTTGTGAACAAAATGTAAAGCTTGTTTTCTTCTTAATATTGATGTCGTTGACGCTATTCCTAATGTTAGAAGCAGTACTAGGAACAGTGGTCTCAGCCCAAATAATCATGTAACAGCTGCTAACATTAATGATGGCGTGATTATGGTAATGATGCCGTGGTGAGGGTGATGATGTCGTTTGAGATGATGGTAGGGCATGATGTGGTGACGTTCGTGACAGTAGTGATGGAGAATACGTGGTGTAGCCATGCCCCCTCCCCAAAAAACCTTTGTAACACATTCTCCCCCAAATAATTTCAAGCGATGTGTTTAAAAGAAAAAAACAGGAAGAATTTTCTTTGACGGACGAAAATACGACATTTACATACAAAATTTGATAAGTATGACCACACTCTGAAAAATTATTGCCCATCCTGGGCAAAAATTTACCCAGCCGTTGGTTCCGTATGCCTCCTAATCGGAATTGCCTGGGTAAAATATTACCCAACTTAGTTGGTTAACGGTTTTACTCATTAGTTGGGCAAAAAATTGCCCAACTAATTGAGCAAACATTTTGCCCAACCAATTGGGCAAACATTTTGCCCAACTGTTAGGTAAAACATTTAACCAACCAAGTTGGGTAACTTATTACCCAATTCCGGTTAGGAGGCATACGGAATCAACGGTTGGGTAAAACAAGTTACCCAACGGGGTTAGAACATCTCAGAGAAGTTACCTTCTACAAGTTTTAAAAGCTACCGGCATTGCTAATGCTAGCTTTTTTCCAAAAGTCCCCTGACTCTCTGGCGAAGAGCCAGGGGCGAAAACCAAACAATACTCCCCAAGGAGTTCTGCTCCCTGAAGGAGTAAAAACGTCCCCAAGGGACAAACTTTGACTTAACTGACACCACCCGACAGTGGTCCCGTTCTATACTGGCTGAATAGAACAGCTAATGCTAATGCTAGCCACTTTTAAAAGTAGCAGGATTTTAATTAGGAATCCTCATATACATGAATGTTATGGTCTGGATATTATATATATTCAGTGAAACTTGTTTGTTATAATTAACGATTAATAATACAATTTTCTTCACGATATTTCAATTTCTCCTTTTCTATGTTGTATTGTTCAACTGAGAAACATAATTTTCTGTAAGAATTCACCATTACCAGCTTCAATTTATATCAATTAGACCTGCCATAAAGGATAAACACAAATTTCCTTTGAAAAATTCGGAATGCTCCATTCAAAGAATAGGTATATAAACATTTCACAGCATTTTAAACATGCACTTTTCTCAAATTGTTGTAGCAAAAATTCCCACAGTGTAAGTAAACGTTTTGCAAAATGTTAATTGTGAATGTAAAAAAATTAGAAATAGGTGTTATCAAAAGAATTAATTGGCGGTATGTTTAACCAGTGTTGGGTAAAGAAATTCTCTTAAACCATTTCACCAATAGTTGGTCGATAGGTTTTTTGGTTCTTTTGCCCAACATTGTACAAGTGTACGTAGGTACGTACGTACCGTCCGTTTACTGCAGTACAGTATAGTACCTTTTCATTAATTGTGTACGTACGTATGACGCGCAAATCAGTTAACTTTAACCAACCTGGGTAAAATTGCAAGAGAGATGTACTTTACCCAACCTGAAGGTTAACCAACACACTTGGTTAATCTGTTTTGACACTTTGTTGGTTACCAAACTGACCAGGTTGGGCACTTTGAATTTTACCCAACCCTTTTTAACCAACTTTTTTTAGAGTGCAGCTTGGCAATTAATCAATCGGCCAGTTGGCACGTACGATCTTAACTAAAAGCAATAACAAGAAATGATGGCGTACTGGTCTAATTTGTCAAAGCATAGCTTAACTACCTGCATGCAGTATCAAATATATACCGTACTATAGTCGTGTACAATGTACATTGTACATGCTGCTGCACGTTGCAACAGGCTTCAGTACAGTAAGTGCATATAAAGCTAATTGGTTACCTCCCCCCCCCCCCCCCTTAAGAAAAGCCTTGCCCCCTAACAAAGAAATTCTGGACACGCCACTGGGTGTAAAAGGTAATTGCGATTGTAAAAAAAGCTTGTTATGGTGAAGTTTCATTTAATCAAAATCATTCATTAAATCAGTAATACTTACAACTAATGATTGTGTCAGTATTAACAACCTAGTATGTTTTCAGCCGGTGTTTCTCCCGTATAGTATGACTTTAGTCCAGTGTCATTGAGAAGAACGTGCTATTCATATGTGAATCAATTATATTCTGTAACACCATGCGCGTAAGTCACAAATGACATGATAATTTGACGATGCGGTCATCCAGTGTGGCAAATGCGCGTTAAACACGTCGGGCACTAGTTGTCACCTTAATTGAATCGAAAATGCATGCATTTAAAAATTTAATTTTTTTCAAAAGGCGTTTCATGATAGACCTACGTAGACTTCTACATAATTATGTAACACTAATTTTTGACAAGGAATACCAATAGGTTGCCAAAACCATTTTTGACATGTTGTTCGATTAAACTATTCGATTTCCTCACTTTGCTGAGTCGATGAAGTTACACTTAACAATCATGGTGATACCAAAATCCATAAAAATGGGGGTGATGGAATTTACTTTACACATTACCTCAAATATACTACTTAAACTTCCCACGGTGTCGAGAAAGTGGGCCGTCCCTCTTTCTATTATGGTAGTCACTATAAACCTTTTGAACCCATGTGAATTGTTAAATGTTATCTTCCATGCGCCATTCGTGTTGCAGCTTGGAAGGCAGATAGACGCGTGGAACTGGTACTAGGAAACTAGGACGTACTGCAATTTATCAACTCTATGAAGTTAACAAAACCAATTTAAAGTAATCTCAAGATGGATTTCAACAGTGAGAAAAAAGACAATGCTCAGAAAAATGATTGTCATAGATTGTGCCCAATTCCTAATGGTTTTCATAGACCACCGCCGTGTGCAAAGGTGAAGGATAATCCTACAGAAGCTGAACCAATGGATTGGGATGATGTTGAGCAAAAGCACAACACGGCAGTATTTGCGAAAAATGAAGTTAGGTACCAACCGACCAGCAATGACAACACTCGGAGTATCCAAAAGTTAATTGGAGAGACAAATGGAATTGACATAGGCAATGATGTTGAGATGATGGATTTTGAAAACCAACGGAGCGTTGATACAACTGATGTAAACAAGAAGATCTCAACTACACCAGCAACTGCTTTTCTTGTTGGTTTCATATCAAATGACCCTGGCTATCTTTCAGATGGAGATAACATATTCGACATGATTAGGAAAATGATCGGGGTACGTGTATACGGATAAGTTAAAGTCTGTGGTGTGAGTTAATTAGTATAGCGAATGTAGCATCATCAGTGCAAGAAAAAAGGAATTTTTATTAAGAATACTGTTTGACTTCGAATGCAATAAAAATTTGTTATCCATTACAGTCTTTACATAAATAGTTCGTCGTTTTACTAGAACCTTTACTCAAAATCCATACACGGACTTACAACTGAGAATATCTGGCTTAAGAATACCTGACCATATTAAGTCATATATATAACTAGATAGTCTATAGGTACCATGACATGTCAAATCAAATTTTACATTCATATAAAGCCGAATATTAATATATAAAAATCCATGTCATGTATATAGACAAATCAGGTCTTACATTGCCAAAGCAAGCCAGATACAATACATCTAGATATACAAATGAAGTTTATAAAGCATATCAAGCTTTACATGAAATTGATTTAAGTCCCCTTGTACACTTTAAAGTGACAAAGGCCTCTAAGGCGACACAAGGATTTGCCTGAAGGAGGCACATATGTCATAGCAACTAGGGTTCAATGTAAATATACATTTCATATGCCGAGGTCAAGGAAGATTTTGTTTTCTCTAAAAATGAGGCGAATATATTGAATATATTAGGGGATATTAGTAAAAGAAATTATTCACTGACAAGAGAAATTGATTACCTATCGGGACTGATTTTTCCATCGGATAAAACACGCTTTGCATCGTATCTAAGCATGACCATATCCCCGACAAAAAACGTAGTTAATGTGACTTTTAAGAGAACAACTGTGCGATTAAGGATTAATTTGCGGATCTCCAGAGAACTTTGCAGGTCACGCATGTTAAGGATACGTGTTACGGGAATGATTTATTAAAAAGCTACGTGAGATCAAAGTATGAAAGAAAGGGAAGAACCTCTATACAGCGTGCAAAGCAAGTCGAAACTTATTTCTTTATTTGCAAGGATTTGCCCGAATTGAAATAAAAAGAGCACAATATCTTTCTTCCTCAACGTTATGTTTCTCTTCTTACTGTTCCCTTTCCGTATGGTTGTGTCAACTTTTAACGCAAAAATGTGACGAAAACTAGAAAGAAACTGTAAAAATTCCAGATGTATGGAATTTAAGGTGTATGCACCAGACTTTCAATAAATAGATTGCATTGGAAAAAGTCATGTTTTTCTTTACTTAAGCCTTCGGTGTATTTTGTATGCAATATTCTTGAAATGTCTTAAAGTGAACTCAAAGTCTAGAATAAGAAGAATATATATTTTTAAGGTTGGAAAAAGAATTTCATTCATCCAACTCCCATTTTCATAGCTTACTCCGTTCCTGAGATATAAAATGTTGAAATTTATTCACTTAATTTGAAATTGTCGATGCGCAATAACTTGTAATGTCCTTCTTGTACAACTCACATAAGCTGCTTTTGTTTCCTTTTGAAATTTAGATGTTTATATGACCTTGGAACATTTTCTTTTCCCTTGCATAGTTGTACGGAGAGGGCTTACATAGCCAAGTCACCCTATAACAGTAAGATAGTGATCACATTTTGGCACAAGGTGCAGTGGTTTTCGAAAAGTCAAAGGAAGACAAAGACTGTAATTTGCGTAGTACAAGAATGACATCACAAATTATTGCACAAGCTACCATTCTAAAGTGAAGTGTTTAAGCTTCAACTTTTTATATCTCACCTCAGGAAAGTCCCGTAAAGATGGATTTAAGAATTTTAGACCATTTGGATGCATTTTTCAAGCTTTGTAACATATATTTTTGAAATTTTAGACTTTAGGTACACTTTTATTGGCACCTTTCCTGAACCCGGGTCATTTGTTTGAACAGATTTAGATCAGAACCGATCCACATCTTAGCATATCTCGTCGCCCTGAAAAATATTTCGGACCCATCCGACAAAAGCTGTCTCGCATTATTCAATATCATGAATAGCATCGGGTCTGACTGCTTGACTCTACTGACAAAACCGACTCAACGGCCGACTTTACTAGCTCTACTGCTATAGGTTGACCAGATTATTAAACAAAAGCTACATAAAAGTATGAATAACTTGACACTCTGCGGAATATGCTTGATACGAGGTGGTAGCTCCATGGCATCAAACAAAGTAAGACTGTTTAAATTTAAGTTTAACATTTCAAGGTCAGGAAGTCCTTGGCTCACCGAAGACTCTATATCACATCGATTGTGAGAATAAACCCCGGTGAGATTAGCCTTGTCTTTTCGACAAGTACTCAGAGGATAAAGAGTCAGGGATTTACTAATGGCTCTCAAGCCTGCCCTAGGGACCGCCATTTAACGTCCCCATCCAACGTGAGTGTATCCAGGGAGGTGAAGGGGTGTAGGATCATTTCTATGCACCACTGCTCAACATTTGAACCGAGTGTAGAGGAAGACTTCCTGAATCGGACAACTTCCTAAGTCGGACAACTCCCTGGGGGCAGACGGCAGATACGCACTTTTAATTCACCAATTTAAAACCCCTTCAGCATCACCGTGAACAAATATACCAAACCCGCAGATGGTAGTCTCCATAACATTTTCAAGTGATTCCACCGGAATTTGATCCTGGGACCACTAGTATGCAAGGAAGTAGGCCTTAATCAAATAACCAAGCCAACTCCACGCACTAACACTTATCACTAAGATTGCAGATTAAATCTTAGCTACCGCAGTGACTACCGTATTTCTTCGCTGTAGTCATCTGGTCATAAAGACCGACAAACGAATGTAACAAAAACATTTTTGAAAGCATGAGTGATGGAATCTCAAACATTGGGTGCCTAATGGGTTCTGTACCACGGGAGTCGCTATCTGGAATAAAGCCAATCCAAAAATGGACTCAGAAAGCATCAAAAAGAAAAATAACAATACTGCTTGACCTTCTTCGGTGTTAAAAGCAATGATGTGCATCTTAAAACGCGCAAGAGCGCCTTAGCGCCGAAAGTGCTAGATGTCTGACTTTGATCTTTAACAGAAAGCCGCACTGTATGAGCTGAAATTCGGTAAAACACAGCCCTTTTTGGTGACTGCACAATACAGTTTCCATTACGTGGTTTGACATTGCTGAACTGTTTCGCCTGGTAAGATAACGATATTTACGGCAAAAGATTAGTTTACGCTGAAGAGATCGGAACAAAACATTGTGCATGTGAAACATATAACCAAGGAGCTGTGAGAGATGGAGAAACATCGACCATATCTGTCAGACAATATGTACTTGAAAATAATTTAATCGTTTTGCAGGCAGCCAAATTTGATTGACAGGTGTCTTTGTTCTTATTGTTTGATTTTTGTTGACTTTCCTTCTTAATGATGAGACCATTGTGAAGATGTAACTTTGAAGATAACTGCGCAGTCGATAAATGTGAAACGTTTTCACCGTTTTTGATCAAAACGACTGTTCATCCACTCTTAAGTTCCACAATTCCATTATTATTCTAATTTCAGCATTAAGAAAGGAATATACCTGTCTGAAAACCAATGGGAGTCTAAATTTTGATGATGACATTTCAAACGTTTCCGGCTCGTTCCTGAAATCGCGAACAATGTATCTATGTACAAAAAGTAATAAAAAGATGCACTGTACCCTTTTACAACGCGGCACCTGGCGGCACAAGTTGAAATAAATTTTGCTCTTCTTGACGGCTGGCAACGTAATATCAATGGGGGAAATCATCCTATGACCTCTCTCAGATGCAGCAGACGACAAGAACAATTGTCTTCACTGCCTAATCCCCCTAAGTGTTAGAGGAATTTCAGGAAACAGACAATGCGAAGCTTAAGTGTCGGCAAAACGCCTAGTTTCAAAGGATGAACAAGTGTTGTTTCTCCATCCCTTACAGCTCCCTGATATAACTTTCATGCCGCATTTGCTCACATAGTGTGCTTGTTGAAGTACATCGTGTTTTGCTAAAAATACCGTTGATATTTGTTTCTCGGAATTGCTTTGCCGTATTTCAATTGTCATGGCGGCCTCCACGTAGGCTTTATCCGATGTCAAGAAAACAATACAGTATTACTATACGACGCGAAAGTCAGACATCTAGCTCCTTCGACCCTAAGGCGTGCTTGCGCCCGTTAGCATGCACACCATTGGTTAAAAGTAAGTAAAATGTCTCATACGAATATGCCGCTAGTACCTTATGTCAAATGATCGAGACCGTCGATCTAATATGACTTTTTGTAACTGTGAATCTGCTTTGCACGGGTATGTAATTGTAGGACAGTGTGCAACTTGCTCAAATTGGTAAACTGGAATGACATTTTTGGCGGGGAGGAGAGCACAATCCTAACAATGGAATGTGACAAGTATAAAAGGTGGGTCACGGAATCAATCTGGATAAGGAGGGGGGGGGGGGGTAACAGTCATTGAACAGGACTGATGGAACATTCAAAGTCTGGTGTGATCCATTGATCTTTCCTGGAGATAGGAGGCTTAATTCTTTTACTAATGAGAAGTGAAGGCCAGCTTGGGGTGAAAGTGAGTTAAACAACTCGAGCAATTCAGTGCATCGTCGCTGCATCTGCCTGATGAAGAAAGCAGACATACCTCTTTAAATGTCCCAGGTAAGTGTTTTTAACCAATTGCACTTGTTTTCAAGAAAAAATTTTGTCAATGGAACACTGCAGTCCTGATAAACCAATTCAATATGAGACACACCATGTTTACAGAAAGAATAGAACAATAACTGAAAAATTACCTCTATGTATGTTCAAATTGATATTGATAATTTAGTGCAAGCAATCCCCATATATTTTAGAAGTTCATTATCTGACGGACAACGCGACACTCGCAGTACGTTACAGCCTTTTCTCTGAAAGTGTACATATATTATCTGGTTTACAAAAGTTCTCAGCAAAATGCTAAACTTCTTAGTTAAATGTTTTTGCCTAAATTCGTTTCATTTCATACGAACTTCAACCGACTTTGATGGCAAGCCAGACCCAGTTTAAAAAATGTCGAAGTATAACCCATTATATCTCCAAAGCCAAAGGTACTTGAACTTTGAAAATACCAACACACCATTTATTTGACTTTCAAGGTCACAGATAAAGAAACCGTGGTAACATATTTATCCAAGTAACACAAATGGATTTTGTACATACGCGATGTCGAAACAGGGATTTTCCAAGTGGCCTGTTGCTTGTGTCAGGTGACGTTGGATTTAATTCGTGTTAATAATGGAAACAACGGTACTGTGAGAAACTACTGTTTTCCAGATTCTAGACCAAAGTGAATTCAATGTATCAACGTAATACCAACAAATCCTTACAAAGTATAACTGCTTTTATTTATATTGTCATCTAAACAAGAAGCCTCTGCTGATAATAATTCCCAATCCCAGTAGACTGAACATATCTGATGAAGCCGACTACTTTTATTAGGGTCGTTTTAATCGCCTAACTATGAAATGAGAAGTACATAATCGTGACCCCACACTCTCATGGACTTCTGCGCTAAACTCTTGTTTATAGATCTATGCGCTTGTAAATGTCAAAAACATCTGTTTATTGTATAAAAAATGTAAAATCCATTACAATTCACCATTTTGCAAGACACTTTTTATTTCATGTACGTCATGAAATAAACATGTACATCTTTGATGTAGAAAGTTAAGCTACGACATACTTCATTGTTATCCTTTTTGTTCAATTTTCACTACAAGGAAGGTTGAAGGTTGTAATTTTGGTACACCCTGAAGGGTGTATTTTGAAAGTACTTGGTTGTCTACAATAGGATATTGGCCATATCACACAACAAAAAAATATTGTAACCAGCAAGATATAATCAGATCATTAATACAGTGTCTTCAAAAATATCAATATTGACACTTGGCAACCCCATCCATTTGTGAAACATTACTGACACTATACGACTCTACACCTTGAGGTTTTCATCTAGAAATACTCAAAATTCCTAGAGTTATTTCTTAAAACGATGACAGATATGAAGATTATTTTAACAGATTTTTTATGAGGATATCTCTATTACTCTGGAGTAAGTCCGCTATCTCAGATGTTATACCTTAAGTAGCACACATCTTTGAGAATATTAGGAATATAAGGAAAGGGAAACTGGAAAACCGCTTTTAACAGCCTAAATTACTTGACACAGCATTATACTGGCCTGCAATAAATTTTAAAGTTTGATTACTTTATGCTGTTATAGGTTAGAGAAGTAGTTTATCCTATGAAAACATTACAATAGGTTGGATGGAATTTATGCTCCGATTTTGGTTGAATACCTCCCACCCAATTACGTAAATGTTAAGAACAGGCAAAAAATCGGTCATCTCGTGCCGTATTCGGCTAGTTCGTTGCGCCGGTCTTCAAGGGGAGAAACTTTCTCATGGATAACAGTTAATGTGAACACAGTAGTAAACAGAATAAAACCTCAAATAAGTGACTAGCTGTTCTCGGTCCGTCATCATCTTGACGCTCCTGAATATGCCCAAAATTTGGCATCCCACACCCCCTTCTTCGGACACTTTAAGACAAAATCGTCACTAAGTTCTTCATTACCAATCTTTTCCCCCTTGAAATCTTCTCCCTTCTGTGTGTTGTCTTTCAGGCTTGTGTAAATTTGCATCGGTTCAAAGCCAGACATATATGTTCTTCGCAAATTGTAGCCCTCCGTCTGTTGCTCTTCAGTCTGCCTGTGTTGTCAAGTTAGTTAAGGTGGCTTGAACTAGAAGCTGATGGAGAAAAGACTCATCCTGTTTACACTGAAAATCATAGTTAATGAACACCTTTTAAGGAAGTTCTATTATTTTTCACCTTAAATTCTTATTTTTTGTCTTTTTATTTCCCTTTGTTATTTTATCTGAGTATGGAGTGGGGCGGGCCACTTATAGGAACGTCACAAAGACCATCTCAACTTCCACACTTTCCGATGCCTCTACCGGAAAAGTATGATCTAAACCCAGTGCCGATGGGAAGATAAATACCTAAGTTCATGGTCTGTAATAGCATGTATCTTAAACACACAGGCTATGATAATTTAACAATGGAGGCATCTTCTCTATGAATAGATGTGACACTGGCACCATAAGTGAATAGAAAAAAGTATGTGTGTGTGATTTCAACGTTTCAAATGATATTCCGGGAAAGGCTTACGTAGGCTTTTATATGTAATATGCTTGACAACAAGTAGCTGGTTGCCAAAATCATTTGTTTGTCACGCGAGGCAAATTGAAATTCTTGGGTTTTTTTCACTCGACTGAGTCAATGTTCCGCATGACAACGGGATACCAACCTAGGCTATTCATAAAAATATGTGCTAAGCACTGACAGGAATTTGAATCACGTAAACTAGTTCCATGATGTCAAAATAGAGCGGGAGTTCCCTGCTTTAACTGGTACAATCACTTCAAACAGGTTTACCCCATATAAATTGTCCGCTGTTGCTTTGTATCCTCCATTCCTGTTTGAGCTTGGAAGACGGACTGACAGCAGGAAGACTTTGCAAAACATGAAATAGAACTACAATTCATCGATTTTACAATTTTAAGAAAATAAATGTCAAACCAAATTTAAAATGTGTTCCTTGAGAAAGAAAACAGCAAATGCTCAAGTACATTACGGTCATAGATTTTGTCCGATTCCGAATGGTTTTGATGGACCTGATTCACCTTGCTTGCAAAGAGAAAAAGAAAATCCTGTAGATGAAAAAATGGAGTGGGATGATGTTCCGCAGGAGAATCAGGTCACCGTGTTTGCAAAGAGCGATGGGCAAAGGTTGGGTCAATATCCATTTATTTTAGATACTACAACTACAACGCCCTATGACGTCTTCCCAATATGCCAACTATCTACCACAGAGAGAAATAAATTAAATAGTCCTTTTATAGCGGAAGATGAAAACACTGTGATGATGGATTGTGATAACCAAATGAACATTGAAACGACTGATGCGAACCACACAGGCTCAAGATCTCCTACAAGTGCATTTCCTGTTTTCTTTATGTCTAATGGCCTCTTTATTCTTTCGAATGGACATGTTCTTGAAATGGTAAGTGCGTTTACACAGATAAAGTAGGAAGGACTGTTTTGTTTAACTTCTCAAACGCTTCTATCTGTCCAGCAGATTAGCATAATAAGTACAAGAAATGAGGGTCGAATTAACAGCAAAGAATTCCATTTTGCATGCTGTAAAGTTTTGGTATCAAAGCCACGCACTTTAAAGGAATTTGAATTTGCACTAGAAATGCTCTCAGTTGGTTCAAGAAGGTTAGATGGTACCAGTTACACCAGATGCAACCATTAACTTGAGACAGACATCAGTGGTAGCCCCAGGATGTGACCAACGGGACACAGATACACTCTTAAAACAGTGTTTAGGGAGAAAACAGTTTTAAGCGGTTTTATCTTCCACTTCGTAAACATATGTAAATGCTAAGCACACTTTGGCAAATTCCTGAAATTGTAGTAAATCGTATTGAATTACTGAACTAGGAATGCTTAATTGCTAAACTTGTTTTAACAGTGTTCGCAGTACCATTTCACGCCATATCAAATTTGACACAATGTAAATACTTCATGTAGTATGTAAAGGCTTAAGTAAAACTGGTCAAAGAAATACTTTCATGGCTTGTTTTAATTCTGTGAAGTAAATTTTTTGTTAGTGGATTTTTTACATTGAGAGCCACAGATAATTCAGTTTTAGTTTTTAACATTCTTGTAACTCCACAACTATCAGAATATTTCTAGGATAGACGAAAGAAACAAGATTACTTGGAATTACTTAAAACTGAATCTACATCTTTAAAATAGTTACCATGTCGTAATTATCATTTTGATACTATTTCTCATGATTTCCCCGCAGAATGTGGTCACATTTTCAAACACACTTTACTTGTAGCCTGAAAGTAATTCCGAATTAATGCTACTCGGTCTGCTTCTAACGTTTTTCTAAAGATATATGTTAGGTTGGTCTGAGTAGAGTAGGTCTTTAAAAATGCATCGATAGTCGCCAGTAATTTGATTTTAAAAACCTTAGTGCAATGTCCCCCTGTAAAGCCATGTTCTGATGTCTGCAAACACGGCATTGCATGTTAGTATATCTACATCGTCATTTGAAATTGGTCTTGGTAAAACGACCTTGTCTCTAGCTTACCATCGTTTATTACAACACTTGCCTAGGGCGTGACTGCTATGGCGTTTGCAATTAGTATACCGTACACATTAAGTTTCAGGAGAGAGCTGATTTGACACAAGCTTTTCAGAAATTGAAATTGCAATTGACACTAAAGTATACCACGCAGGACATTTCCTAATAATTTGCATGAAATGTTACCTTTAACTAAGATAAAACTAAGTGGGACCTAAACGGGCAATTCTATAAGTACAGTTGTGTCATTGCTTACAGTCTGGATCCTTCTGAGTCCGTCGGTAAAATAGCCTTACGTAATACGTTCCGTAAGGGTAGAATACCACTGTCGAACAACGGAAAGGTGCGGTTTGGAAAATACTTTTCAGTGGAGTCAATACAACATTGTTACCAAAACATGTTCCAAGAACTGTTTCTGCTCTAAGCATGGGAGGAAATTGAAGAAATCGGCAGGGCACAGCTTAATCTACCTTAATTAGCGTCAATTTGTAAATCAAACATGAAAAGGAGAATCACAACATAGGGTGCAACCAACTTTTTCAAGGCACAATACATTTGGCAATGATTGGTTACCGCATGCAACTGAATTTGCAGAAGAATAGAAATAGTAGTTCTTCCTTTCTCGTCTTTTCTAGATCAGAGAGATTGGTTTACGAGAAAACTTATTACGAATATTATGTAACACACAAAGTCGAAAAAAAAAAACTAGGGAAGTCGTCACCAGCAAAGAGTTGATATGATGAGAGAATTAGAATGTGACAAATTCAAAGAATTAAGAGTTCACGTTCTCTATGTGGGTACATTCTGGCATGAAATAAGCTTGAGCGTCCCGTATGCTTGTACTGTCTCAACTCAAAAAGCCTTCCAAAAGTAGGTTAATAGTGTACAAAGGTCGGCAAAACCACTTGTCTCTTCATAGTCTGTAAAAGAGTTTATGGATGATGTGAAACTATGTTGTCATGTTACATATTTGGCAATTAGACTGAATTACGAGAGAGAAGTAAAACAACTTCTATTTTCAAAATGGAATTTCTATATCTATCTGGACAGCTCGTTTTGCATACCACCTTGCCAAACCCTTGAGAAAATTATTATAACCGAACAGATAATTCCCATGTGCTGTTCCATACGAAACTTACAGACTCGTTGTCACACGTGCCACAAGTAGTCGGGAAGTACTGGCAAATGGCATTCTCTCGGGCGTTCTCGGCTTCTGTCCCATAGGAAACAGGCATATTTCACGAAAATGATAAATAAATATGGAATTCAAAAATCTATTTTGAAACTGGAACTTATTATTAGAAATTCTTGAATAGCTTTGTTATCTTTCTGGTAGAAGTCACCCGTGAGGTTTTTTCAGTCTGTCCCAAGTACAGTTTGGTATCATTCCTTACCAAGCAGTGAACAGTTGCTCACAGACTCGTATGAAGTGTTTTTTATTGAAATATATGTATAACACCGGTTTAAGAATTTTGAGCTAGTCTTGTAAAGAGACCTGTAAGGTTGTAGACTACATTGCGACACGAAAGAGTTTTATCTAATAGTTTGTAATGGCAAGATGACTCTTTAACTATCACATTTTTTTACTTTTAATTTAAAAATTGTTAACCAAACTAAGGAATGTGTAAAATATTGCATAGTACACCATCGATCAAGCCAGTCGTTACTGTACTACCTCCTTTTCATGTTGCAGGTGATGATTCCTCAGCAAGAGGGACCTTGGCAAAATTCAATTGCAGCACGAGTGCAAAGGGCACAGTAGGAGTAGCACCTGCTAAGTAAGGAAACCATCAGAAATAGTTTCATTTCGTTTTTGTTCACTCTTCAAAACACAAAAAAATTTATATTCTCCAGTTAGCAATTACTACTACAGAAAAAAGTATGGAAAATCACAAAGCTTATACAGAACAGATCCCTCACAAAAAAAAACTAAAACAAAAAACAACCTAATCAACAGAGGAGAAGGAGTGAGAGAGAGAGAGAGTGATAGAAAAGATAGGAAGAGGAGTTAAAGGAAATTCTCAGGTTTACCATAAAATGATGGGAGTGAATAGGCCCTGTCTATTCTCGAGTAGGAGAGTCTACATATGTTTCACAAGCATCTTTAGAGAGGTTGTTTTCTTAATATTAGAACTAAGTTTATTCTACAGTAAAGTACCAGACGTTGTAAGATATTATGTATTCATATCTATACGGGAGAAATTATTATGATGAGATGATAATTGTCTAGTCAAATGACCATGAAAATGATATTTACCATTAACGAACGTATCAAAGATTGAGGGGAGAATAACACGAAAATATTTAAATAATACCCAGTAAAAAGTACCCAGATGAAGAGTATGTATATCAAAGACAGGCAGAATTTGTAATTCAGTAAATAAAGGTTTACATTAATCCAAAGAAATGAGGCCTCAGCTGCCCAATCTGCAGAGGTAATGGTAGCAGAACCGTCACCACTTGTAACACGTTTCTTAATATATCTCAGTGGAAGTTTACTAAAGTGACAATTAATCTAGAAGTTTGATTATTTAATGTTTCATTTATTCTTTCAATAACCAGAATAAAGTGAAGAAAACTGTAAATATCATGTTGTCGTTCTTTTGAGTACATAGTGTATTTGCATTTGCTTTCATCCTAATTGATATGTTTCCGAGAGAGGTTCTTGACCTTACTAAGTCTGCAAACTCATCAAAGCCGTCAAAACCCAGGAAAGTCAGAAGAACACAGGCGCTACTACCTATATATTATATTACTTATCGACTAATTAAAAATCTTTTTGAATCAAAGGATAGAGCTTAAGGCACAGGACCCCAACCAGAAGATCAGTTAATTCTGTTTAAAATTCGTCCTTGTCCACGCTTTTACCACAAAAGAAGAGTGTGACAGAACAAAATGAAAGTTTTGACATTGCATGACACACTATTTATAAAAATGTTTAAAAATGCAAGGGAGGAGACCCAGATTTCCCCGAAAGAGGGCCAAGCTCCCCTACGGTGAGCTAGCAACCAAAAACCCTGACAAAGGTGACGGATTGACAAAGGAAGGTCGTTTGCTAAATTTCTGGATCGGCTATTTTAAAAACTTGGGTTTTAAGGAGGAAAGTCTAAAATTTGGGGTTCGTATTGAAAAATCTGCCCTACTTCAGTTTGGACAAGATCAAGAAAATCGTGGGGGTGAAGGACCGTCGTCGGAACCAACATAATTTATAGTAGTGTATCAAGGCTCCCCGACGAAACTGGAAATTTCCGGACTGGTGGGGGCATGCCCCTTCCCCTCACCTGGTCACTCTTGTGAAAATATCCGCCCTGGGTTCTTTCTGGGAGGTCTACATTACTTCGCCAATGCGGTAGTTGTTGGATTTCACCCTTCAGATCTTTTAAGTTGTAAAAGATTTGTTTGATAAACAGAATACCATCGCTCAATTCCTGAACCTAGAATTCGTATGAGCAATGAGCTTCCTGTATGACTAGACCAAGAGGTTGCTGGATATTACTCTCCTAATGTAAGATAGTGATATTCTGAGCGCTCATTGTACTCTCGTCCAGATTGCAGTAAATTTTACTTGTTAAACACTTTGAGAATACAAGTCATGTAAGGAGGATATGTCATACTAACCTAACCAGAATGATTAAACAAGAATGTGTTAACCTTTTTGTCCCAGTTTCTCCTTTCCAGCCAACCATCCTAGGTATTCCACCTTAATCATATCCCACAACGGGTCCCTTAATATTCGCAACAAAGCTCAGTGTCACATCGGGCGCGCATTTCTAGCTTTTCAAAGGGGGTGGGGGAACAGTCCATGAGTAAAAAATGTAGGCACACAAAGTCCATCTGACGGGCTATCTAGATGGGGTTTCCACGAAGGGTTTCAAATATATTGAATTTAAGCACTAGGTAAATGATATTTCACAGCATCTGGCAGGCTAGATGAGTACGCATAGTATACGCATGCGTTGTCACGGCGACGACCCCACATGGAAGTCCCGAAGGTGAACCAAATGGTTGAGATCCAGCGGTCTGTCCCCGATAAAATGTGAAAAAATAAGCCTATTCCCTAAAGCTGATGGGAAACTTAAATCCTAATCAGTACTCACAAATTTTATGCGTTTTCATCAGAAATGATGCAAAACTAACGACTCCGGCACAAAATGCCTAAAAACTAAAAAAAGATTCTATAAATTTTGTCAAGTTGGTGAAGAAGAAAGGAGACAGGGTGGTAGGATCACCACTTGGATTTCGCATTTGGATAATTTACAATATGCTGAATAATATGCTTTGTTATAATATCCTATCTCAACGGCATGAAACAAGGAAACAAAAAGTAAAAAGTTCTTGGCGAATGTAATGCAAAATGTTTCCATCGACACAAAAGCTCCCCCATTGATTGGGAAATTTTCCCAGGTTAAGAAACAACAGATTTAAGGTCATGCATTGACTAAATTGACTCAATAAATGTTACCGTCCTGGAATGGAAAGCTGACAACATAAGTTGGAAAATAAGCCAGCATGGCAAAACTGAGAGAACTAACTGAACTGAAGAAGCCGAAAAAAACTGGAGGGTTTGGAGTGACCGATTGACTAAGCCGTCCAGGCGCGTATCCAGGGGGAACTGGGGGAACGTGCCCCCGGGTAGGAAGGGAGGAAAGAAGAAAAATAAGGAGAGGCGAGGAGGAAAAGAGAAAAAGGAAGAAGATAAGGAAGAAAGAGAGGGAAAATAAAAAGGATAATGGAACGGAAACTGATTCGTGGAGGATAAAATCGTCAGCAACCCGATCGATGTGAGCCTCAATTTTCCCTTCAATTTTCACTTCATGCTAACCTGCAGGATTCTAGATGACAAAAAATCGACTTCTTGTCAAATACTCATGGGATTTTATGAAATGACGAATTCTGACGCTTCATAAATTGGGAAGTGGCTGAATCAATACATTAAGGGATATGCGTAGTTATAATGCGATCTTTTAAAAACCGAGATTCCTTAAGTACATGATAAAACATGAACTGTGACGAACTATTTCCCCAAACACCAAATGTGCGCCTAAATTGATCTGTATGCATTCAATTTTGTTCCATTTATGAGTCAAAATTCTATATATAATCTGGTGAATTCATTAGCAGACAGTGCATGGCGTGTACTCATAGCCTGTCTCCCTTGCAATACAGGCACTCCCATGCATGGTGATTTCATTGTATGTTAGTCATCATCATTCCAGATTTCCTGATTGTGGGATTTTTTCTGTGTATTAAAAACAGGTAGGCGAATGACTTCAGTTACACCCTTTTAGCGAATATACCAGACCCTAATGCATATCAACGCGAGATGACTAAACAATATTCCCGTTAACAACAAAATGGCATGATCATTAAATGAAAATCTCTGGAAAGATTCAAAATTGATTTGTATTAGCCAGTTTCAGTGATTAAATCAAATACAGATCAGCACGAACACCTTGGTCTCATTCTCTGGTTTACTTTCATTGATATGGAGATGACCCTTTTGAATTCGATTCAATTCAGTTCCATAGTCCTACAGGTGAACTTGAATTCGGTAGTAGGCCTAGTCGACAGCACGCTGCCATACCCGCGCACGCGTGCAGACTCCGTTTTCTTTGGAACATCGGTTGTCAACCCTATAATATCCTGTAAATCATGGCTGAGAAAAAGACCTATGCCAATTTCCTATGTTGTTTTCTTCCCATGATGGTTACAGAATACCAATGTAGGATGATCGTTGAAATATCCAGTTATTTAACGAGCTAATAGCCTTCGGCAACTTCAGGGAACGTGGAAGGCCAAACCCTGCAGGCTGCAGGTATAGTTGGTCAGGTCTTAGCCTGCTACCGCCCCTTAGATTGCCGCCTCTTAGAGCCTGCGGGCGATAGCCAAGAATTCCTTTCACTGAGCCTAAAAGTTGATGAACTTAATATTCATGGCAATTGGTCTATTCCTGAGGTAGGCGGTGCTCAGTTACTCGAATCTTTGCAATGCTACGTTGACCACAAATTCGTTAGTTTTTTTCGCAGCGATAAGCTGACAGCAAAAGCTCCGTCCAATCCGCGGGGTATCCGAGTCTAGTCCTTAACCATTCCGTCAGTAGGACGGTTCGCTCCACAAACCTCTCTACAGACGTCATTACGCAGTGATTCATGGCCTGTGCAAATAGACTGCAGCAAATGTCCTGTGGCAAATTCAAATTACAAAATAACCGCATGAAAATTCACAGCTTTGTTTGTGGCCTTCCTGGCTATGAGATCTGCTACACGCATTGTTTTGTTCAGTCAGAACATTTTTATTCCCGTGGGAAAGGCCAGGTGAGTTCACACACTGAAAATTGCATTGAGTTGTGTGTCAATGTATTGCAGTGCATTGCGTAAAGACTGCGTGGTAAGGAACTCACAGACCTAGTTATGGACTCTAATTCTACGTCGTGCCCACTAAATGGAAGGTTCACTGTAATCCAACGTTCGCTGAACCGTCACATGCATCATATTTTTAATTGAACATTGAGGAGCCATTTGGTAGAATGAAGGCCTGACCTTACTATATAAACACTAATAATAGACTACATTAGCTCAGAAATCAAACTAAGCGGAGTGTAAGAAGTCATTCCGATAACTTGAAGCTTAAAAATATCAGCCATACTCGGCACTCAACATTGAACGAGCATTCGGTCCAGTGAGTCCAAGTTCAATCTAGCTGGCATTCGATCTCGTAGATCCTGCCCATTTGCATCAACTGCCAAGGCCTATCGACAAAATTTTAGTGAGGGTAGGGAGCGATGGGAGTCATCGCTCAACTTCTCCGATCTCTAAATATTATTCAAAATATTGAATATGGGTGAGTGGGAGGCTACACCATACGTCTGGATTCGAATATTGAATCAACGAGACGGAGTCGAATCACACTTCCCCCTTGCTGATTGGAAGAGAAATGCAGCCCATAACGTAGGACATGATTACACGAAGTTGCGAACGATTCGTATGCAGGAGACGGATTAGCTCAGCCTCGGTATAGAAGGGGATAATCCCGCTAGATCGAAGGTTCACTAGATCGGAGGTCCGATAATTGAGTGAATAGAGTGTGCTGGGGCGAGGGTCCGCTGGACCGAATGACTGCGAGATCGAAAAGTTATATATAGTCATGTATGTATCTTTCGATCAGCTAGTGGACCTTCGGTCTAGCGCACCTTTCGAACCAGCGGACCCCGTTCGGTATACAGCAGTGGTCCCCAACCTTTTTCAGCTCACCGCCCCCTTTCACCGAATGGCGTTGCGCCACCCCCCCCCCCCCGTTTATAGGATACTGTTGCCACGAATGAAACGACAACTCTAACAAAAGCACATGGTGAAATAAAGGGGAGGCATACACATACATTGTTGTTACGTACGGGTCCGACACAGGGAAGCAAAACAACAGTGCGGGATTCAAAAAGGTGACTCTCTTTTGTGATGGTGAATCACAAAGTTGGGGTTCGGGACTGAGAAACTTTTTTGAATTTTACAGATGCCAAGAACCCACCGAAGTGTGGACAGTTCCCACAATGGCTCCTAATGGGGCTCGGGGGTAATGTCTCAATGGGGTACCGGAGGCGAAGCTGTAAGTCAGTTTTGAATGTTTTCCCATTACATAATATTTAATAACCTTAAATGTTTACTAGAGATTACAGAAATCACCCATAGGACTACTTACGAAGGTTCCCTTTAATGCTGCAAGGAGCTTTTCCAGTGGGTAGGAGGAAGAAGGATGGTAGGGGTCGAATGGGGCTTTAAAAGGCTTTTGCCACTCAAGCTGTCCTAAGGGCAAAAATAATGAGAAAGCCGAAATTGGCAAACCGTAAGATTGCATTTTTAAAAATATTTTAACGTTTTAATTGTGTTTTACTTCATAGTACATTGCGAAAGTTATCTATGATGTTACAGTTATCTGCAATTTTCACTTCTGTCAGTATATGTCATGTTCATAGACAGCACGGAAAACCTACATTCAAGGTAAAAGTGGCGGGACAAGTTTTAGCCATGGCCCTTCGCTCACCGCTTTCACCAGGATGCCACTAATGGGAATATGAGGGTTCTCGCCGAGAAAATTTTGAAATTTATCACTGTTAAATGCGATTTCGTGAAATCTACCAATAAAGATAATTCACAAACATGTTAGTGCACCTGAGGAGTGAATGTTAGACCTATTCGACTTGTTGACGTCATTTATCTCCTTTTTAAGGAAACGAGTTTGAGAGCTCAGCTAAGGGAACCCTTTTGGAATCTTGTAAGGTCCATTTTAAATTTAGTATCTCATTTTTACAACCCACCTGTCGCCCCCTTAGAGCTCATCGCCCCCATGAGTTGCAAAAATGCCTCCAGGGGGCGATAACCCCCCCCCCTTTGGGAACCACTGGTACAGAGCGTCGCAACTATCATTTGATATGAATTTACGAGTTCACGAAGCCACTAAAGGCTTAATTGTCAAGGAACCCTGGTCATGTAATTGGGATGGACACCGGCCATAACTCGCCTTCTCTTGGACTAGTACCTGGACATTTACGAGGCAGGCGTGCACCATGCATTCCCATCCTGCCCCCGGGACTACTCTAACGTCCCCATACGACCAACGTGAGTGCGAATTCCAGCTTTTGAATCACTTCCCTAAGGACTGAAAGGGGTTTTAGCAACGTAGTCGTCACCACTACAATGCAGCAATGACGAAAACTAACCTTATTACAGAACCTGACAAATCCGCATACACCATTCGCCCCAAATCATAACATTGCGAAACGACGATATATACGAAAGGGACCAGCAAGCCATCAACAACTGCAGAACAGCTTTGGATGAACCAGATCACCAGGGGAATCGAACCCGACCGGGGTCTGTTGCATACATGGCCGCACTCGACACTCCGTACCATTACACCACGCTACCACCTACGACCACTTCAGACAGTGTCTTAGTTGCTGCATGACGACAGTGATCTTGTGCACATGTCCATAATCCACTGTCAGTGGCGTACCCAGGGGGGCCATTGGACCATGGCCCCTCCCCACTGATGCCGATTTTTGTCCCTAAAAATACGTAAATTTTTTAACACAAATTTTACTCCAAAAGGTAGCATATGTGGCACCAGATTGCATGTAACGACACCTAAGTTTTCAAATTTTTCAAAGGGAAGGGTTAGTTAGCTAGATAGGGTTTAACGCCTCAACTTATAACCTCTTGGTTTAATCTAGCGGCGCCCACGGCCTTTTTTCCAGTTGTGGGGTACTGGATTGTTTTCCCTTACTCCATTGCTTATGCGGAGCATAAGGCACAATGGCAGCAGGTTCCATTTTTAAAGTCTTTGGTATAACTTGACCTGGGAATCAAACCTGGACCTCCCGCCGGCGATCACACAGCATACTGTATGCCCCCTTCAGAGAAATCCTGGGTACGTCACTGTCCACTGTTATGACCTGGGAATCGACAGTTGTCGGTCTTAGTAAAATCTTTATTTCCACTCTGTTTATATGGACATCAAGACGGTCACTGTGTTTCGACGTCTGTTCAGATAATCTGCCGTCTGCCCAGGTATTTTGACGAATTGTCGGATATATTGCCTCTCTGATATTGCATTCTAGGTTTACATTCGTCGTTAAAAATTACGTTCCAACGTTCTGACCTTATTTAGGGAATGTGCTAGTCATGATAACCGAAGAGGAAATATGTGTTTAAAACCGTCTTGAATCCTCCGCTTCTTCAAACAAAACTGTTTAAGGGAACGTCTAAGGGACCACTGTCAAACATGGGAAGGACCATTTCGGGCCATCTGGGAGATATGAAAAGCAAACATTTTTCCCGTACGCTCCGCGCCAACTTATGGTGGCGCTCCGCTTAGATGGTCGTGCCCCCCCCCCCCCGTACAAAATTCCTGCATACGCGCCTTCCGTCTAACTCTAAAAAGATCACCAAACTTGACTAAAATGACAGAACTGAAACAACAGATCGAAATAAATTAAATGAGTGAGCTGTCTTAAGTCAATGATTCAACGATATAACTATAAGAACTTAACTACTAGAGATACTGAAGTGATAAAATGACGGAAATTGCTGCACATGCGTATTGTGCACGGCTGCAGCCGCGTTGCCACGGGGTATCAAACCCTCCTATGACTCAAAAGAGACCAAATTCCGGGAAAATACCCTGCCGTCATGACCTGCAAGTTTTATTACGAAGAAACTCCTTGGGGCGGGCCCAGGACCCTGGTCATAAGCAAACCACTGCGGTCCATTGGGGCATTTGCGTCATTGCGTTAATGTCGTCTGAACCCCTCCATTGACAAAATTTTGGGCACGTGCCTGAACCGTTTCCTCCGTCTGCTTTACAGGAACCTTAATCATTTATTTTAGCATGAATATGCGAACCTTTGCAAATAGTTATGATACTAAACAAAACGTTACTCACTTTAAAACGAAACATTCGGCCGTGATCAAAGAACCAAATGCTGTAGTGGTAAACTAATCTCTATTTGAAATTTTCTCGTGACTGTTGGACAATTTCAAAACAATGTTATTCCCATGAGTGATTTTCAATAAGTTTCAAAAAACAAGGAGTTGTCAGGTCTCTCTGCAAAATCTTGGAGTATTTCTTCAAGCACACACCTTTCCTTTTTTATGGCAAATAACAGTTGTCAAATTTTATCTCAGCTCCAATTCACTCAAACAGCTACCATATTTATGAACTTGAGAATTTTAGGCCGGCAAAGGGAAATACTCACGAAGAAACTGCGTTCGTATCTTCGGCATTCAAGAGGAACCAAATGAAGATTGCACCTCAAAAGTAACAATTCTTGCGGATAAAATTGGAGTTAAATTGTCACCGACAGATGTCGATCGATGCCACACAGTCGGAAAACCAGCCCCCTCCTCCGCTTCAGCATCCCGTGGTATCATTGTGAAGTTTACAAATTATGGAATCAGGAATAATCTATTAAAAAATAGGCGCAAACTTAAAGGCACCAAAGCTGTTATTAAAGTAGACCTCACAATGACAAACCAACAACTCCTACGGGCAACAAATAACCATGAAAAGGTAAAGACATCTTGGAGCAAAGATGGCAGAATTTTGCCTTACTCCATGAGGGTAACCTGGTAACGGTAATGCTTTTCTAATAAAGACCGTGGCAGATCTCAGGTGTCAACTTAACTGAATTAACCAAGATCTTTGTTTTTTGTCCAGATTGCTTTTTTGTTCATCTGTTGCCGACCTTCATACTGCTTTAACTTTTACCTTCACTGGCTAGGCTGGTTACCAGGAAAGAACTGTGTAAAGCTGGCTGGCAAATTCTTGGAAAGCAGTGAGTCAATTTGAAAGGGTGTTCATTCCCTTAATCAATCACAAAAGGATTACAAACTAGTTCAGTTCTTATCCGTGTGGGATAATTTGTGATCTTCTGGAATTGAGTCATTCTGTTTTAATCTTGTCTGGAACTCAACACTCTCAGTTTCATAAAGCTACCGTTGGACTCATTGCATGTCTTGCACAGGTCATGATCTCTGCATCTGTATGTATAGCTATTTCTTTCTCTTTTTATTTTTGTTTCTCATTGGGTTCACTTCTATGTTCAACATGGCTTTTTCGTTGTCCTATGACACTTTAAGTAATGCCAATGTGTTCCCTTTCAGGGTGTCTTTGATATTAATGATTTTTTTTTTAACTAACGGGTTTTAGGGAACGAGAGGTGTGCATAAATTTTGATAAAAGTAATGGGTATATTGACGACTTATGCATAAGTAAGTGTAATTACGTTGACGTTGGTGGCTTTATGGAACTGACGAGGGATGGGTTAAATTTTTCTCACCTTAACAGTAGAAACTTGAATAAGAACTTTGAACTACCTATCCATACTAAATCACAATTTTTCTGTATTAGGATTTACTGAAACATGGTTCAATAATCATACCTCACCATTAATACACATCGATGACTTAATTATTGTTTAAAACCATCGCAAAACAAAAGGGGCGAAGGCGTGTGTCTTTTTGTAAAGAATAATTTTAGTTTTTGTGTCCGCAATGATTTTTCCATCTTTAATGATTATATGGAGTCCATCTTCATTGAAATCACCGTTCCCTCTCAAACGAGAAAGTGTGTTGTTGGTGTTGTTTACAGACCACCAGCAAGCAATTTTTCTTTGTTTAAAGATCTATTTTTCAACATCCTATCTCAAATTAATAATGAATGTAATTCTTGTTATATCATGGGGGACTTTAATTTGGATATGCTTAATCAGGATAATAGTTTTATTGATGATATGATTTCTTGTGGGTTTTATCCAACTATTTCAAAAGCGACCAGAGTTAGTCAGAGGTCGTGCTCGCTCATTGATAATATTTGTACCAAGGTTACCTTACCAGGAACAACCTCTAGTGACAGTGTTTTTGGAGTTTTATTGACAGATCTCACGTACTGATCACTTCCCAGTCTTTTTAAATACGCAGTGTAAACTGGATGTCAATGTGCATGATGATATTTTAATTCGTAATTATTCTGAGTGTAATATTGAAAAGTTTATCTCCGATATCTCTAGCACGAATTGGGATAGTGTATATTGTGAGTCTGATGTAAACTCTCCATATAATGTTTATGACAAAAGCCTTCATGCTATCAGTCTGAAAAGAAAGGGTCGGCATTCCGATAAACAGTCTTGGATCACTTCTGGTATAATTACGTCTTTTAAGTGGAAAAACAAGCTTTATAAAACTATGCTCAACAACCCTTCTCAGCAAAGCAAATCTGAGTACAAAACTTTTAGAAATAAACTGACCCACATCATTCGTATTTCCAAGAAAAATTACTTTACCAATATGTTTAACAATTGTAAGTATGATTTCAAAAAAACTTGGTCCAAAATTAGTAATTTGCTGAACAAAAACAAGCAAAAACCCATCACACCCGATTATTGTTTCATGGATGGTGAGAAACTTACTGACCCTGCTGCTATCGGTAATAGTTTTAATCATTTTTTCGTTAATCTTGGCCCGTCGCTTGCTGAAAAGATCTCTTCAAATCATTCTCCATCTGATTATCTTTCAGATAGTAATCCTTTCTCGGCTTTTCTTTTCCCAATGAACAGTGTTGTAGTATGAGTACAGGACCTTGAGTACGAGTACGGGTACGGGTCCGAGGAAAAAGTGTTCATAAGCACGGGTACGGGCACGGGTACGGTACAGCTTCATGAGTACGGGTACGGGAACAAGTCATGAGTACGGGTACGGGTACCAAGTCATGAGTGCAGTTTTGAGCATGGGTAGCAAGCCTAAGTTGCTGCATTACTACAATTATTGGATATTTGGACAGACTCAAACCCCCATATTGCTCTCCTTCTCAGAAAATTCCAACCTTGAAAAGTTTCCCATCAAGCCAATGCCCCGTGTACGAACTTGGCCGCCACCCAGTGTATGTAACCCCAAAGCAACTTCCTCCATGGACAATCCAAAATGAACACACAAAATGACCTATATAGCCTATTAGCCTATATAGCCTATTAGCCTATTATAGTCGATTTTAGTGGGGGGGGGGGGGGAGGCAAATCTAGAGGATATAAGCCTAATATATAAGGATTCATGGTAGGATTCAATTATCAATCGAGATGTTTGTCAGGTTTGGTATTAAGTTGGCTGGATGGAAATTGTGTGGAGGGGAGTGGCCCATGCTAAAATCGTGTATCCAGGGGAACCGTCTAGTTACCATTAGAAACTGCGGCACTATGCTAAAACACCTATTCAGCCAACGCACGACTCAGATTTTCCTGCAGAGTGGACTCTGTTCGCTCAATCTCTCCGGGTTTCGCACACCAGGGATAGCCTATGACTGCCAGGGAATATGCCGCTCAGCCTGCTACGTAGGCAATACATTTATAAGCATATTGTAGTAGCTTGAGAAGTTGCACTACAAATATGCACATGTAAACAAACAAATGACGTCACTCAATTGCGACTGCTGCATGTGGTTGGCAAGACCACAGTCGTCTGCACACAAATACTCAGCTCGCTACACACTGCACTGTAAGTGTAGGAGTACTGTGGGTCCTACAGCTCACTTTTTCAGCTGACATGCGATCGGCTTGATTTGTGGTAAGCTGTTTTTATTATTCAAGATCCATCTTTATGAATGGATCATTATTCTTGAAATAAAAGAAACTGTGCAAGCTCATTCAGAGCGTCAATTAATTTGTTAACAAACTAGGTGCATAGAATAGCCACATACACCAGTACATGGACGACTCATTTTGGTAAACATTAGCCTTACATTTTAGTCACTGTAATTTTGTAAACAGTAGTTCTGCGAAGGGGACTGGAATGATCTAGCCTATGGTTTGAGCTAAAGGGAATGAACTGCAGTCTTATATTTTAGCCTGCATGTTATACAGTATAGTATACTGTAGGTGTTGCAGTAGAGTATTATCTAGTCGTCAATCAGGCCCTACACACTACGCTCCATTAGCACTTTGCGCCGTAGAGTAGTCTAATGTAGCGTAGTATGTTGGGCACTGATTGAGGGCTAAGTAATACCAACCGTCGGGGCCAGCTAGTTCGAGAGTGAAATGCTTAAACAAACAGCTATTTCTTTTGGATTTTTGGGGATTCTATGACCAAGAAACACTGTTTTCCTGGGCAATAAATAATGCACAAAGAAGAAGAGTTTCCAGCTGGGCTTTCTAACAATAATTTTAGCCAAATTTTCCTACACTGGAAGTAAGAATGAAAAAACCAGCAGTCAGTATGCTTGCCTGAAATGTACACCAAAAAATTACATTTTTTTACATTTACAGCAATATGACTAATAGAAAAAATAGGAAAATTATTCTGAAGGAAACCGAACCTAGGCCTACACCCCAGTCAGAATACCCCGTGTCTCTTTAATTCATGAATGGCTTGTTTTGTTTATGTGATGATATTTTTGTTACTAAATTGGTAAATTCATGGCAAATAACTCCTTTCTTTACCTCTTGTTTGTAAAAGTTATGTTAAAAACATCTTCAGAGGTACTTGTCAGGCAAACAAGAGAAGAGCTGTTAGAGTTTGCTGATTGTTTAAAGCAATTTTGAGGCAACTTCGTATTGAAGTTGCCTTTAAAGGGAATAAGCAGTCACACCAAATTTATTTTGAAAAATCAGCTGAATCTTTCAAATCTTCTCTTATTTCACTTTCAAGCATATTAAATGATATTTACAAGCATAAACATTGAATATGTTAGGTAACATACTTAAGGAGTTATTCTACATTAATCTTACAGTGTGATATGATTGTAAAGAGCCATTCATGAAATAGAACACCTATAGTTACACCAATTAAAATTGAAGTGACTATATTTCCTTTAAATAAAGAGTCCAGTACTGAGGCACATTGTACAGTAAAACATCAAAACTTTAACATGCCTTTGAATAGTTGACAGTTGAGTACAGTTTATAATTTGGACAATGAGTGTGAGTACAGGGCCATGAGTACAGGTACGGGTACCAGGCCATGAGTACGGGTACGGATACGAGTACGGAACTTGTACTCGAGTACGGGTACGAGTACGGGTACGGGTACTACAACACTGCCAATAAGTAAAGATGAATTAATAAGTGTTTCTAAATCCTGCCTTAAATCAGGCAAGTCCGCTGGGTTTGATGAAATCAGGTCTTCTGGTGTTAACCGGGTTATCTGTCTTATTTGTAAACCTCTTACCTATGTTTTTAACTCATCCAAATCGACTGAAGTTGTTCCTGAAAATTTGAAAATTGCCAAAGTAGTCCCAATCTTTAAGAAAGGTGATCCCAGTTGCTTTGTTAACTATAGACCTATTTCCGTTTTGCCCTGTTTCTCTAAAATTCTTGAACGTATTGTTTACAGAAGAGTCTCAATTTTTTTAGATAATCATAACATTCTTTTCCGTGGTCAATATGGCTTGAGACCCGGTCTCTCCACTGATATGGCCCTTGTTGATGCCGTCGACAACTTAACACAGGCCATAAACAACAACCATACTGCTGTAGGTGTATTTTTGGATTTATCTAAGGCCTTCGACACTATTGATCATACAATTCTTCGTCAAAAATTATATCCTTATGGTATTAGAGGCACTTTCCTTTCTTGGTTTACTAGTTATCTCTCCAACAGAAAGCAATTTATCTCTCTTCAAGGTGTAAACTCTGATGTAAGTAATATTCAGTGTGGTGTTCCTCAAGGTTCTATCCTTGGACCCCTCCTTTTTATCATTTATATGAACGATGTCAGTAAAATTTCTTCTAATGCTTCTATTGTATTATTTGCTGATGATGCAAATATTTTCTTCTCTGATAGTAATTATACACGCCTGCAACAACTATTAGAAATGATTTAGCTGCTTTCAGCGATTGGTTTGCGGCAAAGAAGCTTTCGTTAAACGTAGATAAAACGAATTTTATCGTTTTCAATGCAAGGAATGATATGGCCAACTTTAACATTGATATTAATGGTAATCGCTAAAAAAGGTGGATTGTGTGAAATTCTTAGGTGTTTTCATCGACTCTAAACCCACTTGGCACGAGCACATCAAGTATATTTCCACACTTGTTGCTAAAGGTGTAGGTATTTTTTCAAAACTGAAACATACCCTTCCTAGGAACATTCTAAGGATGCTTTACCAGACACTAGTACTACCACATCTAACTTACTGTTGCATTATTTGGTCTGGATCAAGCCAGTATATGTTAAACAAGTTAATTATTATGCAGAAAAGGGCAATAAGACATATCACCTTTTCTCATTCGAGGGATCATTCAAACGCCTTATTCAAGTCTATGAATTTACTTAAACTTATTGACCTATTCAACCTACATGTGGCCAGTTTCGTCTACCGTTCTCTGCACGAAATACTTTCAGATTCGTTCAATGCTTTCTTTACACACAATTCATCCATCCATTCCCACAACACAAGGCAAGCTGATCACCTGCACACGAGGAAATGTCACAACAATTTGTACAAGAATAGTCTTCATTACCGTGCCATTACACTTTGGAATCTCTTACCTTCAACAGTAAAGGCCAAGCCTCCCTTAGCCTCTTTTAGAAAAAATCTCCAAAGGTACTTTTTAAGCTTGTATTAATCCCCTGAAGTTTTTACTGTTCCTGTCTATTAGGACTCCTCTCAGGGTCTAGGGGTGGGTGGAGTTTGGTATTTGGGGTGGGTGAGGATAAGGTGGTGGGATGTGTATTAATTGGTTAGGTAGTTTTGTTTTTCTTTTTCTATGTGTATTCATCCTAGCTTTTCGTTTTTCTCAGTGAGTGTCACTTCTCGATAAGCCCTATAAGGTTTTTAAGTGCACTTCCCTTCGCGCATTTTGTTACTTATACGCTTCTATTATTTGTTTGAAAATTTGTGTTGTGATAAATCAAAAATAAATGAAATGAAATGATTAAATATTAACGAACTAAAAGTTGCTTAGCCCTTTTCCCCATCCAATCTCGAAAAACGAACAATAAAAAGTAAAAGAAAACTATCTTTTATCCATTCAGGCCAACGAATCATGTTGGTTTTGTAAAAACAAAGTAAATTAGATTTAGAGTTAATTGGAAATAGATGTGTAAATACTGCATTGTCGAACCATTTTTCAATTGGAACCAGATTGTGTGAGACGTTACTAAAACTTGCTTTGAGATTCAGGGAGTATTAAGTGCCATAACACACTTTACAAATGTACAACAACATGTACGGTACATGTAGCATGTAGCATGTAGCATGTAACAAAGAAACTCGATCACAAGAAGTGATATATGTACATAATCCTACAGACGTTGTATTGGAGAATTTTTAGTAATCCCGTTTCAAATATTACCACAGAAGCACCAAAAAAAGAGAGGAATGCTATTGATTTATCACTTTTAAGTCATGTTTAGTGGGCCCGCAATATAAAACGAGCATTCAAGGGTGTGAAACTAAACCTTTGCTACAAAGGAACTACTCTATCAATTCTTCGACATTTCACGTGATACACTTGAAATTACTGTATACTGGATTTTTTAAGCATTGACGTATCAGGCAAAATAAAATTTCGTTTGTACCATGTGCAATTTTGTTTTTAAGGGAAGAGCAAATAGCACATAACACTCACTACTTGATGTTTAAAGTCACACCGACACCACCCTCAATTAAATCTATTGAACTAAGTTCTTTATGACACCATAGTTAGCACACCATAATGACCTACGGTAGCATCAGACACCTTGTTGATTTAAAAACATGAACATCACACATGGTTAAAACCTCGCCAGGTAACGTAAGGTAAACAAGATAAAGAAATGCCTCTTCTAAGAGTAAAGGGAACATTCTACTTCGGCGATCACGACAAGCACATTTCAAAGGCTAAACTAAGCGGAACTGTCGAAGCACCCGAATAATGCCCCTGTATTACTCCTAGTCTATTCAAAGTGTAGACATGCCAGCACATCGCGGTTGCATATCCGCAAACTGCGTCACGTCTAGTGTCATCTTAACTTGCAGTGCTATTTCTTTGAGTTTTAAGCACCTAGTCCATTAATTTTGACACTTTGAAGGTCACAGATTAAGTAAACAATTGGTACATATTTATCCAAATAATAACAATGGTTACAATAGATACCTCATATCGAAAGAGGGGTTTTCCATCTGTCCCCTTTATGCGTCACGTTATGTTTGCCTTCTTTAAATAGAACAGAGAACTGGTTCCTTCTGGTTTTATTCCCTACCCACACTCATAATAATGTATGACATGGATCACTGAAACCTTTTTGGATCTGTTCTGTCTTTAAAGCAATTATGATTTTTAACACAGTAATTTAATAATCCATGCTATCCCTTCGATATTCAAATTTAAATCCAAATAAATTCTTTTCAAAACCAAGGATTACAGCGCGTTAAAAATCAAATCTCAGATTATAACAAGGGCTGAAAATGTAAAGAATCGGCAAAATAATAAAAAGCTGGAAACAAATATAAGAAAAGCAAACAGTAAATTTAAAGGAAAAAAACAAGGACAATATGCTTACATATAACAACTCTTCATTATTAAAAGTCTAATGAAATATCTTTTTCAATTGTTTCACTCTCAGGATAAAAGGATAAAAAGGAAGAAATAACACAGTATGTGACGAGTACCAGGCCTGTTCCACTATGGAACTGACTATTGGTTTATCCAAGTTACATAGTAGTAATAGAATGCAATAATATCTGGTTTCTTTTATCGAAAAATGATGCTTCTGTTTTATCCCATATTGTTAAACACTATAAATTCATGCAAACTAAGAATCTTTGAAGTAGACAAGTAAAAAAAAAGTTACTAATAATAGTTTTCATCTCAGCCTTGTTGTATTCCTAAGCAATCTATAAATGATTTTTCACTTTTCTGGTCGCTGCCCTGTTCAGGTTGGTAATTTGGGGTACCAAAACCCTGCCTCAACCCCCACTCATAAAGCGAAATCCCAGGGTGATGAGGGATATATCCATCCCCCTTTGAAGATGTTCCCATTGACTCTAACATATTCACACAGTACCTTTGCCTCAAAGGCCCGTCATCCTCCACCCCGCACGTTTTCCAGCAAATCTTCGCTACTGCCTATTCCCCACGTCCTTCTTTGTTATAGGCCTACTCGTGTATTCTTACTGTCCACTATAGCCAATTGCATCAAACTTTCCACATACGTACAGCAGGAAAACTAGGGAAAATAGCTTTGGCAGAATAAGTAACTTACGAACGTAACACCCAAGTACAGTAAAGCACATTTTTTTTTACCTGATATTGCAAGTATGTGCGCATATGTACCAAAACGTCCACCATGGAAAGGAAGGTATATGTTCCTCATTTGAAGTTTATTGTGATGTGAATTTGCTACTTAAGTCAGAAATTGAGAAACTGATATGAGCCAGCGATTAAAAGATGATCCGTTAAACGTCCTAAAAATGAAGAGGCTTTTCGTATTTTACATTAAAATTTGCTTTAAATTTATTTGCACTGCGATGAGTTTTCCTTTCTTGTATTATGCATTTCAAATTTTGAGTACCTGTAGGTACCTGAACCCAGCCTTTTTAAACTCTTGATAATTCTAGTGTTTCTGTAAGATTTAATCAAATAGCATGTGAGTTTAAACTATTAACGATATATCTTTCAAATTATCAACACTATGTCAGAATTTCTACCCACGCGGAGAAAGAAAGTATATTTTTCCACCTTTGCTTAGGAGCATGCCGTGTATTATCACTGTCTAATTGCCTGAATAAACTTATTCAATACTTTTGCTTGTACGAACTTGCAGAAGAATTTGTTGCAATGTACATGCATGAACCTTTGTCTTTCACGATCAATGTAATTTATGATCTAACCTTATTCCAAGAGACATTTTCGATTTGTATGACACAATTGGGTAAGAACGAAGAACGGTGGGAGTTACCCTGGAATGTTGCAATAATCTATAACGCATGTGCAATTACATTTGCATGTTATACAATCGGGCAGATTTGCGAATGGAAACTGTACATTATCAGACGATAAGAAGATAGAATATTTATACCATATTATACTTTTTAAACTTTTTCAAGCTGGACAGAAGGCAAAGTTATATGGCAGGCCTATTGATTTCCCTCAAACTTTAATAGTGACAAATATTAATGTGCAAATTTCAAACAACTATTGTATCAGAAGTTCCCACCCCTAGCAACAAACAATGGGATCTTCCTTTCGTATAGCATATATTTGGAGGCTTAAAAATTAAGTGCCTTATACTGTTGATGAGTAAAACCTGTTTGTATTGCTGTTATATGGTTAAGAATATAACGTTCACGGATTTATGTGAAGAAGTTATTAACGATTTTCATTACCCATTGTTGCAACCATGGTTAAAGTGAAATAGAAACTGTTATAGAAAAAACAAAAAATACTTTCAAATCAATTAACGACAACTTTGGTTAATTTTTGAATACTTTTAAATTAATAAAACTGTGAGCTCAAAAATATATGTCTTATGTATTTATATCGTCTAACGATGTGTAACGAAAAACGTTATTTCTTACATTTCTATTGCGAAAAGTAATTGATGATGTTAAGTTAATGAATAGAAAATTCCATGGATCAAAAATAATGTAATGCATGAACTGATTGTTCTTCTTTTACAAACTATGAAGTCTTAGTGAATGTAAAACTGTGCATACCAATGCAAAAGATATGATGAAGGTCCACTTCAAAGAAACATTTTCAAATAACAAATCTCGTTACAATTGCCAGCTCTTTTGCTTCCCATCTTTATTGCAGCGAATGGCTAGGGCTGGGTAGTTAATAAATTTCATGCAATACAGCTGAGAAGTATAAAGACAATTGAATTGGCACAAACTAGTTTCAGAAAAATGCATCTCACTCTCTGCATCTTGCAGCTGCACAAGGACATACAACAGGAGACTTATTGTGTAACTTGCATTTTTATGAAACGATTAGAGTGCAAGTAGTAGTAGCTCATGCAGCATGTTACAACCCTGCATTTGAATGGCCGTGGTCGGGCCCAAATGTCAAAACCACTCAAGTATAAGATAATCTCATTTCACACTTGGGCTGGTCAGTGTGCTTAGCAAACAATGGTCAACTCAAGGAAGCATTGGCAAGAGATTATAACCATACATTGGGTACCTTTGTTAAAGGCTGTTCAAACAACTCATCCATGGTTATTGTTTCATTAGTTAAGAGGATTTTCTTCTACTTTGTCAGTAAGAAGGAAGGAGTAATCTGCTGCATAGTTTACTGGAGAAGTTGAACCCTATGTAACGGGAGTAGAAAAGAACTCTCTTGTGGGGATGTAAAAGAAGCCTTAGGCGATGGGGTTTGTAACATGATTTACCACAGCAGGACAACAGAAGGGTAGGTTTCAAAGCTAGATTTTTTGGCGGCATCAATTTAACATTTTCAATCAGTAAACTTTTTCATAGGCATTACCTACCTTGAAGAATTTAAAGTGCAGTGCAGGTGCATCAACAAAAGTTTCCACACAAACATTTACAACACTAGTCTCTCCTACGATTATAAGGTAGTTTATGTTGGCAAGACTTGTGGTTCTTCTTATAAAATACCATTATATCATCAGCTTAGGGAAGTGTTTTGATCCATTCTCTTAGGAAAGGTGTAAAATGCATGTTTGCCAACTCCGATTTATCCCTTTCTAACAGAACATTAATTTTAACAAACACTTAGCTTTTTGTTGTTATGAGGTTATAAGCCTCGACAGGTTTTTTTTAAACTGATGGTAGTTTGACCAGTCTTCGTCCAAATTCTACTGTTTAATGTAATATATGAGAACTGTTTAGAGTAAATAGTATAGATAAAGATACTAATTATGAACGAAAAACAGCAATTTCATGGCAGTATGTTTGTCATTGACCACGGACCGACGGAGACGGTGGGGGGGGGGGGGTATGGCCTCCGCCTTTTCTGCCGTGGGGCATTTTGGGCCACTTAAAAAGGCTTTTATTTTCTTCGAAACATATTCGGGCCGCTTCGATGATTAGCCACCCCCCCCCTCTCCCACTTCCAAAATTGCGCTTAGCGGTCCCTGGCAAAGTGGAAACATCCCATGTTAACATGCACCTTTGGCCCTCCATTTATCTTAAGTTTGACAACCTTTTGAGAACACTACGAAAAGTATATTAAACAAGAATACAAACTTCATTTAGGAAACATACGGAGATAGGTCTAGCTAGCCAACATCGGTGCAGTAGTAGAAACTGTTTCCTCTGTGACCCTTTGAATGGACAATAACCGTCTGATCAATTAAAGCACAGTTTTTCTTAAATCAACTATTAGCTTAATAAACAAAGGCCTCTTACATTTACAGTACTGTATGTACTGTATTACATAATATGTCATTCCTCTAATATTATTAAATAGCACTGAATACCAAGGCCAGATTACGGTAGGGTTGAAGGGGCTGAAGCCTTAGGTCCCTTACGAAAAAAAATGTCCCTCCATTAGTATATGAAATTAGTTTTGTAGGCCTCTCTTACTTGGGGAAACAAAGATCGTCTCAAAAATAGGCCTGCATTAGTTCAACAGTGGTAGAGGGATTGATGTGTGAAGAAAAAGCCACTATTACGGCACCAGGGAAAATGGGGATAATTATATTAAAGAATCACCCTTCTAGCGTTTACTACTCACCTTTAATTTCGTATCCATACGAGATTTTAACCTTCTTTTGAGGTAAACAGTGTTTTAAAAGTAGTGACACCAGACGGCAGTGAATTCCAAAGCTATGATCCGGCAAACTGAATACCAAGATGTGAAAGCTTAAGTCTGGAAATGGGATTAGAAAACTGATTAGGGCCACGCCTGGAGTAACAAAGCATATAGTAATTTCCAAATATTGACGGAGTGGCACCTTGGATACGATAAACACTTTGTCAGACCATAAGCAAGGAAAACTGTCATTTGAATGTGTTTCTATGAAGGCCTCTGTCAACTCAGCCCCAGACCTAGGTTCTAATCCGTCACAATTAAATACGCAGCCCAGGGCAGCCTGACTAAATCACATTCTGGGGATTTTTGTATAATTTTTTACTTACTCAGACGAATACCTTTCTTCCAATGCAGAACATAGAAAATCTTTAACACCTTGTGGGAACATGTTAATACATCGCAACAAAATAAAACAAACTCATCAAATTCTCCCATGATCATTATTCCAATGGAATATATTCCATATTGGTGGTCCAAAGTGTCTGACTTGTTCTTGTTTGTATCACTCCCTTTATCCTCAAAACGTAATAAACGTGAACAAGCATTCCTTCCAAATTTGAAATGAAGTCCTTGTACGTGCTGTCTCAGAATCATCCTTTAGCAAGGCTTCTCATTGTGAACTCAAGTAAAATATCTAACAATGGAAAGCATGGCATTTTTAAAGTGTAAACATGTAGCAATAAACAAAGACCTATCAACAAGTTCTCAATAACTTTGCAGACAACAAATTCTTTCAATTATACTCAGGGAATTCACGACCAATAGGACATCCACCTAACAACATATGGTGATATATAGTTTACAACTTCATACATTTAAACGAAAAGAACAAAGGGCAGTAGGCATTCCAGTCGATGTCGGCCAGTCTCTGAATATCTTTAGTGAACATTCCTCCCAAAATTAAGCCTCTCCATTGATAAGCTACAAGGTCCTAATACAAAATGATTTCAGTAGGCTATCCGAACAGGGGCACAAAATATTACGTCCTTGACAGAGCGTTTCTGCTTGTGCTTCTTTCGTATTGGATCTAGCTTTAAACGTTCAAAAAGATCTCAACAACAAAGACTATGGATAATATTTCAAAATCATGGACCCGGTTCAAAAGATAAACTTTTTGAGTTTGTATCGTTTCCAGTAAAAGGTTAGATGTCTTTGTTGATATACAATACGAAAATTATGGCCAGGCAAACACACTTTTGCATCCAGAACTTTAATAACTACTGACGGTCACTTCTGAGTATTTCCCATCAACTATTTTAAAGTCGGTTTACACTGTATTGAACTTAGAAAACTTTAACACATTGATCGCAATGACTATAGTCACAGGTGGCTAGTGATATGTAGATAACAATAACTCATACATTCACGTATTAGTTGACGATTAAAGGTCACACAAAGGTGAGTGTCGAAATAGGGAATTTCCGTTGGTTTTGTTTTTCTTCATTTGTCACACCCGAGACAGTGGAAGCTCTAAACGGTAGCTAATACACTTTGCACAAACCATTTTAAGCATGGCATAAATATACATATAGCTTGGATTATTTAAAAAACGGACACACCAAACTAATATGTAGCTTGGATTTGGTACTCTTGACTGAAAGTTAGTGGCCTGGCCAGAAAATGTTTCATGGGCCGGTCATAGGGGCTTCAGAATTTCATGGGAAAATAGGTAAATTGTTTAACTCTTGAATTTCCCATTAGGGGGCTTCGGCTGGTGATCTTATGAGACTTGTGGGAAGGGGGTTTTCTTTGAAATCCCCATTAGCTACGCAAGTGCTGAACGTTACAGGTGCATTGTAAAATATGACTAAAGAAAAATGTGGATGGTGATGAGGACAGTAGTGTTTTAATGAACATAATATATATTATACACCCCTCTCTGATGCAGTCTCTCGGCAAAGGCATGTTTTCAAAAGACTCCTTAAGAAGTAACTGGGCCATATTTGTAGACAGAAATTTGATGAAAAAACTTTACGTTATGGTGATTACTTGTTCCCACTTCTATACGGCAATATCCCTAGTAAAACATAGTCGTAACAGTGTAAATTCATTTAACTCTTTATGCAGAAATGTTCTCAACAGTAAGAATTCTTCAACGCGTAGACGAAATCGGAAAAATAGCCCTCCAGCGATATTTTTTGACGAAAACATGAACTTGACGTTAAATGCAGATATGAGCTACATGTTTGGTATCCCCGACGGAGGTAAACGCCAGCACGAAAACCACTCTAAGGATTTTTTCATTATCTCTGGTTCCGAGGAAGAAGCGAAGAGAGTTCTAGTTCGTTATTGCAAGAGGAAATGTTTCGATACTTGTGACGGACACTACCATTGTCCGATACGTTCTTTTGACTTGTTTGAGTACTTCCTAGTAGAGGGCGTGCGTCCAAATATAGTTGATACCTGCACCTGGACGGGAAAAACGGTTTTACAGGAACACCTGTTTAAGGATCATGGTGCCGAGAAAATGGATGACATGGTAACAGTCGCTCGCTTTACAGGTAAGAAGTCTTTCCCCAAGGACATTTTAGCTGCATGTCCTGAGAATTACGTGAAGCTGATAGATGAGATGAAAGAACGACCGAAGAAACGTCAACGTAAAATCAAGCGGCATTACAAAAACAAAAAGAAGCGGCTACGTGGTACCGCATCCTCTGACGACAAAGAAAATTTTCCATCTTAGGAAATAAGAGGTATTAAGTAGAATCGTTTCGTGATTGACGTGCGTGTGCAGCAGTGTTTCCGCCGTTCATCGAGTTTTGATATAAGGAAACGCAAACGCATCCTTAACTATGAATATAAAATAATGATTCTGTTACTACCAAGAGTTAACTGTAGAGTAGGTTAACTAAAGTGGCTTTTGTATATTTCCTATTAAAAATTGCGTCTCTTGGTGTTTTTCAGTTTGGATGAGGCAAGTATTATGATAACATTTGTAAACTTACACAGTGACACTAATTTTGGTCAGTTTCGTGGCCTCTGGATCCTTGTAGAAGTTTTCAACGGGTACAAGCTACCTCTTATATGAAATTTTTCGAGTGGTTCTTTTACACTGATCTGAAATTTGTTTACCATGAACGTTAAGATTTTGAGTTAAGAGGGCTTGCATAATAGGATGGTGGTTCCAGCTTTCACTTCATTCAAAATGCCGTTTTGCATCACGGAAGGATATCCTGCAATAAAGGTGCTTGAATCGCTTCAATTGTCTTTAGATGTTCATAAAATGTACTTCAATTCCTTTCCTACCACATCCACATCGAAATCGTAACACATCACTTCAGGAACATGATATATTATTCTATACAATGCCACTAAATTACTTCTTAATGTGTAAAACTCGTAGGGTAATAAACTTCCATAGAATTTCTACCTTCAGAGATACGTTTACTATAGTCCTAATGTTCAAGATCTGAGTTGAGGAGTAACGGCGAAGCATCCAGTCTTACTAGACGTCCTTAAATATTTCTGGATGCTGGGACATATATCAGTAAAATCTCGAGGGCCACAGATATGCGAGTCGTTAGAATTTTGTCCTTGGTGGGTCTCACGCTGAAATGTCTAAACGGCTTCTAGACAGCACCAATCCAGGGTTTGGTGTACAGGGGTCAAGGGATACCATGACTGAATCGGAGCTCCGGGGTATCTACAAAATTGTGGACAACAAAATGAGACATTTGTAACCTTTAAATTGCACGACACGTGTACTTGACAAAATGGCCACCAATATCACAAATTGTCCATTATTTGTAGCATTTCCAGTCCATGATAGTACATAGCTAGTAACAGTGGCGTACATCTAATTTGACCATTGTGGTGTTTATGAAAAGGGGCGGCATTTTGACGTGACATTATCTGAGGGGGCCTACCATCTGTTGACGCGTATCATACGAACAAAGTTATTGCCACCGCAAAATGCCGACCAGAGTTCCAGAAAAGGCAGTTCCAGGCCTTGTAACTTGAGACTTAACTTTTTATTTTGAGATCTCATGTTTTGCGAATGTTTTTAGTTCATATTCCACATAGAAGGATAAATTAGAAAACTTTATTAAGCGTAACAATTTCTGTAGTCCATACTCTACCAAAGAGAATAGGTTTGTTTCTATATGCCGTTCACAAAGGTTTCAGTCTGTGCCCCTGTGATGTCTTTAGTGGTTTCATATACTTTATCAGTGCTACTGTCACTTTTGTATTCAAGATCAACTGTCAACCGGCTTCCTCTGCCGCCAGTGCACGTCTCCGCGACGTAGCCAGGAATTTGCAAGGGGGGAGCACATTTGTGACTGATATAGGGAGGGGTCTAAGGGGAGGGTGTGGGGAGGGCGTGTACCCCTCCCCTGTGAGAAATTTTTGAACAATTGAAGGTCCTTACATGCAGTCTGGTGCAATGTTTTGCCAGTTTCATCATTATCATATGATATCATATTATCAGCAGATTTTTTTCCTGTTTGAATTAAGAACATGCAGTAAAAAATTCAAACAGGAAAAAAATCTGCTGGTAATATGATATCATATGATAATGACGAAACTGGCAAAACATTGCACCTTTTACATGTTCTTTTAAATATTATACCAGAAAGACAAACATAGTGTTTTTTTACAATATTTCCAGTGAATGATTCTTGTTTATTGTCTGATGTCTGGACTTAAATACATTTGACGAACTTAACTGATGGACAATATAAACTTTCATATTTTGTAGCAGAATTACACATCGTTATTATCAGATTATACGGTTTCTAATGTTTAAAGAGAAGTAAAAATGCATCCAGCAGAACTACTTCGGGAGTATTGTTTGGTTTTCGCCCCTGGCTCTTTGCCAGAGTGTCAGGGGACTTTTGGAAGAAAAGACAATCTGAATGCAATTGGGACGGTATTAAAGAATATAACAATAGGACAGAAGATTACTGTTTGCAAAGCGCACGAAAATTTTGGTAATTTGGGAAAGATGTTTGATAGGAAACTATTAAAGTACATCTATTATTCGTTTGAACGACACTTCACCGTGCCCCCTGCTCACAGAGAGTGGAGATGTTTCTCTAATTTTCGGATAAGTGCCAGTCTCGGCCAGAAAACTTATGTGTTATTGTATTTCCCTAATATAAAATGGTCATAAGATATAAAGTGCGAATCATGACAGGGGTGCGAAAATGTTGCACTAGGAATCCTTCCATGAAAAAAAGGCATGCAGACTCTGCCGCGAGACATCCATAGTTCCCAAAAGTGCGTTTGCCAATTACAAGGTGAATTTGATGCCTAGTCATCCAATTAGGGGATAAGTGCGAGGGTGACCTGTCTTAAATGTGATTTAAGACCGACGATGACGTCATCACAGAGGCTGAGCGGACCAAGGCAATAGCCGAGGTCCACTCCTTTAAAGTGGGAGAGTTGGACCTGATCGTTACTGATTCGAGATGTCAGATACCTGGATAGAATTAGAAAACGCTGGGAGTACTTATTGCTCCCATCGTCTACGTCCCTGGATTATGATGGAATCAACAGAGCTGACGAGAATTCAAGATCAAAAGAGCACTAGTCTTACAAAATACCTTGCAGAAAATAACAGTTTAGCATTTTTTCGACGCTGAAAGGGCCGTCGCTTCCACTGCTCCCCCTCTGGCTACGTCCCTGGCAAGACTACCACCGTTAATGATTAAAAAAAACTTCGCCTGAACCCGACTGAACAATTATAGCCTAATGTTGCACATCAGCAAAATGTTCTTTCCTTATTGAAATTTCAGACATTCTGTATTACTACAGGTAAAAATCGACTTGTGACGGACAGTATAAATCCTATTTGCATTGTGTTAACAAAACGTTGCTGTATGTTTAAACATAGCAGAGTTGTAACAAGTCAAGTCACTGACTCGGACTCGAGTCGACTCGAGTCGCATATTTGACTTGACTTGACTTGACTTGACTTGGCCATCAGCCAAAATGACTTGACTTGACTCGAGTCACCACCTAAAATGACTTGCCTTGACTCGGACTCGAGCATAGCATGACTCGAGTCCAATTGAAAACTGGAGTCAGGACAAATGACGCGAGTCTCCTGCTGCGACTCGAGCCCTTTTACGTGACTCTGACGTTTGAAAATGTACCCAATTGTGGACTGCATATGTGCATATCGCGAGGTAGACACGGCCGCAACACACAGTGCCCGTGTGTGGACAACACCAGCACTGCATGCCTATAGTATAGTTGTCACTTGACAAACGGACAGTTTGACGAATCCGCACATGCTGCGGAAGCATGTCATATCAGAGTATGTACACATCATGCCAGGCATGGACCATTACGATCACCGATCTCAGTGGTTTCGATGGAAAAGCAACATGTTGCACAGACAGGGTTGCCATCTGGATGATTCCTAGTGTGGTTCAGGGACTTTTTTTTCGAGATTTTTAATACGAGTCTGTTCATTTTTTCCTCTCTATAATAATTTTGTTGCCTCTGCGTAAAACAGCACTCAATAATATTGCTTGTGCAACTCTGATGGGACTGTATAGTTCTCAGTGAAGGTACATATATAGCCGGTCGCCGATAGCTCCCTATGCATTGTCCTTACCACGACCATTGAGAATCCGGGGTCTTCGACCAGCAAAGTGGTGGTCGAGCTTGATTTTTTTCTTATAGCAAAGCTAGGACCTAAATTCCTTACTTACTGGCATAACGTTCCCTTTTTAAATTTTTAACTAATAGCGCAGTTGTTTTTGAAAACTTGAAAAAATAATAAAAACAATTAAAAAAAACGAAGCGATCCCAGACAAGAGAACCTATAAGTGAATTTTCAATAGCTTATTATGATTAAATTTTGCAATGTTAAATGAAGAAAAACATTGATATCAAATACCATAATGCTAGGAAGATTTTTCACTGCGCGACTCACGCGCACCCCCAGAGAAAACTGACTAATACAATTTAAAATTTTGTCTTGCACGGTAAGATTTCTTTCAAAGCATGGGCCTCTCCTACGCGCCACACTATTGTGACTTGAAGCTCTGACATAAGAGTCACTGAAGGTACTGTACGTCATTCAATGCACCCTGGTCCTTGCAAAAAAAAAAAAATCCTAAACTCTAACCATGTGTAGGGAATCACATCTCTCGATATATTTTTCGGCGTGCTTCCCCTGTATGAGCCTGAAATAAATTGATGTTACATTAGCACTACTGTACGGCTGTGCGTAGGAAAATTTGTGGAATTATCATTTCCTGTAGGACAGCTTGAGTAAATTACTATTTCCAAAACCCTCGCTACACCTCTTGCTGTCCACTTTCTCGACCAACTACTACCATCCTCAACAAATTAGCTGACGGTTATCCAGTGGCGTAGCTATGGGGAGGGGGCTTGGGGTGCGAGCCCCCCACAAATTCGTCGCCCCCAGGAGCCCCTCCCACTGGTGATCTAAGCGAAAAAAATTCACCCACTCTGAATAATAATGTGTTTGAGAATAAAATAAAATCAAAGTTAACGTTTTTCCACCAAAATTTCACATCTTGATGGCTGCTATGAAGCCTTGCAAGTGCCATTTCCGGCGGTTATTTCAGCCCGCTTCGCGCGCACCTACCCTGAGTTCTGGATCTCACATTTATAAAATTATTGTTCCAAAGGGGGTCACCCCCTCCCCTTAGACCACGAGACTAGCCTTTGGCAGCTCACACGGGTTTTCCCCCTCCTCCATTTTCAGAAATCAAATCCTGCCCCTGGTCACTGTGGCCATTTTCATTCGTTATTGACGGAGAGTTTATTTCCGAGAAGTACACAGTGCTACTGCTAGGTCCTTGACCTCCTTGTTCGATAAAAGTGTATGTTACGCCATGGCTTGGCCATCTGTGGATCAATGTGCAACGACATCTAACCTACGTGGCAAATTGGAAGTGAAATTGTGCCACGGCCAGCAGATATACATTAATATTGCTTGCCTGAGTAGTTATAGCATTCGTGTGTGGGGCACAAGTCACGTGTGGTACCATAGAATGTGCAACGTACTACTGGCAAATTTCATGTAAAGATACGTGAAAACAATGTACCTGTGGCACACCATATAGAAAAAAAATTGCAGTCAGTGGCAGGTACACTTCAGAGGCAGAAAGGAACCAGTTGTCTATAGGTCATACCAAAGAAGAAATACCAGTTTTAAATTTACTATGATTATGTACTAGTGTCACTTGCGTTGACTTGTAGACACCAGCAACTGACTCGAGTTGACTCGACCAAAATTTCTGACTTGACTTGAAAATGTGCTTGACTTGACTTGACTTGACTTGACTTGACTTGACTTGACTTGACTTGAAAATGTGCTTGACTTGACTTGACTTGACTTGAAAATGTGCTTGACTTGACTTGAAAATGTGACGAATGACTTGACTTGACTTGTGACTCGACCAAAGGGTGACTCTTTACAACACTGAAACATAGAAATTAAAGTAAGGGAGAATGCCGAGCTGGACTGAAACCATTGATTTGGCTAGGCTGTGCATAGGCGTAGGAGGCGGGGGCTGGAGGGGGGGGGGGGCTGCAGCCCCCCACCAAATTTTTTGTGAAAATTCGCTAAAAATGGTGAGAATTTTTCGGGTACCTTCTGAAAGAAAAATAATGCAATGATGTAGCTAAAGGGTATAAATACTTAAAAACACTTCCTTTGTAATTAATATAAAGTTCTGATTTGAATTGCACCAGCACCCATATATTTCGTACTAATTCATCAGTCTGTTTTAATGGTTGAACTTTTATTATGATTATCAGTGGTGTATTTGAGGGGCAATTGGGCCACGCCCCACCCTCACTAATGCTGATTTTCTTCTACCTAAAATACGTACATTTTTTTCACAAATTTTACTTCAAAGGTAGCATATGTAGCATCAGATTGCATGTAAGGACACCTATTTTTTAAAAAATTTTCAAAGAGGAGGGGGTAATGCCGATTTTTTGTTAGTACCTAAAATACGTAAATGTTTTAACACAAATTTCACTTCAAAGGTAGCATATGTGGCACCAGGTTGCATGTAAGGACACTTAATTTTTCAAAAATTTTCACCCCCTCCCCTTAGACCCCTCCCCCAAGCTGGCGATCACCGACTTCGGCCAAAATTAAGACCAATAAAGAAGGTAGTAACACGGCAAATTATTGTATGTAATTGGCATGCAGTCGGTCCAACCCCACCCCCCCCCCCCAATCAACTCGGGCTCCTACGCCTATGGCTGTACGGCAACAGAGCACCGGCTCGTAATACAAATATCACGTCATTGCTTTTGCCCTAAGTATCGGCAAAGAAACTACAAGTTTTCAAGTTAGGAGTATAGAACAAAATACTTAAGGCACTATGACTTATGTCAGTTGTGAAAATTACTCCTAATCTTTCGTAAAACGGATAAAATAAGCTATAACTTCTGCAGCAGAATGCACACTGTAAGTACGGAGACACACCGATCCACCGGTATTTTGCCGTACATCGAAAGCGCCCTCACATTTTTGTGGCTTCACCGGCTAAACATGCAGGGATGCATTGTGTCAGCGTTCTCCCTTACTTTTATTTCTATGGTTTTAACCTATATCATTCAAGCCAAAAGGGTCATAAACAATGAACAAATGATGGATTTTGGACTTAAGTATAGGCTCTAAAGATTTTCCATGTCAAATAGGTGTAACTCAATACACTCTCAACGAAATGCTTTTCTGTACAACCAGACTAAAAAAAATCAATTTAATAGTATGAGTGATCCTCCTTTTTCTGCGTGCACAACTTACTGAGGGGTTCTTGAAAATATGTAAATGTGTTACGATAACCCTGTCCACAAATGAGGTAATGGTAGGAAGACTAGACGAAGGTAGACTCAGGCCAGTAACTTTTGTTGGAGTTTGAACCGAGGACCATAGAAGCCTTTATCTGTGGCTCGTTAACCAGTGGCGTTACTAGCCAAATTTTGTGAAGGAACGAAGACTAACATGTTCCGAAAGATTACTATCTTCATGTAAATTTTCTGCTTAATTAATCTGTAACAGGGAACGTTGATTATGCTTTTGCACCCATTTGTGGAGTTTGGCTTAAAAAAGTATAATAAGTGATCCCTTCGGAATGGAATAAGGGAAGGGAAACTTACCCCTTTTTGGAAATTTTAAGAAAAAAAATAGAGGTTATATGCGAAATGACGATCTATGTTTCAATATTTTGGGGCACTGAAAACCTTTCAAAACAAGTTCTGTACTACTGTTTGAGGGTCAGGTACACTCAATCAATGAAAATGTTATTGCGGCATAGACATGACTATGGGCATCCGTAGAAAAAATACCACTAGCAAAGACGTCTTTTAACTGATCGTTTATTCTCGAAATGTGCGGTCGATTAAGCCTTTTAACTTAAAAACCGAATAGGCAAAGCCAGAAGAGGAGTTTGTAGGAGTCTCCGCAAGATTCTTTCTGAAAATGAATGGCTTTTATGGCTATTTTGGGCCATTTCTAGAGAACATCGTGCGCTCATCATTAGTAGTTTGAAGGGGGTGCGTTTTCCCTTGAAAGCGAAGGTGTAGGGAGCACCAACTTTTAGTGCGTAAGTGTCATCGAATTGCTTTCATTTTGCAAATCAAGGGACACCATAAATTAATTTAGTCCCAGTCCCCCGAAGCCGATAATTCTCACTACGCCAGTGTGCATGATTTCCCAAAGAAATTATATCGGCTGCTACATATATCAAAATGTCATTAATTCATAAAAAGACAATGAAATGGATTGAAATATTCACTCTGTTAACAACTAGCCACAACAAGTGTTATAGTTTAAATCCATTTTAATCTAGCCTATATTGCGTGGTGTGGTGGTTGAGACTTTGTACACTACTAAAACTAATACATCTGGCAATGCACAATCACGCGTTATCCTCACACCTTGAGCAGATGTCATCACACAATATTTGTTCGATATGTGACGGTAAATGACTAAACACACGCTCATAATAGAACGGGAGTTTCCACGTAGGAATCGCGCAACTAGAAAAAACACACATGAATGACACGCTAAGCGCTACGTGATGTAGCCTAAGGGAGATCGTTGTTGTACCAGGGAGCTACTGTTTGGACAGCAGCTCCCTTGCAAGTATCAGCGTTCTGGCTGTACTACCTAGACTTTCAGCAGGAGTTTTCTTTTTGCCCAATTTTGTTAAAGGAACGCGGGAATCAACACTTAGAAATTAGTATGTTTAGTGCTTTTAAAACGTAATGCAGCATCTATTCCTGTTATTTACCTACATCGTTAATGGAGAGATTTAACAGAACTGCCATTAATTGAATCAAACTATCTGGCAAGAGCCTGCTTTTCATAGAACAATCCATCCAAGATCACGTGACGACAGCTTGGCGCGAACTTACTACTGTGAGTTGGAAGCAGTCAGTCACTCAGGAAAGGCACCATCCCATCTGTATATAGTTGTATTGATTGGATACACAGTGCGTGGTTTCATCCATATGGACTCATCACAATGCAATTTACTTACAATCGTTTTGCATAAAGAAAGTTGTTTACAAGCAATGAAACGTTATCATTGAGCTTTTACAAGTCTCTGTGTCCTCAAGGTAAGCACTGACGTATATTGTATTTTTGCTCATGTTTAGGCCAAGTCGTGAGAAATAAATGTAAGCAATGCATTAATTTTAACTTGGTACTGTTAATGCAGCATTAAAATCGTCTAATAACATATGGGTTAAAACGGCAAAGAAGCATCTTTCCTTTGCCTAGTGCACAAACAACATCCCCCCTTAAATGTTAGGACAGCGTACTGAAAATAAAATTCGGGAAGAAAGAAATAATGTTGTCTTTAAATCCGTGCTGTTGTTACTACTTTTCGCTTAAAACATCAACGTTTGCCTCGCTTGCCGGACGCCGGCTGGTATTCGAATCGGCGGGCTGGCACTGAATGTAAAATAACGTATTACTACCAAGCGTATGATGCAAAGTAAATGTTTAATAGGATGCATGTAGATACTTGACGAAACGTTTACTTAAGTGTAGTTGTGATTTTGTTTGAAGTAAGCGTGGTAATAAACGAGCTGTTAAAAGCATTCAAATTTCCTGCCTAAATGAAATATCTTCAGAAACAACATAGCCTCTACACAATTGTGTCTATTCTCAACCCTGAATACCATCTAAGTTTATTTTCATCAGTTACAGGAAAGGTTTAGATACGTACAAGTAAAGATTTTCCCAAATATTACAAGGTAATTTCTTACAAAATAGGTCTCTACATAGTACTTAAAATTACCATTATTTGGCTTTTACATATGGCAGGTAAGAATTCAAGAAAAGCCCACCAGAAAAGATGTTGCTGTGATAGGCAGTATAGATGAACTTTTGAAAAGAAATTTTCGTTCTTTTAGTTATCTTTATAACATGTTCCGTTAAATCCAGCTGAACTAGGTTCTTACGAAACCTGTTAGAAACCCACTTATAACTTACGTGAAACCATCATAAGCCCAGGTAAACCCTGTTGATACAATATTGAATTGGGATAAAATCTTCTTTTATAACCTACTCGACCATTGTTGAACCCCGTTGAGAGTTATGTATTCCAGTTCAACCGAGTTGATTTGAAAGAAAATAGTGCGTTTGCGGTCTCGCAAAAAGTTTCATTCCTTTAAAACCATGATTTAAAGAGAGAGTATGATAGGAAATTCAAAATTAAATGCCTTGGTAACTTTATCTGTAAAGTCATGCCAAGTAAGATTCTCGTATAAAGAAATTAATTGCTTTGTAGCTCAAAAATAGTTTTTCACCTAATCTTTCAGCTTTTCAAATGATGCAGCATTAGTAACTCTTATGGTACGTAGGCTAATATTCTGAGGACGAATAGCCATATTTTTAGTTTATTAATGGGACTGGATGGTTTAGTAATGCTAAAAGGTGTTTAATGCTAAAAGGTGTTTAATGCTAAAAGGTGTTTAATGTATGTTTCATGATGATGAAATATGAACACAACAATTATCTTCAAAAGCAGACGCCAGTGGGTCACACACTAGTTGAAACCGGTTGAGTCAAGTAGAACCCAATTTAGTTTACTCAACTAGGTCCAGCTGGAATGATGAATCGGGTGTTTTCAAAATGACACTGACTTTCATGATAAGAAGTCTTTGAGAGTTGACCTGAAACCGCAATATCATTAGAAATTTTCAAGTACAAGAGGAGAAAATATATCGAAGCTTATTTTATCCCAATGAATTGTGAAAAAAATAGAACCAAAAGGAACATTAGGTAAGCGTAAATAACAGGGAAAATTTTAATTCTGTTTTCACTGTCTGAAATTTGCAAAGAGTCTTTCCTCACTTGCTTATAAGAGTATATTTCGAAAAACCCTTCGTCATTAGTATGTACAACCCTCTATTTTGTTTTGCGCCTACAACGAAGTGAAGATTTGAAGGATTTTTAAGCTTAATCACTTAATAAGCAACGTCAAAACCTAAGCATTGGGCCAGCTTGACATGTTCCCTCATGCACCATCATTAGCGTAATGGGCGAAAAATTTGAGGCCGGTCTGACTTTTTTAAAAAATTATCTTAAAACAAGCCGTGTATTTTGATATTTTGCTCTAAGGGTAGAGTTAAAAGGAAATTAAGGGGTAAATTGTAACCTATGAGAGGGTAAATGCCTTCTTCAGTGCTATCCTTTGAAAAACATTCGGGCTGTAGCTCGCTCAAATCTCCTTACTAATATTCAACAACTCAAAGTCGTGTGACTTGTTTGAACATAAATGTTTAATGTTCCCCTTAGTGTCACTAACGATGGTTTGAACTACACAAAATTCCTCTAACACAAAGTGATTTCTCTGCTTGTGATCAGGGTTGGTAGACTATTACTGCAATTATTAGTAATGGCTTCGCCAACTGAAGAAGATACAAATCAGCAGCTTAAAAGCTCATATTGCGAAGCACCAGGACAAGCTTCACCTATGTCGGACTAGACATAAACCAGTGGGGAAAGTCTAGTCGGAGTAAATATACAGGTTCCTGAAATTCGTTCAATCTCAAAATATGACAAATTTATAGGCTGGGCAAAGATTGTGATCATTTAAACAGCTGCGTACATTCATTATGTGGGAAGTAATGATGACAGACAAAAGTTATAAGCGAATGTGTGCTTGCAGATGCCTATAATCTATACAATCTTGTTGGAAGGTCTCTTGTTGTCGATGCACAAATGTACGATGAATATGCATGACTATGGTGATGATATCAACCTCAATGCTAATGAGGTTATCCCTAGGCTGTAAATTAAACTTATGTAGGCCTATAGTGGGTTTGACTTAGACAAAACATCTAGCACCAGTGAATTCTTAGATTGAACCTTTTCTGAAACAACTGGTACTTCACATCTCGTTCTTATGTTACTCATAAGTTACTTTGAGGGTGGTAAGGAAGCTTTTTCAAACTCACCATTATGCCATCTTTCCTCCTTACTACCAAGAAAACGCCCTCACAAAGTACCCCGAGAGGGTAGAGCGTCTTATGGAAGGGGTCCCCAGGGGTTATTTTGTTTTATTATGGGTGCTCATAATAATTCCAAAATGCAAGTTATTTGCACAACTTAATTGCCACATGTAATAGTACTACATCTACGAAAATTGTGCACAAAATAGGCAGGAGGTGGAGCTCACTATCTTTGTAAAGCCTGATTTCCTTTTGATGGACCATGCAGTGCCACACCACAGAAAACTCCCTTAGTCATTTTGATGATACAAAACCTTTGCAGCTTGAAACAGTCTCCCCTGACCGACTTAAATTAAAAGTCGTCTGTTTGTTGCTTCCTGACCAAAATTCAACAGTCGCCCTCTGAATACACGTAGAAACCCATCTGACGGGATCGAGTAAATACTCAAATTTAAATTGCATTTTGTGCATGCTGTACAGTCTACAGACTAGCAGAAAGTTTGGAAAAGAAAAGTAGACCACTGGCCGGGTGTTTGATGTAAAGATGGCGAAGGGAAACTTATTGAAAATAACATCTTCTTCACAACTTGAGTTATTTCCACAAAAATATATTTCCATTGGAAAGGTAATTTACCTCCACCATTCTGCACTGATCGTATATCCAGCGTCCAATGGTGAATTTTAAAAATAGCCGAAACTATCTTTGGCCCCCAAACAGAAAAGGGGCTACCCAATGGTCTTAGATTTTACTTGAGAGGGTATTTTTGCTCAAAATATCTGAAATCGTGGACTTATAAGTGGGTTCCGGACATGCTCATCTGCGATTAGCATTTGGGCTATTGTGCTTCTGGAGACAATTGAAGTCTTTTACTTGAAGAAAGTTTTCTCTGCCAAACCCATCTTTAATTAAAGAGCCACGGGGAGTCTCGATGCATGCAATTTTGATTAGGACACTAGTACAATTTCTTTCAACTTTTGGGGCGAACTTTAAGCGCATGTACAACATTTGCCGTAGTGTCTGCACATTAGGAATTTTCAGAGTGTCCCCTCATTGAAACAATGCCCTTTGACTGAACCTCTTCCTCAGCGAGGTCTACAGCTACATTGGGCTACAGCTGGGTGGTTTGACAATTTCCCTGCTTTTCTTTTAACGCACTCTCAGGCTCCTTTATAGAGAAGCCAGTTGGACATATGAGGTGCACACCGACTTGCGAAGAATTGCCCATAGACGTGGACAGTTATTCTTCATTGGCTACATTTTTTGTCAAGTTTGCGTCACCTTCGGACTAGCCTCCAAAATGAATTAGGTGGCAAATTAAGGGAACGGTGGAGCAATGCATTAGTTTAAGTGTTATTTATTTTCTCCCCAAAATGACCAAACATTCATCACGTATTCAAAACATGTTAACACATATTAAGGTGATAGTACCAGAAGGAAGCGGGAGTGCTTTTACAAGCTGGCCCCTAAAAGGCAAAGAAACAGAAAAATACTTAAAGAAAGCAAACAGAAAAGGCAGTAAATTATGCTTGAAAACACCAGGCTGATATTTTGTGAAGGTCAGAGATAGAAAAAATACAAAGTGATTTGAAGAAAGGGCATGTATGGTGAGTGAAAGATGCACTACAAATGTTTCCTACAGCACGCGTTGCCAGCAAGTAAATGGACTGTAAGTTATCTTTCTTCGAATTCCCCCAAACCAGAAAATTATAATTAAGATGTGAAAGTATCAGACTCAGTGGATTGTAAAGTGTAATAAGGGTAAATTTGGGCAGGAAATGTTCAAATTATTGGGTACACCATTGTTTCGAAAGAGATGGTACTACATATAGACGAAATATTTTCTTCCGACTTAGATTATTATCAATAAAAGTGCCAAGAAACTTTTACAAATTTAGCAGCTAATAACGAGTTGTTAATGTCATTTATTTGAATTAGAAAGAGAAGGGCTCCAAGCACTGAGCCATGAGTTACACCTATGTACTAAAACTACCCTTAACGTTTTAACTCGGTGGTTGCTGTTCAAAAGCCTACTATAATTAAAGTAATGATGCCTAAGAATACTATCACATATCAAGAATCCGTTGGTATGAACTTTCTCATCAAACCGATGGTTATCAGCACCACTTTAAGAAATACACGACACTTGTTAAAAATATATCTCAAGAAAGGTTTTTGAAAATTTTTCATTAGTGTTGTACCAATAATCGAGATCGGCCGATGTTCCTCATTTTCCTCCTGTATCGGTACCGGTAGAATTGTCCTGAAATGAAGATATAACCTAACTAATATTGCCGTTCTATACTTTCGTAAAACTACCTTATTTAGAACGTTTGACTAAAGGTTCCAACATTTTACCTCATGGAAATGAAAAGAGGATTGATGGTAGTGCCCAATATGCTATCGTTCAGTGCTCAGTACGTTCTTTTCTAGAACACCGATATCGGGTCAGTATCGGCCGATATATCAATTAAAATATCGGTATCGGGAATATCGGCTACTAAATGGTAACATCAATACAACATTAGTTTTCATATCAGGCATGTAAATGCCCATATGGACCTAAAAGAATGCCACAAAATTGTTAAGAAATAATCCTTAGAAATTTAATTCTTACATAAAGGTTACATATTTTTGATAATTTTCACACTTGCTAGACAAAATTGAACTTTATAGAAGGTCAAAAGATTCTTTACAGATTTTATTGAGATTTTGTAGGAAAAACTATAAAAATGCCCCCTATAGAAATGTCCATAGAAATTCTCTAGAAAATGAACAGATTTCTGTAAAAGAAACTTTAAGCACTGTGCATAAAATTTCACAGGATTTTTATAAGGGTAAAAAAAACCTTTTTGATTTCTTGCCGGAAGTGAAGAAATCTCTGTAACGAAGATAGCAAGATAGGAAATATATATACTTTTTGTATCGTGTTGTACATGATTTATATAAAGGAGGCCATCTGACGTAAAATATGTAAAATCTTTTCAGCAAACTGTCTTAAGGCATGAAGAGTGGATATTATTCATACTTAATATGTAGATCTGTTGTAATTAAATTAATTTTGGTGAAGGTCAAAGGTCATCAAATTTCACTGTTGGTCAAACCGTGGAAACCTTAGAAAACGCTATATCTCACGGCAGGAAGTATGCATGCTGTTTTCAACACCACCGTTCTATTGTCCAGGTGAGGTGTAGTATGTTACCACCCCTACAGTCTACGTGGATCGATATAACCTTTAAAACACAATTTCATATGAAACGTTCCATGTAATTCATCGTACATGGTACACGGATATGCCATATTAAATAGGCATCTTGATTGTTTTGTTGCTTTGCGTTGGTCAAAGGTTATTTGAGGTGGACATACATCAAGGTATAATCATGAGAAATCCTCATACTTAGTGAGGTAATTATCAAACTGAATAAGGTACAAAGCCCGCGATGTTTTGGTCGAGATGTGCATTGTCACAGAAAAACGATCTGTTTTACTACTCCATAAGGTGCATATAAATCAAACTAGTGGTTCAGACATGCAAGTGTTAGCAGAATGAAGTCATCAAAGCCCCTAATGATAAATAATATTGAAATGAAATGTAAATGAAACTAGTGGTTCAGACATGCATTTTTGACAAACTGGTAAGAAGGAAGTATTAGCAGAATGAAGTCATCAAAGCCCCTAATGATAAATAGTATTGAAATGAAAATGTTTCGTAACTTTGTAGAGTCTGACTCTAATTTTCTAGTTTTTCCATCATACGCTTAGCACACAATTTATACCTAAACTTCTCCGTTCCCTTCATGTATAACGGCAAGCGAACTAGACACTGCTCCAAAGTCCTACTAAAGCTTAGGTGATCAACATGCATACTTGTCACAGAAATGGGATTATTTTTGTTATCATGTTGAATATTTGTCAACATTTCGAAGATGTCTACCTTTGAACGAAAAGCTATTGACATAGGAAATACAAATACAAACCTTTGGACAGAGTGTGAAATGCATCTTGATATGGATCTGTCTCGAGATTACTGTACATGTTGCAAGCGAGATTCAAGTTGCTTTAGGTGTGTAAACAATAACAAGTTTTGTAAGGAAACCTGTTGGATGTGTCTAAAAATTGAGAGCTGTATTTTTTCTAAATTTTAACTACTAAAAGGGTTCAAATTTTTGTCTTTGTACACTAGCTAGAAACAATTACTTCTTGGGCACAATTCATGGCAATAAATAAATGCATGAATTCCCCGACAAAAATGACATTTTCCAATTTAAAATTTAAAGTTCCGATTTGTTTCCGAAGTGGGAAATAGTCAAAGTCTGTACTTAAAAATATCAAAATCTCGACTATTACAAGGCAAGAAAAGTGAATTTTCATGGGCAAAAGAAACTTTTAAGGAAAAGTAATTGCTAAAAAACATAAACGAGGAAATGTTCATAACAATTGTACGGAGTTAGACAGATAGGGGATTGACCTTGAACAACTCGAAATTTTGACTGCATTAATTTGCAAAAAATTATTTGCACTGACAAGGGAAAAAAACAAAATTCAACCCCCCCCCCAAAAAAAAAAATGAATTCAAAACCCTGTAACGTCTACTTAACAAACTCTAAATCGTCGACTTTACAAACTGGCAGAAGTAAATATAATAGGCAAGAAGAAAGCAAAAGAAAAACAAAAACAAAAAATTGCAGTAAAGGAAAACGGTACGGCGACAAAATTAAATCAGTCGGAGTCATGACTCTAAAAATACTAATTTATGACTTTTTGAGCAAATAAGTGTGACTTCATGAATTCGAATAATTTGTAATTTCCCAGGAAATATGATTCTGAGTGGGTACAAGAAAAATGAAAACAGGCCAACACACCTCATGAACACCGCCATTACTAAATAAATACACTCTATGTCATTTTTGTAAATATTTCGGATCCGTGAAGTAAACCGCAATACCCTAGAATCTTTTTGTCATTCGTCTGTTCTATAGAGAAGCGTAGAAGGAACACTGGATTACAACTTGGCAAGACAAATTCCTGCAAAATGACCATTTGACGGGATGGCGTCCTGACAAAATTCTGTATGTTTCAGGTACGAAAACTCAGTAGCCCAGTCCTTCTCAATGGCCCGGGCGAGTCACATCCGGCATAAGGAAACTAAAGAGTGTCCCTCGGCCGAATACAATTTTGAAAAAAATTATTTTCAAGAACGATGAAAAAAGAAAATACATCATTAAAAGCGATATTAAAATATTAAAGAAGTTACATAAAAAAGAAGTTAGCAATATACATCGATATATATTTCTCATACTGTGTTGTCAAGTTGTTAACAAAGGGGGCGGCGGTTGAGACACTTTTTCATGAGGGCCCAAATTTCCTTTGGAGGCGGTAGCCAATCCTCCCCCACCCCCTTCATTTCACCATTTCGTGTAGTTGAGTAGCTTGCTGTCTGTACCTTTGTTCATAAAGTGTACGTTGTGACTTTTTAAGGTCAACGTTGGGGGTTTTAAGTGCAGATTCCAATTTGTCCCCACTAAAGTTGGAATTTTCAAAATGACTGTTTTGAGGAGAAAGTCGAAATTTGTAGTTTAAAAATTTCGACCATTTTGACTGTTTTATTTTTACAATTTTTCAGTCCAGGACTTGTTATTATATTTGGCTGTTTATCTATATAATGGGCCATCTTAAAAATACTAATACGCCTGGTTGGAAAATTTGGGAATGGAATTTAATTTTAGCAACTCCCCGAAGTAAGTGGAATACTCGTGCCTGGATATTCATTTTTATTATAATGTAGCAATGTATGTAAAATATTAACATAGGTGTTGTTAATTCAGCGTTTGTGTTTTCCATAAAGTGGGGATGTGTGGAAGATTTTTTACCTGGAATACGCAGTAACCTTTTTGCATTTACCGTACCTCTGATACTGAATGAGCAGCATATTGTTACGCCAACTGAGTGTTAATTTGTTCAGTGCTTTGTTTTGTTAAAACACACATGATAGGAGGGTTCTATTCATTGGAGTGTTTCAACCGGTTCAAAGTACACACTTTGCGCGTGTAATATGGAAACGCTGAGTTGTCTATAATATAGCTACAATCACATCACAGCCTAACAAGTTATGTGCAACTTTTTTGTTAGGTTTATCAAAAGGTCTCTTTGTTTTTGTTTTTTTTTTCCATAAAAAGTATCACTTAATTTTAATGTGAAAAATCCATCTCGCACACTCCACTTTGAGGCGCGTTTCATATAGTGTTTGAATCCTCTTTACCACTTAACAGCACATGGCAAACCAAAAATATACAAAGGGCACGTGGAGCAGCGACTTTCTTGTTTTATTTTAATTGCTCAAACCAAGGGGGTGATCATCTCCCTGTTCAAACCCATAATTTCAAGGGTGAGCTGGCCCAGTGTAGATACTATGATTCTACTAGCTGTTTTCAATAAATATGTTGAATACACGGTAATAGCCTTCTTTGCCTGGAACGTCTCTAAAAACTATTTTCTTTGTGAACATTCACGGTTCTCTTAACTTGGCCTTGTAAGGCATTGCACACTTTATGTGTTTTCAGGGAGCTACTACTTTGACAAAGTTACAATTCCCAAGTGGCGGCACCAAGGAGGTGGCATGAGGGGAATTTGCCCCCAGCCAGAAGACTTTTGCCCCCAGATGTCCCCCACTCAGTTCCTGAAGTATAGTGTCCTGATGGGAAGAATAGCCTAATACATTAAATTTATTTTGGAATCTTTGCTTTGGATGATGCATTTTGAACCAAAATATACCTATCCTGAAGTCCTATTCAGGCAATAGGTTTTGGTGATTTATAGTCCGACCTGTTTAAAAATATGAACGTGTCTGAAAAAATCTCACCAGATCTACCTATGTTAACAACACAAGCACTGATTTTCGTTTACAATGCAGTCAGTGTTAGGCCAGCTTTGCGTAAAACATCAAGTTGAACCAAATATTTAAAGCTTGGTTATTAAAAATCAACACATTAACGATTAGTTTTCTTCTTTTATTTTCTCTGTATTTCATTTGCAGGATATCACCAGAAAATCACGTGTTCGAAATCTTTTCTGGAATTGCGACACAACACCAAAAAACATTTTTTTTTCGTAAAACATGGACGGTGAACCGCCCGCAAAACGGAATCGTCAAGATGAACCATCTACTAGTACAGCACAACAAAGTGAAGATGAGATGGATCAAGGTGAATCCTCCTCCAAAGTCGAAGATCAGTTCAAACTTGGAGAATCTGAACAAAAATCCAAGAATGTGACAATCAAAGATGATTGCTTTAAGGTTAAAAGTAGCTCCACTCTTTACATGAAACGTTTTAAAACCGAAGTAATAGAACACATTATTCACTTCTCGGGCGAAAGTATTAATCAGTGCATGGAAGAACAGCAAGACATTTCTCCATACGAGCTTTTTCGTGAATTGTTCCAACGTATCATTGATACGCTTGTCAGAACCTTTCCGGAACAAGACAGAATCTTAATTGAAATTCATTTGCCTGGTTCAGACCGTCCTATTTATGTTCCAATAATGGAAGTTCATCAAATAAATGCGGACGCAATCTTAAATGCATTCCAACAAGTACAACAATCAAATAGAAAGATAAAGCTAGATGGCAGAATGGAATTTCACGTTATTCATATTGAAGTACCCAATGGACGCGGGGATACTATCGGCAACGATATAGAAAACGAATTCCTGAAGAGCAAGAAAAGTATTATTAGAATACAAAATAGAGACACTATGTGCCTAGCAAGAGCACTTGTCACTGCTCGTGCACGACTTGAATATGAAAATGGCGATAAAAGTGTCAACTGGGAAAACATAAGGAAAGGATTGAGCGAACAAACCCGTCAGGCGAAGGAATTACAGACAGAGGCCGGTGCTTGTACAACATCATCTAACATTTTAGATGATGTTCCTAAATATCAGAATATTATGACAGACTATCAAATTTTGATTGTCCCAATGACAGGATACAGAAGGAACGGCTTCCTTTTCAAAGGACCGGAGAAGTCATCTAAGAAACTTTACATTCTTTTTACCAGTAACCACTTTCACGTAATAACATCAATGAAAGGGTTTTTGGAATGTGGTTATTTCTGTGAGCGATGTTGGAAAGGTTTTAAGACAATTGAACACCACAGATGCACAAACATGTGCGAATGCTGTTTTAACAATGTAAGGGATGGCTGTAGTCTTGAGAAATGGAAAGAATGTGAGGATTGCTTACGCTGGTTTAAGAGCATATCGTGTTATGACAGACACAAGAAAGCACCAGAGCCAATGACGAATTCAAAGAAGGCTTCTAAAGCAAAGGCAGTTTGCGATCGCATAAAATGGTGTGCAAAATGTCAATCCACCATAAAAGACCAACACAAATGTGGATATGCTTATTGTGGTAGCTGTAAAACCCGCCAACCGATTGATCACTTATGTTATATGCAACCACTAAGAAAAGAATCGCAGGAAAGGGACGAAGATAAAGACGAAGGGGATGATGGCACAGAGTTTGAAATTAAGCCCACAAAGAGGCGAAAGGAGCAAGTTTATATTTTCTTTGATTTTGAATGTCGACAAGATGAAAAGGGAGAAAATGGGGAATTTCTTCACGTGGTAAATTACTGTGTGGCGCAGAGAGTTTGTGGCATCTGCATGCACAAAGAAAATGTGGAATCTTCATGTGAAAATTGCAAATCCCATGAGAAATACTTTAAAGGTGATAATGCTTTAGACGAATTTTGCAAGTGGTTATTGTCACGTGAAAACTGGAACGCAATTGCTGTAGCACATAATATGAAAGGATACGACGGTCACTTCATTCTTAAATATTTACACCGAGTGGGTATATGCCCTAAGGTAATAATGAACGGATCTAAACTAATGGTTATCCAATTAAAAACAGTAAAATTAATAGATTCTCTCAACTTTATTCCATCCCCTTTGTCGGCATTTTCAAAAACTTTTGGAATAGAAAAAATGAAGGGTTACTTCCCTCATCTCTTTAACACGCAAGCTAATGAGGCATATAAAGGATCCTGGCCAGACAGAAAATTCTACTCACCTGACGAAATGAAAGAGGAAGAACGGAATGATTTCAATAAGTGGTACGACCAACAGATAGGAAAGACTTTTGATATGGCCCTGGAAATTCACAAATATTGCAAGAATGATGTCAATCTGCTCCGCCGTGGTTGTTCACATTTTCGATCATATTTCTACCAAACGACAGGGGAAGAGCCTTTCCAATCAAGCTTGACAATAGCGTCGGCATGCTTGCGTGTCTTCCGAAGGATGTTTTTGCAGAAAGAGACCATAGCCATCGTTCCACCAAATGGTTACAGGAGTGACAAACAGTCGTTAGAAGCACTTCGATGGTTACGGTGGAAGGAAAAATCAGACAAAATTTGCATACAGCACAGCAGAAATGGTGGTGAGCAGAAGTTTGGAAAATACAAAGTGGACGGTTTTTGTATGAGTAACAAGACGATTTATGAATTCAATGGGTGTTATTGGCATGGATGTCCAAAGTGTTACAAGGATCAGAGAGAGAAAGGTCGTGGAAATGAAGCAATGGAAGAAAAACATCAGCGTTACCTGCATCGAAAAAAAGACCTTAAGAAAAATCATTGTCTGGAGGAAATCTGGGAATGTGAATTTAAAGAACAATTAAAAACAAATTCAAAAATGAAAGCGTTTGTCGAAAGCTTAGACTTTAAGGACCCACTGGAGCCAAGGGACGCTTTTTATGGCGGACGTACTAATGTAATCAAACTCCATCACACCATTGAAAAGGGGGAGCGCATAAAATACATAGACGTGTGCTCACTTTATCCATGGGTGAATAAATATGGGAAATATCCAGTTGGACATCCTGAAATTATCACTAGAGAGTCTGACCTGACGACCGACATCGAGCAGTATGAAGGTCTTATTAAATGTACAATATTACCCCCAGAAGATCTATTTCATCCAGTATTGCCACACCGATGTGACGGTAAATTGTTTTTTCCACTATGTAACACTTGTGCAAAACACCGAAAAATGGGTCCTTGTTCTCACTCAGATGATGAAAGAGCTCTGCATGGAACATGGGTTACGGAAGAGGTGAAGAAAGCATTAGAAAAAGGATATGTGATTAAAAAAGTATATGAGGTATGGCATTTTAAAGAAACAAGTGAATATGATCCCAAAAGTAAACAAGGAGGTCTTTTCACACAATATGTAAACACATTTTTGACACTTAAGCAGGAGGCCGATGGGTGGCCGTCAGATTGTCAGTCGGACTTGGAAAGATCAGAATTTATCAGGAAATACAATGAGAAAGAAGGAACTGATCTAAAGGCAGAAAATATAGAAAGAAATGAAGGAAAAAGAGCCTTAGCGAAGTTAATGTTGAACTCTTTTTGGGGAAAATTTGGACAACGCCCTAATCTACCTCAAACAGAATACGTGCAGAAATTGGAAAGGTACTATAAAATCCTACTTGATGATACGAAGGTTATAAAGAGTCTGTCTTTTGTGAGTGACTCTATGGTCCAGATTCAGTGGCAAGACATAGATGAAAACTTGAAAACAATGCCAGATACTAACGTGTTTATTGCTGCTTACACCACGGCCTTGGCCCGGTTGAAACTTTACTCCTTTCTGGAGCAACTCGACCGGCGTGTACTTTACTTCGATACCGACTCTATCATTTATTTAAGTAAAGGTGTTCAACAAGAATACGAACCACCGACTGGAAAGTTTCTAGGTGACATGACAGATGAGCTTAGCAAAGCATATGGGGAAGGTAGTTATATAACGGAGTTTCTATCAGGGGGACCCAAAAACTACTCCTATACGGTTTTTAATCCAAGTACAGGCGAGGAGTTCTTTGAATGCAAAGTAAAAGGTATAACAATGAATTTTGAAGCGAAAAAACAGATCAACTTTGACGTCATGAAAACACATTTGGAAAGGGAGATATCTGAAGATGATTTGTCAGACGAATATAGCGCTGGGCAGTTGTCTGAGGCACAAACCCCCATACGCAACCAACCTAAAATACGTTCGAAGGGGGGCATTGTAGTGACTAAACCACATACTAAGACTTATCGCATTGTATCAGACAAGAGAAGAGTGAAAAAAGATTTAACAACTTTACCATTTGGCTTTAAACCTGAATGACGCGTTCCGTTGGTGTAGACAGGTAGACATCATGCTCATAGGTCGTATTACCTTTGTTCATTCTAAAACAGATCTACAACAGCGGTTTTCACTCAAGTATTTTATTATTTTAATTTTGGCTGGGGCCAAATAGATGTGCGTGCATATGTACACCTGCTCTACTTTGCGCACTGGAGTGGATTCTTTGATCATTTTCACGTAGTGCAGGTGCCGTCCTTGGGAGGGATTTAAAGGGAGAGAACCTTTTGTAAGGTAGCTTAGATATACGATGGTGGTATCATTGGCGTATTTCTGATCATGTGGTGAAAAGTTCTTACAGTCTCTTATTTTGGTTGGGTACACGAGAGGGCTGTGTTGACGAAGCGGAGTAGTGACAACTCCTCCTCTTATGAAGTTTTTCTCTACGTAAGTTGATTAAGATGAAAAAAATGGTGCTATTTTGGGCAAATTTTAAAACTAATTACATGCTCCGAAAATCTTATTATTTAGTGATATTTTGTCTGTGGCATTTTCATCCCACCAAGGCTGTTAAAGATCGGCAAAGGGCGTCCTGGAAACTATGTTGAACTTAAAAATGGTAATGCCAGTCAGAGCAATGATAATCCAGACGATCCGAGTGCAACGGGAACGAACGAGAAAGAGAGTAGTAGGAATAACTAAATTAGGGATGGCGGATTAATAAACTTAATTGTGAATGTTACTTCTTAAAAAGTGTATAAACATCCACCAACTACCGATAATGATCTCGCGCAAAGCGCAACGTTAAATGTGTAAAAAATAAGTAAGACAGTTACTTTTAACCTCTTGTATTATACTACAAATGATAGCATATTGGCTACTCTGAGGTAAGGGATGCACTTCTATTTTTCGGAGAAGTGTTTTAGAATAACTACATGTATTATTGCCCTAATATGGTTATAAGATATATAGTGCCAACCGTGACGAATTGGGCGAAGCACAACGATATTTTGCATTTGAAATCGTTTCCATGACAGAAGTTACATGCAGAATCTGCACCGAGACACTTTCAATTTCCTTACAATTGTTCTTCCAATCAGAAGGAGAGTCTTCTGCCTAGCAATTCGTAAAAAATGTTCAGTTTTCTTAAATTTTCTTCTCCTAAATTCCTTTGCTTCGCATCCCTGCAATGCTGTGCTCCTCCATATTCAATCTTATTCATACGAGCAATCAGCCAGTAAGACCTTCCCGGATGAATAATTCGAGTACGCTTGAGAAGGTATTACATGATAAAGTTAGAAAAGCAATGAAGAGGCGAGGCTTAAAGTGCGCGGAGCGCTCGAAAATTTCGATTATGATCGCGCGGATTTTGGAAAAGTTTGATAGTTTCAGAACATTTTGTAATAGAAAATGATAAAAATTGACCCATAACTCACCACCACCGCCACTGACCTTCGCACAGGGCAGGACTAGGGGCAAGGCCATGAATAAGGGGCAAATACTCCCCTCCCCCTTGGTGGCACCGCTGTCAGGGCCAGAGAAAAATTGGCATCCCAAACACTCCAGATTGGAGGAAATACCACTTAAAGTATAAATGTGGAACTTGACGTTTGTGTCTAAAATGTGTGAAACACTCTATGGGTCTATTTAAGAATATGTGGCATCCAAATGCTATACATTGTACACAGGAAAATGCACGTAAAAGTGTGTGATCTCTCGAATTTTCAGATCTTCCGCGGCCACATTGGTGGACGTCCGCTTGGACACCTAAGATCTAAAGGATTCTGGTATTTTTATCCTCCACAAACCATGAAAAATGTATTCAGGTTGTAACCATTAATGAAAATCAACTGCATACGTCTTCTTTATGGTAGTGAAAGATCAACTATATTTCCATTGACTGACACACTGAATGCTCAACAGGTAAAGGCTATCATTCATATCAATGTTGGAACGAAGGCCTTTTACAATGTCGCCAAATTTGTGTACTATTAACACTAGAATTTTACGCCACAGGAGCTCTTTCAGCCAAATGTTGTACATCACCCTTTGAAACTTTAATAAGACATTATTTTACCCTGTGGGCGTTTGGAAAGCATAAAACTGTCTAAAACACCTTTAGTGGGCTTAAATTTTGCACAATGAGTACCTACACTCATTTGCCACAACATCTGTTCCACGGATTGTACTATAGAATTTCTCAATGAGCTCCCCGCCACAAGTACTTCAGAGCTCTTTCGGTCTCTCGGCCAGAATTTTCTGCACAGGCTTTTTCTTGAAATGTTGCGCTACCTTGTGTGACGTGTAATGTGTACACCCAGTCAGCGACAAGCAAGTTAATGAGCTCCAAGACAAAGCTTTCGAAGCTCCGCCCCCAAAATTTAGTGTATCAACATGAACTTTCACGGAGCTGCTAAGCACCGTGCCTTAAGATTCAAATCGTTGAATAATGCAACAGATGGTGTGACTTTGGTATCATATTGCAAAAATTTAGATTAAGAGGCTCTTATTTTGACAAAGCAGTTTTAAAAATTACACATTCGTTTGAACTTTGTAAGAAAACGAAGACGAATAGATTGCAGTCAAAACAAGCCCCCCAAAATCGGGACTGAACTTGACTTGGTTACAAGAGACAAAAGCAGACATTGAATACAATTGAAAAGTTTAGACCCTGTGCTTTCCATAAGTACCAAACGTGCGTTTGGAAATAATCTTACGATTTATAGTGTTCCTCTCAAAATTGACTTGCTGTTTGATTGCTTTAGTTTGTACTTCTGTATTATGTATGGAATGCTACTACAGACAGTACTCAATGCACGTTGTGAGTATATAGTTGTAGTTTAAACATTCTTTTGCTGCAGATCTAGCTTAGCACAACACAAATGTGATTTTAATTAATGTGATGCATTTAAAAATCAATAACGTGACCTTAGAGCATTTAGGACTGCCACCTATTCCCTCAAACTGTTGCCTGTACAACTTTCTGAATGTCTCTGGAAAGGCTAACTAGATGAAAGCCTTGTTTTTCTTTACGGTATTACCATGTTCATGTATTATGTTAACAACAGGTGGTATGCTGTGTAGGGTGTATGGGCTGTGGTACTGGATATAAAACAGTCACCTGGCTCCAATGTGGTCTTATGATTTTCTGTTATTAGGCTATACAATTTGGCACTACACTGACACAAATTTTCTCAGGTATTGCCTTTAAATTTCCAGCAAATATGTCATTGTCCTTTACCTATTTGCAGTCAATTGAGAAAATGTATAGCTGATACTTCTGGCTTGTATGCTCATTTTATGGGCTCTGCCAGTTCCTCAGAAGAAGGCGGCTAAATGAGTGGGCTGGTTAATTTGAGTTTATTGTCCTACATTATTGACATAATGACCAGAATGGGGGCTGATGTTTTTGCAGTTACCAGCTTGCCATACAATTATAGTTATGTGTTATCTGAAATATGAGGATTGTATTTTCAATAGGCTGTGCATGACCGAAGAAAATATTTTGGTTTCCTGCCTTGAGTACACTTTATCAGTCTTCATTATAGTTTAATAAGTTGAGTTGAATTGAGACTACTCAGAGCCACCCTTAAGACACTTTGACACTTTCAGGATCAAATCTGACTTGCCCTCTTAATCATACAGTATATGCTGCAGGCTAATAGTCTGGCTGGCATCATGTGTATTAGGCAGAGCTAGTTCAGTGTTTTCCTTGCCTCAGTTTTTTGACCATATGGACTTAGTAACATTTGCATATTTGTCAAACTAACTCAACATTTCAGCAGGATCACAAATGTAGAAAGAGACACTGGCAATGAATTGCCAATCACATTCAGCACACACTGAACTGGTGCACGCCCTATTGCATTAAGATAAAACCTTCAATGATAATTCCAAACAACCACCCTTTCCCCTCAGATATCCTTCATAAATTCAGGATTTCTGAGGGCAAAGCTTTTCATTTTAAAATAATAATACAAGTCCTTGCATACTGTCACAAGACACAAGTGCTTTAGTCTACAAATATAGTATTTCATTGAGTAACCCAGTAGTACTATGCCATGTAGCACTTTAGTTAGTACACTGACTGTGTGTACGGTGTTGTAAAACATTTTGCAGTTATTACCCACAAGCAGCCTCTAATGATCACACAAATATTTCATTATTTCATAGTATAGTTCGTCTGTAAGTAATAGCTGTACTGCAGCAGTAGCATAACGTAAGGGGGCAGGGGGCGGTGCCCCCCCCCCCACTTGTCGTCCTGGGATGATCTTGTCGGTACATCCGCCCGGCGTGGACGACGACTAGTCTCTCCGACGGTTTACCTGTTTTTGCTCTCAAGAGGACAATTTCTCTAGTAAGAACCCAAAACTTCCGGCGCGCTAAGCGAGCTGTAGAGTCACACCAGTTTCTCCAATAGTTCCATTCTACATAGCCCAATAGCATAAGTCCTGTTACCCTTTCCAAGTAACATGTAGACAGAGTGCACAATTTATGTAGAGGCCGTAATTTTCATCCCGTATCGCAAAGCCTAGTTACTGTTCTCTTGCGTGTGTCATGCTGTAGGGTCAGTTGTTCAGGAACCAACGGAGCAAAGTTTGGCTATTTCAGAGGATACTCCAGGTGATTTCGATACAACCGTCTGTTATCCCCGATACGGTCTACCGCCCCTACAGTTTTTATTCTCTTTCTTTTTGTTCTTAATAATTGCGTACGTTTTTATTGTAGGCCTATTACAAATTTTCTCCCGCTTTGCACGCTTTGCAATTTTCGGTACGCTTTACCCACTCTTCCTCAGTTTCGTTTCTTATAGCTAAATTTAGCACAAACCCTTACAATCTTTTCAAGTAACTTAATAAGTAGAATACATGGATTTATGTAAATATCGGGAATTTCATCTCATTTCACTAAACGTAGTTAATATTCTCTTGTGTCTGTCGTGCGGTACGTCTAATGACTCGAGGAGGGAAGTAGGGGAAGTAGGCTACAATGTAAGTTGTGCCCGATAGGGCCCAACTGCCAGGACAATTGACGTATATATAAACTTTAAATAAGTATAAATTCTTTTTAGTGTCGGCTTACCCAAACAAATTTCGCGCGCTTCGCGCGTTTTTTCACAGTTTAGATTCCGGGAAAAACATCAAATCAGTGTGGAACTATTTCCCTCTAGTTTTACAAATTTTATACAATATATGCCCCACAATGGCATGGTGAGTACACAGGTTTTTCCCAAATCTTCTCTCACCAACCTCTCGACGCTATCTGGGCTGTCGGGGCTTCGTGTCCTTCCCTTCGGGGAGTCTGCCCTCCGTCGGACAAATCCTGGCGCCACCCCTGGGTGGATGGAGGGAGGTCACGGGTGCTGGGGTGACTTGTTAAGTGATTGCCCTCTGAAAAAGTGTCGGTACATTGACTTTATGCTGTCGGTACATTTACCTTATTTTCATCCCTGCCCCCACTTCTATCACCCCAGTTACGCTACTGTATTGCAGGAGCACAAATTTTCATTGTGTATTTGGTACTATATAACCTAAACACGACATCTAATCGGGTAAGAAAGAAAAGATATAGTGCAACATTCAGATTAAGATGAATAGTTTGTGATGCTGTTAGACCTTACGAGGTGTTTTTGTGTTTACAAGAAAAATAGTCCACAAATCCTCTCAGATCGTCTGGACGATGGAATTCAAACTAGTGGATTAGTTCAACTTTAGGCAGAACCTTTCTTCGCCGGAAATGGTCAACAGTTATTATCACTTCCAATGAGGTGATCATTCATGCATTTGTAAAGTGTTCTAAAGTTGTACAGGATTAACATAAATGACATTTTATCTCACAGTAAGCTGGAAGGGGATTTTACCTTAATGACCATGAGTAATTTGACACCTTTTCATGCAATGACTACTTTCAGAGCAGAATTTGCTCTTTATTGCTATTTATTCCAGTAGTTAATTGGAATAATGAAACATTGATGGGGTACTTTAATAAGGAACAACAGTTTTGCCCTTTTGACTGATTCCAGTAAAAGAAAAATTGCGTCATGAACACCATGGCCGGGCAAATAGAACAGATGTCAGAAATGAAAATTATTTCCTAAATTCCTGAAAGTCGGTATGCTGAACCATGGCAGGATCCAGAGATTTCGAGGTGGAGGTGGTGGGTATAATAACTTCTGGTATAAATATGTAAATATGAAAACAAAAGTATCCTTTTTCACTTCAGAAACGATTGATAGCCTCAACTGAAATTTTTAATAATGAAAAGCCAAAATACTGTAGCCTTTGGCTTAAATATTACAATGGCTTTTCTTTTAGGTAAAATTTTTATCTTTTATAAACAACCCTTCTTACCGTCAAAAATTTCTTTTACAGGTTACTGTATAGTCATTAATGGGTTGTTAAGGAAGTCTAAGTCTAACATGGAAGTCTAACATGTAATGTTAATGTCAATACAATATATAAAAATCTTAACACCCGGGTGTACTTCAAGGTTCAAGACATTCACGCTTAACGTCAGATATGTGTAACAATCGTATCCGAGAGCTTAAATAGTCAAAGTATTAGATAAGAAATGACGGCCTAAGGCCTAAGGCCAGCTGCCTTGCCACTACTCAGAGCTAGGGGCGGCTCGTATAAAAATGTGTACTAAATAATCATCGTTTGGGCGTGAAGTTGAGACGTGGTGCAGGCCAGAACGTGTTAAGTCCAGAAATTAAGTCAATGAGACCAAGATTCCAAATTAAATATTGACTAATATGTATCATCGTAACTTGCAGAAGTGCCACTTGTGCCCTTCTTTTCACCCTGTCAGGGTGCGATTCAGGGCCAACCTTACTGGTAATGTCCAGGAGCAAAGACCTGGAAGGCTCTAGGGTATTTGAAAAATTGTGTTCCTTAGGATGAAGCTTTCAACTATCCAAAAATGGCACTGGGCCCGGGTACATAAAGAGTAAGGCACAAAGACTATAGTTATATTACTTTGGATTCCTTGCTGAAGGCAGTATTACTTTTTGATTCCATGCTGAAGGCAAAAGGAATCCGTGCCATCACGCTGGAGATTTTGTGTGTATGTATTATTTTGTGTGTGTTGCTATTTGTCAAATAAAAGCTCCCTGAATGTTTGTATGTGTGTATGTATGTATCTGTGTTTGTGACACTTGGCTTGTAAGCACGATATTTCAGATGGCAAGATGGATAATTTTCTTACTTAATTGGTTACTTAATTATCATATTAAGAGAAATATCCCTATTGTTTTGCTGGAGGTCAAAGACCATGTGAAGTCACTAAAGGTCAAAAACCGGAAACACGATATCTCTTAGAAGGAAGCATGGATGCCTTTCATACTTGGTAAGTGGATGCGTTATAGTCAAAAGATAAATCGTATTGGTTTTGATGAACGTCAAAGGTTATCTGAAGTCACCGGAGGTGAAAATACGAAATCTTAAATACTGCTTGTACATTCTTCATACTTGGCATATAACTTTATCATATTTTAAGGAAGAACCCTATTGTTTTCAGTGGAAGGCAGAGGTCATCTGTGGTCATCAGAGGTTAAAAACAGAAAACCTTGAAAACACACGATACTTCAAGACAGGGATGATGGATCCTTCTCATACTTGGTATATGGATGTGTTACTTAATGAGAGAGGCAACCTTATGGATTTTTTGGAGGTCAAAGGTCATGTAAAGTCATCAGAGGTGAAACTACGAAAACCTCGTAAACTAAACAGATAGTGGGCGGTACCTCCAAATTGCGTCCGGCGTTTCGTGACTAACGAAAAGTCAGGCCTGAATTTTTCTACCATTTCAAAAATAAAGTAATAGAGAACAGCATTTATTTTTTCACAAGCATAACTGTAACAGTACCAGTACTAATTCAAATTACCTAATTATGATCACCAGAAAAGGATTCTGTTACTATAGCATGATTAGAAATACCTTAGGCCTACGCTGAACGAGGGTATTGATGGCGTAGTGGATGAGAGCTCGATTTCTCATGCAGACTGTCCGGGTAGGAGTGCTCAATAAGACACGTTCTTTCTGTCGTTTTACTTACTCGAGTTTTGGTGGGGTTCAAAGGTCAGCAGAGGTCAAGTTGTAAAAACATCTTAAAAATGATATAGTCAAGAAGTATAAATTTCCTGGATGAATCGCAGTGCGCCAAATTACCCCCTTTCAGCAAAGAATCACTAAGCTTTGGGCTTCCTGGTTAGGTAATAAGTTAGAAAATTGGTCTTCGAGTTAACAAGGCATGCTGAACTGATTTCGCAAAAAAAAATGTTTTTCAAACCTCACCTTTCTATTGTTCTACTGAGGTATATCATGTTACTAAGCCTATTGAATTAAGCTTTTTTGTCGCCACATGAGGGTTCTTTTCCACTCAGGTTACAGTAACACAGCAGTACCTACAGTACCTACTTAAATACTTTCACCCTTCAGTCAATTGGTTACATTAAAATGCAAAATGCACAGAGCGCCTCTTGTTGCAAGTGCAATTGTAAGAAGAAGAGAGTAAAGAAACATTTTTCCGAAAGTAGTTTGTATCATTTCAATTGTCTTTGTACTTTCTAGCTGTGTCGCATGATATTATCAAGGTCATGACCATCCTGCCTAAGGCGTAGGTTGTTATTGAGATGGCGAGAGGAAGAGTTCTCAACTTTAACGAGATTAATTCGTCAAGGTTGGGTAGTGGATGGGAAAGTGGATGGCATGAAGGGTTGTAAGGGTCTTCTAAACACTAGTTCCACTCAAACAGTTAACCAGAAGCCATTGTAATGAGACAGCTAAAACATACGTCTGATGATGTTCTGAAATTGTGTAGGTGTGCATAAGGACTTGGGTGTATCCCGTAGATGGCTCACATTAACGTTAAGCAACCCTCAGTTATAATTTCAGTTCATATCAATCATGGGATGAACTGTATAAATGATTCCCCTACAATGAAGTTCCATTCTCCCAAAAAGCTGCCCTTGCAACGGACTTAATTGTAATGTTTGTAGCGAAGTAACATAAAGAAAGGGTTTTGAGAATCACAGTCTTCGCCAGGCAAAAATCTGGAACCAAATATTTTTTGCAATTTTTTCAGATACTGCTTCATACAAGGGAAATCCAGTCATTCTCGGTTGGAGTCACCTCTTACTATATGTGTAACCAGGGGCGGATCTAGGGGGGGCGACCCGGCCCCGCCCCCCCCCTTTTTGAAAATGCAAAAGAAAAAATGAAAGGGAAAAAAGAGAAAAAAAGAGAAAAAAAAAACCGGAAAGGAGAAGAGATAGAGAGAAGGACAGAGAGTGGAGTGATAGAGAATGAAGCTGCAATTAGCAACCTCGAAGTATGGGAGTCATAGCGCACAGCAGATCAGTTTGAACGTTGATTGGGACGTTTACACACATGCTGATCTTACTACACATGATTGGATACAATCAATACGATACAATACCGATACAATACCATCAGCCAATCGAGAAATACCTTACGAGACAGTGCGCATCAGTTGGGATGGGGTGCTATAAAGCCTGGCAAGTGCCATTTCCGGCCATCTGGAATGTATTAAAACCTCAAATTTTCTTGGAACGCTCCGCGCCAACCTATGGTGGCGCTCCGCTTAGATAGTAAACGCAATGGCGTACACAAGGGGGAGGCCATTTTTTAACACAAATTTTACTTCAAAAGGTAGCATATGTGGCACCAGATTGCATGTTAGGACACCTAATTCGTCAAAAATTTTCAAAGGGGAGGGGACACCCCCTCCCCTTAGAAACCCCTCCCCCAGGCCGGCGATCGCACAACATACTGCATCCCCCCCCCCCCCGAGAGAGAAATCCTGGGTACGCCACTGAGTAAACGGGATTCAAACTTGCAACCCTTGGACCAAAAGTCCCAGCCAGCTGAGCTGATCCGTCCTCACAGAAATGTGTAATAAAATAAAACCAAACTTTACATTTTGTTCACAAAAATCGCCTTCTTGATGGCTGCTATCAAGCCTGGCAAGTGCCATTTCCGGCGATCTGGGATGTATTGAAATTTCAAATTTTCTTGGTACGCTCCGCGCCAACTGATAGTGCCGCTCCGCTTAGATAGTAAACGGGAGCCCCGCCCCCAAACAAAAAATCCTAGCTACGCCACTGCATGAGAATTAAAATGGAAAATCATGGGAATCACAAGGCCTTAGAAGTGTCTTTTCCGGCTATCTGGGATGTGTTTTTACCCAAATTTCCTGGTATGCTACGCACTGGCAGCGGTAGCGGGGAACGGGGGAGGAGGACACGTCCCTCCCTAAAATTTTCAGTGAGGGGAGCTCCATAAATAAATTCCTAAGGAGAAAAATGAGGAATTATAAATTAAGTCAAAATCAGAAATCAACAAGTATAACCATAATCAATGACAAAACTAAATGGCCAAATGCTGTTCTGTCAGTTAATAAATCCCTCGATTTTTCTCTGAAAGACGTTAAGATTGGCCTACAGTGCACGTCACCAACAAAATTTTATTTAGAAATATAGTGGTCGGAAACATTACAATTCGGTCATTCAGTTTTGATACTATGTAAGGCCTACAATAATACCATCACTACACTGCCTGGACGTACCCCCAAAACAATGACAGGGCTGCCAAGTCTCGTGCATTCTGGGTGTTTTCACTTTCTCACTGAGTCCACACAAAACAAGAAATTAGGCAGATGGGAACATGCACGTGATAAAACGTACATTTACGCCCACATGTCAATGCAAGGTACCTGAGTCCTGGCATCGTCGAACTAAGATATGGGTCACAAATTTCTCAAGGAAGTCCCTCAATATTCACCAAGTTAGAACATGACTACTAAAGATCTGATTAGACACCTTGAACAGAATGCATTGTAGTAAGGCACTGTGCCTATGATAACTGTCTTCTGTTAATAACTTGTGGAAAAATTAATGTGTTGAGAGTTGAGACATGAAATTTTATGAAGCAGAAAATGCAAAAATAAGACATGGGAAGTGCTATTTCCGGCGATCTGGGAGGTCTATTTCGTCAAAAATTTTCTTGTACCCTCCGCGCCAACTGATGGTGGCGCTCCGCTTAGATGGTATAGTACCGTCAATCACAGGTCGAACAACTTCGGCCCCCCCTTTTCAAAAATCCTGGATCCGCCCCTGTGTGTAACGGTATTATTTACGTCTGGTTTTATCATGACTATGTCATTTATCACAACTACGTAAGCCGCTATCATTGTCCATAAATCCTTCCAATGAATACCTAGGAGAAATATAATCTCCCCCTGTAAATTGAGAGCGTCAATCTTAAGATTTATACACGCATTTATTTCATTCGAATTAATTTCGTTAACTTATCTTCTTTACTTCCCATCACGTCAAGGGCCTGAGAGATAGTACGGATAATGTGTGTAGAGAGCAAAATTGATACCACAACTTAACTACATTCAAAACTGTGCTAAGTTCTTTGCATCTTGCAGTTGTACACAGTCACACAACAGTTTCCTGGTGCCACCTACATTTTAATGTTACCAATAACTTAGATCCAAGAAAGCAAGAAGTACCCTGTTAAAAATATCTCTAAATTGTTGTAGACTTACAGAAAAAATAAGGAAATACAAAGAGAACACAGCAAAAGTGCTGTCAATTTTTTTGAAACTAATTGACAGAACTTTTGCTGTATTCTTCATTTATCTCTTTATTTTTTGTTCTGTAATTCTACAGAAATTTTTAACAGTGTAGGCACTGTTATGTTATTGTTGTAATGATAAGTAGGAAAAAAATGTGTGGCGATAAAAATAGCCTTAGGCGTTGGGGTTTTAATTTGTTGATATCAAAGTGTAAGAAAGGAAAGGTGAGGTTCTAGGCGGAATCAATACAACATGTTCGGGTAGCCTTCTGTGAGATAAGAATAACGATAACCATGGTTAGTTACAGTTGCAGTAGTTATTCAGTTTGTGTTTAAATGTAGTTTTTTGTCTTGAAATCAGTTAAATAAAAAGTTAAAGCTCAAACTTCGACCATTTTATTTGTCTTTTTTTCTCCTTGTTTCCAAATACGTCAAAAACAATGACATGTTCGCCAAGTATCGCAAAATGTATACAGATCATTCTTAAATCATTAGAGGCAGTATAGATCGAACCATATGAAAATACAACTACATAACACCTACAGTAGTGAGAGGGGTGGTTTCAGGGAATTAGATGGCGCTATTCAAGTAGTGAGAGGGGTGGTTTCAGGGAATTAGATGGCGCTATTCAAGAGCATCAAGATGTCAATTTAGTTTCCATTTTGGGAAAGTGACGTCATGATCTATCTTTAGCAAGCCATGTATGACGTCACTGAGAACCCATGGAAACCACGCCCATCGACAAGGGTATAAATAGGAGTGTAGAAGGTTCAGTCTATCATTTGGGGCTGTGCCTCAAGAGAAGCACAGTCACACTGGCTCAGGAAGGGGTGGAGCCACAGGGTGGTTCACCTCGTCCCCGAGCCTGGCTCGGGGACGAGGTGAACCACCCTTCGGCTCGACCCCTTCCTGAGCCAGTGTACAGGCTTAGAGGGGTAGTTTCAGGGAATTAGAGGGAGCTGCGCAAGAGGCACAAGGGATGACGTAATCAAGTTTCCTTTCTAGGGAAAAAATAACGTCATGATTTCATTTAGCAAAGAAGGAATGGCGCCCATCGATAAGGGTATGAACAGAAGTTAAAATGCTTCAGTCTATCGTTAAGGGATGGTCCTCAGGTGTCGCACAGCCAAACTCGCTTCACCTTGTCCCAGATCCAAGCTCGGGGACGAGGTGACCCTCCCTCTGGCTCGATTTCTTTCTTCGCCAGTGTGACGCAAAATACAGAGGGAGCGAAAGACATGCATGGTTGAGGCAGCTACACGACGTCAAACATGGGAAGAAAACCTTTACACAATAGTCCACGCTACCACGTACCGACCATAACTTTCAGTCATAAATCAGGCCTATTTGGCACATTAAACATATCTCTGTAAATCAAATTAGTCATTTAGAGATAAATGGCAGAGTGTGTTTTCATTGACTATTTGAGAGCAAATCAGATCACATATAGATATGGATAGTATGCATGGTATTACATCTACCGTTTGTTCAACAAATGGACAGTCATCCCTTGCCGTTTTCCGTACTGTACGATAAAAATAAGAAAGGAACGACTCGATTGAGGATGTCATTCCTGGATAAGACTGGGATTCAAGAGAGCTACAGACCGGCACGTACCTCCCCTCATATTGGTGTAATATAACCTACTGGCGTTGTACCAAACGAAGATAATAACTTTATATTTTGATCACGAATTTTCTAGCACTATGACTGGTTATTTGAGCCTGTACAACTGGTATGCCTATGCCTTCTGTGGTATTTTTGACTGATATTTTTGAATAAGAAACATCTTTGTCGACATTTGCGGCCACTTAAAGGTTATTTGCTGTCGCCCTTTGCTCGCACCTATCACTGACGGAAATCATAAGAAAAAGAATCCAACACTACAAACGGACAAATATTCATAGGCCAATGTATATGCGTACACTTCGATACAGTACACATGCGTAAGTTTTTTTGTTTTTGTTTTGAGAGGACTTTATATTTTGCTGGTATTTATGACTACAGGCCGTCGTTGCCTCACGTTTATGATCACACACCTTTAACTGGGGTTGCTCTGGTCCGGTACCTACCCAATAAGCAGAGTTGTAACAAGTCAAGTCACTGCCTCGGACTCGAGTCGCATATTTGACTTGACTTGACTTGACTTGGTCATCAGCCAAAATGACTTGACTTGACTCACCACCTAAAATGACTTGACTTGACTCGGACTCGAGCATAGCATGACTCGAGTCCAATTAAAGACTCGAGTCAGGACAAATGACTCGAGTCTCCTGCTGCGACTCGAGTCCTTTTACGTGACTCTGATGTTTGTAAATGTATCCAATTGTGGACTGTACGTGTGCATATCGCGAGGTGGACGCGGCCGCAACACACAGTGCCCGTGTGTGGACAATACCAGCACTGCATGCCTAATAATAGTATAGTTGTCACTTGACAAACGGGCCGAGCCGTGCAGTTTGACGAATCCGCACTAACTGCTGAGGAAGCATGTCATACCAGAGTATGTACACATCATGCCAGGCATGGACCATTACGATCACCGATCTCAGTGGTTTCGATGGAAAAGCAACATGTTGCACAGACAGGCTTGCCATCTGGATGATTCCTAGTGTGGTTCAGGGACTTTTTTACGAGATTTTTAATATGAGTCTGTTCATTTTTTCCTCTCTATAATAATTTTGTTGCCTCTGCGTAAAACAGTACTCAATAATACTGCTTGTGCAACTCTGATGGGACTGTATAGTTCTCAGTGAAGGTACATGTATAGCCGATCGCCGATAGCTCCCTATGCATTATCCTTACCACGACCATTGAAAATCCGGGGTCTTCGACCAGCACAGTGGTGGTCGAACTTGATTTTTTTCTTATAGCAAAGCTAGGACCTAAATTCCTTACTTACTGGCATAACTTTCCCTTTTTAGATTTTTAACTAATAGTGCAGTTGTTTTTGAAAACTTGAAAAAATAAAAACAATAAAAAAAAAAGAAGCGATGCCAGACAAGAGAACCTATAAGTGAATTTTTAATTGCTTATTATGATTAAATTTTGCAATGTTAAATGAAGGAAAACATTGATATTAAATACCATAATGCTAGGAAGATTGTTTTCACTGCGCGCTTCGCACGTACCCCCACAGAAAACTGACTAATAATACAATTTAAAATTTTGTCTTGCACGGTAAGGTTTCTTTCAAAACGTGGGCCTCTGCTACGCGCCACACTATTGTGACTTGAAGCTCTGACATAAGAGTCACTGAAAGTACTGTACGTCATTCAATGCACCCTGGTCATTGCATAAAAAATCCCAAACTCTAACCATGTGTAGGGAATCACATCTCTCGATATATTTTTCGGCGTGCTTTCCCTGCATGAGACTGAAGTAAATTGATGTCTCATTAGCACTGCTGTACGGCTGTGCGTAGGAAAATTTGTGGAATTGTCTCGTTATTATTGCCTGTAGGACAGATTGAATAATTACTATTTCCAAAACCTCGCTACAACTCTCGCTGTCCACTTTCTCGACCAACTACTACCATCCTCAACAAAAGTAGCTGACGGTTACCCAGTGACGTAGCTATGGGGAGGGGGCTTGGGGTGCGAGCCCCACAAATTCGCCGCCCCCAGGAGCCCCTCCCACTGGTGATCTGGGCGAAAAAAATTCACCCACTCTGAATAAGTTTGAATGGATTCGGATTGATTGTGACAAAACTCAATGTGTTTGAGAATAAAATAAAATCAAAGTTTACGTTTTTCCTCCAAAATTTCACATCTTGATGGCTGTTATCAAGCCTTGCAAGTGCCATTTCCGGCGATCTGGGATTTATTAAAACCTTAAATTTTCTTGGAACGCTCCGCGCCAACCTATGGTGGCGCTCCGCTTAGACAGTAAACGCAGTGGCGTACACAGGGGGAAGGCCATTGGGCCATGCCCCCTCACTGATGCCGATTTTTTTTTTTAGTTACTACAAATACGTAAATTTTTTAACACAAATTTTACTTCAAAAGGTAGCATATGTGGCACTTGATTACATGTAAGGACACCTAATTTTTCAAAAATTTTTGAAGGGGAGGGGGACGCCTCCTCCCCTTAGACCCCTTCCCCAGCCTGGCGTTCACACAACATACTGCAAACCCCTCCCCCATGAGAGAAATCCTGGGAACGCCAATGAGTAAAAAGGGATTCAAACTTGCAACCCTTGGACCAAACTTCCGACCAGCTCAGCTAATCCGTCCTCACAGAAATGTGTAATACAATAAAATCAAACTTTACATTTTGTTCACAAAAATTGCACTTCTTGATGGCTGCTATCAAGCCTGGCAAGTGCCATTCCCGGCGATTATTTCAGCCCGCTTCGCGCGCACCTACCCTGAGTTCTGGATCTCACATTTAGAAAAGTTATTGTTCCAAAGGGGGTCACCCCCTCCCCTTAGACCCCGAGACTAGACTTTGGCAGTTCACACGGGTTTTCCCCCTCCTGTATTTTCAGAAATCAAATCCTGCCATTTTCATTCGTTACTGACGGAGAGTTTATTTCCGAGAAGTACACAGTGCTACTGCTAGGTTCTTGACGTCCTTGTTCGATAAAACTGTATGTTACGCCATGGCTTGGACATCTGTGGATTATTGTGCGACGACATCTAACGTTAGGCTTACGTCGCAAACTGAAAGTGAAATTGTGCCACGGCCAGCAGATATACATTAATATTGCTTGCCTGAGTAGTTATAGCATTCGTGTGTGGGGCACAAGTCACGTGTTGTACCTTGGAATGTGTAACGTACTCCTGGCAAATTTCATGTAAAGATATGTGAAAACAATGTACCTGTGGCATACCATATAGAAAAAGATTGCAGTCAGTGACAGGTACACTTCAGAGGCAGAAAGGAACCAGCTGTCTATAGGTCATACCACAGAAGAAATACCAGTTTTAAATTTACTATGATTATGTACTAGTGTGACTTGCGTTGACTTGTAGACACCAGCAACTGACTCGAGTTGACTCGACCAAAATTTCTGACTTGGCTTGACTTGACTTGAAAATGTGACGAATGACTTGACTTGTGACTCGACCAAAGGGTGACTCGTTACAACACTGCCAATAAGTTTGAAAGTGATTGAAGGCAGTTTTGACCTTTGTTATATGTTGACCTTATGAAATCGACCACTAGCCACCAGTAATTACATTCTATTTTTTCTCTTTCCTACATAACGTGTAATTTAAAGAGCTTTCAAATACGAAGGAGCAGACAAAGGTTAAAAACTGGTATAGGGTGAGTGGGGGTGGGGTGGAAGTTTTTTCCCTGTGTCAAAAATGCACATACACACACAAATCAGATGAAGTATTTCATTTATCATTAAATTCCGTATAGAGAGATGGCATAATTACAACATAATATGTACCTAGAGTAAATAGTTATTCCATTTAAAAAGTTACCATTTTGATGCAAAAACATTACACAGGTTTACTTCATGCACTTATCAAATTTTCGCAACCCTTTTTCTTCTATATGGAGGCTGTTTGATAATACAATTAATAAGACAGGATAAGATAAATAAATTATTATCCTAAAAGTTTATCACTATTTAACAAAGCTGAGGCAAAAAAGTAAAGAACACAAAATAACCTTACAAAGTTACCCCCCCCCTCCTCTTTAATAGAAATCCAGAAATGAGTGCCGGTAATCGCTACGTTGTTGAGTACTTCATAAAGCTACGGACTACTCAACAGTCAATGTACAAGTTCCGAAGGTGCTTTTATAGTATTATCCGGTTTACGCAAATTCGCAGCTTAAAAGCAATTTTTCTGGTTAAGTATCTTTCACGGAATTTGCTGCATTACGAGGTTACTCCAACAACCTACTAAAGTGGTAAGCTAGACCAAGTTAGTGAATAGACAGTCGAAGTAAAACCCATTGAATTGGGGAGGATGTTTGAACCATGGAGTTAAACTCGAAACGACTCTTTACTTGAAACAGAAGAAAACAGTTGGCCCCTTCCTTCAAAATACACCACATACAAATGAGCTGACAAGTTATAGAAGGCTAGTTTTTGATACAGCAATATGAAAAGTTTCCGGAAGTTTCCTGAAATAACCAGATATAGATTCACATATTTTGATATAAAACCTAACTGACATAATGTTATGCGCGGTACCGACCGTCGAAGAATGTAACAATGTTTTATTTTCCTGACGACTGAAAATTTTGTGGCAGTGGAGGAAAGCCCCTAGTCTTAATGTTGATGTAGCAGAAGGCAAATCCCTTTGTGTATACTTCTTAATTCAGTGTAAGTCTTTTACAAACGTCATTCAAGATAAGACTCTACTCAAACTCCATATACGGCCCATATATAAAATTCTATATATGGACCAGACATGGATTTGATATCTGGCCCATATCTGCACCAGATCTGGAATTTATATTTGGCCAGATAAAAATTGCGCAGATATACACCAGATATGACATAGAACTTTGTATATGCAGTATATGGAAAATGTAAAATTTTCTCTGGCTCAGACTTTATTTAGAGCAGATAAATTTTCCTGAACCAGACAAGGCCCTTATATGGGCAGAATATCTTTTCCATATCTGAACCAGATATGGAATTTATATCTGGCAGTCTATTCAGATAAAAAAAATCAAGCAGATATAAGCTAGAACTTGATATGCACCATATATGGGCCACAAAAAGTTTTATATCCCTTTATCTGGACCAGATATAGTCCTTATAAAATGTTATACGGACTAGATAAAATTTTATCCGGATAAGATTTGGTCTCAATAAATATAATAGGGCGCAGACTTATTTGAGCCAGACATGGTCTATGCCTGGACCATATGTTATGAATCATAGATGGACTTTTAGCTCCTACTCCTCATGGAGACATTTGTACTTTTTCAAAAGTCTCCTCGACTGTCTGGCGAAGAGCCAAGCGGCAAAATCAAGCATTACTCCCGAAGGAGTTCTGCTCCCTGAAGGAGCAACGTCCCCAAGGGGCAACTTTGACCAAATTGACCAACCCGACAGAGTTCTAGACTGGCTTAAAAGAACAGATTCCACCTTAGAGTTCCGCCGTCGTGATCACGGATACACCTGCGCCAGGGCATTCAACACCTTTTTTTTTTCAAAAGTCCGATGACTATCTGCCGAAGAGCCAGAGGCGAAAACCAAACAATACTCCCGAAGGAGTTCTGCTCCCTGATGGATTAACAACGTCCCCAAGGGACAAACTTTGACTTAACTGACACCCCCGACAGTGGTCCCGTTCTAGACTGGCTGAATAGAAACAGGTCACACCTGGGAGCTCCGCCGCCGTGATCACGGATACTCCAGCGCCAGGTAAGTATCATTCAGGTAAGTGGCATTCAACACCTTTTTTTCCAAAAAACCCCGACTCTCTGGCGAAGAGCCAGCGACGAAAACCAAACAATACTCCCGAGGAGTTCTGCTCCCTGAAGGAGTAACAACGTCCCCCAGGGACAAACTTTGACTTAACTGACATTCAATAGTTAGGTCAAAGTTTGTCCCTTGGGGACGTTGTGGCATTCAACATCAGTCGGTAACAACTATTTCTAAGAGCTCCATCTGGATTTATTTAAAACGTCAGATTGAGTTGACTTAAGTACAGAAAGTTGACATGCTTCATAACAGTGAACAGAGAAATGCTTTAAACTTCCTAGTTAATGTGATCACAGTGTTATGTGCTTCTTATTTATACTTTATTACTTATTTGAATGTATATGTTGTCCACTGCTTGTTGAATATTTTACTTGTAACTTTCCTAAATCATGAAAAATGCAGTTTTAGATACCGGCTCCAACCAAATATGCAAATCATTTGCGTAAGTTATCTTCGCATACTGCAGTATTAGGAAAAGTGTACCCACTAAATGACGGCAGTGTATAGGTAGATGTCGCTGTATCCAATACTTGTCTTAATGTGGACTTGTCTTAATGTGGAACAAGTATAATTCAAGCATCAAATCAAAACAAAATATAAAACATAACAAAACACTTATTTGCATATCTAGCATGGATGTTTATCAAGTTATATCTGGCTTGATATGGCCATATAAAACTTGATTTGTAAATCTGTCATGGGTTTTTATCAAGTTATATCTGGCTTGAAATTTCCCTATAAAACTTGATTTTTACATCTGGCATGGTTTTTTATCAAGTTATATCTGGCTTTATATGGCCATATTAAACTTAATATGCATATCTGGCATGGTTTTTATCAAGTTATATCTGGATTGTTATGGCCATATTAAACTTGATTTGCATATCTGACAAGGATTTTTATCAAGTTATGTCTGAATTGATATGGCCACATAAAGTTTGATTTTTACATCAGGCACTTTACCAAGTTATATCTAGCTTGATATGGCCAGATAAAGTCTTTATTTAGTCAGATATATCACGATATAAAGCCATATATGGATTTTGAGTAAGGGAAAAGATGGTTTACTGTCTGACATTGACGGCACAAACGACCTCACTTCAAAACGACGTATCTCTATCCAAATTACAACTCCCTTCTGAACTTCTAAAATATAGCAACTCATGTTAGACTCATAACAGTTAAATGGTGCACCCAACGTGTCATCTTAATTTACAGTCCGCGACTCCTTTAAGTTATCTCGCACCTGATCCATTACTGTGACTTTGAAAGTCAAAATTTAATTGAATCTTGGTTACCCACGTACCCATGTACCACAGATGTGTACATGCGTAGTATCTGATACTAAAACGGTATTTCCATCTAGACTATTTTTTTAGTACGTCACGTTAGGTTTATGTCTGATAAGAGAAGTATACTGTGCTATGAGAAACTAGTTTATTCTAGATTCTAGACTAAACTGTAAGGTTATGCGAATGTTAAGTTTTTATATCTCTTTCAAGACCTTTTGTTCTTCATGCTGTCTCCTAACAATGGTGACACTGAAAACATTGATAAAGAAATCCATGTTGATACACAGGAAATTAAAGAGGACCCCAAAATGGAAACATCTGCATCAAATCAAGCCTTAATGACGGGCGGCCTTTTAGTTCAACATGTAATCCCCGCTTACAGTTTGTGTGATGGGTACAAGATAAAGAGTTGCCATGGGTCTCTGGTCATCGAGACAAATAGAGTTCTGTATTTTGCATTTGGAACACCGAATATAAATGATTTTATCTAGCCATCTAGGGGAATTTATTGATCATAGTTCCTAACTCCAGCAGTCTAATAATATCTGACTACATTGACCACTTTTGTAAGGGTCGTTTACATCGTCAAACTAAGAAATGGAGACGACATGATGCTGCCTCCCCAAGACGGTCTTCTACGTTGTACTAGTGCACTTCCAGTGGCGTAACTCCTATGCGCTCTGAGGGGGCGGACCCCCGGTCATCCGGGCTAGGGGGCAGCCGGCGGGTCTGGCACCCACGATGATATTTTGTTAACAACGGAATTTGGGGCACCCAAGCCATTCTTGCCCCCGGGCACCCTGAACCAAAGTTACACCACTGTGCACTTTTGTTTAAAGATCTCTGAATATTTAAGCCATACTAGTCTACTTTATAAGAGAAACATGAAAAATATAAAATATAAAATTTTAATTTACACCTACCTCATGAATAAACATGTATATCTTTGGTGTAAGGAGTTGTAAAAAAAGAGTGCTGGCCAAGCTCCCCGATGGCAGGGGGAAGGTACCCGAAGTCCCGAAAGGGCGACGGGTTGTCGAAAGACTGTCGAAAGCAAAATTTGGGGCGCGCGAAGCTCGCCGAAAATTTTGGGGTTCTATTGCACAAACTTTGACAATTTTGAACTTTTATTAGAGAAATTTTGACAAATGGGGGGTTGGTATATTCTAGCTTTCATTGGAAAATTTGCCATGATTCAAAGCAAAATCAAATAAATCGTCGGGCCGACTGCTCGTCATAGGGGACTACATATTTCATAATACCCATTACTGCTACACGACGCAGTTTGAAAATTTCCCCTACTGGAAGGGGCGCCAGCCCCCCGACCGGGACTGGAGCAATGTACTCCCTTCACCACCTGGCGCCACCACTGAAAGTTGCAATATGTAGCATACGCTATCCTTCGTGTGCCTACTTGCTAACTACGAAGTTAAGATAAAAAAGACCAAATCGAAATGAATCTTTTACAGAAATTTTGAAAGCTAACTAATGGGGAAAATGAGTGTTCAAGTTTCAAAGTAATTTAATTTGTCTTCTGTGAATTTATACTTTTAACAAAAACCATTTTCCTTCAAAATCTAGGGTACCTAGGGTACCGGTGGAGGTACCTCCAAAATATCAGGAGTCGGTACCTACACAAGAATATAACTTAACTTAGGGGGTAGGGGGGCCTTTCCTCCAGGCGGCTACCCACTGTTGGCTGAAAATCGTGTGAATTCCGCAAGAGATTTTCGCAAGATGTAAGACCAGTTTACCAAGTTCTTAACTCTAGTAAATTAGCAAATCACTGCTATCGGAATGATTATAATAATGAAGAACACAAACAAAGCATACAATATTAACTTATCGGGCATTCTTTTATAACATCCTTTTGTACACAACACACTGCAAGGATGGTTTAATTTGTATACGCCACGAGGAGGGTTAGTTAGTGCTGAGAGTACATTGTTTTCTTTTACAGGAAATTATTCACATAACACAACAAACAAAAAGTGTGACTATCAAGTTATAAACAGATAAGTTATGAAATATTACAAAGGAAATATCCTAATACTGGCACTGTGTAACCACATCCACTGCGCACTATTAAGCAACTCCATATCTTAAGATTTTGAGCTAGAATTATGTGGAAGGTTCAAGAAATATTCACAAATTCGAGACTGAGGTACATCTTGAAAAGGGTAAATGATATATACTTTAGCGAAATAATGAGAAGATTTTTATCTACTTCTCTGGAGTAAGTCAGCCATTTCCAATGTTGTACCTTTATCAAATGGCAGAGTTGGTCAACTATGGGGATGTTAAAAATTAGTGGCAGGGGAAGCTGGAGAACCACTTTTAAGAGCAACATTACGCCAGCGCACAGTATACATACTACGTTGTAATTACGTTACACCCTATGTTTGAGAGCCAGTGTGCATCCCAATGAAAACATTAGAATACAACTTATTCAAGTTTCCACTAATTTTCTGGTTCAGGTTAATGCATTTTTACCACCACCACCTACACCCCCAGTACAAACAACACCTTACCGAAAGTTTTTCGAAAATGAATAGAAAACATCCTTAAATTTTTCCTCTGATTTGTTTTGACTGTAAGATTAAAGCATTTTGGTGCATATTTTTCAATTTGGGGGATCCGTTAGGACCTAGGTTCTTAAATGGCTCCCCGGGGGCCACATCCGGCCCGCGAAGATATTGAAGTCTAAAACAAAAATGAGGTTGGAAAAAACAAATTCGCCATTCTTTTCGAGAAATATTTTGATTCGGAAGGATATCTTTTGTTACTTGAAATAAAGCATAACTAAAATGTGTTGAAAACGCCATTTTTCGGCGCGCTTTGCGCGCACCTATTACTGCCAGTTGTTTTACTATTACTTCATAACAGACAGCCTCGGTGCAGTTACTGTCCCAAAGGTATATACAACCAAGAATGTGTTAGGGGTAACCCCGTTCATCTTGGTAAAACTGACAAAACTGAAAAAATTAGGGTGTGAGAGTCCGGAATTTCGACTGCCGCACACTAAATTTTATAGTATAGGCCAATTTGCAGATACCTGTAAGAGATAAATCCGATTTTCGTGTCGTACCACCGAAATCATAAAAAGCGCGCATAAAGGGCGACCATGTTTCTTTTTTGTCTGTTGGGTCTTTTTTGCCTAACACGAACCTCATTGGAAAACACGAGTGGTCAAGGGCATGGCTGGTGGAGACCTATACGGATTATATATGAAATGGTGAAGCTGTACTGCTTTTGGTTAATTACTCTCGGATGAGAAGAGATTGACGAATTAATAAAATGGAAAATCAAAGAAGACGGGGAGCACTAGGGGTAAGGTGGCCTGTATATCCCTTCAAATGATTGATCTCAAAAATCATCACAACTACCACAATTTTCAGGCGCTTCGCGCGCTTTTCTATTTAAGTTCAATTTAGAAGTTAAAATAAGTACACTAACTTATCCACAAGCCCACTGTGTAATCAAAACGGTGGGCGGTTTGTCCGACCTAGATTGGCCAGATCACTGAGGGATGATCGAGTATGGGAAAAATCGGGCGACCAAATTGCAAGGGCTTACATATTTTGAGGGACGTGTGCTTCATGGTAGAAGAAAAATAACCCTTAAAGTTACCTTATATTTGCCTTTCATATTTGAAGTGTTTTTCTAAATAATGAGATCTCGAATTTAATGAATGTTTAGATACAGCGCACAAGGCAAGGCTTGGTGAAAGCCATTTCCAACAATCTGGAGGACATTTTTAACAATTAGCCCTTTATTCTTGGCACACTGTCCGTACTAACCGATGGAGACGCTACGGTAAGAAAGTGTCATGATAAAGATTCCCGTCCCTACCCAAACACATTTTCTTCACAGTGCCAGTGGAAATTCATCGCTGAATGTAGCATGAAGCTTCTTATCCCCTTTGCATTGCCAAGGATTTTCGTTATTGCCAAAAATTATGGTCAAATTGTGATACTTGTGATCATCTGTTCAGTGCACCTAAAATGAAATTTAAGGATACTTTTACGTTTCGGCCATATAATGTTTCGTTCATACATGAAAGCTTGGCTTTAATTCCACAGCAGTGTTGCCCTGGACCCCACTACGGGCCCTTCGACGGCCCCCAGACATAGCACTGCTAAGTGGGAGGCTTAGCGTTCCCGTGGCGTCCGTTAGACGTTTCAAAATAGGATCCCACTCTCGGAGAAACTTACCACCTTATTTGTGGCCCGCGAAAGTTTCATAATGAAAAATGTGGCCAGCCAACTAAAGCAAGTAAGACCCCTGCCTTAGATCAAGGTGTCAGACTCGTAAGATACTACAATATAGGTAACAGCTCAGAATAAATACTTGAATATTATTATACTTTTTCCAAAAGTACCTTCGGCTGAATGCCCAAAGGCGAAAACAAAACGTTACCTCCGAAGAAATTCTGCGCCCCAAAGTAGCTACAAGTCAGCAGAAGGGACATTTAAACTTAATTTGCTAAACTCTCGACATCAGACGGTCAGACCTATTCATCATGGTTCTGTCATACGTGGCCCTATCCCATATAGTGGCTAAAATGACAGATGTAGTCCATGTCCATAAATACTTCATATCACGGTGACAATGCACAGGGTCGTAGCGAGCGGGGGTGTGGGGGGTGTCACACCCCCCCATATTTGGTCGCCCGTCTGCAAATTTTCGGTCTGTCGGCAAAAAGAGGAGAGGGAAAGAAAAAGAAGAGGAAAAGAGGAAAAAAGGAAAGGAGGAAAAGAAGACAGAAGAAGGGAAAAGAAAGGGAAAGGAAGGGAGGGAAAGGGAAGACGGAGAATGAAAAGAAAAAAGAGAAAGAGAGAACGGGCCAGTCTGTTATTGGCAATTTAGATTTTCGGCTCTTCATCTAATTGGCCATTTCAAGTTGAAGGCCCGTCGGCAAATTGATTATGCATGTGACGGCCTTATACGGCCGTCGGTGTAATTGGACGAGTAACTGAGTCCGTCGGGAACTCGGGAAAAGAAAGGGAATTAACGGCTTCCGTATAGGTGCACTATTTCGGGTTATATGACATTCTTGAAAAACCACTTTCTGCACATTATTCCTCACTTTTATCATCACCATGGGGAGCAGCACCCGATTACCCATGGAGAGGGTATCCTTAGCCCATCTTCTAAAACCTAACCTTGACTTCAAACACATTTTGCAAACTTCTGAGGATCCGGTTTACCCACAAACATCCTGGGAAAAAAATAATGCGTGCCGTGCGTGTCTTCCCTTCACTGCAATCTCAGGCTTTTAACTTTTGAACACCAAAATGAAACAGATATAGAACCCATCTTCAGATCCTGGCGTTCAAAGCATATTTTGAATGCTTGTGTTAAGATTCTGAACACTTTTTCTCCCTTTTTGAACGCCGGACGCCCATCCACTTATCGTATTTGAACGCCTGACGCGTCTAGTAATCAAATGCTGAACACCTAGTGTTCCAATTCTGAACGACATGTTCAGCTCCTGAAGTATAGTGGCATGACGGGAGGAATAGCCTAACACATTAGAATTAACTGGAATCTTTGCATTGGATAATGCATTATGAACCAAAATATATCCATCCTAAGACTTAATTTGTCACCCAGAGATTTACTTAAACCTCAGAGCTCTTGGGGGCTTCGCCCTCCGGAATCCACTAGGGGTCCTTAGGCGGTCCCAGTATTTTAGCCAGCCCCTATTTGTGCGACAATGTCAGATAAACGACGACAAATGTCGCACAAAAAAAATCTGACAAGCAAATTCTACCCGGGTGCAAATTTCGAGGTTTCTCATTAAGGCAGAAATCCACTCAAATATTGCACCGTTTGCGATCTAGGCACCTTTCATATTCCAAAAATTTCCAAAGGGGACGGGACACCTCCTCCACTTAGACCCCTCTCACAGGCCACAGATCAATTAACGTTGCATTGAGAAAACGTCCTAGCTAAAACACTGGCGGACCTCTGGATCCCAACCGCTTAAAACTATAGCGGCCTGACGAGAGGAATAGCCTAATACATTAAACTTAGTGGGGATCTAGTTTGTATTTGATGATGCATTACGAAACAAGTTATATCCATCCTGAGACTTAATTTTTCACCCAGAGATATACTTAAACCTCAGAGCTTCCGGGAGCTGCGCCCGCTGGACCCCACTAGGGGTCCTTAGGGGGGGCCTTGGACCCCACCCGCTAAAGGTCGTTTCCGTACTACGCATTAACAGATCCGTCGGCAAACCATAATCCCCACACCCCCCCCCCTCCCAAAGATAATACCTTCGCTACGTCCCTGACAATGCAAAAGCCTGGCCTATTGACTGCTGAGGCTGGATATGGAGACATTTTCTATCAAGACTGAACCCATTCAAGATTGGTTTTTCGCAGATACCTTTCAGAAAGTTAACAATCATTTATTACCTTTCTTTGTTTTGCAACAATTCTCGTGGAAAAACTGTAAGACCTGTGTCAGAAATCCACATTTTTCTTGGACAGACGAAGTTATCAGAACCTAGCAGTTTTGGAGTCCTTTTACTAACATGTTTGTGCTTGCGTTGCTGTATGATTTAGCCTCCAAAGTACGTCGTCACATGAATCTGGGATGCGCAATATATTAGGGCAAAATAACTTGAAATCTTGCGGGAAGAGCCCATCTTCGATTGGTTATAACTCCCTAAATTTCTAACCTACTGAATCGTAATTGTTTATGTCATATTAGAGAAGCCGAACTAAACAAGAGTTTCCTGGTTATAATTTTTGGACAAAATTGTGCCCAATTTTCTATAAAACCATACCACTACACATGAACTGTGCCCTTTACGTGCGTGCAGACGGACACGTGCGCAACAAAAATCCAAACAAAACCCAGACCGGGCCACGAACAAAACTTAACCTATTTACCCATCACAAATCATACAGTAATGCAAGATTTTTTACGAAATTACTTAACTAAGTAAGAACAAAAGCACACATGAACTTAGCCAAATGGCCCAGAAGAGAACTCATTCCTTTTGCCGTTTCTACGAGGCAGAGAATTGGTGCGTTTTACTCTTCGTATCGGAATGTAATATATGTATTATACCAATTTAATGAACTGTTTACATATTTCACAACCCTTCTACTCCAAGCGTGCTATTATAAACGTGACATGAACATTTTCTTCAGCAATACATGATGCGGCAAAACCTTGCCTTTAAAGTGCACCGGCACATATAGTCTGTGTTACAATGACGTACCCGAGAAAGGGGAAACAGAGTAGGAATTCCCCTTTATGATGCAATAATCTACTAAGCATATTCAATTATATTTGCATGGTACAACGGAGAGTCCATTCGAACAGGTAAGCGTTGATTAATAGTACTTAATTAGAAAAATAAAAGTACTAAGTAGTCTTTATAAAAAGGGGACTCATTTCCCGTTGAAGAGAAGAAAAAAGTTTTGGTTAATGCCTTTCAAATTGTGCGTTTTTGTGCATATTTTAAGTAGCAAATACAATAGAGATTCTCACCCCCGGAAACAATAATGGATGTTTCTTTTTATCTGGCGGGTTTTACGAACGTATGCGTGATGGTAAATATATCGCATGCGTCTCTGCCGTAAGTGTTCAGAACGTTCCTAGCTTCTGTTTGGTGCAAGCAACTCGCTAAAGCAGATATTTTTCCAACGTAAACTTATATTCCAGTGTCACATTATGATCTCAATCATGGCGTAAGTTACCTACGAAATATAATACAAACGTTTGAAAATACTTCCGAAGCATTAGCCTACTGTAAACAATTTGTAGTCAATTTGTATGATTTCATAGTAAGACACTTGTAACAAATAAGTCGCATATTTCAATTTATGTCAGTTAAGCTGTAGGTCAGAAAAATATGCTCAAGTTTTATGGTCTTAATGCAAATTTGAGAAACTTTAACGTAACTAATAAGATATACCTTGACTTTCACTTGACTTTGACCATTCAAATCTTTTCGAATGGAATTTAATCCTGGGTAAATACATAAATGTATGTAATGTGGGCGACTCTTAGTACAGCTTGTTTATAACGAAAGACTGACATACTTATGTTTTGAAAATATTTCAGTTTTTCTATACTTCACAATTACCTTTTGAGGACATGAACCCAATTCTCATAAGAGTGGAAACTCATTCAAAGATATAGAGAGACGGATAATTCAAATCGCTAACAGTAAATCCCTGAGTAGGTCATAACAATCCAACGGTATCCAGACAATTTGGCTCTAGGTCGGGCAACTCGGCACGGACACCTTAGCTCCTGAAACATGTCGGCCCCGAGACAACTCGGCATCGGAGACATTTTCAGCACCAGAGACATCTCAATTAATTTCAACGCAATAGCATGAACAAAAATGTTGCATAGCATAAGTGCCTAGTGTAACGTGCAGTGACCGGCTTAATGAATGTTTCTTTAAAAGGTAAAACGCCTTTATCAGAACCTTGAAGATGGGTGTGGAAGTTGGTAGGCAAAAAATTAACGATTTGACAAAATGGGGACAAGTTGGTGATCACTGACACGTTCGAACTACTAGGCATAAGGCAATTAGTATATCCTACTTTGAAAAAAAAAACACGAGAAATTTAGAAAAGGAATTTTAATAGGCATAATGTAAGCAAATGAGCCTTTATTTTATACCACCCAAAAGAGAAACTCATTAGTTGCTTTATGAAAAATGGGAAAAAAGTTTCAAGACTAGGTTGGCTCTATTCAGAACTGGCTTGGTGGTAGGAGCCTCATATAAATATGTGCACACCCTATAGAAAATAGCTAAAAGGTCATCATCCGAGGTTTTACTAATGATATAAAAAGACAAAGATTCAAGATTATTTTAGGCTGTTCATAATTGGAATGCTGAGTAGTAGCTCCCATAGAAAAATGCGCGCCACCTACTAAGTAGCTAAATGATGATCCAAAGTCATTGAAGTGCACTGATCAGATGACATTTTCAAAATTAACAAAAGTATGGAACTTAATGACCAGAGTTCGGGCAACTAGGACTAAATTGCCACGGTGGCCGAGTTGTCTTAGAGGCTGAGTTGTCTCAGGGGCCGACATGTCACAGGGGCCGCAATGTTCGGGCCTAGTTGTCCCAGTCGTAAACCGTTATAACCACTTACCATAACCCGGTTAAAGATGTACTTACTTAGATGCATCTTTGAAACACGATAGTAAATCACAGCAAAACACTACCAATTTACAAAATTCTCCCATTGTTGAATAAATAAGTCAATGAAATGTTTTTCATATCCGTCCCCAGGGGAGCCACGTCCCCAAGGGACAACAAACCTAACTGATCAACCGGCTTTGAGACCCTCAGACTGGTCTGTGGTACATAATGGTTCCAGTAAGCTATCCGAAAAATGGCATTAAACATTTTGCCAAGGAGCTACTTAATATGTTGTAGCTCATCCATGTTTGACATTCTTGATACAACGGTTATTCAAGCTCTGTTTCTTCACGTTCTTACCACATCTTGTCTTAAATATGCAAAAACTCCTCAAACTCATAAGCTGTGTTCATGGAGAAAACTCGCGGCCCTTGATCCCTTCAATAGAGATAAGTGGACATTGATGTCTTTGCCTACAACGCATCCAGATTGTAACTAAGTATGCTACTGTCCTGGCAAGTACGCTAACACCGCTTCCAACTGACTTTTAGACATTGCTGGAATTCGATTCGGTGATTGTCGCATAAGTACATAAGTAACGATGACTCATAAATTCAGGTAACTTTAGCGGGTAGGTTATGAAAGGTCAACCAAAGTTGAGTGTCGAAACAGGGAATTTCCATTGTTTCGTTTTCATTTGTGACACCTGCGGCGGTGAATTATCTTTTCGTAAAACTCAAGCGAACACAGTTTACACAAACCGGTGATGTATAGCAGAAATGTATTTCTGTCTAAACGGCAACGATTTGCAAATAGGACATATAATACATTGTCCTTCTGAGGGAATTTCGGTGGTGTCCTTGGCTAAAGACGGCGAATCCTGGAAGTTTCTCGTGGGTGGAGCTCATGGGTGGCTCTAAGAAATTTTGTTTGGAGGGCGGCAAACTCATGTACGTATTCAGGGAGGTTCGGAAGACCCCCCAGCAATATTAATGGTCAGCTCCGGATAGTACTATAGCCTCAATAGGAGTATGCATAGGCGTAGGGGCCCAAGTTGATTTGGGGGGGGGGGTGTAACGATCTGCCCGAAAAATAGAAAAAAAAATTTCCGCCCGCTCCGCGCGCGTTCAAAATGTTAATGTACATATCATATAGGCATGCATCCGTTATCACACAGCGTGTCAATTACATACAATAATTTGCCACGTTACTACCTATTCCATATTGGTTATAATTCTGGGGGAAGTCGTTACAATAATGATGATAATAATCAGTGGTGTGGCCAAGACTTCTCTCATGGAGGTGGGGCAGGCACTAGGCCTATGTTGTGTGATTGCCGGCCTGGGGGAGGGGTATAAGGGGAGAAAATTTTTTGAAAAATTAGGTGTCCATACATGCAATCTGGTGCCACATATGCTACCTTTGAAGTAAAATTTGTGTTAAAAAATTTACCGTACGTATTTTAGGTACTAAAAGAAAAATAGGCATCACCCCACTACCCTTTGAAAATTTTTGAAAATTAGGTGTCCTTACATGCAATCTGGTGCCACATATGCTACCTTTGAAGTAAAATTTTGTGCTTTATTTTAGGTACTAAAAATTCGGCGTCAGTTACGGGGGGAATGGCCTAATGGCTCCTCAAATACACCACTGATAATCATAATATATAAATTTAACCATTAAAAAACACACTGGTGAATTAATACCGTATATATAGGTGATGGTGCAATCCAAATCAGAACTATATTTTAATTACCAAGGAAGTTTTTTAAAGTATCGATTTCCGTTAAGCTACATTATCGCATTATTTTTCTTTCAGTAGGTGTCCGAAAAATTCTCAGAATATTGCCCGAATTTTCACACAAATATTTTGTTGGGGGAGCTGCAGCCCCAGCCTCCCCTCCCCCCGCCTCCTACGCCTATGGGAGTATGGTTATTATTATGTATTACAGCGATGCCCATGTAGTTTTCAAAAGCTCTTCAAAAACCATTTCAGGCAGTTAGCCATGAGCTGACTACTTTAAAAATAAATACAACCATATCAACCGATCGCTATCCCGTACTACCATAGGGGTGGAGTAAGAGGCAGGTGAATTGGGCAAAGCGGCTTGATCCATTTCTATAAAATGAGCCCCACCTTTAAGTATTTTGTTGTTTCTTTCATTGTGTCACAATTTGTTTCAGCTTTGCCAAGAAGCCATAAAATGTTGCTTTTCTGTATTGTTTTCTTAAACTAACAAAAATTTCGAGCATGAAGACACTTGAAAACGATGAAATGATAGCACTAAGTATTTTGGATCTCAGTACCGTTCCAAAACGAACTTTTTTATAGGGGTAGAGAAATTCCCTTAACTCAAAACGACGTCTCATCCTATATACAAATAGCTAGGCCACCAGTCAAAAGTCTCATCACACTGAGCTTAGATTGACTGTTTGGTGTGTTTATTTTAAATCAATTGAAACGGTATACTTAGCACAGAGGTGGAGAACCTTTTGCTTATAACAGGCCATTTGACAGTCATAAGACCGTTCGTGGGCCAACGGCGCTGTCAATTTGGACAAGGGAAGGGAAACCTCTCCTTCTATGGGAAACACAATACTTTTAGACTACATGCCCGTTACAACTTTTCGTAGACAGATACCTATGCTAATCTGGCCAGGTGACACCCTGGCAAAACTGCTTTTAGTCGTGGATGATAATCAACACGGCTAATGGGTTGTGTATCTAATGACCCCGAAAGTTCTGAAGTGTCTGCAAAACTATGGGCATTTAACTCCAGCATTACTGTGTAAATGACTTTATGATGCCTAAGCTAATCAGATTACAAATAAGCCACTGAGAAAACGCACGCGAAGCGCGCCGAAAAAATGTCGTTTTGAAAGCACTTTATTAATGTTTAACCTTCGCATTGCATTGGAAAGTTATTCACTTCTTTAATTTTAAGGCCACTCAAGGAAAAGGGAGGGCCTAATCCATCTCGAATTACATATTTTTTTATTTATTATTTTATTTTTGAAAATTGAAGACCATGCTTTGCAAACTTTTTTTTGGGGGGGGGGTGGGGGCAAGTGCCCCCCGTGCCCCTATGGCGAGCCGCTAATGGTGGAGCTATACCATTCATGAGAAGTTTTACGTATGGAGCTCAAATAGTTTTTCACTGTTAAGTTCTCCAGTGACCTCTCCTCAGGGGCATGACGTTTTCGTGCGCCCCAAGCAGCCATCCCCCCCCCCCCCCCAATTAGCTCAGCCACTCAGTACAGAAAGTTACAGGCTATTTGTAAATATCAATAAAGAAGCATGAGGATCAGAATGGTTATGGTAAGTAAACGTACTGAAAGTTATTTAATCGCTCCTTATTATTTAGGTTATGATCAGCAAATGTTTCAAATGGACTATGAAAGTGACTAGTAGCAGACGCGAAAGCGCGGCGAAGGAATCACTTCTCAGCAAGAGCGATGTCACCGCATATTCACTGCAGAGAGATTTCACTTCACCAGAGTGGCTCTTTCCTGCGACTAGTCGCGGCATGGTCGCAGCGTAATTCAATCACTTCTCCAGATGACTGTTTTTCTGCGACTGGTCGCGGCATGGTGGCAGCAAGACCGAAAAGCTTCACCAGAATACTGTGTTTTGGTAATTAGTCAGAGTACATACCATCTGATTCATTACTCTCTAGGAGGTCTTTCGTAATTGGCCAGTTGCATCAAGAGAGGACTTTAGAAAGGTGATCTGGGTATATTGCCATCCACATGCAAATACTGTGAGGACAGGGTGGTAGAATAGGCTATAGGAGGAGTTGCACTGGTAAGGTGAGCTGTTTTCAGTTAAGTGTATAAAGCTGTTCAGCAGACAAAAAATGGCAGTTGGAGGGGTCAGTAGAGTACCAGAGCAGTTCCTAAAGTGTGGAGTAAATTGTGGAGGTTCGTTCCTGTTTGGAACATAGAAGTAAAATATGGGTTTAAGTTGCATACTACTGTGCAGGTATGTCCTAGATACATCAGGCACTGTGCATTTCTTGACTGTGTTGCTATTTTGGACATACAGCCTGATCTTGGTGGAAATACTGTATATTCTGCAGTTCTGCAAATTGATATGTTGGCCCATGCTTAAACTGACCAGCATATACCAGCCTGGAACCAATTAGAATGCTGGTAATTGTAAAGACATTAATGCCGTCACTTCATAATGCTTTTGTGAAGAATGCCTCTTCAAGTTGGCCAGTTGCTTGGACAACTGCCAATGTTAAATTGCATGTGCCATTGCAGAGGAATTCAAAACAAGCCAATTTTAATTTCTATCAAGTTCCAAGCCCATGAGGCTACAGTTGAAGTTTTGTGATCAAGTTATTCTCTATACTTTGTTTACAAATAGTTTACAAAATTTTATGAGATAGCTTTTAGGAATTTGAAAAGTCACCTATCATGAATTAGCAGCTATGTACACCAGGATTCATACCGCACTTGGTCTATAATTGCCACACATCTACCATACATGCTGTGACAATTGTGCCAGGTAGAATATATAGTACTGGAACTTCATTGCCGGTGAAAGCCAAGCCATTGTTGATCGTATGACAACTTTTTTATTTCGAATACATGTTCAAAATAGCATGGCTCTGGAACATTTAGTTTTGAATTGTATTTCTCCTTGGACAATGAAATCTATGTTTGTCTTCCAGCTCCCTGGTTTCAGCTGAACATGAAACCTTTTAAGTATATGTACCGCTATGAAAACAACTAACACAACTTCCATTTTTTCATGCTTTGTTCAGTTGAAATGAACATGCGTACATTTATGGCTTTCCAGACTTTCACTCTTTGTACATTTTGGATAAGTTGGCAGCAGTGGCGTAGCTAGGAATTCGGTGACGGGGGGGGGGGGGGGGGCATGGAGCACGATTTACTATCTAAGCGGAGCGCCACCACAGGTTGGCGCGGAGCGTACAAGAAAATTTTTGGCTCCCCCAAGGCTCTCAGATGGCTGGAGATTGCATCTCCGGGCCGTTTGACCTGCGCTGAAAATATCTCTAAATTGGCATTTCGTGTACTGACATTTTGTATAATGACACATATTTAACAAAAAAAAAATCACATAACTCCTCGGTAGATATGGATGTTCTTTATGACCACCATGGGCGGCGATCCGTCTTTGAAAGTGGGATATATAGTCAGCGGCAATATCTAAGCGGAGCGCCACCATCAGTTGGCGCGGGGCGTAGAAAATTTTGGCAAAAAATAGCCCCAGATCACTGGAAATTGCCCTTCCCAGGCTTTTCAACGTGATACTAAGACAACTGTCTGATGTCTTTCCTAAAAAATAGGCCTGTTGGAAAAAGTCTAGAAATAGGTAAAGTGTTCTGACTTCCGGATATATAGTCAGCGGTAATATCTGAGCGGAGCGCCACCAAAGGTTGGCGCGTAGCGTACCAAGAAAATTTGAGCTTTGAATGCATCCCAGATCGTCGGAAATGGCACTTTTCAGGCTTGATAGCAGCCATCAAGATGTGCAATTGTTGTGAAAAATTTTTAAAGGTTGATTTGAATTTGTTCTAAAACACATTAAGTTTGTCACAATTTATCCGACTTTATTCAAAATTATCCAGAGTGGAGTTATCCCTATGGATTTCAGTGGATTGATTGGAACGGAGATTTTCCACAGCCAGAGTCTATTATTATTATTGAGTACAGGTAACGCCAAGATTTGCCCGACGGGAGGCCTGCGACCCGAGGCCCCTAGAGCCCCAGTGCTGTTGGGTATAGGTGAGGTGGGATTTGAAAAAAAACCCTGTGTACTAGACCATTTCATTCGGGCCACATATTGCATAAAATTTGTATATGCTGGAGAAGCATAATTCGGCGTTGATTAAATGTTTTTCCCGGAATCTAAAATGTAAACTTGCAAAGCGCGCGAAGCGCGCAAAATTTTTTTGGTAGGTTTCACAAAAAAAAGCAACACATGTAATCATGGAGAACAAAAAAAAAAAAAAAAGGAAAATCTTTAGGGGTTTTAGACCGTATAAGAGATAAAATATGCATTGTATCGAAACTACCTTGACTATCCGATCAAATAGCCAAGCATTGCTCCGTGAGTCCTTCACCAACTGACCGTGCCGCATGACACACACAAAAGAGCAGTTACTAGCCTTTGCGATGGGAGGAAATTTCCGACCTCTACATAAACTGTGTACTTTCCCTACATGTTACTTTGTGAGGTGGGAAGGACTTGCGCTATCTAGCAATGTAGAGTGGAACCAAAGAAGAAACTGGATTAGCTCTTCTGCGCGCGCAGCGCGCCGAAAATTTTGTGTTTTTATAAGAGAAATCGTCCTATTGAGAGCAAAAATGGGTAAAACGACACTGTAAATGTTGGATATTGGGGGGCCAAAATGAGACTGCCCAAGAACTATAAAATATTTATATATTTTTTTATTTTTTTGGCATCGGTGAGGGGGGGGGGCCATGGCCCAATGGCCCCCCCCCCTAAATACGCCAGTGGTTGGCAGGTGAATAGGCCTAAGCAACCGTGAATACTTCATGTACAGGCTTGCAAGACAACAACTGAATGCACGCTTTAGTCATCAGTAGTCATAGCAAAGCTACAAAATAAGTCGCAGTAGGGCTCTTTGTGGTGAAGTCGCGGCAGGGCTCTCTGCGGTGAAGTCGCAGCAGCTGCTCTTTCTCTTTGGAGAAGTCGCCAGAGAGCTCATTTGCATGTGAAAAGCGAAGTCGCGGAGGAGTCACTGCAAAGTTGCAACGACTAGTCGCGGCAGCCAGGATTTTTTGGCTAGGGAACTGTCCATCATGGCTGTGCACAAGGTTCAAGTTTGGTTAAGGTTTACTTTACAATAACGGTATTTCTTGTTCCTTAGAAATTGCAGTAATATCTATAATCAAAGATAGTTATAACAATTTAAATCACTTTCATTTCTTCGGCAGAAATATTCCTGATGTTGAGAACACTTCACAAAGTAGACGAAATCGAAAAACTAGATCACCAGCGATATTTTTTGACGAAAAGAAGAAGTTGATCTTAAATGAGGATATCAGCTATATATTCGGAACATACGGAGGTGAAGGCCTCCAAGAAAATTATTCAAATGACTTGTTCATTATATCTGGGTCCACAGGAGAAGAGAAAACGATCTCAATTCCTTTTTGCCGACGAAAATGTTTCAATACGTATGATGGGCACTACCATTGTCCAATATGTTCCTTCGATTTGTTCGAATACTATCTAATTGAGGGCGAGCGACCAAATACAGTTGACACATGTACCTGGAAGAGAAAAACTGCTTTTCAGCAGCACCTGCATAAGGATCATGGTGCCGAGAAAATGGACGGCATGGTAACAATTGCTCGCTTTAAAGGCAAAAGGTCTGTCCCTGAAAATATCTTAGCTAAATGTCCTGCTAATTACTTGCAGCTGGTAGATGAGATGAAAAGACGAAAAAGAAATTTTCAACCCACCCTCGAGCGGTATTTTAAAAGCAAAAAGGCGAGGCTCGATGATTCCGCATCCTCGGATGATAAAGAAAGTAATCCATTTTCACAGGAGATGTGATAAGAGTTAAATCATTTTGTTTCTTATACGGCCTATAGCATGCTGTCAGCTTGTTTCGCCAACATAAACATATCTGATTTTAAACATTTACATTTTTGCTGTAAAGAGTTTTGCTCTTATCACTTGTTCATTGTACAGAACTTAGTTTATACATTGCCCTTACGGCCTTAAAGCAGACCTAAGTACTGTATGGAAATTGGAGAGTTACAACTTTTAAAACTTTAGTAAATGCTAAGACCACCAATTTTACGCTCGGGTGGCCCAAGTTTGAATATAGTAATCCCTTCTCGTAACTTCTGTAATGTAACTCACTCTGATAGCAACAGTTATTGGTCTCCACCGTAAGGTGTAATCAGATTTCATCTCTTTGGTGGAACGAGGGAGTTCTGACCTAAAGGGATTGACACCGTTGACACGGTTGGGGTTTTTCTTGAGACAAGGCAGGCTTAGAGCGGTAAGGGAATGTATGTACACAGCATGTTTAATCTTAAGTAACTTTCGTTTGTGTGAATATATCCTGATCTTCTTGGTTTAAGTTTGGTAAAGACATGTAGTTCTGGCAACCTTTGCAAACTTATGACTAGGTATGGTTCCAAAACTTTGCCAGTGGGAATGTGGTTTACTAGTGGTAATAGGCGAAATGCATGAAAAAGAGTTTGCGAAAAAGTAAACAATCCTTTGATGCCGTTTTATTTCTAGAGTGCAACTTTAGGCAAAACTTTTAGCAATTTCACAACCAGTTTCTTGCTCCGACCACTAATGAGAGGGAGGATTTAATTAGGTGAAATTGTTACAAATAAAAAACAGTAAACTCAAAAATCTGGGGATATTCAACAATTGCTGAACCTTCATATGAAGTTTTGTAAATATAGTAGCATTTCAAAAATGAGTATGGCTTCTTTTGTAAAATAGGTGTGGTATTATGTAATTAACATGTGTAAATATCAAGGTGAAAACTATTAACAAATAACTTATCTACACAAATGCTCTTGGAATAATCTGGCTACCCACCTCGCACATAATGATGCTAAAGTGCCCTTCGCTGAATATCATTTCTAGGTGCCCAGTTGTTGTTGGGTTTCCTGGTTATAGACGGACCGAAGGCCTATATATCAGCGAGTTTTAAAGGGGCATATTGAGTTGATATCGATAACTTAATGATAGTGTTGAAGGTACTACCACATGACAATCATTATTATTAGCATAATTAGTCAAGTTTCACATCCAATAGTTACGCATAAAGCATAAAGTTAAAATTTTGAATTATTTAGTATCCTGGCTTGTAACAGTTGTGTGCATTATTTGAAAAAGTGTCTGGTCACGAATTTTGAAAACCGAACTAAATTGTTTATCACTCACTTATGAAACATTTATTTGTATGCAAGATGTGAGGATTGTTTAAGTTTGACCATTTGTCATTAGTATCTGAAGAAAACTTAACAGGTTTGTCTCTCTCTTTCTCTCTTTCTCTCTTTCTCTCTTTCTCAGAGGAGCTTGTCACACTAAGCCTTATGCTAAGAAAGATCATTCTGCAACAGCATTCTTAAGCTTCACGCAGAGTCACACGTTGAAGGTCAACTTAGGCAAGTCAATTCACTGCGATACAGACAAATATTTAAAATTAGCTAGAGTTATTCTCTGATTCTATAATATTTAGTATAACTAGTATGTTTGTTGTGATCAACTCAGCGGGAAACTTACTGTATACTAAGATTTGGGGCCGTAATTACTTCTCTTTTAGGAACTTTTTTTGATTATATGAGTGCTTCTGTCTATTCGTTAATGGTGCGTCAGAACCCAGTAATTGCTAAAAATTAGAGATAGCATCGTCACTAGGCCTATACAGTGTAGGCGCTTGTAACTGACCATGAAGCTACTAAGCGCGTCATGTTTCCACACAAAAAGGCAGTTTGCCCTGGGACTGCAAATTTTAAGACTCAGTGCACTCTCCCAAGGATTTTCTTTCCCTTTCATAAATTAAAAATGAAGTGTAGATTAAACGACACCTGTCATCTGTATCATTATGTTGGGCTTTAAGAAGGAAGAAAAAACCAGCAACAACAGGATAGGTATTGTGATTGAAGCGCTGTATAGACTTGACTTTGCATGAGGGTCCTACCTAAATATTTTTGATATCGCGAAATGTTTGTAGCATTAACAGCTGACTTCATTAATAAAATTGCATGTTGGAAAATTGAAAGTGTGCACAAAAAATAAATATTGTTAACAATATTTCCTATTTATTTTCTTCTTTCGTTGTCACTTAAATCTGTCTCAAACTTTGCTTGTAGACATGTTATACCTATCTGAAAACCCAGTTGCAATGTGGGAGGTCCGTCAAAATGAACCCACAAAATTTTCGGTGGGCTTTGCATTAAAGTTTTGGTTGAGTTAGTTTCTTGCACAGTTCCGTTCTATAGCTTGATAGTGTAAGCCCCTTCCAACTTTCCACGTTATCTTCATTTAGCCTACACAATTTTTTTTTTCTTTTGTAAAAGTCCCACATCGGGTAGCCTAAGGTATGGTCTCACGTAACCCGTGTCACCTGGTGTTACCCCGTGTTTAAACCAAAGCAAAACCGCAGGTTAACACCGCGATTTCCAGCGTGTGTTCTCATGTACCCGGGTTTAGTTGATTGGGTTGTGACGGAAGTCAAAGAGTTTCTCGGTAATTTTTCTCCTGGTTAACTTAAAATTGCTAGCGAAGGTAAATCAATATTTATCATTATTAGTAGGCATCTCATTATAGATCGAGAGGGACGCCATTTTTGTTGTTTACGAGTAATACTTCCTTCCTATTGTACTAAATTCCCAGGCCTTATCTCCAGGTCTCTTCCTTCCTTTTTCCTGTCATGTGGTGTACTTGACCAATTCGTCTCATCCCACGTGGAAGCTTATCCAATATTTTCCTGGGTGTGGTCAATTTCACTTTCTACAGCCTCCTCATTGGTCATACAATATCGTCGTATTGATTAATATTCATTTGTAAGTGTGAGTATCTACTATTGACCAATCGCGGACTACAGTTAACTTAAGTACGATTACCGTAGGGCCACGAGGCTCATTTATTAAGGGCCCAAGCCGCAAGCTAAGTAACTCTCGTGCTGCAGACTTCTGAGGAAAAACATGCCACGTTAGTCACTTTGTACATAAATACTCCTTTGGCTGGCCTCTCTAGTAATCAAGTTAAACATCTTTTTTGGAATGGAAATAAATCATCAATGAACTGAAATCAACTGTGTTCAATTTTTTGGCTTAAATTTGTCTGGACCTACACCCCAAGATCCCCGTACAAGCCTTCGCAGGAGAGACTGGCCCACAATACAACAGTATAATGGAATAGATACGCGAGTTGTCCGCCATAAGTAGGCCAGATCAGTGAAGGTTAAGGTAAGGGAAAAGCCAGGAAAACCATGTTGCACAGGCTTACGACGTTTAGGAGAAAGTATGCTTTTCGGTAGAAAAATATAGGCCTGAAAAGTCTGTTTGAAGTGTTTGTTTCTAACCTATGAGATCTCACGATGAGAGACATATTAAGAAACATCTTACAAGGTTCGGTAATTGGCATTTCCAACAATCTGAAAGATATTTTTAGCGAATGTGTTCTTGGCACCTACATGCCAACTGATGGTGACGGTTCCTTGAGAGAGTGTAATGATTAAGTCCCCCTGTCCAACCTCTATTCTTTTTCTTTTTCAAGGTGGATGTTCAACACTGAATCTGGCATAAGTTTAAAACCCGCGATTAATGTCCCATGATTTTCGCTATTACAAAATAAATTGGTCAAATTTTAATTCACTTGTGGAAGTCAGATCTGTTTATTGCTCTACAAATGGATCATAGAGATAATTACGTTTTAACGTACTATTTACATGAGAGCTTCTGAGGCTTCGTCCCGTTGTTCCATAGGAGCGTTACCCTGGACCTCACTAGAATTTTCCTTCACTTTGATCAATCATTTTAAAATAAGACTCCAATTATTTCTGACGAAAAAAGGCCAGACAAAGAAAGTAATTAAGAAATCCCTGTTCTAGGGGTAACAAAATTTATTGCGGAGTCTGGCATCCCCTTGCCTGTGGCCTTGGTAAGTGTGGTGCCATTCTGAGACATGATATAAGGAGAGGACCTACCGTCGGCTCTCGTTTTTTTTTTTCGTTTTTCCGTAATGTGAAACTTCACCAAACACCAAACTTAATGTTGAATTTGCGATATGTGGAGAAAGAGACTTTTTTGATATCAGAATGACTTTTCGACTTCTAGTGCATCCCTGAATTGCTCTAAATGAAATCATTAAATTTAGGAAGATTTTCACATTGCTTACACTGGTTTGTATAATATTTTGCTTGAAAAATAAGGAAATTAAATGTATATTCAATGAATTTTTAAGCAGTCTTTTATAACCAAAAAGAAATCTCCTCTAGTAAACACAAAACTCATTTCCAGAAGTATTACCTCCAAATCACGAATAAAGAACTTAAAGTCTAAAAAATGTTCAATTGATTGCTCTTCGATCTTACAAAAAGATTATAATGGACTATCCTTAAGTCTCATAATAAATATTCGGTAATTTTTCCTAAAATAGAATGCAGTAAACAAGATTGATGGTAATTAATCTTCAAGTGTCTACCTGATCAATACGAGTTATAAAAGGTGGTTTTACAGCCATCCTCATCAATACTAAATTGTGCATAACTGTAAAAATAACTGTAAAAAATTGGGAGGGGCTGTCATGTAAAAGTAGTCTTTCGAGACATTCTTCACCGGGGTAACTACAATCATCAAAGCTACAGCATTTTTTTATTCGGATGGAATGATATACTCGAGACACAATTAAGGAAACAGTAACGGTTGTAAGCATATTTAGTAACAAAATTTTGCAAAAGTTGAAATTGACCCGTCTTTGTTAAGAATGTCCTGAATATAAGAAAAACCTTTATTGTGTAAAAAACCAACTGATTTACTATTTTACCTTCTTATATAAGTTATTCCAAATTATTCGTGAACTAGATTGTTGATTACCAGTTGAAAAAAGACCATGCTTGGCATACATTTGTAGTAAACACCGACGTTCAGTACCAGTATGTACATCAAATCAGTAACCTTAAATTACATTTAACCAGAAAGCCCAAACGCTTAGTGATTCCTTGCCGAATGGGGATGCTTTGTTGCACTGAAGTTTATCCCTCGAATTTATCTTTCTTGACTACATTATTTCACGAAGTTTTAACAATTTGACCTCTCCTGACCTCACATGGCCTTTGAACTCCACCAAATATAACAGAAAGGAAGTGTCTTGAAAGGAATTTGAAGCCGGGCCGTCTGTATGAGAAATCGAGCAATTTCCACTACGCCATAAACAAACTCGTTGTATGAATGGTAATTCTAATCATGCTGTAGTCACGTCATCCTTTACACGTGTTCATATTAGGTACTTAGAATTATTACTGTAGCAGTTATGCTGGTGACAAACGATGTGCTCTATAATTATTTCTTTGGAATGATACAGAAGTTCAACACTAACTTTTCGTTGGTAACGAAACACCGGACACAACTTAGAGGAACTGCTCAATGCCTATTTAGTTTACGAGATTTCAGAGTTTCACTGCTGATGACAACAGATGACATTCGACTGCCAGCAAACCCATAGGGTTCTCAATCTCTCTTATAAAGTGAAAAATCTATATTCCGATTAATAACAGTATCCATCACCCCTGTCTTGAAATATCGTGTTTTCCAATGCTTTTGGTTTTGACCTCTGATGACCTCAAATGACCTCTGACCTCCAATGGATCTTAGATCTTGGGAATTCTTGGGAAATTTTGCTTTTTGACCGCTGGTGACCCCAGATGAAGGACTTGGGAATCCTTTTTAAATTTTGCTTTTTGACCTCTGGTGACCCCACATGACCATCTTGGAAAATTGTGGAAAATTTTGTTTTATGACGATCTTGGGAATTCTTGAGAAATTTTGCTTTTTGACTGGTGGTGACCCCAGATGACGATCTTAGAAAATCTTGAAAAATATTGCTTTTTGACCTCTGATGACACCAGATGACCATTGACCTGCACCAAAATCAAAAGGGTTCTTCCTCAGACCATAAGGCATCCACGTACAAAGTATGAAATCTATCCAAGCTTCCTACCTTGAGAAATCGTGTCAGAGTTTCACCCCCGGTGACCTAAGGTGACTTTTGACATCCACAAAAGACAATATGGTTTTTCTCACCTGAAGGCTTGCACATACAAAGTATGATATCTATCCAAGCTTCCTACCTTTTTTATCCTTATTTTATTCAATATTCAGTCATAAATACATGTTTACAACGTCCATGTTAATTATTTAGTAGTATTAATTATAAGTTCTGTTTCATAAACTTTATTTCAGGCTCTTTCACCTGATGATGAGATTCATATAATATACGTACATACATTCATAATAAAAAGAAAGAGACTGTGGGATGATTACAGAAAGCTTGCGAAAGCTTGTAAAGGTAAACACCCCGAGAGAACACAAAGTAAGATTACATGTAGACCACATAAAGAGCACAGCACTGGAAAAAAAAACACAAGAACTAACAGAAAATCAAAATGAACTAAAGGAGAAAAGACAAATACTATAGGTATGTGACATTACTGCAAATGAATAAAATACTCTTTAAGCTTACGTTTAAAAGTATAAATAGATCTACTATCTTTTACATCTTCGGGGAGCGAGTTCCAGAGCTTGACACCAAGATAGCGAACATTACAATGGGAAGAATGGAGTCTACATAGTGGGATGGAAAGATCATGCGAGTAGAGCGTATCGTGGGAGTGATAATCAGCACGGAAATGAAAGTAGTCTTTAAAAATCAAAGGGCAATTGTCGTGAAACCAATTATACATAAAGATATTCGTGTAGTATCGGTTGAGATTATAAATAGAAAGAGTTCTTAACTTTACAAACAAAGGGTTGGAATGATAGAGACGATGTTTATTAGTAATCAAACGCATACATCTCTTTTGAAGGACAAAGAGTGGCTGTATTCTAGTCGGGAAGGTGCTGCCCCAAACAACATTACAGTACGATAGGTAAGGGAGAATAAGTGTATTATATAAAGTAAGAAGAACATGTTTAGGCAGAAGATAACGTAAAAGGGGTCAATATACCAACGCGCTTAGAAACTTTATTACCGACATAATCAATGTGATCATACCAGGTAAGATGCTGGTCTATAAATACTCCTAAGAACTTGCAGGAGTTCGAAATCCTAATCTTTAAACCACAGAGTTCAATATAGTGTATATTATCATTTACAGGCTTGTTCGGTGATCTGAAAATGACAGTGGAAGTTTTTTTGACATTGAGTGATAACTTATTTACAGAAAACCAATTCCGTACTTTAACAAATTCATCCTCAACAGTAGACAATAGTGTGGTTAGGTTAGGACTAGAGAAAAAAAGATTCGTGTCATCAGCATATGAAATAATGTGAAACTTGTTACTAGCTTTAGACAGATCATTAACATAAATAATAAAGAGAAGTGGACCTAGGATAGATCCTTAAGGAACACCGCAAGTAATAGGTTTAAGATCTGAATTTACATTATTAATTGAAACAGACTGCATTCTCTTTGAATACGGGTCATAGTGACCAGTAAGTATAACAATGCAGGATGCGTACTTCAAGAGAGGAGAACCCACGTAATAAAGTACATACATTCAAACATACGTGAAAATGCATGTAGATGTGCACCAATATACATATTTAGGCATATAGATATATAAACATATTACACACGTAAATTATAGATCAAATTTACAATTAGCTTTACGTCTGCAACACTTTACAACTAAGGCAGGGCCATGAGCACGCTCTAAATAATTTATTTTGATTACGGAGGAATAAAATTGAGGTGAAAAAGTCATATTGATGATGACTCTTAAGTTATAAATATACACAGATATCGGAAAACATTGTTTGTATTATTGTTAAGTTCAGGTGGTATTCTTAGGCTTAGCCGAGATACATACCCACAATTAAAGACATAGGAGACTTAAAGGACTTGGCAATCATACAAGGACAACGACAAATTGGCACAGATAATAGATAATCAAAAAAGAACTAGTATTCAAGAAGCATGGTCCAAGAGAGGGAATGCATCCTTAAGGTCCCGGAAATTAATCGTTTTCTTGGTTCTGATTTGACCATAGTTATAAATATGCTGTTCTACTTGAAGTACAAACTGGAGTCGGTACAATTTAATTCTTTTCCTGCCGCTTTATGCTAAAAATATAATACTTAAGATGTAAAATTAAAAAGTTAAAGGGGTGACATTTTTCCTTTTCGTAACCAAAAATATATCTTCTTGGGAGAAATGAATGTTAGGGCCTAATAACAAAGTTACTACATCGCCTATAAAGGAAGCTACTATAATACAATCCCAGAAAAGGTGACTTAACGTTTCGACTTCAGAATGGCAGAAAAAGCAAAGATTGGTGTCACTAATACCCATTAAGCTTAGTAAGCGGTTTGTAGGAACTATTCTATGTAAAAAACGGAATTGTAAATAAGATAACCTGGCCTCGGAAACAGAGTACCAAGGCATGCTGAAAATAACCTCCCAATCGTCATCACTTATACCAGGATAATCGACCTTCCATTTCACAAGGGAAGTTGGCTGTGTAACACCCTTTTTTAAATACTTGGTTCTATACACCAGTTGAGAAATAGATTTTGCCTGCAGGGTTTTCTCTAAAAATGTGGTATTACAATTTGAGATATAACTATAGCACAACCTCCCTGCTTCCAATACATAGGAATACTACGGATAAGACCCCAATAAATAGTAAAGGGAAAGTGGTTAAATTGAAACCGCTCTCTGAAGGACTGGTAACTTAAAGGTTCACCAACATTATCAAAAAGTTCTGAGACAAATTTCACACCATTTGTATACATGAAATCATAGTAAACCGTAGTATTATTAATAAGTATGTGATGATTGTTCCATATAATCTGATTCCCAAAATTTACGGTAGGGACATGATAGGTGGCATCAAGCCAAGCACTAACAGTGTGCAAAACAAATTTACTATAGATGAGAGGGAGATCGTCGGGCTTACAGTTACATTCAAAAATAAGCTTTTTACCTACTACTGATAAAGTATCGTCAAAAAAGATTTTCCAAGCCTCTTCGCAATCATTATAATAACGTTTCACTCAGGTACATTTTAAACTTTTCATAAAACTTGCAATATGTACAGCCTTTAAACCCCCTTTGTTAAGATCGTTAATTAAACAAGTTTGTTTGACTTTGTCTTGCGTCCCAGCCCAAATAAAATCAAAATAACATTCTCAACATCCTTAATAAAAGAAGAAGGTGGGTCAGGAAGAACAGTAAAAAGATAAACAAGCTGTGAAAGAGCGAAACTTTTTACCAAAATGTTTTGACCCATCGGTGTTAGGTCTCTAGTAGACCAAACCCTGAGATAATTTTTAAGTCTTGAAAGCTTTGGGATAAAGTTAATTCTAAAGAGATTATCCCCATTATGATTGAAAGTGATACAAAGGAGCTTAACGGGGGCTGTGGATAGAGAAAATGAACAGTCATTAACAAACAGTGGAGGGCGATGGACAAAGGAACCAAGTGGAAAAAGTATAGACTTTGCAGCATTGATGGTCATTCCAGAGGACACCTTAAAAGTGTTAAGGATTTTTAATGCCTCAGTGAGAGACTCTCGGCTGCCGTCAAGGAAACACGTCGTGTCATCAGCATACTGAAGAAGCCTTGCCCTCCACCAAAAACAATATGGTTTTTCCTTTATCATGAAAAATCTATGTACCAAATACAGGGTTGGGAAGTAACGAGTTACAAGTAACGCCGTTACTGTAACGAGTTACATTTTGTGTAACGGAACCCTGTAACGAGTTACATTTGTATTTCAGTAACGGAGTAAGTAACTAGTTACAATTCTGTGTAAAAGTAACTGTAACGGCGTTACATTTGGGTCCCGTTACTTTCCCGTTACAAATAGTCAAAATGACCACAAATTGCATTTTACACGAATTAGTAACAGAAAATTTTCAAATTGATGACACTTTGGTAGTAAAATTATTTTCGATATATTTATCGTTCATCTCTATTATCGACGTCGCCCTCACCAACATAAAATTTTATTCACGATTAGAATCAGCAGTTGATATTAGATGCACATGCTGCACGCTTACAGGGTCACTTGATTGTCGATTAAGCTAAGTTTAAACTTTGATTTGTGTGTCAATTTACTTATTAGACAGACCAATGTTTATTATCCATGAGACCGAATCTTTGTCCAATTAGTTGAAAAATACTGAACGGTCCTCTGGCAAACTAAGGCCCAGCTGACTTTATATAGCCTATTATATATACAAAGTGAAGTCAGCTGGGCCTTAGTTTACTTATATTGTCATTTAGAGGACACATTAGAAATAGTGCACCGTGAGAAACAGGTTGGTCCATAGGTATTCAAAAACTAGGCTTACTTTGAAAGTTTAACTATTGCCTTTTTAGACGTTAGGGCTGGACCCGAGTACACCCTATCCGAGTCGCAGCAACTGCTATTCTAGATTCCCTAATCTTTCCGAGCATGGTACGTACCCTTCAAGTTCCGGCCAGTTCTGATTCCAATGGCACCAATTCCAAGACCAGTCTTTTTGCCACTGTATAGCATATCAAACTTACATATGTTTTAATTCTATTGTACATGTCCACCATTAATAACGTCATCATTTGTAATCACATCCATAGCCTGGCCTCCTCGGTAATGTAGTTGATCATGTGTGACAATACTTTACATCTGTATATTGTACACAAATTTCAATGGGACTTTAAACACCTTTTAATGTAACTTTCATATTTGAGAACTCGGCTGGAATGAGCTCCGAGTACAAGTCCAGTTACATCACATTCCGGAAAAATTTCGATTCCGGAACCCCGGGCAAATTCCTAATCTAGAAAAACGCTCTTGATACCGGCATTAAGCTAGTCGAATCCGGACTCGTGCGTTGGAGCCTAGTAAATTATACGGTGCCAATTGTCGGCAAACACCGTACATCCATTTATGTATCAAATTTAACATGTATGGTATCTTATTTGATGAATCAAACGTATGAATTTAGGCTATATCATATTCTTTCAATGCCCATAACTCCTTACACTGGAATAATGGTAAGGTTAATATAAATAACAGCAGAATATTGAGATGGTCAAATGGCGTTAAAGTATCCTAACAAAGCTAATTGAAAGTGGACAGAAGTGTCCGACTTAAAGCTTCACCTGTTTATTGTAAAAAGAAAGTGAATTATGGGTACATGGTCTGCATGTGTAAACTACATAGTCTCACCATTTCTCTGCATTGTTTTATATGAATGAATGTGAAATTTGAAATTTATGCCCAAATATCACTTAGCCCAACCTTAGCAGTGAGGTTTCAAAATTTTACCGTTCATAAATATAGAGCATCGTATTACCGTATTTATGCCCTTGAGGGGTGAAAACTTTAATTACTGCTAAAACAAAGCTCTCCCCCTTTAATAGTCGCTAACCGTTCTAAATTATGATGGGAGTATAAAGATTTTCATCCTCAAAGAAGTACTGTCGTAACTGGAAAAGTTCTGGTTACAACCATATTCGTCTAACAAATAGTTTGCGTAAGCTCCGACACAGTATCATGATTCGATGCTTCATGATGAGCGTTAGGAGCCTCTGCCTGAATCCCCAGTGAAGATAAGCTGGCATCATTGACTTTCTTTGGGGAACACCTAAGGATAGCCGGCACAAATGAGGTTCGGTCCTCTCATGTGCCCCTTCTTACAATGTAATTATGCCCCACCCCCCTCCATTTCAGGTTCCGAGGTACCGTATATTCACCTTAAAGTAACTAGTTACTTTTGAAATGTAACTAGTTACTTTTCATTTAAAAGTAACTGTAACTAGTTACTTTTTCAACATTGTAACTGGTAACTGTAACGAGTTACAATTTTATGGAATTAACTGTAACTATAACGAGTTACTTTTAAAGTGTAACGGGAACAACCCTGACCAAATATGAAATGTGTCTGTAATTGCTATCTTGAGATATCGTGTCTACAAGGTTTTCAGTTTTTGACCTCTGGTGACCTAAAATGTCCTTTGACATCCACCAAAAACTGTAGGATTATTACTCTTGATATGAAAAATCTATATACCAAATATGGAAAGTGTCCATCATTGCTACCTTGAGGTATCATGTTTACAAGGTTTTCATTTTTTGACCTCTGTCACCTCAAATGACCTTTGAACTCTACTAAAAACAACAGGGTTCTTTCTCTTAACAAGAAAAATGTATATACTAAATATGAAAAGTTTCCTTTATTCTTATCTTGAGATATCGTGATTACAACAAGCGTCACAAACACACCAGTTAAGTAAAAATAACCGTAAGTATTAAACTCCTTGATGAACCTAGCCGGTTTAGAAGAACTTGAAAGATATAAACAAGTTCAGGAAGTGCGAATGACTTAATAATGATATTCTTACCCATTGGTGGCAAATGACTTGATAATGAAATTCTTACCTATTGGTGTCAAGTCCGTATATGCAAAGAGTATAAGACGAGTTTCAACACTTGCTTAAATCAAGAAAGTTTAGTGGGTTAGTTAGATGAGTTTCCAACCAATTGGTTCAAGTTTAGTGGGAAGGGGTGCGCTCACCAACATGTCCTTAGCGGGACACGGGGCAGCTCGCCGCTCGCACGGCTCGCACGTCTTTCCTAGCTCACGCGTGGCTCGAAACTGCTAGTAGCTACCCGAAAATTCGGCCACTGCAACGAGACGTCACTCGCGGCTGTACGTGCTTGCACGGCACCACAGCCCGCCCTCACCAGCCACGTCTGATCGCCCAGATCTCTGGCAGCTCCTCTGCTGGGCATTTCCAGTCTCTCCCCTGCCGGGACATTTCTCATGTCCTGGTAAGGAAGCGAGGGTGCGTATGGGTGAGTTCAATGAGGCTTTTGTTGCTGAAAGTGACTTCGGGTGAAGTGATAGGACCGGCAGACCTGGCCAACTGAATTTTTCCAACAGAATTCGGATTCTCACTAACATGATGACCAAGGGGGAAAAGTGTAAACCTGAATTGGTATATTACCAAGCTAGGTGCTATTTGAAAATTGCTGAGGGTATTGATGGCCTCACGAATCCAGATACCATCCCCACCCTGCGTACTGGAGAACCTTTACCCCTTCGCCTGGGATACCGACCCCCTAATTTGTTATTAAGTATAATATTTAGTGCTAAAGCTTCAACACAAATAATAAAAAGAGACGGACTGAGGGGGCCTTTTTGTCGGACATCCCTGTGTAAGATGAAATAGTCAGAGGTGTATCTATTATAAGTTACACAAGCAGACCAGTCAATGAGAGAATTTGTCCAGTTTGTCAAGTCGTTGCCGAAGCTAAATTTTCGGGAACAAAAGAACAAAAAAATCCACTCTAGCCTCAGCTGTCTAATACCTTTTTAAAATCGGCAAAGAAAATAAATCCTGGTCATTGCAGTAGTCCAATAAACCCAAAGTTAGCCTGATGTTTTGTCCTATGAATCTCTTCTTCCCAAAGCCGGTCTGACTAGGACTAATGGTTGAGGGAAACAGTAAGTTAACCTGTTTGCAATATAGCTTTGTACCTATTTTGTAAGCACAGTGTAAAGTGATTGGACTAAGATTTTCTAAAAGGCAGGCCTGGTCTTTACCTTGTTTTGTATAACAGCCCTTATCTGCTCTGAAGACAGAAACACTATTTGAAAACCATAATGTAGAAAATTAACCCAGATGGGTTTCACGTAATACCAAAACATCCTCCGACACTTCTAGAGACTTGTTAAGGGGCATTTCTTTCACTGCCCATCCAAGGCGGAAAGCCTCTCAGAGGGTTACCTTCATAGTAGATGTCAAATATGTACTCTTTTGACATACATAATTACGAGTACAGCCGATATAGGTGCAGGAGTATATTAATACACGTCCACCAATCGGGCAACTCAGAGGGGTTTTAGAGAGAGATTCGAAGTTTAAACCCGTCAAGAAGGAAGAAAGGTTGGTAGTTTCTGAATAGTAGGGCTTCGCGTCAAAATAATAAAGTTCAGAAAGAATACTTAAGTGTCAGTGATACATCTACCTTCAGCATTATCAATGCGATTGATTAAGAAATAGATTTGTTCCTCTTTTCTAAATTTCACGATTTAACCATTCTGCATTTTCAATTCAAACAAGAGGGCAATATATGACAAAAAGCTGCATATCTCATCCAGGGCCGTAGCTAGGGTCATATGTTTGGGGGGTGTGAAAGTCCCAAATTCTGGATGGATGTTTTTTTCCACTAAATGGTGGCGCGTAAATTGAACCATATTTTATGATGATGCAAAATGGTGCTATCTTTGGGATTCTTGGAGCTGATCATATATGGCTAGAAAATGTCCATAATTAAGTGAATTCTAATTTTTTCCGACTGGCTGGATGTTTTTCCAACTGAGTGGCGACGCGTAAACTGCGCCTTCTTTTTCTATGCGCCCTGCATTTATACAAAGCAGTGGGGATCGTCTCTTTGTCCCTACATAAAAGTGCCGTCCAGGGAGAAGGGTCTAAGGGGAGGGATGTCCCTCCCCCTTCGAGAAATTTTTGTTAATTTAAACTTGCTTAGATGCAAAATGGTTCTGCCTTTGGGATATTTTTGGAACTGATCATATATGCCTGGAAAATGTCCATAACTTAGTGAATTGTAATTTTGGTTAGGTAAAAGCTCTGAAGCTCTGAATCGATTTTATAAAATGAGGGCAATGACATAATGCTTATTACCTGCCATCCAAATGATAATATAGAGTATGACTCCAAGCACTTTACATCTATCGTATTTTTACTAATTTTGAACGAAAACCCAGACGAACAGCTTGCAACAATGGGAAATGGGCGGGACTGGAGAGTAAAGGTGTAGGAAGATGATATTAGACCTCCCTGATAGGTATAGCAAAACGGTTGAAGGACTAAGAAGCGCATTTCAGAATGTAAACCTAGTTCATGTTAGAAACGTTTAGGTACGTTTGTGCTTATAATGTCCATAATTGATACAACGTGGATTGTGAGAATTACGCGTAAAACGCGCGGAAATTTGGGTGCATACTTCAATGCCAAAATGAAAAACCTGCATGCAGGCTCAGCCAGGGGCGGTGCTTTGATTTGCCGACATGAAGGCCAAGCACCCTGACTGGGGGCAGCTATTCTCTAAGTCCCGACAGATGCAATGGGTTGCCGAACTCGAAATATAAGGCGCGCCAAGCGAGCCGAGAAATTTGGGGTTATATTGAAAAAGATCACATTTTTGTTTTCATTAAGAAAAGTTGAAATAGTTTGAGGTTTTTTCTTTTTTTTTTGAAGAATCTGTCGCCCTATTTAAGATTTAAGGAACGCGCGAAAATGTTGACAGTTTGAGAAGAATTTGCGAAAATTCTGATAGTTTGAGAAACATTTGCGATAGAAAATGATTACAATAGATCCATCAAATACATACATACATACATACATACATACATACATACATACATACATACATACATACATACATACATACATACATACATACATACATACATACACATACACACATACACACAAACATAACACACATACACATAACACACATACATACATACATACATACATACATACATACATACATACATACATACATACATACATACATACATACATACATACATACATACATACCTACACTAGTAGCACTGTGGGCTTTTTACTGTATATGCATTGTGGAACCCAAAATTTGCAAAACAGTAAAAGCCCACATTGCTACAGGGGTGGGTATTATGTTTTGTATTTTATGTTGTTGTATGGGGAAATGTATTTGTATGAAATGTTTTTTGTATTATTTTATTTATGTATGTTTGTGTTATTTTGTTTTTTGTTGTTTGTGTTTATTGTGTATGTGTATTTATGTAGGGTATGTTGTATTTAGGGTAAAAAATGGTATTTCTGTAGGGAAATGTATGTATGTTGAAATTTATGTATTTTTATGTTGTTTTTGGGGGGGATCTATTGTAATCATTTTTTTTTCCCCGCAAATTTTTCCCTCAAACTATCAAAATTTTTCCCGAAAATTTCTTCTAAAACTGTCCATTTTCGGGGCTTCCCTTTAAATCTTAAATAGGGCGCCCGATTTTTTAAAAAAAAAAAAAACCTAAAACCTTTTTAAACTTTTTTTAAATAAAAAAAAAATGTGATTTTTTTCCCAAATAACCCCAAATTTCTGGGCTCGTTTGGGCGCCCCCTTAATTTCGGTTCGGAAACCCCCTTGCTCTTGGGGTTTAAGAATAGCTGCCCCCAGTCGGGTGTTTGGGCCTTTCTGTCGGCAAAATCAAACACCGCCCCTGCTGGCCTGCATGCGGTTTTTTCCTTTTTGGCCCTTGAAGTATGCCCCAAAATTTTCCGCCGTTTTACGCGAAAATTCTCACAATCCACTTTTGTTAAATTTAGGGACATTATAACACAAACGTACCTAACTTTTCAAACTTTAACTAGTTTTTACTTCTGAAAGGGCGCTTCTTAGTCCTTCAACCGTTTTGCTATCCCCTTCGGGGAAAGGTCTAATATCATCTTCCTAACCTTTACCTCCACCCCCGCCCTTTTCCCCATTGGGGAAAGGCTGTTCTTTCTGGGTTTTCGTTAAAAATTTAGTAAAAAAAACCTAAAAGGAAAATTTCTTGGAGTCTACTCTATTTATCTTTTGGAAATGGCGGGTTAAAAAGGGCTTTAAAAGCCCTTTGCCCTCATTTTATAAAACCCGTTCAGAGCTTCAGGCTTTTACCTAACCAATTAAAATTCACTAATTTATGGACATTTTCCGGCTTTATATGATCATTCCAAAAATATCCCAAAGGCAAAACCATTTTGCATCTAGCAATTTTTAAATTAAAAAAAATTTCTCAAAGGGGGGAAGGGAAATCCCCCCCCCTTAGACCCTTCCCCCTGGAGGGGGAAACTTTTTTTGTAGGGAAAAAGAGAAAACCCCCACTGTTTTTGTATAAATTCAGGGCGCATAGAAAAGAAGGCGCAGTTTACGCGTCGCCACCCCAATTTTGGAAAAAACCTCCAAAAGTGGGAAAAAATTAAAATTCATTTAATTAGGGACTTTTTCCCAGCCATATATGATCAGCTCCAAGAATCCCAAAGATAGCACCTTTTTTGCATCATCTAAAAATGGTTCCAAATTTTTCGCGCCCCAAATTTGTGGAAAAAAACATCCTCCAGAAATTTTGGGGCTTTCAAAAACCCCCCAAAATATGACCCTAGGGTACGGCCCTGGGGTGAGATATGCAGCTTTTTGTCATAATTGGGCCCCCTTTTTTTGAAATTTAAAATGCAGAATGGTTTTTAAACCGGGGAAATTTAGAAAAGGGGGACAAAACTATTTCCCTTAAACCAAACGTTGTTGCTGAAAAGGGAAAATTATCACTGAAACTTAAAATTTTTCTTTCTGAACTTTATTATTTTTACGCGAAGCCCCCACTATTCCGAAAATAAACCCAAACCCTTTTTTTTTCCCTTTTTGACGGGTTTTAAAATTCGAATCTCTCTCTAAAAAACCCCCCTGAGTTGCCCGATTTTGGGGGAAGTTATTAATTTTACTCCTGGGGACCTATATCGGCTGTACTCGTAAATTATGTATTTCCAAAAAAAGTACATATTTTTCATCCCCCTATTAAGGTAACCCTCGAGAGGCTTTCCGCCTTGGGTGGGGATGAAAAAATGCCCCTTAAACCCAAATCCCCTAGAAGTTCGGGGGATTTTTGGGGATTACTTTAAACCCATCTTTTGGGTTTTTTTTCACATTTGGTTTTCAAATAGTTTTTTCGGGCTTCAAGCAATTAAAGGGGTTTTATCAAAAAAAGGTAAAGACCAGGCCTGCCTTTTAGAAAATCTTAGCCCCAATCATTTTTACCTGTCTTAAAAAAATGTACAAAGCTATATTGCAACGGGTTTAACTTACTGTTTCCCTCAACCTTTAGTCTTCAGACGGCTTTGGAAAAAGAGTTTCATAGGACAAAACTCGGCAACTTTGGTTTTTTGGGATACTGCAATGCCGGGATTTTTTTCTTTCGTTTTTAAAAAAGTTTTTAACACTGGGGCTAGAGTGGATTTTTTTGTTTTTTTCCCGAAAATTGTTTGGGCAACGATTGACAAACGGGAAAAATTCTCCCCGCGGGTCTGCTTGTTAATTATAAAGAACCCTCTGACATTTATCTTAAAAGGGTGTCCAAAAAAAGGCCCCTCAGTCCGCTCTTTTTATTATTTTTTTTGAAGTTTTACACTAAATTATATTTAAAAACAATTGGGGGTCGGCCCCAGGCAAAGGGGGAAAGGTTCCCATCGCAGGGGGGGGATGGTATCGGTTTGTGGGGCCTCAATACCCTCAGCAATTTTCAAATAGCCCCTAGTGGTAAATACCAATCATTTTTACATTTTTTCCCCCTTTGGGTCATCATTTTGTGAAAACCAAATTCTTTTTGGAAAATTCATTGGCGGTCGCCGCCTATCATTTCCCCCAAAGTCACTTTCGCAAAAAAACCTCTTTGAACCACCCATCGCACCCGCTTCCTTTCCCCGGCTGAAAAATTCCCCGGGGGGGGAGAACGGGAAATCCCCAGAAGGACGGCCAAGATCGGGGCGATCAGACGTGGTGGTAGGGCCGGGGTGCCGTGCAAAGCCTACAGCCGCGAGTGCGTCCTCGTTGCAGGGCCAATTTTTGGGGTAGCTACAGCTTTTTCGGCCACGGTGGTGGGAAAGACGTGCGAGCCGTGCGAGGGCGAGCTGCCCCGTGTCCCGCAAAGGCATGTTGGTGGCGCCCCCCCTTTCCCCACAAAACTTGAAAAAATTGGTTGGAAACCATCAATAACCCCAAAAATTTTCTGTTTTAAGCAAGTTTTTGAAACTCGCTTATACCTTTGCATATACGGCTTGACACCTAGGTAAAAATTATTATCAAATCATTTGCCACCAATGGGTAGAATATATTATTAAATCATTTGCACTTCTGAACTTTTTTATATTTTCAAATTTTTCTAACCGGCTAGGTTTTTCAAGGAGTTTAAACTTACGGGTTTTTTTTCTTTTCTGGTGTGTTTGTGCGCTTTTGTAACGATATTCAAAATAAGAAAAGGAAATTTTCAATTTAGTTAACATTTTTCTTGTTAGAGAAAAACCCCGTTTTTTTTAGTGAGTTCAAGGTCATTTGAGGTGACAGAGGTCAAAAAATTAAAAACCTTGTAAAAATGATACCCCAAGGGAGAAAAATGGACACTTTCCATTTGGGATATAGATTTTTCATATCAAAGTAAAAATCCCCCAGTTTTTTTTGGTGGATGTCAAAGGAATTTGGTCACCAGAGGGCAAAAACTGAAAACCTTGTAGACACGATATCTCAAAATAGCAAATTTCAGAACATTTCTATTTGGGGCAGGGTTGTTTCCCGTTTTTTAATGTCGAAGTACAACCCATTGTATCTCCAAGGGTACTTGAACTTTGAAAATACCAACACACCATCGATGGAAATCAGTTAAATGGTTATCACAACGAGAAACCAAAATCAGCAGTCGGACGTGAATTATCTGGCACCCACTCTATTTACTTGACTTTCAAGGTCACAGATAAAGAAACCGTGGTAACATATTTATCCAAGTAACACAAATGGATTTTGTACATACGCGATGTCGAAACAGGGATTTTCCAAGTGGCCTGTTGCTTGTGTCAGGTGAGCGTTGGATTTTAATTTCGCTTGCCTTCAATATATGGAAAAACAATCGATACTGTCGGGAAACTATTGTTTTCCAGATTCTAGACCAAAGTGAATTCAATGTATCAACGTAATACCAACAAATCCTTACAACGTAAAGTGCTTTTATATAGCCATCTAAAGAGAAATCCTCTTCTGGTAATAAATCCCAATCCCAGTAGACTAATCATATCTGTTTAAGCCGACTACTTCTGTAAGGGTCGTTTTAATCCCTTGAGTATGAAATGGAAAGTACATAATCGTGTCTTCCACTCTCATGGTCTTCTGCATTAAACTTTTGTTTACAGATCTATAGGCTTGTAAATGTCTTTCCAATCTATACATTGTAAACAAATGTAAATTCCATTATAAATAAACAAGGTTTTACAAGACTCTTTCTATTTTTATATACGTCATGATATTAACATGTACATCTTTGATGTAGGAAGTTAAACTAAGACATATTTCATTGTTATCCTTTTTGTGCAATTTTCACTACAAGGAAGGTTGTAATTTTGGTACACCCTGAAGGGTGTATTTTGAAAGTACTTGGTTGTCTACTATAGGATTTTGTCCATTTCACACAACAAACAATATTGTAACCAGCAAGATATAACCAGATCATTGATATAGTGTCTACAAAAATTTCAATATTGACACTTGGTAACCTCATCCATTTGTGAAGCATTACTGACACTATACGACTCTACACCTTGAGGTTTTTATCTAGAAATACTCAAAATTCCTAGAGTTATTTCTTAAAACGATGATAGATACGAAGATTATTTTAACAGATGTTTTATGAGGACATCTTTATCTATTACTCTGGAGTAAATCAGCTATCTCAGATGTTATACCGTAAGTGGCGCAGTTTGGTCCGTCATCTTTGAGAATATTAGTCATATAGGCCTAATGTAATGGAAACTCCGAAAACCGTTTTTTACGGCCTAAATTACTTGAAGCAACATTGTACTGGCGTGCAATAAAATTTGACAATGTGATTACTTTAAAATGTTATAACCTATGTTTGCAAAGCTGTTTATCCCTTTGGAAACATTACAGTGGGTTGGACGGAACTTACGCTCTGATTCTGGTTAATGCATACCTCCCCCTCCTCTAATGATACGTTACGAAAATGTAAAAGACGGGCAAAACAAAACGCCGCCCTCTGAAAAGTTTTGCCCAAGTAAGTAGAAGACATCACTGAATTTAACCTTTCATGTTTAGACATTTGGGTTAAAGTGCCAGTCACTTTACATTGAAAACGCATTATTTTCGAGTATGGGTAGCTTCCCTTAGATCGAGAACAAGGCTAGTAAAATACCGTAATATCATTGCACCATTTTCTAATCTAAATTGATACGATGTTCCTTTATTGAAGTTTCAAATTCTCCCAGGCAAAGAACGTGCATTTCCCCCTTGTATTGGAGCATACGTATTATATAGTGACTTATTGAGCAGTTATTTACATGTTTTTAGTACTTCTTATCATAACGTCCTATGGAAACGGTGGCAATAAACACACATGAAAATTTCTCTTTTCAACAAAATACTTCGAACTCTTGGCTTCATTCATGAGCGTATGCATCGCCTCTATTACTATGACATACCTGGATACAGAGGAACCGTGAAACAACTGGAATTTCGATTGAATGATGAAATAATCTACTTCGCATGCGCAATTGTGTTTGTCTGCCATAGCAAAGGTTCCATATATAATAAAAAAAAACTGTTGATCATTAGTGTTTGAAAAGTTTAAACGGGTCTTGATTACTTTAATTTTCCTGTGAAAGGGAAAACTACTTTCGTGTTAATGTCTTTCAAAATATGCAATGGGTTCTAATGTTTATACATACGTCAAGTAGCAAATGCATCCGAAATTGCTTCCCCTAGCAACAAAAATGGAATCTCCCTTTCCTTTATCGACATTTGGCGGGTGTTACGAATAACCAGTAATGTTTATGTGAGGGTGTAAATTTTGCGTGCATGTTTGCTTTTGTTAAAAGTCTTGTGAACGTTCCTGGCTTTCGTTCGGTGGTTAAAGCAGATATTCGTCTATTATTCCAGATTTCATCAACCATGGAGTAAGTTACCAACAAAATATTACACTACAACGTGAGGACACTTTTAAGCATTAATTTTAACAACACTTAGCTATTTTTGTATGAGTTTATAAGACAGGTTTAAAGTGATGGTAGTTGACCAATATCGTTCAAATTCTACGGTTTAATGTAATATTGAGAAACTTTAGAGTAAATAGTATAGATAAAGATACTAATTATGAACGAAACAGCATTTCTGCAGTATGTTTGTCATTACAGGGACCGCGGAGACGGTGGGGGGGGGGGGTTAGCCCCCGCACTTTTCTGCCGTGGGCATTTTGGGCCACCTTAAAAGGCTTTTATTTTCTTGAACATATTGGGCCGCTTCGATGATTAGCCCCCCCCCCTCCCCTCCTCCACTTCAAACTTGGCTTAGCGGTCCCTGGCAAAGTGAAACATCCCATGTTAACATGCACTTTGGCCTCCATTTTACTTGACAAACTTTTGAGAACACTACGAAGTATATTAAACAAGAATACAAACTTCATTTAGGAAACATACGGAGATAGTCTAGCTAGCCACATCGGTGCAGTAGAAACTGTTTCCTCTATGACCCTTTGAATGGACAATAACCGTCTGATCAATTAAAGCACAGTTTGTCTTAAATCAACTATTAGCTTAATAAACAAAGGCCTCTTACATTTACAGTACTGCTCTTTGTTACGAGTTGAAGTGGCATATGTATTACATAATATGTCATTCCTCTAATATTATTAAATAGCACTGAATACCAAGGCCAGATTACGGTAGGGTTGAAGGGGCTGAAGCCTTAGGTCCCTTAGAAAAAATGTCCCTCATAGTATTGTGAAATTAGTTTGTAGGCCTCTTACTTGGGGAACAAATACGTCTCAAAATAGGCCTGCATTAGTTCAACAGTGGTAGAGGGATTGATGGAAGAAAAGCACTATACGCACCAGGAAATGGGGATAATATATTAAAGAATCACCTTCCAGCGTTTACTACTCAACTTTAATTTCGTATCCATTCGAGATTTTAACCTTCTTCTGAGGTAAACAGTGTTTTAAAAGTAGTGACACCAGACGGCAGTGAATTCTAAAGCTATGATCCGGCAAACTGAATACCAAGATGTGAAAGCTTAAGTCTGGAAATGGGATTAGAAAACTGATTAGGGCCACGCCTGGATTAACAAAGCATATAATAGTTTCCAAATATTGACGGAGTGGCACCTTGGATACGATAAACACTTTTGTCAGACCATAAGCAAGGAAAACTGTCATTTGAATGTGTTTATATGTAGGCCCCTGTCAACTCAGCCCCAGACCTAGGTTCTTTATCCGTCACCATTAAATACGCGGCCCAGGGCAGCCTGACTCAATCACTTTCTGGGGATTTTTCTATAATTTTTTACTTACTCAGACGAATACCTTTCTTCCAATGCAGAACATGGAAAATCTTTAACACCTTTTGGAAACATGTTAATACATCGCAACAAAATAAAACAAACTTATCAAATTCTCCCATGATCATTATTCCAATGGAATATATTCCATACTGGCGGTCCAAAGTGTCTGCCTTGTCTTTGTTTGTATCACTCCCTTTATCCCATAAACGTAATCAATGTAAACATGCATTCCTTCCACATTTGAAATGAAGTCCTTGTGCGTGCTGTCTGAGAATCATCCTTTAGCAAGGTTTCTCATTGCGAACTCAAGTAAAATATCTAACAATGGAAAGCATGGCATTATTAAAATGTAAACAAGTAGCAAAAAACGAAGACCTATCAACAAATTCTCAATACCTTTGCAGACAACAGATTCTTTCAATTATACTCAGGGAAGTCACGACCAATGGTACATCCACCTAACGACATATGGTGATATATAGTTTATAACTTCATACATTTAAACGAAAAGAACAAAGGGCAGTAGGCATTCCAGTCGATGTCGGCCAGTCTCTGAATATCTTTAGTGAACATTCCTCCCAAAATTAAGCTCTCCATTGATAAGCTACAAGGTCCTAATACAAAATGATTTCAGTAAGCTATCCGAACAGGGGCACAAAATATTACATCCTTGACAGAGCGTTTCTGCTTGTGCTTCTTTCTTATTGGATCTAGCTTTAAACGTTCAAAAAGTTCTCAACAACAACGACTATGGATAATATTTCAAAATCATGGACCAAGTTCAAAAGATAAACTTTTTGAGTTTGTATCGTTTCCAATAAAAGGTTATGTCTTTGTTGATACACAATACAAAAATTATGGCCAAGCAAATACACTTTTGCATCCAGAACTTTAATAACTACTGACGGTCGCTTCTGAGTATTTCCAATCTACTATTTTAAAGTAGGTTTACACTGTACTGAACTTACTTTAACACATTGATCGCAGTGACTATAGTCACAGGTGGCTAGTGATATGTAGGTAACAATAACTCATACATTCACATATTAGTTGACGATTAAAGGTCACACAAAGGTGAGTGTCGAAATAGGGAATTTCCGTTGGTTTTGTTTTTCTTTATCTGTCACACCCGAGATAGTGGAAGCTCTAAACGTTAGCTAATACACTTAGTACACACACCAAACTAATATGTAGCTTGGATTCGGTGGTGCTCTTGACTGAAAGTTAGTGGCGTGGCCAGAAAATGTTTCATGGGCCGGTCTTTGGGGCTTCAGAATTTCATGGGAAAATAGGTATATTGTTGAACTTTTGAATTTCCCATTAGGGGGCTTCGGCGGGTGACCTTAAGAGACTTGTGGGAAGGGGGTTTCTCTTCAAGTTGAAGTCCCCATTAGGTACGCAAGTGCTGGACGTTACAGGTGCATTGTAAAATATGACTAAAGAAAAATGTGGATGGTGATGAGGACAGTAATGTTTTAATGAACATAATTACCCAATGCACATAGCATGTCCAGTTTAAACTGATCTGTGTTACAGAAACTGTAACACGTGTTACGAGAACTGTTAATGGTACGATACGGTTGAGTGATTTACAGATAAGTAATTAATTTAGGAGAACGGCTGTCGAGTTCTCCGCATGGTACAGTGGTCAAGAAGGAAGATTTATTAGTAGACTTTTAAGCAACCAAGTGAACGCAAAATTAAGATATATGTTGCTGTACAATTTAAATCACTATGGTGATATGAAACTTGGGTTGAATATTTTTAGGACTGTTCCTCAGTCCAGTTTTATTAGAAAACCTCCTCAATTCTATCAGGAGTTTTTATCAGCATGGAGGAAAATTTCTGTTGACGCTCTGCTTCCGCCCATCAATAGAGCGGACATTCTTCACCAGCCCCTCTTTCACAATCCTTTCATCCTGGATGAGAATCAGTCGGTTCTTTACAACAAGGACCTTATAGAGGGTGAATTTATTTATGTTGGTGATATTTGCTACGAAATGATACCATACTGTTTTCCGGCTCAAGAAATTTATGACATTATTATTGCGTCAAACCCCCACTCAAAAGTTAAGCTAGGCGATATCGGCAATTACTTAAGTCATATCTTACATTGTATTCCTCAATCCTGGTGTGATATGATAATTTCTCAGGATAAAATTGTAAGTACTGATCCCGTTGAGAACCTACTGTTAAGATTGAAGTCGGGGGATTCCTGGATTGATGTTCGCACGCTGACTGCAAAGCGTGCGTCACTATTCTTACGTTGTGCCAGTGACTGTACCCCCAAAGGTCAGCAATACTGGCAGAATATTTACCCCAAAATTAGTTTCAAGAACAGATGGAACGGCGTGTACGGTGGTATTAAGGCCAATATCGATGCTGATCTTGATTTTAAAATTCTCTACACCAACGATCGACTTTACAAGTATAAAATGATTGATTCTCCTTTGTGTTCCCTATGTAACCTTGAAGTTGAAACTGTCCATCACCTTTTTATTCATTGTCCACTGATCCACGATTTATGGATTTGGTTGACTTCCAAGATTAGACCAATTTCTAATGTTCACTGCTGGGAGGAAGCTACGCTGCTCGGGCTTGACCTCCCAAGGAAAAATTACGAACGTGTCCTAATTGACTTTCTACTTAATTCTTACAAGACTGTAATTTGGAGCACACGTATTGCTATTGCCAAGAGCGTCAACCGCCACTACAATATTGATATCCCCTTGTATTACCATACTAGTTTAAAGAAGAAAATTAATCTAATTTATCATTACTACAGTAAGCGCCACGAACTTAGCAAATTCTGGGGTATTTTTGACCAAGGGGAATCCCCGATTATTCTTTTACGCCACGATGGGGGCAATTATACTTATGTATTTGACTGGTAATTTGGTTTGCTATGGTTTCTCATAACTTTTACTAATGAGTCTTTCTGGCTTCAAATTCCAAAGGTGCTTTGTTTGTACATTGTTTATATGAGTTCACTAACCAAAAGGAGTACGGTTTAAGTTCTTGTCCTATGTGAAATTCTAATTTGGGTCCTTATGAGTTTGTATGTATTTGTTTGTATGTATTTTTGGGCCAATCCTTACACCATAGTTACTCAAGTGCGTTTACCAAGGAATCAAATGAATCAGTGTTTTATCAATTAAATAAAACTGTCATTATTGTAAATATTGTACATATTGCCTGAGTTTTTATGGGTGAACCAGTGGGTTCGCCTACCAATAAAAGAAAAAAAAAGAAGGAAGGCATGATACCATGATTTCCAGGGTTCTGGGTTCGATTCCTGTTTTACAGTTATTTACTCTTATTTTTTTGAGGGTTAGGGTTATTCTTAGTGTTAGGGTTAGGGTTAGGGGAAAATTGGTGATATTTGAACGTTCCTCGTGTTACAAAATTATAACATGGCACAGTTTAAAACTGGAAACGGTATTCCACCATGTAGTACAGTATTTACTTTACATGCTATGAAAATTGACTGACATAATATACTTTAATTACCTCTCTGATGCAGTCTCTCGGCAAATGCATGTTTTAAAAAGACTGCTTAAGAAGTAACTGGGCCATATTCAGTGTTGTAACAAGTCAAGTCACTCAGTGACTCGGACTCGAGTCGCATATTTGACTTGACTTGGTCATCGGCCAAAATGACTTGACTTGACTCGAGTCTGGAACCCTAAATGACTTGACTTGACTCGAGTCACCACCTAAAATGACTTGACTTGACTCGGACTCGAGCATACCATGACTCGAGTCCAATGGAAGACTCGAGTCAGGGAAAATGACTCGAGTCTCCTTCTGCGACTCGAGTCCTTTGATGCGACTCTGATGTTTGTAAATGTACGCAATTCTAGGCTGTGCTACGTGCATATCGCGAGGTAGACGCGGCTTCAACACAGTGCACGTGTGAAATTAATACCAGCACAGCATGCCTTTAGTATAGTTGTCATGTGCCAAGAAACGGGCCGCGGGCGCAATTTTTTTCCCACGAGGTTATAGGCAAATTATGCCAATAGACCAATCAGCTTCTTGGAAATAGGCCACACCCCTAGTTCCAAAATGACAGCTTTCCGAACCTTTTATTGTAATTCTTACACAGGATTATGAAAGAACAGGCCAAATAACCCTCGGCCGCGTTCAAGTTACCCTAACCCTAGGTATACCCCTAACCATGATTTTGAAACAAATTTAAAAAAATTTGAAAATCAAATTTGCCCAAAACCTCTTGGGAAAAAATTAGGCGGGCCGCGGTTGTTCGACAAGTCCGCACGCGCTGCTGCTGAAGCATGTCATACCATACTATGTTCACCGCATTGGAGGCATGGACCATTACGGACACCATCCTCAAAGTTTTCTATCGGAAAACAACATGTTGCACAGACAGGGTTGCCATCTGCATGATTCTTGGTCTGATTTCAGGAACTTTCGTTGTACTAGACTTTTATCCATGGGTGAATATTTCACAATGAACTTATTAAAATGTGAGTCTGTTCATTTTTCCTCTTTATAATAATTTTGTTGCCTCTAAAAAGTATTCAAATAATATTGCTTGTGCAACTCTGATGGGTGTGGTTTAGTCCTCAGTAAAGGCATGTGTGTAGGGGGGCATTCTACGAAACCGAAAATCATAACAAAACGGGTCCACGAGACCGAAGGTCTGCGACTTACCGAAAATGACAAAAGTTTCGCGAGACCGAAAATGACAAAAGGTCCGCGAGGGACCGAAAATAAGAGAAGGTCCACGAGACCAAAAATGGGAAAAGGTCCGCGAGACCGAAGATGAGAAAAGGTCCGCGAGACCAAAGATGAGAAAAGGTCCGCGAGACCGAACATGAGAAAAGGTTTGCATATAGTAGTAATTATCACGAGCGAATACGGTGTTTTATAATAATGCCTACGTAGGCTACGTAATCAATAGTGGCCGCGCACAGTGACGTAGCGAGGGTCATGGTTAATTATGTCATGGTCCAACCCCTGGCAAGAATAAATAAAGCCAAATTTTACTTCCTAAGTTTTCACCCGCACACAAAATTATTTAAAAATCATCCCAAAGGGGAGGGGAGAATCGTCCCGTTAGACGCCTTCCTCTCCCGGAGCATCGTTCACAAAGTCATGATCCCCCTCAGCTGAATTCTGGTTTCACAACTGTGCACGTACGTATATCCTTAAAAGTTTCAGTCTCGCGAGAGGTTTTAAATTTCGGCCTCGCGGAACTTCGGTCACGCGAACGCTAGGCTATTTCAATTTCGATCTCGCGGACCCTGTTTTATTTTCGGTCTCGCGGACCTTTTATCTCGTGGGCCTTCGGTCTCGTGGGTTGTAACCGTGTCTAGCGGGTCGCCGATAGCTCGATATATATACATGATCCTTACAACGACCCATTAGAAATCCGGGGTCTTTCGAGATGGATTTTTTTCTTATAGCAAAGCTAGGACCTTAAGTCCTTATTTATTGGGATAAAATTTCATTTCCAACTCTGTAACTACTATTGCAGTTGTTTTTATCACCATAAACTTCTTAAAAGTTCCGAAAATTTGAAATAAACTCAATAACTTTGCCACTTCGCTAAAATTTACTGTAGGCTGTTGCGTTCGAAATATTTGTTGATATCAGAATGCCGTGTGCGTGACAGTGTGACATCACACAGAACATTTTACTACTGTAGTTCCTATACATACATATGGCAACTGCCTCTGCAAACATTTCATACTGACGTAAGAATGTAGCTTATTAGCATACTGATGTAAAAAACGTTTCTTAGTCACAAACTAAATATTAAGGCACGAAAAAGTTGCTAATTTCATTTCAAGTTTTTGGCCCTTTCAAAAAGATCTCAGTGATCAAAAACAATAGTGTAGTACTCCGTCCTGTAACATCTGGAGAAGAAAGGTCATGGTAGTAAGTTAAGATTTTACGTCCAAAATTAGCTGAGAGAAGAAAGTCAATTTCAACATCATAAAGACGGCCGATCACTCTCCCCCCCCCCCCCCCCGATCTATTTTCAGAGGTCGTAGTAAGGACTGTGTATAGTGAGCTCCCAGCGAACGACCATACAGTCCTTTACTGAGGACTTGGACTGGTTGTAATTTCGCAACCCCGTGTAAAGTATTGTTCATGAGGTGGCGTTGTCAGGAAGATATGCGGCACTACACAGTACCGACGATAGCATTCCGGGCCATGCGTGTTATGTACGTGCACATGCATCCATCAATCAACGCCATCTGTCGCTGTCATAGGCGGTATTACGGTGGGCAATGGGGAACTTGCTCCCCACCCCCACTTTTTTCCAGAGCTTAAAAAATAATAAAAATAATAAAAAGGAAGCAAAAGGAATCGAGACAAGAGAAACTATAAGCGAATTTTTAATAGCCTATTATGATTAAATTTTGCAATGCTAAATGAAGAAAAACATTAAAACAAATACCATAAAAATGCTAAGAAGATTTTTCTCTGCGCGCTCCGGGCGCACCTCCAGAGAAAACTGACTAATACAATTCAAAATTTTGTCTGGCACCGTAAAATTTCTTTCAAAGGGTGGGCGTCTCCTAAGCCCCACACTATTGGAACTTGAAGCTCTGAAATAAGTCCCTGAAAGTACCGCACGTCATTGAATGCTCCCTGGTCCTTGCAAACAAAATCCCAAACACTACCCATGTATAGGGAATCACAATTCTCGATAAATTTTTCGGCGTGCTTCGCATGAGCCTGATATAAATTGGTCTCATTAGCACTGCTGTACGGCGCCTTCGGCGCTCTCGGTTGAAGGTTTCGCCGACCACAACTTCCCAAGATGTAGCCTCCAATGGAAATTACTTCCCTGCATGGCATTTAAACTGTCGATGGCCTTAGCCATGTCTATGTAAAAACTACCCGTAAAACATTTCATTGTTTTTTTTTAAATTATCATACTCTATAACCTGATAACCTTCGAAATCGACACTACCTTATTTTTCACACTAATAGAAACGGTTGAGGGGGATCTTCCCAGACCATCGACCATCGACAAAAATGAAACATGATAGAAACAACCATAGAGCAGGATATAGGACACTGTATCCTGCTCTATGAAAAGAAAAGACACCTGGGGAAAGTAGAAATGTTTTAATGTAATAAACAATACTGCATTTAAAATCAAAGAAAAACAATAGGCTACAATTAAACATCTCAATGTGTTTTCTTCGGAACGCTTCACGCGCACCCGTTTTAAATATTGTTTTGGGATTCCCGGTTTTTTCCTGTAGAACATCTGGCTTTTCGTAGCTTCGTACATACTCTTCCATTATCTTTGAAACCCTTGAATTCCCCATGGCCTTACGCAGTGGAGGGGAAGTTCCTCTCCCCCAGAAATTTTCAAACAAAATTTTTATCACCATTGATCTGTGTAAATTTACCGACTTTTTAAAGATTGTTTATAGATGCAAGTTGTAAGGGGCGAGAAAGTGTCATTTCCGGTACCGTTATATGGGACAGGCGCTTAGCGAAGGAGGTGCAAGAGTCCTCTCCTTGAAGATACTCTTCTCAGCTTTTTTATTACTCATATCGCTAAAAGTCTAAAACTGAGATTCTTTCAGCGCGCTTCGCGCGCAACTACTCTGGGTTCTAGATCTCACAAAATTATTGCTCCACAGTCCCGGCCTTCGGCGCCGCTTGGCAGTCCACAAGGGTTTGCACCCCCATTTTGAGACATCAAATTCCCCCGGATGCTGTGGCCATTTTTATTCGTTATTGAAGGGGAGAGTTTATTTCCGAGAGTTGCATAGTGCTACATGCTACGTCCTTGACTACTTCGTTCGATTAAAGTGTATGTTAGACCTTGACGTAGCCATCTGTGGATTCTAGGACGACGACATCTAACGTTAGGCCTACGTTGCAAAGTGAAACTGAGATTGTGCCAGCAGATACACATTAACATTGTTTGCTTGAGTAGTTTCAGCATTCCTGTGTTGGGCGCAAGCCATTAGCGGCTCGCCATAGGGGCACGGGGGGCACTTGCCCCCCTCCCAAAAGTTTGCAAAGCATGGTCGTCAACTTTCCAAAAAAATAATAAATAGGCCTAAATAAAACAAAACATGTAATTCGAGATGGGATAGGCCCTCCCTTTTCCTTGACACGGTTTAATATTAACGAAGTTAATAACTTTCCAATGCAATGTCGAAAAGTTTAAACATTAATAAAGTGCTTTCAAAGCGACATTTTTTTTCTAAGTTCAGTGTAGTGAGACTTTTTGGCCTAGCTGTTTGTATATAGGATCAGACGTCGTTCTGAGTTAGGGGAATTCCCCTTCCCCTTTAAAAAATGTCCCCTTTAAAAAATGTCGATCCAAAATAGTGCTATCATTTCATCGTTTTCAAGTGTCTTCAGTGCTCGAAATTTTCGTTAGTTTAAGAAAATAATCCAGAAAAGCAACATTTTATGGCTTCTTGGCAAAGCTGAAACACATTGTGTGACACAAATGAAAAAAAAAACAAAATATTTAAAGGCCGGGCTCATTTTATACAAATGGATCAAGTCGCTGTGCCCATTTCACCTGCCTCTTACTCCCCCCTATGGAGTAGCGATCGGCTGATATGGTTGTAATTATTTTCATAGGCATAGGAAGCGGGAGGGGGGCTGGGGGCTTAAACCCCCAGTCAAAAATGTGAGGGGGCTGAAGTATGCTTCCGCCCCCAAGATCCAAGGGCAAAAACCCCTTATTTGTCTCTTCTGTAAGAAATGTCAAATATTTGCTGTAATTTTCCTTAAAGTTTGTTCAAAATGTTGCACCAACCCTCAAATACCCAAAAAAATTTCAAAGGGAAGGGGGCAGCCCCTCCCCCAGGACGGCGATCCGAAACAAGGTTCAGCCCCCCCCCCCCCGTCTCGAAAAGCTTTCTACGCCTACGCTTATTTTTAAAGTAGTCAGCTCATGACTGACTGCCTGAAATGGTTTTGAAGAGCTCTTGAAAACTACATGGGGCATCGCTGTAATACATTATAATAACCATACTCCTATCGCACTATCCGGGACTGACCATTAATATTGCCGGGGGTGTCTTCCGAATCTCCCTGAATACGGACTTGAGTTTGCCCCCCCCCCCAACAAAATTTCTTAGAGCCGCCCATGGCGCAAGCTACGCGTGGTACCTTAGTATGTGCAGGGTACTCCTGGCGAATTGCATGTAAAGTAACTTTACATGCAAAAATAACTTTGTTTTGTGAAAACAATGTACCTGTAGCATACCATAGAAAAAGATTGCAGTCAGTGACAGGTACACTTCAGAAGAGGCAGAAAGAAACCAGTTGTCTCAAGGTCACACCAAAGAATAAATACCAGTTCTAAATTTGTTATGATTATCATGTGATAGTGTGACTTGCGTTAACTTGTAGACACAGCAACTGACTCGAGTTGACTCGACCAAAATGTCTGACTTGACTTGGCTCCTGTCTTGACTTGACTTGACTTGAAAATGTGCTTGACTTGACTTGACTTGACTTGACTCGAACAGTGTGGGGAATGACTTGACTTGACTTGCGACTCGACCATCGTTGACTTGACTTGACTTGTGACTCGACCTAAGGGTGACTCGTTACAACACTGGCCATATTTGTAGACAGAACTTAGGTGAAAAACTTTACGTTGTGGTGATTACTTGTTCCCACTTCGGTACAGCAATATATCCCTAGTAAAAGATAGTCATAGGCCTAACAGTGAAAATTCATTTTTAACTCTCTTTGCAGAAATATTCCTAACAGTAAGAATTCTTCAACGAGTAGACGAAATCGGAAAACTATCTCTCCAGCGATATTTTTTGACGAAAACATGAACTTGACGTTAAATGCGGATATGAGCTACATGTTTGGTATCCCCGATGAAGGTAAACGCCAGCACGGAAACTACTCTAAGGATTTGTTCATTACCTCTGGTTCCGAGGAAGAAGCGAAGAGAGTTCTAGTTCGTTATCGCAAGAGGAAATGTTTCGATACTTGTGACGGACACTACCATTGCCCGATATGCTCTTATGACTTGTTTGAGTACTTTCTAGTAGAGGGCGTACGTCCAAATATAGTTGATACCTGCACCTGGACGGGAAAAGCCGTTTTACAGGAACACCTGTTTAAGGATCATGGTGCCGAGAAAATGGATGACATGGTAACCATCGCTCGCTTTACAGGCAAGAAGTCTTTCCCCAAGGACATGTTAGCTGTATGTCCTGAGAATTACGTGAAGCTGATAGATGAGATGAAAAAACGACCGAAGAAACGTCAACGTAAAATCAAGCGGCATTACAAAAACAAAAAGAAGAGGCTACGTGGTACCGCATCCTCTGACGACAAAGAAAATTTTCCATCTTAGGAAATAAGAGGTATTAAGTAGAATCGTTTCGTGATTGACGTGGGTATGCAGCAGTGTTTCCGCCGTTCATCGTGTTTTGATATAAGGAAACGTTTACGCATCCTTGTCTATGAATATAAATGATTCTGTTACTACTAAGAGTTAACTGTAGAGTATAGGTTAAAGGGCAAGAGCAGTCGTCCCAAACTTATTTTGAAGCAACAGCTAAATCTCACAATTTTCTTCTTATTTCTCTTCAAAGTATCTTTCATAATATTTTAGGACTTCAATATTTCATATTCAAGGTAAACCAATTAGTTACTTCTAGTAAATTTAACATTTGAGGAGAAAAAGTATTGTCACATGACTCTAAAGAGCCAATCATGAAACAGGACAGTCTACTACACTACTTCAAGTTGGGGTGACTGCATTTCCCCTTTAATCTAAAGTGGCTTTCGTATATTTCCCATGAAGTTTTGAGTCTCTTTGTGTTTTTCCGTTTGGATAAAGCAAGCAATTATTACAACAATTGTACGCTTATACAGTGACACTAATTTTGGTCAGTTTCGTGGCCTCTGGACCCTTGTAGAAGTTTTCAACTGTACAAGCTTACCCCTTATATGAAGTTTTACGAGTAGTTCTTTCACACTGATCTGAAATTTGTTCACCATTGACGATAGGATTTTGAGTTAAGAGAGCTTGTATAACAGGGTGGTGGCTCTAGCGTTTCACTTCATTCAAAATGCCGTTTTGCATCAAGGAAGGATATAATGCAATGAAGGTGCTTGAATACCTTCTTTGTCTTTATATGTTCATAATAAGTGTTTCAATTCCTTTCCTACCACATTAACATCGAAATCTGAACAAACCACTTCAGCAACATGATCTTTAATTCTATACTGTGCCACTAAATTACTTCTTAATGTGTAAAATTCGTAGGGTAATACCTTCCACTGGGAATCCCCTAGAATTGCTACCTTCAGAGATACGTTTACTATAGTCCTTATGTTCAAGGTCTGTCAGTCAGCCAGTCTTACTGAACGTTCTTAAATATTTTTGGATGCTGGGCCATATTTTTATCAGTAAAATCTCCCGGGCCACAGACATGCGAGTCGTCTGTCAGAATTTTGTCCTTGGTGCACGGTCTCACAAGGTTCTAGACGCACCAATCGAGGGATTCGTGTCCAGGAGCCTTTGCATGGCTTTTAAAGGGGCCAAGAGAACACCCCGATTGAATACCAGGGGGTAACGTCCGGAGCTCCGGGGTATCTACAAAATTGTGGACAATAAAATGAGACATTTCATAACGTTTAAATTGAACAACACGTGTACTACACAAAATGGCCACCAATATCACAAATCGTTCATTATTTTTTTAGTATCCCCAGTCTATGAAAGTACATAGCTAGTAAGAGTGGCGTACATCTGATTTGAAAAATGTGGTGTTTATGAAAGGAGCGGCATTTTGACGTAACATTATCTGAGGGGGCCTACCATCTGTTGGCGCGTAGCCTACGAATAAAATTATTGCCACCGCAAAATGCCTACCAGAGTTCTAGAAATGGCAATTCCCAGGCCTATTAACTTGAGACTTAATCGTTTTAATTTTGAGATGTCATGTTTTGCAAATGCTTTAAATTATATTCCACATAAAAGGATAAATTACAAAACTTTACTAAGCGTAACAATGTTTGTAATTCCTACTCTACCAAAGGAAATAGGTTTGTTTGTGCATGTCATTCAAAAAGGTTTTAGTTTGTACCCCTGTGATGTCGTTAGTGGTTGCATACATTTTTATCAGCGCTACTGTCACTATTGTATTCGAGATCAATCGTAAACCGGGTTCCTCTGCCGCCAGTACACGTCTACCGTTAATGATTAAATAAACTTTGCCTGAACCCGACGGAAAAATTACAGCCTACTTTTTCACATAAGCAAGATGTTCTTTCTTATTGAAATTCCAGAAATCTTTAATTATTACAGGTAAAAATCGACCTGTGACGGACAGTATAAATCCCATTTGCATTGTGTCAATAAAACGCTGTTGTATGTTTTAACCAATACAGTCAAAGCCAAAAAAGTATCAACATTTTGTAATTCAAATGAGCAATGAACAAATGATGAATTTTGGACTTTGGAAAGCTCTCGAAACTTCCCATCTCAAATACTTCGACACAAATAATAACCAGAAAGCCTAAGGGCTTAGTGATTTCTTGCCGAATGGGGATGCTTTGTTGTACTGATCTTTATCCCTCAAATTTATCTTCCTTGACTACATCATGTTACGATATTTTAACAATTTCACCTCTGCTGACCTCACATGAACTTTGAACCCCACCAAATATAACAAAAAAGAAAAACGAAAGAGTCTTGAAAGGAATTCAACTCCAATGGATCTTGGATCTTGAAAATTCTTGGGAAATTTTTTTGACCTCTGGTGACCCCTGATGACTATCTTGGGAATTCTTGGGAAATATTGCTTTTTGACCTCTGGTGACCCCATATAACAATCCTGGAAATTCTTGGGAAATTTTGCTTTCTGACCTCTGGTGACCCCAGAGGACAATCTTGGGAATACTTGGGATATTTTGCTTTTTGACCTCTGATGACCCCAAATGATCTTGGGAATTCTTGAGAAACTTTGCTTTTTAACCTATAGTGACCCCAGATGACAATCTTGAGAATACTTGGGAAATGTTGCTTTTGATCCCAGTGACCCCAGATGATAATCTGGCGAATTCTTGGGAAATTTTGTTTTTTGACCTCTGGTAACCCCAGATGACCTTGACCTCCACCAAAATTGATAGGGTGTTTCCTCTCAACATGGCAAATTTATATACCAAATATGAAAAGTGGCTGCCATTGCTATCTTGAGATATAGTGATTACAAGCTATTTACAAGGTTTCTGTAGTTCAACCTCTGGTGACCTCAGATGACTTTTGACCTCTACCAAAAACAATAGCGTTCTTCCTCTCAACATGACAAATCTATATCCGCCATTCCTATCTTGACATATCCCAATTTCAAGGTTTTCGGTCTTTGACCTCTGATGACCTCAAATGACCTTTGACCTCCACCAAAAACAATAGGGTTCTTCCTCTCAACATGATGAATCTATATACTAAATATGAAAAGTGTCGGTCATTCCTGTCTTGAGATTACGAGCCTTTTCAGCTTTTAACCTGCGGTGGCCTCAAATGACCTTTGACCTCCACCAAAAACAATAGGGGGTCTTCTACTAGACATGAAAAATCTGTATACAAAATATGAAAAAGTGTCGGTCATTGCTAACTTGAGATATCGTGTTTACAAGCCATTTGCGAGGTTTTCACAGTTTAAACTCTGGTGACCTCAGATGACCTTTGACCTCTACCAAAAACAATAGGTTCTTTCTCTTGACATTCAATATCTGTATACCAAATATGAAAAGTGTCGGCCTTTGCTATCTTGAGATATCGTGTTTACGAGGTTTTCGCCGTTTAACCTCTGGTGACCTCAGATGACCTTTGACCTCTACCAAAAACAATAAGGGTCTTTCTCTCAACATGACAAATCTATATACCAAATATGAAAAGTGTCGGTCATTGCTAACTTGAGATATCGTGTTTACAAGCCGTTTACGAGATTTTCGCAGATTAACCTCCGGTGACATCAGATGACCTTTGACCTCTACCAAAAACAATACGCTTCTTTCTCTTGACATGACAAATCTGTATACCAAATATGAAAAGTGTCGGTCATTGCTAACTTGAGATATCGTGTTTACAAAGTTTTCTGTATTTGACCTCTGGTGACCCCAAATGACCTTTGACCACCATCAAAAACAATAGGGTTCTTCCTCTTAACATGACAAATCTATATACCAAATATGAAAAGTGTCGGTCATTGCTATCTTGAGATATCGTGTCTACAAGCTCGGCGTCACATACACACACACCCATACACACCCACACTGACCCTCGCTTCCTTAGCGGTACGCGGGAAATGTGCCGGTAAGGAATTCGCGGGATTTCCCCATTAGCCTGGCTGACCTCCAACTAACCCAGCAGACGTACGTGTCTGGAGGGCGGGTTGCTTGCCAAGGCAGGCACGTGCAGCCGCGCGAGACTTCTCATTGCAGCGACGGAATTTTCGGGCGGCTACGCCAGTTTCGAGCTGCGCGTGAGCTAGAAAAGACGTGCGAGAGCGGAGCTCTCGCAGGCTGTACCGTGTCCTGTTAAGGACATGTTGCTGGGTGCACCCATAGCCACAGGATCGCTCACACATCGCGGGTGCACCCATAGCCACAGGATCCGGCTGTACCGTGTCCTGTTAAGGACATGTTGCTGGGTGCACCCATAGCCACAGGATCGATCACACACCGCGGGTGCACCCATAGCCACAGGATCCGTCTGTACCGTGTCCTGTTAAGGACATGTTGCACGGTGCACCCATAGCCACAGGATCGATCACACACCGCGGGTGCACCCATAGCCACAGGATCCGGCTGTACCGTGTCCTGTTAAGGACATGTTGCACGGTGCACCCATAGCCACAGGATCGCTCACACACCGCGGGTGCACCCATAGCCAAAGGATCCGGCTGTACCGTGTCCTGTTAAGGACAAGTTGCACGGTGCACCCATAGCCACAGGATCGCTCACACACCGCGGGTGCACCCATAGCCACAGGATCCGGCTGTACCGTGTCCTGTTAAGGACATGTTGCTGGGTGCACCCTTAGCCACAGTTATGTTATATTTGGTGGCTATTTGGTGGCACACTGACCCTCGCTTCCTTAGCGGTACGCGGGAAATGTGCCGGTAAGGAATTCGCGGGATTTCCCCATTAGCCTGGCTGACCTCCAACTAACCCAGCAGACGTACGTGTCTGGAGGGTGGGTTGCTTGCCAAGGCAGGCACGTGCAGCCGCGCGAGACTTCTCATTGCAGCGACGGAATTTTCGGGCGGCTACGCCAGTTTCGAGCTGCGCGTGAGCTAGAAAAGACGTGCGAGAGCGGAGCTCTCGCAGGCTGTACCGTGTCCTGTTAAGGACATGTTGCTGGGTGCACCCATAGCCACAGGATCGCTCACACATCGCGGGTGCACCCATAGCCACAGGATCCGGCTGTACCGTGTCCTGTTAAGGACATGTTGCTGGGCGCACCCATAGCCACAGGATCGATCACACACCGCGGGTGCACCCATAGCCACAGGATCCGTCTGTACCGTGTCCTGTTAAGGACATGTTGCACGGTGCACCCATAGCCACAGGATCGATCACACACCGCGGGTGCACCCATAGCCACAGGATCCGGCTGTACCGTGTCCTGTTAAGGACATGTTGCACGGTGCACCCATAGCCACAGGATCGCTCACACACCGCGGGTGCACCCATAGCCACAGGATCCGGCTGTACCGTGTTCTGTTAAGGACATGTTGCACGGTGCACCCATAGCCACAGGATCGCTCACACACCGCGGGTGCACCCATAACCAAAGGATCCGGCTGTACCGTGTCCTGTTAAGGACAAGTTGCACGGTGCACCCATAGCCACAGGATCGCTCACACACCGCGGGTGCACCCATAGCCACAGGATCCGGCTGTACCGTGTCCTGTTAAGGACATGTTGCACGGTGCACCCATAGCCACAGGATCGCTCACACACCGCGGGTGCACCCATAGCCACAGGATCCGGCTGTACCGTGTCCTGTTAAGGACATGTTGCACGGTGCACCCATAGCCACAGGATCGCTCACACACCGCGGGTGCACCCATAGCCACAGGATCCGTCTGTACCGTGTCCTGTTAAGGACATGTTGCACGGTGCACCCATAGCCACAGGATCGCTCACACACCGCGGGTGCACCCATAGCCACAGGATCCGGCTGTACCGTGTCCTGTTAAGGACATGTTGCTGGGTGCACCCATAGCCACAGGATCGCTCACACACCGCGGGTGCACATCGCTCACACACCGAAGGGTGCACGCATACATACACACACACATACACACACACCCACACACACACGACATCACCATCGCATAGATTCCTTGCCTGCCTACGGCAAGGAATCAAAAAAGAGATGAACTGAGAGGGCCTGTTTGTCGGATATCCCTGTGTAAGGTAAAATAAGTTACACCAGCAGACCACTTAATGAGAGAGTTTGTCCAGTTTGTCAAGTCGTTGCGAAGCTAAATTTTCGGGAACAGAAGAACAAAAAAATCCACTGCAGTAGTCCAATAAATCCAAAGTAAACCTGATGTTTTCTCCTATGAATCTCTTCTTCCCAAAACCGGTCTAACTAGGACTAATAGTTGAGGGAAACAGTAAGTAAACCTGTTTGCAATATAGCTTTGCACCTATTTTGTAAGCACAATTTTCGTAAAGTGATTGGCCTAAGATTTTTTAAAAATGCAGGCCTGGTCTTTAGCTTGTTTTGGATTGACGATAAACAGCCCTTATCTGCTCTGAAGACAGATACCTATTTCAAAACCATAATGCAGAGAATTAACCCTGCTGGGATCTCACTTAATTTCAAAACTTCCTACGACGATTAATTGTAAAGCCATCTCTTCCTGGTGACTTGTTTAGGGGTATGCCATTCACTGCCTGATTGCACTCATCCAAGGCCGAAAGCCTCTTAGAGGGTTACCCAGCCTGGGTTACCCTCATAGCAGGTGTAAAATCTGTACTCTTTTGATGTACATAAAGTAATTACGAGTACAGCCGATATAGGTGCAGGAGTATAGTAATACACGTCCGCCAAGCGGGCAACTCAGAGAGGTCCCGGTCGGTTTGAGAGAGGGTGTCAAGGTTTAAACCGGTCAAGAAGGAAGATAGGTTGGTAGTTCCTGAAGGTTAGGGCTTGGCGTCAAAATAAAAAAGTTCAGAAAAAATACTTTTAGTGTCGGTAATACATCTACCTTCATCATCATCAATTCGATTGATTAAGACATAAATTTGTTCCTTTTTTCTAAATTTAACAATTTAACAATTCCTCAGTTTCAATTCAGACAAGAGGGCAATTCTAAGGAGTTGCATATCTTATCTCACATATCATTCAGTGTGATAACAGTAACAAATATCGACCTATGACCTTTGACCTTTACTTCCGGGGGTCTACGAGACACAATTTCCCACCTTTGGACCCCTCTCCACCAAGGTCGAAGAAAATAGGTCCAACAAACAAGTAGGAGTGTTTGACACAAAAAATGTACTTTTAACCTCCTGTCACGTGACCTTTGGCATCGGTGGCCATGGCAAGCACATAACGTGATAAAACTATTATATTGGTGAAGCTATAACTCAGTGCAATGTTACATCTTTGAAATTTAGCCAATAACGATTTTTACACAATTTGACCTTTACTTCTGCGAAACACAACTACTCATCCTGGGGTACCTTCCCACCAAGTTTGACGAGAATCGGTCCAGCCAACAAAAAGAAATTCATGACACAATTTTGTGTTTCAAGATATAAATTTACTCTCCGTCGCGTGGTCTTTTTCCTTGGTTGCCATAGCAACTACATATCTTGATAAAACTAGACATCCCCATCAAATAACGTTTCATGTCAGTGCAATATGTCCATTTATCCTGTTGGCGGTATACATCAAAAAGTCTTTTTTCATCAATTAGACCATTGACCTTTATTATACGGAGGTTTGCAGGGCAAAATTTACCACCTGGAGTACCTTTCCACCAAGTTTGCAAAAATCGATCTCGTCGACTAGACTGAGGCAATAATTGGAACAAAAATGTACGTTTGACACCTTCTGTTACGTTACCTTTGACGTCGGTTGCCATGATTGCCACATATTTTGGTAGAACTAGGCATCCGTATCATATGTGTGAAGTTTCATGTCAATGCCATGATTCATCTTGGAATCTTAGCCAAAGAAGCCAATTTTTACATAATTTGAAGTTGGACCTCTGGCCTCAACTTTCACTTTCGGTATGTGCGAGACACAATTTCCCATCCCAGTTTACCTTTCTACCAAATCGGTTCATGGCAGGGAGGTATTCATGACAAACTTTTTTTAAATATACGTTTTAATTTCCATCGGGTGATCGAGTGACCTTCATTGTCATGGTTACCACATATTTTGGTAGTACCATGCTAAACAACACTGTCATATGCGTGTAGTTTCATGTCAGAGGGATTTTGCCTACTGGAAAGATAGTGAGATATGATTTTGACACTGTTTGACCTTTGCTTCCGGTAGTGAGCGTGGCACCAGGGTACTATCTAGAGTACCTCAACCGTTTAGGAGATAATTACAAAGCAAAATTTGACATCCACACATACTGTCACCCTCATAAACATACGAACATGTTTTGACTCATCCCTCAGTTATGGACTTCCGGACACCCTGGGGTACCCCACCATACGTTAGCCCTTTTAGACTAGTAACTTAGGAAAATTAACCATTACCCCATGGCAACGGTTTCAGGCTGCTAATTTCAATTGACATTGTCGTATATATCTCATCTCAGCTAAAAAAATCCCATCCTTCTTATAGAGTGATGAGATAATAAGCGGTGAACAATGATAACTTTTGGACTTTGGTTGGCGCTGATTTTTTCCCATGTGAAATAAATTTATTTACCCATAACGCTTCTCCACACAACCAGTGTATAAATAACCAGTTTCAAAAGTATGAATTATCCCTTTTTTCTCTGTACATAGCCAATGATATGTTAACATATGTTAGTCCACAGCCACCGCTGCATACTATGACATTTCAAGGGCCACAAGTTTCTCCAGATGCGTCTGCGACGCATAGAGTGCAAAGTGTACATGCCAACGCATGGAGCATGATGTATAACGGCGTTCTCCCTTCCTATGACCTAGGCCTATGACAGGGAGAGATTACGCATGTGCAGTAACAACTTTCAACTGTCTCATCTTCATTCAAGAATCCCAACAGGTTATTCTTTTCCACCCGATCGCTCCATATTTGTTTCTTAAAAAATCCCGTTCGTCAAAGTATCAGTTCAAAATGAATAAAAATGCAGTCTCCACCCTTATTGATAATCATTCACCATCCCTTGAAAACATTTAACATATTTTGTCTCATTGTGAAAAATTTGAACGCACCAAAATTTCACACATCATTAGGCCAAAGTCTCACGGGCATGTTATGACTACGACTGTTTCCCATTAGTAATAAGAACAATGGCGTAGCATAGGGACAGGAGGGGGCATTTTCACCGAAGCGACGGCACAGGGCGGGCCAAATTGCGGTGCCATATGTTTCACTTTGTATTGTTTTTATTTAGCAAATCAAGGGGCACAATGAATTCAGTTAGCCCCGAAGCGCACTACGTTACTGCGTATGATTTTTTAAAAACACAGTGTGGGCTGATTAATACCAAATCAAAATGACATGTAGTGATTAACTGCCAGTGCGATGGCCTGCAATATTCCCTTTTGTTTCCAACTTGACACAACACGAGTTATATTTTCTTTAACAATTAATATGGCTGGTAAAACATTATTGCGATAGGATAGCACAACATTTTGAAAGTCCGAACAACATGATATCAATTGCCATTTGGTATTTTAGACCTTGAACAATTTTGCACCGTTATACCTAGCAATACATAAGGTCCTTATTTGTCACACCTAAAGCAAATACTCATTGAACCTCACAATGTTTGCTCAACAGGCTGTTGCACGACTAAACAACTAAATGCACCCTGACAATAGAGAGGGATTTTCCACTAATGAATTGCGCAATTAAAGCAAAAAGCTTTAATACAAATGAATGACAACCTGACCTCGACAATCGTATGAGAATCGTTGCTGTACTGCGTAGGTTTTTAGCAAGAGTTTCGTTATTGCCGTGTTTTGTTAAAAGAAAGGAGTAGCGATTCTTAGACGCCAGTATGCTCATTGTATTTAAAACCGTTATCCAGCATCAATTACTGTTACTTACACACATCTTGAGTTGAACGATATTACAAAATCGTTATTTCGTTGGTCGAAATTTCTGGCAAGAAGACTGCTTTTTATAGAATGTCCCACCCAAGACAACGTGACAACACTTTGGCGGGAAGTTACCGATTAACATATTTGGCGCCATAAGGAATGTGCGCCAATTATTATCAAGGTGTATCTACATTGAAAACTACCATTTGGAAACAGTCATTCAGGAAAAGTACCATCAGAGCTCATGTTAGTGTACTGATAGGATACGCAGTGCGTGGTTTCATTGACAGGGAATCATCACATCAATGCGCAATTTACTTATAGCCGATTTGCATGAAGGAGAAAGAGTTTACAAGCAAAGGAACATTACTACTGAGCAATTACAAGTAATTGTAATTACTTGTCCTCCAGGTAAGCAATAAAGTATATTGAAATTGCCAAATTATGTAATGTGAAGGGAAATTTTGCTCATGTTTCGTAAATGACCAAGTGGTGAAAAATGTAAGAAATATATTAATGCTTAAATGTTGAGGTCTGCTGTGAAGTCCAATTTTGGTCAAAGCTGAGGAAACGTAAATCAAATTTGAACTTCTTTATGTTACCAAATTGATCAATGGTAAAAAGAAAGAGTATTTGAAAGGCTGTCCTCTCCACTGAAACTTTCAAGTGAGCTATACTCTCACAGGTGCTTATGTTGTGGAATTTCCAACTTTTGAACCATCTTATAAACGATTTTTTAATGGGGCAACTCGTAATAAATTACTCATGAATAAATTACTCCATTTTGTGCATGTACTTCGTTACCAAGTTGTCGGATAGCAAAAACTTATGCTGCTCAGGATATACTCGTTTATTACCGTAATTGTCTGTTAGAACATGAACATGCCATTTGCCATGCAATCAGGAATTCTCGTTTTCTACGTCTGTAACATATCAATTTATTGAGCCCTTGCTTATTGTGTGTCTTTCTTTTCAATTCACTAAACGAGTAGTTTTACATCAGGACAAATTCCATTTCCAAATGATAGGCTAATTTTACGCATTACTCGATCTATATGGATATGCATTCGCAACATTAACAGCAGTACCTCCATAATGGCTTTAGCGCATTATCAAAGGAAACTCATAAAGACTAGCTCTTACAATGGGTCCTAGCCATTGTCACTGGTTAGATTAGTAAGAGAAAAAATCTCATCCGAGGCGCCAACCGAGCAAAGCACAGATACTCAGGAAACCACTCGTATATGGTTCTTGTTTTGAATGACATTTTACAACTTTGTTTATTTACATGTGATTTTTAATGTGCAATATATGAAACATATAAATTCACTTCCAAATCAATACCTTACACTTAATTAAGCCACTGTGTAAACCCTTTTCTACTCTTATCTACCTTTTCTACTCTTTTTTACGTATATGTGTTACTGCACAATTCCTTTCAATTTTTTACACTCTGTGTAACCTAGTGGCTGCTAATGTACAAGTAAGACTCATCTGTCTGTATAGGATTCCCACCGGTATTTGTAGATCTGCTGCACTGCAAAAATTTTTTGTAGATTTACAGAACAAAAAACCCTCACCCGGTACTCGGTCGGCCCTAGCCCTCATTGACTCTCACTCTGATCCTCTTCCAACCTTGGCCGTACGTCGAGCCCTTAACTGGTCTTTGGGGGCAGATGGGGTTGCCTGCTTTTGTCCGCTTGTCGTTGTTTCTCCCCCCCCCCTTTTTTTGCTGCTTCTTTTCTGTTCCCCTTTTCCCTTTGGCCTGTAATTTTTGCAGATACCGAAAAGAAAAACAAGCATTACCATTTTGGATCTCACGCCTCTTACCCCCGAATCTGTACTTTAAGCTGTCACTGGGGTTCCCACCCCCCAAAAAACAGCATATACTCACAGGACTGAATTTACTTCATTTTCCCGCGCCGGCGTCCCCAAACGTAAAAACTGAAACACAAACTCCCCGAACTTACAACTTTCCCGCTTTCATGCAGTCCATGCTATCCCTCCAAGTGTTTTACGGCGTCTGCTTAAATTACCTTTAAGCTACACCCGGCCTTGTTTTCCACACGCTCGACATGTTAAGCAACTTACACAATAGTATCACAGCTTCCTCGAGGGATTACAGCATACCCGCTATTCGCCAAGTACGGGAGGGAATTTTGAACCTAGCTGACAAAACACTGAGCAAATTCTCAGCTTACTGCACATACCCGAGAGACGAAAATTTGCTTTTTAAATCCGTAGCTTTCTGACAGCCATAATTATAAAAGTTTGTTTGGTTTCAGGATAGAGAGAAAAAACCAACAGCAATTTTAAGTAGTAAGTAGTCTAAACTCACGTACAGTTTGTGCTTTCTTTGGAGTCGACGCAATTTCTTGAGAGCGTTCCTTGATAAATTATTTTATAAAATATATATTTAAACATAAGGACAGGAAAACAGTATATGAAATAAACATGAAGCTTCCTAATATACAGGAAAAATCTGCTATGAATCCTATTGTGAATGGCAAAATAAGTCTAGGAAATAAGAGTACATTTTGTATACGGACACCCAAGTTAATAGTAAGACCTATCTATAAGTCGATGCAGGCCTGTAGCTGGCTACAGGCCTGCATCTACATATGTGGTACTAACGGTTGGAGGGGAGGGGGGAGCGAGGTAGTTCCAAGGAACAAAGTACTTTGGGATATATACTAAATTGCATTACGGAAGTGACAAGTTTTTATTTCCTACGGGCGTGGCCCCCTGCTCATCCCCCTGCTAACTTTAGTACATGTTAGGGTAATGTGGTCTAAAATCTGATGAATTTCTAATTTGCACCGGCTTGCAAATGAAGTCAACTTAATTTGCAGCCTATACGTCGGTAATCAAATATTTTTCATTTTCATGGTGTGAATAAACTTTCTCTTTAATTTTAAAGATAATGCCTTGGCGCACCCATAATATGCAATGTTTATCTTCCGAAACATCATAACAGAGTTTTAAGGGAACTTAAAGGCAGACTTCTGCATACTTAGACTCTTGCGATGCTTAAAATAAGGTTCGAGGCCTGCTTAGTCCCTAACAAGAAACTAGTTTAATTCTACCTAGCAAATATTTTTACGTATAACTTCATTATTGTTAGCAAACTGAGTATAGATTTTGATCTAGTCGAGTTATTCAAGCAATATAAACTAAACGCGTATTACTTCACAGAGCAGAAAGTGCGCCCTCGTTTGGAGGCAAACGCGTGTAATAGCAAGTTACACCAACAAATGCAGACAGATGGTTTGTGAACCAATGAGATACGCGCGCAAATCTACTACACACGCGTGACGTCAATCCGAGGGGTGTGAGCGGGGTTCTTAAAAATGAAGAGGAAATAGCTGAAACTCATCTGCCGCCCGAGGCCTTCCCGAAAGTTCAGGGCCGCAGGAGTTTCCAGCAGCTAAAGGGGCAGGTTGCTACGGAAATTGCTCTGAAATATGGAACAATGAGAGTGATATTTCCTGAAAATTTTACCCCATTTTTCTGTTGTACAAAAGAAATGGATGATGCATTTTAGACAACAGTATTGTCATATGATTTGACTTACTTGGTATCATTAGCGAAAATGACCATCAGATGACCACTGGGCTCTAATTTCTAAACACCTGCTCAGGAAGTTACCAAGCTCCTGAATATCACAATAAGCACCCCAATACTGTCAATTGTGACATTATGGGAATGGGAATGGGAGACATAGCCTTAAACATTTGTGTTAATATAGCAAAATGCGGTCAAAATAATAAAAGAAACTTAGATAAGTGATGATGTCATCCTATCGATAAAAAACTAATCATGCATAACACAACGTTTGTGAACAAACAAGACAACTAGAAATCCTGAACTTGCAGGCAAGTACATCGAAGCCCATGACTGTTGAAACTGTTGGTAGAGAAATACCAACAATATCACACAGCAAACAGATTTAGCCATACAGTACGTAGCTCTACTGACAAAAGCTGCAACTATACCGTATGACTAGTCTACATTGCATTCCTAACGTTAGGACTGTAGGCAAAATGCAAATCTCTCCCTTAATGCTCCACCTAGTTCCTAGCTTCTGTCGAGTCTTTCCTGCGACAGTTTTCCTCCTCCCTCTGGAAACATTAGCTGTTACCTTCTGGGTGTTGTACTCCCCCTGGAAATCGCTACGCAGGAAAGCCTCTGGACAAAGTTAATTTCATGCACAAACTGCTTAACTATAACCTTTAAAATCTGCTACCAAATCGGTAGTAATTAGTGGGAACCAATCAGAGAGTCGTCGGTTTCAAGGATTCATGAATATGCATGACTGTACCTTGCCTGTTCGTTCCATGGCGAACAACAACTGGGATCAATGGGATGATTCAAGCGCACAACATTCAGCAGCTCTACTTAGTCTAGACGCGAATTCATGAATAAATCGGCAGCTCGAAGCTCTGTTTCAAACGGGAAGGACACATCTGTGAACCTGCCGTATGGATTTGGTAAGAGTTTGATTTACCAGTGTCCGCCGTTCTTCGAGCGATAACGTTGGGTCGACGTAATAACGCAAGGTCAACAACAGGGACTAGTGTTCAAGCAACAATAATACAGGATCGAGCAATTTCATTGGTCAATTTCCTTTTGACGACATAGCAGCATAATAACAATTAAAAGTAAGTATTAGCAACGTGAATGTCATAGATGCATATATTAACACTTTGTCCAAAGGCTTTGATGCCGACGCGAGATCCGTTTGCTCAGCAGTCAGTGTTTATACGAGGGCCAAGCTTCAGTGGTTGGAGCGCGTAGGCTACTTTCAAGTTGAAGTAGGCCCAAATAAAGTGAGGGATAACAAACGGCAGAAAAGCCTTGACAAAGGCTACCTAGTTCCTTGTAACTTTATGAGCTTGATGGCTCCAGTGAGACTAGTCCAGGCCACCTAATGAAAGGCCCCAGGCGGACGTACCCGATCTGCTGCAGCTTATGACTCACTTTGAATCGTAGTAGCCCCCAAAGCCAGCCCGACAGATTCAGGATTGTAATGCCGGAGTCGAAAATGCACATGAACTGAACAGTTTACAGTAGGCATAGGCAATACACAATTAGTAGACTACTACTTCTACGCTGTAGTACTAGTACCATGGATGATTATATCATTATAGTGTACCGGTCCATTAGCTTGGAGAAACTACGAAGCACCCCCAACTGTTTGCGAGCCACAGATGGTTTGTTTACTATAAACCTAACGTTAAAAGTTACATTAGCGCTCCTATTACTCCAACGGGGCACAAAACGGACGCTATCGTTACTGTAACAAAGCAAACTAACACGAAGTTAAAACGAAACTTCAAACTAGAAATTTGAATTTGCATGGCAAATCCGACGTAGCCTCTCCGAGAAAGAGGTGTGGGAGTTGTTTTTCAATCGGGAGAAAGGAGATGGAACATAAGGCATATTAATTAACCGAGCGTCAGAGACATTTTAATTTTTATAAGCAAGCTCATGACAGTAGAGTTCATGAACTTATGGAGTTATTTTACGTAAAATGTCCTGAAAGTGCAGGTAGCTAAGTATGATAAAACAGTGGGTACCGAGGACTTAAAGATTATTATTAAAGATATTATTATTCAAGTGAATTGAATTTACTTTTATCAGTAGCTTCGCGGGCCAGACGAATTAGTGGTCTCGCGGGCCGGAGGCTAAACGAACCAACATGCCTGAGGTTCCTCACCCTTGCTGTATTGATCCACCGTACATACCCTAATGATCTAAGTGCTAGTGCCCCAGTAGGCTACTTACACATACCGCTGTGTTGTTTTAACGATGGACGTGAATTCATTCATTTTACATTGACGGCGGCAGGAAGGTCCCCATTTTTTCCTCCAAATCTCAAAGTCGTAACTTCTGGCAATTTAATAAACTAGAACGTCGGCATGCCGATTTATTATCTCAAAATTAAGCATATAGCCTAGTAAGTTTCAAGTTTCCCGACGAAAATCGCCCGCGTCTAAATACCTCGTTGCTAAATCAAACAGGCTTTCCGCTGCCAACTTCCCGGCCGGATCCCCGGCCTGCTCCTGCTGGAATTAGCGCTACTCGACTCGCCTTCTGCAACTCCAGCTGTCTAGTGACACTAATAGCTGGTAATACCTTTCTCAAAGTGCTGAAAAAAAATTTCGTCTATATTCGGACGTGACAGAGAATCACTTCTTAACGATTGGTCATCATTTAAAATTCCCACTTGAGATTGGGTCAATTTAAAAATATTCAGACTATCCCGCATGCGCGGAGCTGCAAATCGAATACTTTTTTCAATATATCAGACAGTCTCTTCGATGCATTGTTTTGGTATCGTAATTTGTTTTTATAGATTCCCACCGTTCGTACGTTTCAAAAAGTCATTTGAGCATTTAAAATCCTTCAGTTTAAGTCGAGGGGCGACAATGAGAATACGAAAAACTTTGAGATTTGAAAATGAAGGATTATGGTCAACCAAAATTCAAAACGAACAATTCGTCTCGAAAGTAGATCCGTACATACTTTGGTCTATGCAGGTCATGAACAAGCGTGCGTTTGTCTGATGTGTCTAGTTAATTATATATGTCAATGGTGCGTTACACAGTACGTGCTATAAAGGTAGACCTATAAAAATACAAGTAAGCCACTACATCCTAGGAAGCCATTTTCTAAGTCTCGTTGTCCGGCCCATAAGGGAGCCCAATCATTAATCTTTCGTCCAAACAAGCCACGTTCGACGTCTAATTGTGATTACTTTTGTAAAATATATGAGCAGTGCGAAAGTTTGCAAAGATTCTCATATTTCTTTGCTCTATTGCTGTAAATTCCTTAAATTTCTTCCAGTTATATTCTGTTCGCACCTGAACATTTGGAAGCTGAGTGATCCTGGTAAAACATCGTCAATGGCGACTTAACGGAATACAGGATTCTTCCGCCTTTAATTCATACGCTCAGTGGAGTTCGCGTAGTGAAATGGATTACTTTCTTTTGCGCAATGTAAAAAAAAGGTCTATTTGGGAGTAGTTTGCCTTCCTAAATGATTAAGATATAGAGATCTGGAATACGATTCCGTACACGTAGCCTTAGAGGCTACGTAATTACCTTTGGCTAATGTAATTGACTGTAGATTAGGCTATTGTACTACTTACTAGGTAGGACAGGACACATGTACATATCTTGTTTGTATGTTGCCAGGTACACACACCGCGTTGTACTTGCACATCGCGCGCCTTGCCTGGGCACGTCACGTACATGTATAGACAACTTCTGTTGCATGTTACATGTGTAAGTTTTACGTATATGTATCCGTCGTACACTTGGTAAACGTTAATATGTTTCCAACGGGAATAGGGACTAGAAAAATGCACTTCTCAGTTGATCGTTGATGTTTAAAAGTATTGAAAACATGTTTGAATATTATTTTACGATCATTATAATTATTAGCTACTCGATCATATTAAATTACACAATCTATTAAGTATTTTCGGTTAGATGGTTGGAATTTAGTAAGCAGTATGCGTTTCGTATGCGTACCTGTTCCTATGCCGATACGTCCATGTTGAACGTGTATTCTTCATGACGGATGGATTTTGAAAAAATTGCCATAGGCCTACGTGTATACTGTACTTCATGACGGATGGATTTTGAAAAATTTGCCATACGAGTATACGTAGACGGATGGATTTTGAAAAATTTGCCATTTCGCGTGCGTAGCCGTTCGCTGTGCCAATACGTTAATGTTGAACTTGTGTGCACGAGAAAGTATACCGAGCCGGATAAGCAGTCGAAAAAATCGTGTCCCCGAAAGCAATCCCTACAATCGAAGCTGTGGGCTTCGATTAATTAAAGCAATTCGTACAGAGTATTGTTGAAATATTTCAATAGGTCCACTTGGTTTGGAGGAACTGTGCAGTAGATCAAATGCAGAGTTGCGTGTGTAGGTTAGGTTGTAGTGTGTACATATACGTGACACGTTGGGTAATTGAAAACGTCATTCCTGTCTGAAGAAAATTGCCCCGTCTAGAAAAACCTTTACATTGAAATTGGCAATTATACTTCTGATTGTTTTCAAGGGTCTTTTGCACATGTTACGTACATGCTTTGGGGGTTTCTTGACCTAGTGGGATATTTTGGATTCTTCAGGAGGTCGATCTTGATTGAGACATAGTGTTTACAACGATATATGTATGGAGAAAGCTGTAGCCTGTTTGTAAGATCAAACCATGACTTTGGTGACTAAAATCTCGCACCTTGGGAGTTAAAAAATTGCAAATGTAATCAAAGATTTCAAAAGCTCTCACTGCGTTATTTTTCAGCCATCTTAGACTAATAAGATCAAAGTTTTAGATCGAGATTTTTAGGGCTCTCTTAAGCCAAAGAAAGTTTAACGTTTCAGTGGGTGTATGCACACTTATACAGTATACTGCACATTAGTTACACAAACGCACCTAATCAGACAATATAACCTGGTATCATACTAACTTTTCTTGGATTCCGTGAATGGAAGATGGGTTTTCTGCCGACGCCGCATCAATTCGGCGCTGTTTGGATATGATATGTGAACATTTTTTCTGTTGCTGTATGATTATCGTTTCTTTCTTCAATTAAATTTTTCAATAGGAGTTACCGGTACCACTTCTATTTTCTATTCGGGCAATTTGGAGTATGAGGTCAAATCGATAATATAATGTCGAGACCAGCTAGCCATAAGACAGCTATAGAATATAATGTCGAGACTAGCTAGATATATGAACAGAGCTAGCTGTATGACAGCTAGCTGTATGAACTTCCGTGTATTCACTAGTACATTATACATACAGTAGGAAAGACCTTCGTTCTGGTTTCACTTTTTCCATTACACGGAAGTTCGAGGAAATCTTGAGTTTCGATGTACAGCTGTTCGTGTTTTAACGCAATTCATAACAATTAAAAAGCAGAAAGGTTCATCACTTCTGTCAATTTTTTCAAAAGGACGGACTTAAGTAAAATCGGGAGAGGAAATGAAAAAAAAAAAACAGATTTCCTCTAAAAGGCGGAGATTTCACACCCAATGTCTTTTCAGGCAACTCCAAGACTTCCCACCCGACCAATTCCTCCTGGAAAATTCCCCCTGAAATAACATCCCTATGGAGAATTCATACAGAGACAGTGCCAACCCTGATCATAATTACACCCCGACAATTTCAACTCTGGGCAATTCTAAATTTTCTGGTCGGGTTCTTAGGGGTAATTATCGTTGGTGGGAAATGTCCCGGCAAATTATTATAAGGTGCAGGTTTCGTAGTCAGACAACCCACTGAAGGCGCCAAGATAGTTTTAGGGCCGCGAATTTTTCTAGAGGCGAGACAGACAATGCATCACGGTAATGGTAATTTAATAGTTTAGGTGGCCAAAAGTTTCCTACGGGACGCCAACTCCTGCTTATTCCTTGGCTGTTGGCTTGCCAGTGTGGGAACTGACTGGGTGGAAATTGTAGTCGTTTCATAGCTCTGTCATATTCTTATTGTAAATGCTTCGCAAACAATTACTATATAAAAGGATTTCCACAGGAAAATAAGCAGTTTTGTTATTTAACTTGCAAGCTATAGGCCTACTTGTTCGATTCTTTATTTTCAGGACTTACTTGTTTTTACACCATAAAAAAAATGGTTAAAAGGTAAAATAGCATCATTGTTTCCTTTTCTGGGGAAGTGCTTGTTGCAGACGCAAGCTCCTTGTAAAAATGTTAAAACAGGTTACTCAAAAAATCGCAAGAAAAAGGACAAATGTTATCACAAGATGCTTGTTGTTCCTGTTTTCTACTTATTTCGTCACGTTCTCTCCATGTAAGCCGGCCTCGTAGGATGAGCTGTAACTAGAATAGGCAGGTTGGTACTGATGACTTTAAATTGACATATTATTGACAGTCACATGACACTAAGTACAGCTTTTCTGGGGTACATTTATTAAATTAAATTTTTTACAAAGTGCAGTGGTCATTTTGATATAGCGTAGTTGTAATAAATGCGCCGTTAGGGGCACGCAAATTAATAGCATAGATAAATTCAGCGCACCCCCCTAAGATCTCTTCAACGCACCGCAAATGTACCAGTCTGTAGCTTTTCCATTTGGTTAGTAAGAATTGGGTGGATGGAAATGGGTCACAAGCTTGTTGAAACCAGTTGGGTACAGTTGAACCCACTTAGATTTAATCAACTACGTTCATCTACAAATACTAACTTCGGGATTTCTTTTAAAGTTGCATTGACGTTCATGATAAGACGTCTGACAGACTTTAGTGAAAGCTTCAATATTTTTAAATTATTTTTAAATTCACGAGAAATAAGCACTTGGAATCTCATTTCATCCGCATAATTTGTGAAAAGTTGAAGCAAAGATGAATATAAGGTAAAGGTAAATAATAAGTAAAATTTTAATTCTGTTTTCAGGTATAAAATTTACAGTAGGTCTTTCCCCCCAAACCTACAACAGCCTATTTCAAAAAAAGTTGTTGTCATGTGAATGTAAAAATCTTAATTCCGAACACCGAAATGAAGTAGTTTGATGGATATCCTAATCACTAGGTAACCAAACTTGTAAACCAACAGTTTGGCCTTGCAACTTACCAGGTTTCCACGTACAATGGCTAAAGGTCATCAGCGGCATAATGGGCCAAAACTTCGGTGGACTGATCTGATTTATTAATGAACTATCTTACATCAAGCAATTGTTGTGATACCAGCTTTAAAGGTTATAGGTAAAAACGGAAACCAGTTGCTGTATCGTATAAAATATTTGCCTGATATAGAAGGGTTAAAGTTATACGCTTTTTTTGGAAGATTTTGGGGTTGCAGCTCGAGAGCCTCCTCCGACTAATATAATCAGATAAGGCCGGCGCACACTGCACCCACGCAACTGCTACCCTAGGCAAGTCACCGCGGCTACTCGTCGAGTCTGAGTTGCAAGCAATCGTCGTCAGCCTACAGTTGTGAAGTAGTTGTGAAGCAATCGGATCGTAGATTTGCCGCACAGTGCGCAAACCCGACTCACTCATCGCCATTTTTGACACTCTGCAAGTATCACCTGTTTTCAAACCTTGTCAGTTTATTGAGTATCCAAACTAGCACATCAATGATGCCGTAGCACAGCTGCCACGCCCCCTCCCCCCACCAACACATTTTGCCCTTCCAAAAAATTTTGAAAACATAAAAATAGTATCTGTTTGATACATGTACCCCTCCCCTGCCCAGCTCCAGACAATGATCAATTACAGCCATTCTCTGTCCACAACACAATCGGAGCTTGCTATCAGTATCATACACTTACACACAAGCTCCCTATGGTAATCTGAAACCAAAATCAAAGCAACCCTCTGCTTGCATGCACAGTACATTCATGGTGACGATGAACCCCTATGGAGTTATCACCACTGGCTATGTTGTACAGTTTGTGTGTGTAGCAGTGTACAGTACACTGTCTACAGTGTTATGTAAGTTTGACTATAACACTTCTATAACACCTCTTTCACATTGGTAAAAGTACCAAATGGATTCATTTTCCTTTTAACAGTTAGTACAGGAGATGGTCCATTGTACTCGTTGCCAGGGAAATAAATAATACAATACATACATAAGGCGAAAAGAAAAGAAAGCCGAAACAAAATATGAAATAGAATTACTTCTTGATTTTCCGCACATGCCATAGAAAAATTAAAACTATGTAAAAGTCACTTTTCAATCGTTTGTAAATCTTTCCAAGAGTTGATTTTGTTTATTCGATCTTTCCCAGAATTGACAGTATTAATAATGCTAGGACCTATGACTAAATCGTGAACTATCAAAGACAAATTATTAAAGAGCAGAAATTTGGACTGCCTGCAACAATGGAAACACAATCTCCATTGCATCTCTCACACGAAAACATAACGAACACAAATATGCCGAGAAGGCTAGTAAAGCTAACCACAAATGTGACAGGAAATACGGATTGCAAAGCATTCCTGGTTTGTTAAAAACTTCTGCTGACCACCAATTATTCCCCTTAATGATGGGCAATTAAAACTGATCACAATTTCCAATTTAAGCCAAACCGCATATTAGTAACAGATACCAACAAACGGTAAAACAAACTTCGTATGCATTGGATACGATCTGTGGCCTACATTTTATCATAGAATTCGCTCTTTAACAAGGTCCCATTTTAACCCCTTAAAAGACGATAAAAAATTTTGCCAGTAAGAACTTTTGTTTACCACCTTCAAAACTGTATAAATCTAAGATTTTATCACATTTCGCCATAAGATTTGGAAACAGAGGACCCTTTTACGTTTTGAGAAAATTAAGTCTTTCAACCTCAAATAACCTTAAAAATTGTAACTAATCTTAGGGTATATAAAGAGGTAGCTTCTTCAACCCACTTACAAAATTTGAGCCACATCGAAGAAAAAACGACGAAATGACAACCATTAAAACACAGTCTCAAAAAGTGATACAATCAGGTAGTTGGTTGGGCGACAGCCACACTGTAAAAAAAATTCTGTAGCTTTACAGAACAAAAAATTAAGAAATTCATAAAGAAAACAGAAAAAGTGCCGTCAGTTTGTTCCACAAATTGACAGCAATTTTTCCGTTTGCCCTTTGTATATTTTTATTTTCTGTTCTGTAATTCTATAACAATTGTAAACATTTTTACAATGCACACAGTAACACAACCAACTCAACTGCTACGCAACTGCCCCGACTCCTCGTTGAAAGTCAAATCTTGTTTTGACATGCCTGTTTGGTCAAAACGAGGAAAGACTGACAGTGGCATTTAGGTCGGAAACAAAATCTGGCCCATGCACACCGACTGTTATCCGACTGGTTTTCGATCACGTTGCAGTGGACCTGCAGTGGGGTCAGTGCAGTGTCCATAGGCCTTAATGGACATATATTGACAATAATGTCCCATGTCCTCTCATAAACAACTACATAGAAAGTGTTTGCAGTGGTGTGAGGATTTCGGAGAAGGGGCACAACCTGTGATTCCGTCGACTGATATGAAGGAGTGTTACCAGTGCACCAAAGGTGCACCACGAGCTCGAGTTTCTACGCGTGAGGTCCAGGGACTCGCGTTAGGGCCCCTAGCGGGGTCCAGAAGCTGACCCCCGGAAACTCCTGCAATAACAGACAATAAGACCGCTGAAAATCGATTCTATAGGCTCTATTTAGAAGATTTTCTTTTTTTCGTTTCAGTTTTTGCTAGATTTGATTTCAATGACTGAGAGTTCAGGTTAAGTAGAAGTCAGCATATCAAAAACATGTCCATGAAATGAACAATTCTTGATATATTTTATTTTGCCCGATACTAAGAGCCGGTTTTCTCGTCATATGTGAATATAATGGGTCGGGTAATTTAAACGTTTTTTTTTACTTTCAACATTCATTCCTCAGCAGAGGGGTCATTTCGGGTACATTAACTTCATTAATTGCACAAGGAAAACCATTGTGCGGGGTTAAAGGCGACGTTAGGGTTCAAAGAGTGTAAGAGGCATTGACGCAGTAAATTGCTTCCGCCAATGGAGAAGATGGTACTCTACAAATTCATCTCGTTGTACCTCGTCGACCTGGTCATTAAGTAAACCGTTGAGACACATTTTGCATATATATATATATATATATATATATATATATATATATATATATATATAACGCTAATTCCCACCTTAAGGGGAAATTGTTATATCTGCTTGAAAAAGATAATAAAATACATAAGAAATAAATTCGCCCTAACGTCTAAACATATAATTAACGTGATTTCAATGGCCAGCCATCCGTTCGTGTTAACAGCTAGGTGTCCGTAAATTTAAACTTTGAAGTAATGGCATCTAGTTTGTAAATCTAAGAGGGCGCCCTTTTAAGATTACGTATTCCTATAGAAAAAGTGTGTGGAAACGTTAAGGCGAAACATATATTTCACCCGAAAATTTTTTCCCCTTAAGGTCGACTTTTCAACAACAACTTTCCCCCTAAGTGCCGAATTAGAGAAATATATATATATATATATATTTCCCCGTTGCTATACATTTCTGTGGTGAACCGAATCATTCCATTTCAAACCTAAAGTGTATTCTGCTCTGTTCAAATTACCAGAGCAAGTGGGTCGTTAAACTGTCACACATATTAGGGGCCTGAACAAGGACCTTGGCATCTTAAGTGACTTCCCCTTTGTAATTAATAACCCTTCCCAAGCTGCCAGGGTTAACTAAACCTGCCTTCTATCATTTGTTTTGGTTTGTACTTGTTTTACCGTTGAGTTTGAAAAAATGCTGTAATTTTTCACTTTCCATTTTGCGCTGAGGAAGGACACAGGAGTGTCCGAAATAAACGCTGTTTTTACCGTATCTGTGCTCTTATTATGTCATCTTTGGAATGTGTTTTATTGTTTGCTACATTTATATATATATATATATATATATATATATATATATATATATATATATATATATAGAGAGAGAGAGAGAGAGAGAGAGAGAGAGAGAGAGAGAGAGAGAGAGAGAGAGAGAGAGAGAGAGTCCAAATGCTGCGGAGCACTATAGTAGTATGTAGGTCGATAAAGGTTGTAAAAAGTGCTAAAAGTTTACGGAAAATTCCACGACGTTTCGAGTATAGACTCTTCATCAGGTGGCAAAGAAATGCAACTGAACAACAAAGTAGTAGAAATAGAGAAGAAACACATTGAAAAAAGGCACGGCAAACCGGTCGTACAAAGCGAACACGGTGTAAAAATGCGAAAGAAGGCTGAATAAAACTGGTAAAAAGTAATGAAAAGGGGAACAAGTTAAAAAAGGTCCATTCTAATGTTAAGACCGTGTGGGGAGAGGGTCCCGAGCTTCATGATAAGCCGGTTTTCGGCGGTCTGACGATCACGGTCAGAACCTCTGCACATTAAGGCTGCGGTAACGGCCAAGTCTTTAACTGAGCACGGGGATGGTGGGTTGAAATGTGTGGCGACCGCATAACCTTGAAGGTTCTGTTTGATGGACCTGAGGTGTTCAGTGACTCGGTCAGCCAGCCGACGTTGGTCTCTCCCACATACAGGCAATTGCAACGTCCACAAACTAAAATGTAAACCAAATTTGTGGAAGTGCAGGTAAAGTGTTGGTTCACACTGAATTTGTTGTTGTCAGTTGGTTGTTGTGGATGGGAAGCCCGAACAACAACCAACTGACAACACCCCAGGTACATTTCCCTGTGGTCGTAGTAGGTGCAACACATGCCCAGTGGTTGGCCAGAACACTCTTATTAATATTTTGGGTTCTAACGGCAACAAATTCAGATGTTTTGCATCTAAACAAGTCGTAGTACATGAAATAGCTTTCTCCGTCATCTTTAAAATAGTTTTACCGCAGTTATGCTTTGTTTCTCCTGTATCCTACCTACCTTGGGTATGTAGACTGCTATAACAGACAGGCTACCGGACCCGTGCGGAGTGCGAAAGAAACTTTATTGCACTTGGGTCACTGGTCGGATATCGATACAGACTGGTGCCTTAAGGACGAGGAAGATGAACTTCCTTGCTCAGTGTTGAACGGAAAGGTTAAGAATAAACTACAAAATGATACTTCTTCTGTCTCTCCAATAAACACCTCCCTGTCTCTTTAATCTCTCCTCTTACCCTAAATTCCCCTACTGAGTGATTTTCCACCGACTGGCCACGGAAGTGGGGGACCTGTACCCCTGCCCCCCCCCCCCCTTTGAACATGCTACTGAAGTTTTGCCTATAGTACAATACAGAGAACCCAAAATCTGGTAATTATTTTGAGCAAAGTACCGGTGTCACAAGGGTTTGTTTGAACTGTAAAATCCCTCTAACACAAAGTGATTTCTCGGGTTATAATCACTTTATAAAACTATCCAGTGCTGTATCCGAGTCCACCTGGCCCAATTTTGGGCCAATTTTGATTCCAGTGGCCACCATTCTGGACCAGTTCCGAGACCAGTACCCCCTATTCCGAACCAATTCCAATTCCAAGTTCCTCAATTCCGGGCCAGTTCCGAGTCTGGCCATTTTACAATGTAGCACCTAGTAAAAATGCTTTCTGTGCTGTTTTGCCATTACAGTCAATTAAAATCAGACATTTTTAGGAGTCAATTTCATGAACTGGTCTAAACTGTATTTTGATTGACTGTTCGTGATCATTGATGTGTTGAACTGTGCATCAATAACAATGTAGCACTAAGTAACATATATGTAGCTTTCATTTTTATCCACTCGGCTGGAATGGGCTCGAAGTCTGAGTCCAGCTTCAGCCAAATCCGGGCCAAATTCCGATTCCAGAACCTGAACTGAATTCCGAGTCCGACGAAAAACGGACTGCAGTCCGGAATCGAGTCCGAGTCCGGACTCGGACTTTACAGCCCTGAGACTGTCATTGGAAGTGTAAGTGATTGGTTTACTACGAAGACACAACGCAGCAGCTTGACAGCGTTTTCTACGAAGTATCAGAGCAGCCTACTCGCTAGTTTCGGGACAGACAAAAAATCATTGCTGAATAGAATAAGTGTTTTAAAATGCTCTGTTCCCAGTCTAAAAACAACCAGGGCACAAAAAGTATGCATCACAAGTGTTTTTGAGGGGTTCCTTGGGGCAAAACTTTTGTGGAAGGGGGCACGCAAAGAAGAGGAAAATTGCTCTTGTGCCATAGTTTTGGTCGTAAAGCTGACGTACCCTCATCCCTGATAACATAGATAAGCAAAGCCTTTCCTTTTAGCTCAGAAAATTCAACATCATTGGTTTAGTTGTTCCCCTGTATTTGTTGCACGTTATTATGCACTTTGCAACTCGGAAGGTTTGCCCATTTTGCCGGGCTCTTGTTTGGATATCCTCTAAAAAAGCCAGTCTCCATGACACACTTGATCTATTTTGCTCTCAGTGGCTTGCAGGTACCAGTGTGGATTCAACAGGACTCTTTTCCACCCCATCTCTCTTGGTGTCACCATTTTTGTTTATGAGATATTCCTTAAAGCTGCGCTACAAAGCTTTGGCATTCAGGCTATATTCATTGCACATGACGGAAAATTGCGTGTAACAGTGCTTAACTTCAAGTTTTTCCTGGGGAAGGCCACACCTCAACATCCCTCTTGATTCGGTCAGTTTCACGGAAACAGGATCACTACGTGCTAGCCTATTCCGATTCCAAATTGCAGAGTGGTCACCCTACATAATATACTGTACGATTTGAATGAAATATTTCTTTAAGTACCTATCTAGATTCCCAGAGTGTCAAGAAATCGCATCTAACAGAGTTCAATTCAATTCTTTGCTGGGTTAGATTACCACCCCCACCTTCTCCCAGTTCAGGATTCCCGACTTTTGCGATCCAGGGTTCGGATAATGTCTTCACAAAGTGTGTCCTCGTTTTGTTAAATTTTGATCAGCATGTACATTCTAAAAATTGTTTGCATGCTTCCCGTGCTTAGCAAATCGTGCTTTCAGTAAAAAACGCTAAACCAGCTCACAGCGCGATTCATATTGTGCCGAATGTGGTATAATCTTATGGCATATTGTGTGAAAGTTCTGCCCGTCCCCTCCCCTTATCGCCCTTACCGCCACCCAGCTGAAAATTCCCTTTGGAACCCTTTGGGGTAAAACCCTTTGAACCCAAAGGGTTTCAAATGGAACCCTTTGGAAAAAACCTTTTCATTCAAAGGGTTCCCTTTGGATGTTGCTGGAAATTGGACAAATCACAAAGGGTGTTACAAAATTACCCTTTGCATAAACCAAATCCTTTTGAAAACCCTTTAAAACCATTTGGAACCCACTGAAACCCTTTGATTAATGGAATTTGGACAAAGGGTCTCAAAGGGAATTTTCTGCTGGGCATCCATTCCAAAAGACGGAATTTAAGGAACAAACGCGCTCAGAAAGGGTTCGTAACCCTCCCCCTACTTACTGCAAAAATCCTTGCTACGCCAATTCTTTCAATTTCTGACTCTCGTTAAGTAAAGCTCTCTCTGGGGCAATTAAAAAACTTGCAAACCGATGTAGATTAGGAAAAAATGTAATTCAAGAATTAACTGTTTAAATGTGCTTGACTTTTGTACAAAAAATACAATCATAAATATCAACTTCAAGTGGGAACGTAATTTTTGTCCTTCAGCCTCTCTTCTAGAGCTGTACCCGTTACTCTTTTACACATGAAGAAAACCAAATCCCCTGGACCTTAACATACACACACGAACCCACTTTTAATGTATACACCCATAAACATACTCCCCCACACACACCCACAAATGGCCAAAATACCTCACACTCCTCACTAGTAAATAAGCAATACCCGTATCAACCTTGACCTGGTTCACTGTCATGTGGATTTGAAAGTCCCCTACAAATCCCACCGGTTACTCTCGGCAGCACAAGTTGTCACTGGGTTTTCTCTTGCTCTCCCCACTGGAATTAGCAGTCTTGGTCTCCAACAACTCGACTCAATACAATGACGAACGACGTGGCCCTCAGTAGCTCACTCTGTACCCGTCTTGCCCCTCAAATAGTATCCACTAGTGGAAACCTCCGATCCCCTGTGTGCGACTTGATCCCAACGTCCAGTCAACCTGCGTGGATGTCGGGGCCCTCAGCGGCTTACGAATACATGGGTGGCCTCAGCGCCTATACCGTCTACCCTCGAGTAATCAGAAATCAGATCTCAGAAACCTGAGCCAAAACCAGAGCCCTGGGAATAGAATACCAGATCGTTGTTAAGTTTGAGTTCATGCTTCCCAAGTGTATACTTTCCCTTGCCCTCATTTAAGCTGAGATTTGAATTCATTTTAGCTCGTCTTAACTCTCAGTAAAGGGATAACTGTAATCTTTTAGACAACACTGCGTAAAACATGTGTCTCACAGACGAAATATGAGCTGAATTGTAAATTGGCGTTTTACCGATATGCTATACGGAACTATCACATATTGTGTTCACTTAAACAGGCACAAAATACTTTCTTGCAAATACTAAGAAAAATGCACAGACTTACAGGTTAGGACTCCCACATTACCACGAAGCTGGTTCCAATGAAACACAAAAAATCGCATCCTACTTAGGATATGGGAGAACATACTCCAACTAAAATACAAACTTTACGAAACTCTTGCCGGACTTTTCCTCATCCTCACTCTTCCAGCGGCTCGAGGCAAGTACCTGCAGCTGGAGCCGCACCCTTAGGCAGACCGACTGCATGGTCAAGTGGTTAGAGCATCCGACCAGGGAGTTGCTATTTGACAAATAGCAACTCCCTGATCCGACTTGCAGCCGGAAGGTCTGGGGTTCGACTCCTAGCCGGATCATACCAAAGACTTTAAAAATGGACCCTACTGCCATAATGCTTGGTGCTCAGCATTAGCAATGGAGTAGAGAGCCACAACTGGAAACTTGGCCGGCCCGAATTAAACCAATTGGTTAGAAACTGAGCGGTAAAACCTCATCTAACTCTAACTTCTACCCTCGGATGATTGAAAGGCATGCATAAATTTACCTACTCGGTATAAAGAACTTCCTTATAAAGCTTACCAACGAAAAGAATTTGCACAGGCGGGCAGCAGGCGATAGCCCTTTTCAAACGCCACCTGTGGCAGCACCTCTTGAAAGAGCTTTAAACTTAAGACACTTCGTCCTTTTTTCTAAACATAGCGAAATTCTCAAAGCGACCCCATTATTGGAACATTGCGATTCGACTGAACTTCTCATCCAAAGAGTAACCCAGTTGCCCTGATATCGACAGGCCGTTGAGTATGTCTCTGCAGGCTTTTCTTAATGCGTAATCTGTTGTTTGAAGAGCAGTCGGTCAGATGTCTTGGATGCACACCCTGCGGATAATTGACCATGTACGGGGAAGGTTCGCCTTCAATAGTTAATATTTCTGTCACGATTTCTTTACCATTAGACTAGCCATCAAAATATAGCAAAAGAAAAGTTGAGGTATATTACTGTCGCAGAGCACTACTTTTTAACTCAATGGTTATCGCCATACACTTCAATGCCCTGTAAACTTCCAAAAGTTAATAGGGTATTATCACATTCCTACAATGCACGGTATAAAATTTCATTCTCATCGTATCGATGGTTATGTACACAAATTTTCCATTTGCACAAAATTGTATGCATGTTTGTGACGCTAAGTTTGTGTAAAAATATCTCAAGAAAGTTTATATCAATATGTTTCATACTTGTTTTCTAAATGTTCATATTGCCCCATGAAAAAAATTAAAAAAAATGTTTTTGGGAAAACTTTTGAATCTTGATTTTTCATAGAATTCATATAAAATTTGAGAACTCTACACTTTTTTAAAGACAAATTGAAAGTTTGTATAACTTTTAGACATTCTTTAAAGATGATATTAATATTCTATAGGAGACTTAATGGACATATCTACCTAGAAATGTCCGTAGAGAAATGTGGTAGAAATCTATAGGTTTATATAGCTCTATGCTTGTCCTGTGGAAGTTTTTTTTTTCTTTTGAAATGGGAGAATCCTGTAGTTTTTGATGAACGTCGAAAGTCATATGCGGTCAAACACTAAACAGTGTTTTAAACAAAATACCTCAAGGTAGGGAGTATAGATAGTATTAACATTAAGCATGCATATCTTTATTATTAAGTTAAATAGGAGCAACATTTATTTTGGGGAGGTCACGGGCAATCTAATTTCACCAAAGGTAAAATCTGGCTCCTTCCAGGAAGCACACACGCTGTATTCACGTAAAGAAAGTGTTTTTACACTTCATTCTATTGTTTGACTGGGTCATATGATGATACCAACCCTAGAGCCTAAAGTTTTCTCACCCTTCTGTAAGTCGAAGCCCACTTTTAAGTTTCGACATTATCCGAAAACCAACTTTTACCTTTACTGGAGAGTAAAGTTTCCACTTAGCATTTATTTCTCAATCACATTAGACAAGTCTCATCACTAAAAACGCGTACTACTTAAATTCTTTTTGTGTAGGATGAGGTAAAATATAGAACCAAGCAATAATAGACATATTTACAAACTTAACTAAATTTTTTATCATTCTGATAGACTTTGCCGCACACCAGACTGCACTCCGCGGTACAATAGTGGACTGCAGCTCACTGATTGAGAAACGCTTCTATAGCATAAGTTCGATCCTTGAAAATAATTAAAACACGATTACTTATGGAAGGATTCATGGATATTTATCATAAAGCATATGGAATTTCCACACTGAATGCAAAAATCTGTTGTTCTTGGCAAAGTTTATTTGAGGTGGATAGAGATCAAGGTAAAATCATAGGAAGATCTCTTTTTGTGTTGCATTGTATCAAACTTTGAACGGTGCGACACCCCTACTGTTTTGGTCAATGCGTGTATTGTCACAAAAGAATGACCTGTTTTGTGCCATGAAGTAGGCTGTAGAATGATCAAAATAATAGTGCAGATACGTATTTCTGCAAAAACCGGGGAACGTTTGCAGGATACAGTCATCGAAGCGTCCAATGAAAAATTATTACAACGGAAACGTTGTTGTGACTATGTAGAGTCTAACTCTGATTCTGTCGTTACACAATTGTTACCTCGACTTCTGTTTCTTACAAGCATCACAGGAAGCAAACAAGACTCTGTGGTCCACATGCATGTTGTGGCATCATGGAATTATTTTCGTTATGGTGTTGAATTGTTAGTCAACGTTTCGAATATGTCTACTGTTGAATGAAAAAATATTGACATAAGTCATACAAACAAAAACCTTTGGACAGAGTATGAAATGCATTTGATAGAGGTTTGTTGAAAGACAACATTATGGTAGTTAGATTAAAGTTCATTTACAAGAGTGAATTATAAATACAGATACGAACTATATCTCTCGAATGTGGTTTTTCGTTAACGTAAAAATGGTGAATATTTTACCAATTAATCAGCATGAGTGATTGCAACTTTCATTTTGAAACCCTTCGTGCTAGATGAACAGCGTATCAACAGCATGAAATTGCCATAAAAATGTCCGCTCTTTCAAACTCAATAGAGTGCATAAATTTCGGTGTAGTAGTATTTGGGAAATGGTGAGCAAAAACTGTGTGAACCAAAACTAAGCGATCCAAAACTTTGAACTTCGATGCAGTATATTTTTACATAATGTTGTCTTATCAATTTACCCAAGTGATAGTACAGACTTACATTTTCACCACGTGCCTAACAATAACACCTGCCAGCTCCCATATTTATGTAATAATTAACCAACTCGATCTGTGTCGGAATTTATTTACTTCTTAATTCACTTTGTTTTTCCCACAGCAAAAAGCAACGCCAAAAAACGTATCTTCGTGGTTTTACACATAGAAAACATTCAATATGGACGAAGAACCACCTCAAAAACGTCAAAAGTGCGATGAGCCTTCAACTAGTGGGGCACAGCAACCAGATGACGGCAACATCAATGAAGAAGAACCATCTTCACAAAGCTTCGACAGTTCAAAACAAAATGACTCTGATGATGATACTTTGGTGGAACTAAAAGTTAGCGACTGTTACGATATTGAAACTCATCAAAAGCAGGAGAGGAAGAAATTTAAGACAGAAGTAGTAGATCACGCTGTCCGCTTCAATAGAGAAAGATTGGATGAATACATAGCAAACCGTGATGATATTATGGCGGTTTTACATGATATCTTTGACAGCCTCATAGAGAGTTTGATGGCTGGTTTTGACTCTAATGATCGTGTTTCTATTGAATTGCATGTTCCAGGTTCCGATCGCCCTATCTGGGTGCCGATGATGCGTAGGGAAGATATTGATGCAGAGAAGATCCTCAAAGCCATTCAACAGGTTCAACAGTCGAACAGTAGTTTACAGTTAGAACTGCTTGAAATTCACATTCTACGTATTAAAGTGCCTAGCGGAAGTGGTTTCAATGACAGTGAAGATGGGGCAGCAAGGCTTACAAGTATGAAATCAATTCTCCAAATAAAAAATAAAGACCGATTTTGCCTTCCAAGAGCTCTAGTGACGGCCCGTGCTTTCATTGAGATGAAAGATAGTGACAAATCTCAGTGGGATAAAATTAGAAAGGATTCAAAAGATGAACAGAAACGACTCGCAATGAAGCTGTGTCAAGATGCAAAGGTAGGACAAGGACCATTTGACTTGGAAGATGTTTCAAAATTTCAGGATTTGATATCTAACTATCAGATTCTGGTCACTGAGTTTAAGTCAGATTCAAATGATACGTTTCTGTATAAAGGACCGGTTTATAAAGAAAAGAAACTATGCCTACTTTACCATGAGAATCACTTCCACGTCATAACTACAATGAAAGGTTTCCTTAATTCAGGTTATTTTTGTGGATTTTGCTTAAAAGGGTTCAGAACCTTCGAACATCATAGATGTAATAATATTTGCTTGGGGTGTTTTAATAACGTTAATGGTGGATGTCAGCCAGAAGGTAAAGCTTTGAAATGTTCACGTTGCAATCGATTTTTTCAGAGTAAGTCCTGTTTTGAAAGACATGAGAAAACTCCATTAGCAATGGGAAACAAGACCAAGAAAACTATTTGCGAACGTATTTACCGTTGTGATAAATGCAACAGAAGTGTTAAAGATCAGCACGAGTGCGGAAAAGCATACTGCCGTACATGCCAGCGGAAACAGCCTATACCACACCAGTGTTATATGCAAGTGCTTGAAGCCGAAGTGAGAAACCAAATTTACATATTTTTTGATATAGAATGTAGACAAGATCATGAGGTTAAAGATAGTACTTATCTCCATATCCCTAATTATTGCATCGCTCAAAGGGTTTGTTCATTATGCATAACAGAAAATAATTTTAAAACAGGTTGTGAAAATTGCAAGAAAGGAGAGTTTTCATTCGAAGGTGACGACACTGTCAAGGATTTTTGTAAATGGTTACTGTCGGCCGAAAATTGGGGGGCAATTGCGATAGCCCACAACATGAAAGGTTATGACGGTCATTTTATTATATGTTACTTGGAAAACGATGTTGGTAGCCCTCGGGTCATTAAAAAAGGGTCTAAAATTATGTTGATAGAGATTACTGATAACAAAAAGCCAAAACATATGAAGCATAGAAAAGGAAAAAAGCTTAAAGTTATAGACTCTTTCAACTTTATTCCCATTGCTTTATCGTCTTTCCCTGAAACATTTAGTATCACTGAAACAAAGAAAGGTTTCTTCCCACATTATTTTAATACCAAAGCCAATGAAAACTATGATGGACAGTGGCCTGGCAAAAAATACTACTCGCCTGATGAGATGACAAGCGACCAAGCTGAGGCTTTTGACAAATGGTATGGCAAACAAGAGGGAAAATCCTTCAACATGAGTAAGGAAATCTCGGAATACTGCAAAACTGATGTCGACCTGCTTCGCCGTGGCTGTGCTGAATTTCGTACTTCATTTTTGGACGCAACAGGAATGGACCCATTTGAAAAGTCTATAACAATTGCATCCGCGTGCATGAATGTTTATAGGAAGATTTTTCTCATGAAAGATACCATAGCCGTAGTGCCACACGACTGTTATCGACTAAAAGGTCAACAGTCCAGCATGGCCCTGAATTGGTTAAAATGGAGAGAGTACACAGATAAAGTCAAAATCACGTATGCGGGAAATGGTGGCGAAAAATCGATAGGAAAATATAAAGTAGATGGTTTTTGTGAAGTAACAAATCAGGTTTACGAGTTTAATGGCTGCATTTGGCATGGGTGTTTGAAGTGTTATAAAGATCGTGAACAGACACCTTTTCAAGATGGTAAAACGCTGAACGAACTCTACGAGGAATACGTATATCGTAAAGATTATATTTTACAAGCTGGTTACAAGTTGGAAGAAATATGGGAATGTGCATACAAAGAAAACCTACGTAAAGATGCAGGCATGAAACGGTTCATTGATCAACTTACCATTCATGAGCCATTGAATCCTCGTGATGCCTTCTTCGGAGGGAGAAACAACGCAATAAAACTTCATCACTTAGCCAGACTTGATCATGGTGAAACTATAAAGTACATTGACATTTGTTCGTTATATCCATGGGTTAACAAATACGGAAAGTATCCAGTTGGACATCCAGAAATACTTAGGGAAAACTTGAAAACAAACATTGAACAGTATGAAGGTTTTGTCAAGTGTACCATTCTTCCTCCTGTTGACCTTTTCCATCCGGTGTTACCTTATCGGTGTGGTCCTCGTGGCGAGGAAAAGCTTCTATTTCCTCTGTGCGCCAGCTGCGCAGAAAACAGACAGTCTTCCTGTGATCATGACGAGAAAGAGAGGGCTCTATACGGAACGTGGGTAACGGACGAGTTGAAGAAAGCAGTAAGAATGGGGTACAAAGTTCTGGAAATTCATGAAGTTTGGCATTTCAAGGAAACAAGGAAGTATGACCCCGAAAACAATAAGAATGGTCTTTTTTCAGAATATGTGAATACGTTCTTGAAGTTAAAGCAAGAGGCTGACGGGTGGCCTTCTCATTGCAATACAGAGGAGCAAAAATCAAATTTTGTTCTCGAGTACAAAAAAAGAGGAATTGAACTGGAACCAAGAAATATCACGAAGAATAAAGGAAAACGAACTTTAGCGAAGCTAATGTTAAACTCCCTTTGGGGAAAATTTGGGCAACGATCAAATCTTCCCCAAACAAATTACGTCCAAACAAAAGATGATTATTTTAAATTTATTCTTGACGAAACCAAAGTCATTAACAGTGTGTCTTTTACTAACGATGATAAAAAAGCAATCATCAACTGGATAGATAAAGACGAACATGTGGAAACAATGCCAAATACAAATATTTTTATCGCTGCATACACAACAGCGATGGCGCGATTGAAATTGTACACGTATTTAGAGCAACTAAAAGATCGAGTACTTTACTTCGACACCGACTCTGTGATTTACATAAGTAAGAAAGGGGAATATGACCCACCGACAGGGGGCTTTTTAGGGGACATGACAGATGAACTTAGCAAAGATTACGGCGAGGGCAGCTATATAACGGAGTTTGTTTCAGGGGGGCCCAAAAATTACGGATATGAGGTGTACAGTACCGCCCAAGAGAAAATTATCCAAGTATGCAAAATAAAGGGGTTTACTCTAAACGTAGGAACGAGCCAACATATTAACTTTAGTGCAATGAAAAGTATATTAAAAAGTGTAACACATAAAATAGAAAATGATCCATTAAACCAAGAAACGTTCAATCTATCGGAAGAGACAATCACAACTCCTGAAAGTCGTATTAAACGCAAGAGTGACGGCAAAATTGTCACTGAGCATAAAGAGAAGGTTTACCGAATGGTGTATGATAAACGGGTTTTAAGCTATACAGATTTCACAACATTGCCTTTTGGATTTAAATCGTGTCCCATTTAGCCCTACTTTTAGTTAGTGTTGGGTCAATCGCTCCTGCGAAGGCTTCGGTACGGGGATCTTGTGAGATAAAAGATGAGAACAGGTTCTTTATGATTGTCCTTGATTTATTCCTTGATTATCCTTCCTGATTAACCAATATTTAAGTTACAGATGATTTGTAATGATTTATTGGCCTTAAAGTGGCTATGCCACGTGTAAATTAACGGTTTAAACCCTTTGGTATCTTTAGGAATATGTTTTCTAAAACGAAAATCAAGCATTCAGTTTGTTCACAACTTGTTTTTCCGCTCGAAAATAGAGAAAAAATACACCCTCTTCCAGCCCTGAAAAGTTAGTCTTCCCGAAAATTTTCAAAAGCTTGTTACGTCATGTGACATCACTTTAGGAACTGATCGTTGTTTGGCGTGGTATCCTTCGGACATTTGATACAGTGTTTGCATTCCATTGTACCGGTTACCAAGGTCGATACAATGTAAAACCTGCGTGAAAAGTTGTAAATTTTGGAATTGTTATCCCTTTTCTCGTGCTTACCACTTGTTTCAGTCAATTAAATGCATTTAACGCAGGTTTTTCGTCTTCGTGTCATGATAAGTAGCTGCATGTACAAACATTCACAACGCAACAGCACAGGTACAGCATGGAAGTACTACTTCCATGGGTACAGTACACAACATACCTGTTACTACACAGTGTATCACCAGCACTGTTTCGCAGTAGGTACCATGTGAAATCAAATTTAATACTTTCTTTGGAATGGCGGATCTGAGCCAGGGAGTTGTCCTCTAATGGCAACTCCCTGATCGGACAGGAATGGTCAGTGGACTGTCGGTAAAGTGAGTTTTCTTGGATTTGAAATCAGAAAGGCGAAGGCGATACTGAACAAGACGTCAGTGGTGCAGATGGGGTGAGTAATTCGTTACGGCGTACAGGACCGTATCGATTTGAGACAGTGTTAGGTGAGGTAAAAGTACAACACCACAACAATTCGAGCACGAGAAGCATTTGGAGCAATTGAAAGGGACTTTAGCTTGGAAAGTTTTATGAAGGCAGTCAAAATATGAACTTCATTAAGGTTACGTTCGTGCAAGTGTCAGTGGAAATCGTGGAACTAGTAGCCTAGGCTATGATTGCGTGTGCACAGTATTATTCGCTGTCTGCTGCCAGTCCACTCACTGTACGCAGACCGAACCGAACAGTACACTGCCGAGTTTTTTCGTTTTTCGGTTATGAATCAAGAGTTTTTGTAATTATTAGTAATAGCCTATTGCAGCCCCAAAATATAACAGACCGACACCACTCTCCAAACAGACAGAATAAAGTTCAAATTCAAGACATGAAACGAATTACAATCATCACTATCTCTTACGTGTGTATAGGCTATGCTGTACGCCAGGTTCGGTACACGGAGGATGGTGTTCCTAAAATGACGTCATTATTGTGTTGGCTTGAAATCTCATTTTCAACAGTCTATTTTTTGGTGCAATATTTTGAAACATTAATTTCTTTTTAATGCTCAAGGCTGTAAGGGTGATGAAAACAGTTTTATGAAGAGCTTTTTGTGTACTTTAGGCTAAATTAGTCTCCCGTTACTCCAATTTACGTGTCATGGACACTTTAAGGAAAAAATGATTCGAGAGCTATACGCTCATGGATTACGGTCTATGACACTACATTTTTACGCCTCCACATTCTGCAGCACTTGTGTCGAACGTTGCTGCGGCTCAACTCTCTGCAACAAGTAGATTACTAACATGGGATAAGACCCGAGGGTCCTGATGTGCCGAAAGTGACGTCCCTGAAATTAATTGACCAATAGCAGAGGAATGGGAAACCAGACAGGAACAAGGGTACCGTGTGTTCTAGCTGTCTTACTTTGACGTAAATGAGGTATTACACCATAAGGCTGCGATCCTCTATACAACATAATGGCGACCCTCAATTAATTCTTAAGCCTAAATATATATACTTTATTACACTAAGGTACAAAATGTTCATTGGCTAGTTGTTGCCATGCAACTGCACTATGATTGTCACGTATACGCAAGTTTCCCACACAGAATGAAGGTTAACATAAGAATAAAATCCAAAAAGAATACCTACTTTTCACTTTCTTGTACAGTTAGCTTTCAAGTGTAAGTCCGTATCTTTTTCGAGTTGTTGTAAATACGGGGTGCCCATATTTTGCGTTTTTCTAATTTTTTCTCGGTGTACATGAAGATATCCTTCAATCATTAAAGAATATGCTAACTGTTTCATCCATGACGCTCTGACATATAATCACAATGTCGATATAAACTAGCATGGTAATCTATTTGGCATTACAAATTGTCCTCACTGAAATAATGTTCGGCTGTTGTTTTCCTAGTTTTGCATTTAAGGGTACAGGTCAAGTGAAGCAGTGATCTTCAAAACACAATAGATCGACCCCAAAATCTCCCTCAGAAGAGGTTTTCAGAGCTCCTTGCATTTACAACAATGTTCGGTCAAGGGGTTTACAGACTTTATGCATATGATGTCACAGAGCAGAAAGTACTCCCTCGTTTGGAGGAAAAGCGCGTATCATTGCAAGTTACACCAACTAATGCAGACTGATTTGTCAACCAGTCGTATACGCGCGTAAGTCTACTACACGAACGTGCGAAATCTACGCCGTTCGTGCACGTGTAATTCATTGTTTTGCTCCAAACTGACGTCACGTGACGTCAGTGCATAAGGTCTATACCAAAAATATCCCTCTAGACAACAAAAATGGTGGGTATGAAAACAGTTTTTTAGCGCAATCAATACAGCATGATACGTCGCAAGTCAAAACTCTTCTTGCCAAACTTACATGCACTTTTCGAACTTAAAGTATGGACAATCTTATTGAAACGAAACTAATTAACAACGATAGTTCTTCAAATATCTTCTTTTTTCTTCCGTTTCTTAATAATAAGATAAAATAAAATGTATCGAAACCTCGTCTCATTAATTAAAATAATGTGTTTCATTTTTAAGGTAAGTTAGTTAGTTAGATGGAGTTTTACGGCCCAGTTTCCAACCTATTGGCATTTTTAAGGTAAGAGGCAATGAAATCTCAGTACATTTTCTAGTTGAAAGTGTAAATATTTTGTTGTGATTGGCAGTATTGACAAAATGGTTCACGTTGAAGGTGTTCGTTTTCTATATTTGTAAGACAGAGAATGTAGAAAATAATTTCAATAACTATTTAATCGTGAAGGTCTAAGTTGCAGGGAAGGAATGTTATGACGCGTTAAAAGACGTATTTTCTATTGTTTTGGCAAAATAATACTAGTTATATTGCCGTTGTACATGGCAATATGAACGAAATCTTCATGGCCAATTTGACGCTAGTGGAAGGAAGTTTAACAATTGAAAATAAATCTTCTTTCTTCATTTATATTATTAGTTTTGCAGAAGAGGTAGTCACTGCCGATATTTTGTGAAATAAAGTTCGAAGGAGTGAGTTCAAATTCTAATATGAGAGGATGATAATGAGTAAATTTGCTTTTGTGCTTTAAATGGAACCAGACAAAAAATGCTAGCTACAATTTATGCTATGATATGATAAATGATATGTAAGAAAAATGTGCTAATTAAGTTTCGCATTAATCAAAGCAATAGCTACACTTTTAAGGCGTCCAAATCCTGATGTAATCTAGCGGCGTAGGAAAATGCTTGACATTGGGGGCCAGACCAGAGGCGATTTCTCGACCTTGACCCCACTTCCCAAACCAAAACATCACATTTTATCAATTTAATTTTTCCGGATTTTAATTTGAGCAACAAAAAGTAAAAATATTCAAAAAAAAAAAAGGGAAACAACAATAACAATACATATTATATAGGCATGCATCGGTAATCCCACCGCATGCCAATTACATACAATCATTTGCCGTGTTACTACACTTCCATATTGATTATAATTTTTGGGAAAGTCGTTACAATAATAATGATAATAATCAGTGTGTAGCCAGGATTTCTCTCAAGGAGGTAGGGGCATTATGTTGCGTGATCGCCGGCCTGGAGGAGGAGTTTCCTCCCCTTTGAAAATTTTTGAAAACTTAGTGTCCTTACATGCAATCTGATGCCACATATGCTCTCTTTGAAGTAAAATTTGTGTAAAAAAATTAACGTACGTACTAATAAAATATAAGTTTAACCATTAAAAGCACCCTGGTGAATTATTGCCGAATATATAGGTGCTGATCATAGAAATAAAAGTAAGGGAGAATGACGTCAGCCGATCTGGACTGAAGCCATTGATATGGCTTGGTTGTACGGCAACAGAGCATCTGCGCGTATTGCAAATATCACGTCATTGCTTTTGCCCCAAGTAGTGGCAAAGAAACTACAAGTTTTCAAGTTAGGAGTATAAAACAAAATACTTAAGGCACTATGACTTATTTCTGTTGTGAAAATTACTCCTAATCTTTCGAAAAAACGGATAAAATAAGCTATAACTTCTGCAGCAGAATGCACACTGTACGTACGGAGACACATCAATCAACCGGTCTTTTGCCGTACAACGAAAGCGCCCTCACAATTTTCGTTGCTTCACCGGTTGAACATGCATGGATGCATTGTGTTAGCGTTCTCCCTTACTTTTATTTCTATGGTGCTGATGCAATTCAAATCAGAACTTTATTTTAATTACCAAGAAAGTTTTTTAAGTCGTTGAAAATCGGATATTAATAATTGATTTCAAATGAAACTTGTAAATAATTTTAACTAATCTGCGTATAAGGGTTAATTAAGTTTCCTGCAAGTTATTTCTCAAAAATGTCTGATTTCCTCAAAAGTATCCCGAACTTAATGTGAATTCCTGAAATTAACCGTTTTGGGGAAATTTCCTTGAAAGTTGAAATACTGACTTTTTACATCATCAGCATTGACCTTGATAGATGTGCTATTGGTGGCTTTATCTTGTAAAATAATCAGATTATGATGCGGGCATGACTGTGTTTTCATGACATCAGATAAGTAGACGACAGGTCCTACTTTATTAAAGTCTGTACATATCTATTTTATATGTATTGAACAATATCGTGATTGGGGAGGGGGGGCAAATGACATTTGGGCCCCCACAAAAGTTATTGAGGGCGCCATGCCCCCCCCCCCTCTGGCCCGCGGTTCCTACACCAAAGTGTAATCTTGAAAGAAGGGGTTTGTCATCTACTGTACGTTAAATATGTATTGACTTTTAAATACATTGAACTTCACTCAAGGAAGGAAAATTACCAGCTGAAAATGAAAGTTTTAATCTTTTTTCCTTGTCACTCTGACCATGCCGAATTGTGTTATTCGAAAAATACAGAAACGTATTAGGGCCTGAAATTTTATTCTTAACTTGATTAATCACGTTAGTAATTTGATTAATCAAATAAGTACTTTGCTAAATCAAGTTACTTAACTTGATTAATTAAATTATTATTTTGATTAATCAATTCAGTAATTTCATAAATTAGACTACTTCACATGATTTATCAAATCATTAATTTGATTAATGAAATTGCTAATTTGAACAATGAAATGAGTAATGTAATTAATCAAAGTATTAACTTGTTGAATCAAATTATTATTAATAAATAATCGAAAAATAATATATAATTAATAGTAATTAATATTTTGTCATTACTAATTAATTATTAATACTTTGATTATTAAAATTAACATTTTTATTAATCAAATTGATAATTGGCTCGCTCCAGCATAGTTCTTGACGAAGTCTTATGGGCCCTCTTTCGGGAGCTCCACGAGCCTCTCCACGCATGCACGCTGGATTTAACGACTGGCAAGACCTTGTTCCTGGTTGGTTTCTGGTTGTTCCTGGCCATGGTCAAGGCCAGGAGTTGCTTAAAGTCCTCTCCGTCAGGCAGGGGCCATGCCAGAATCGAGAACATGTTGTAAGCTTAATTCCGATCTTAGGTTCCTTGCAAAGAGCTAAACCTTGACGTTCTCGTCGGGTAACATCATCCTGGAGAACAGCTCGGCCTCCTTCAGCCCGAAGGGCATGAAGTGGTGCCCAGTCTTAGCGCTTAAATGGTACGTGTATCAGGTAAAGGAGGTGTTACCTTGGACAGACTCTTCGTCCTCTCTCAAAGTAGGTTCCCGGCCTCCATTAGGTGTACCATTTCACCCCGACTGACCGAGGTTATCACGCAGCATGCCCAACGGAAGGGGGCGGGTTCACGAAGTCGTTGGGCTAGGGGCATCAAAGATCCTGTTCGCTGGGCTGCCCCTCAAGGATATCCTTAAGGCGGCCGCAAGACAAACCTCCCCACTTTCATCGCGTGCTACCTCACAGATTTTCTGGCCACCGAGGCAAATTTCCTCCGTGCGCTCAGTCCAGGACAGGTCAGCGAGTCAGAGGTCCAACTTCCGGTCACACTAGGGGTGTGATGCTAAAGCGATCTCCGAATGCCTTTCTATGTAATTTTAATTTGATTAATGAAACTAGTACTACGATAAAACAAATTACTTAATTTTATTAAACAAGTTGCCTAATTTAATTAATCAAATTATTGATTTGGTTAATTAGATCATTAATTTTTATCCCCTAAGTTATTAATTTGGCAACACAAATTACTTCATCTGATAATCAAATTATTTATTTGGGTAATCAAAACATTAATTTGATCAATTAAGTGAGTAATTTTATTAAACAAATTATCTCCTTACTTTCATGAATCAAATTACTTATATGATTAATCAAATTAACAATTTGATTTATCATATTAAAAAAACCATGGCCTTAAGTGTCTCTGTAGAAAAAGAATTCAATTTGTGACTTATTTCTTGAATCCCAATATTCTCTTGTTTTAAGGAGTACTATGTATTATTATGCTTCCATTCTTCGTCCCAACATATGTTCTGTTTGACAGTTACTGACCTTTGCATCATACCAAGTTGTCAATTTATGTGACTTTGTAGAATAATTATGTACATATGTAAACTAAAGAGAAAAGAAGAAAGGTCAAAGGTGCTCTTCCAAAGACATACCCGCTGCAAATCTTATTTAAGTAAATACTGCATCACTGTTAGCTTCAAGTAGTATGTTCGTTGCAAAACCATTACTTTGTGAATAACAGTCCTTATTGAAATTTCTCTTTTTTGTTGAAATATGCTAATTTTTCAGTAAATTGGTTATTCTGAGCCACTAAATACTTTGTTTATTCATTACAAAGACTTTTTGTGATAAACCCTAATTTTATTCGCAAATACCACCTCTGTAGATGAAGTTGTATTGGAATATTTAAAATAGAGAAAAAGTGCAGAACATGGTGGGTAAGTGGGCCTTTTTATGAAAAATGACCACAGAAAAAGTAATTTCAAAAGTGGAGGAAGTTATTTTTTATTCATAGCCAACGAGAGGAAGTGTAACACGCGTTTTACCCCTTAACTAGAGTTTCAGATTTTCTTCTGAACCTTAAAAGTTATTAGAAAGCTGTTATACGTTCCAAGCAGCCAGCAAAGCAAGAATTATTTCAAACTTCAAATTACTAAATGGTAACTACCTTTCTAACAAGTTTTATAGATATGTACAATTCACATGCAGTAAATTTAGCCTTTGTTAAGTGTGACATCATTTATTGCATTGAAAAACTTTAATGAACAATATCTAGGCCCAAACATTTAAAGACCTATTGTCAAAATTGTAAGTTACTTTTAGTTTCATAAAGCTCTTTTAAGTCAATGTACCGATACAGTTTCTACGATATATGTTAATTACTATAAGTATGCGAAGGGAGAACAAGATAAACCTTAGGCAGGCCTTTAAGAAATTTGAGAATTTCAACTTTGAAGTAGATATTTTTACATATTTGGGTCAAGGGTCAAAGAAAAATTTGTTGTTGCTTTGTTTACCAATTTCTTCAGCTAAAGTTTTCATCCACATGCTAAAAAGTGAGGGAACATTTAATCATTTTCCTGCCTATATGCTATAATGTCATAAGAAGCTTATTGTACAAGTTCTTTCCATACAGTAAAACTAAACCCAAGTTAACAATGCAATGTTATTCGAGTTGCCGTTCACATACCATGTGGAAGTTCTTTTCAAAGTAACAATTGGCTACTAAGAAATATCAACATTACTCCCAAAGTTCCAATTTCTTGGAAGCAATTTACAGACTACTTGTTTAGTTTTAAAAGGAACAATTAAGAACACGTCCTACATTCTTTTTCGTTGCATTGTCAATAAGCAATCTCAGAAATGTTCAATTGTGGATAGATAAATTTTGAAAGTGGTGCAAAATATTATCAAAACCACAGTTATGTATGTTTCCCGAAAGGATACTTCTGGGAGATGACCTTTTGTCCTAAAAAAGTTGAAAGATGTGGAGAAACACAATCTTTACAATAAGTAATCCCAACAAGGCAGTCTATATGAGTAGTAGTGATAGTTAGCGAGCTGGTCTCAAGCAGTTTAGTTGTGCGGCGTGGTGAAGTTAAAATTAGTACCCAGCTCCGAGGAAACACTATTTCAGTAACTGCAGTAACCGACCGGATGTGATTGTTTATACACATAAGGAGCTCATTGTACCTGTTATGCAAATTTTCAAGGTACGCGACCTCTGTAGGTCATGCTTTCGAAGCGAAAATTTTGATAGGAGCTCTCTGATTTACACGTACAATTTGCGTATAAAATTTTTGACTTGATCAACGCCAAAACTGAGTACACCTTAAAAAAAAATTGTATTTCTATCACATTACTTGCTTTGTGAAGCGTCTAGCACGATTCCGGTCAATTTCATTGTCGCTGTTTAGGTTGCATGTCTTGCGATACCCCTACCTGCATAATGACACGAACCTTTAAAGAATCAGGAAGTTGCTATTGTCAAATAACAACTTCCCTGGAAGAATGTAAGATTCGTCTTCTGTGAGAAACGGGTTTTAAAAAGACATGGAAAATTCAATACAGGCTGACATACAAACATTCAGTCTTTCAAATACTAATTTTCAATTCGAAGTTATTATTTATCCGATAAACTTAATTGCAGTGCTGTGTAATTGTCATAAACTTCTAAGCAGAATTATGTCTGCAGTTAAAAGCACCCCTAGCAACATAATAGCAATGACTAATTAGCATGAAGACAGTTCTTCGACTGTAAAGTAAGGCAAAATAAAAAGAAGATACGGTTGTCAATTCGGTAAAAAAGCAGTAAAGATCACATGCTATAAAATGTCGCAACTAAATTAGACTGTATTTTCAAGCACTCAAGTCTGTGCATACTTTTCATAATGTATTCTATGGTGTAAAAGTATCTAAATATTTACAATTCCCCTACTAGAATAATAGTAGCGACTACCTTTGATATAATCGTAAAGCAGAATGAATTCCTCCATCTTCGACTTACATGCTTATGGGTTCAGTTGAGCCAAAGACAAGCACACAAAACATCCTTACAATTGCAGTCAATTACGACTTTGTACGTTATTAAATATCTGGTGACCCCAAGATTTACGTACCAAAAACGGCGTTCGCTTTCTCTTTGTAAAGACAATGCATCAAGCAACAGTGACTGCTCATTCGTACAACTTTGTGATAGTCAATTTCGACTTGACAATTCCCAGTCCCTCTCAAGTTTTTGCAGGTCGAGGAGAGTGACTCCAAAGATTTCCCTTTAGGGAAACCAATAAAAGATTTGATTGGGTGCGCATAAAACGGTTTCAGCAGGTGAACTTTTGACTTTGAGTAATATGTGAAAAAGGTCTTGAGGGCCTTAAAGGGAGGTTGTTTTACGACTCTAAGCGACCACAATGTTGGAGAAGCCTTCATGGCTTATGAATTAAACTTCACATCGGATGGCTAACCAACTCAACAATTTAAATCAAATTTGTCTTCTTTTTTTAAAAAGCCAGTTCAGATGGGAAAACAGTAGATTGCCCTTGGATGAAACAATCATCTTACTTTGACCCGACTGGGGATCGAACCCCAAACCTCCTGGTTGCCAAGCTTCATCGCTTCAAATGGCACCGCCTTTATCCACTCGGCCCAATCACCGGCTTAACTTGGGAGTAAGAGCAAAATTTCTCGTTGCTTGTGATCAGATTAGAGCTTTAGTTTATCTACCCGTTAAAACTATTACTTTATGTGTTACAGTGATGAGTTTTCGCATGACCGTGAAATTCTTTTCTGTTACTTATTTAGCTCATAAACATTGAAATAAACCCTCAAAAAAATCAGTGGGGGCGAAAACTGCTAGGCTACACTAGTTAAAGTGCAGCTAAAGTCTACAATACCGCAAGATATGTTAAAAATCTGAAAATTTAATATCAGTGGTCCAACTCCCATCTTGTCAAGATTTTGTTTTGCTGAGATATAAAATTTTGAAGTTTATCAAGACTTATAAAAAATGGTATATTGTGCAATAAGTTGTCATGTAACTCTTGTACTACTTGGATTACAGTCTGTTCTTTCCTTTGTGTTTCGAAAGAATCTGTGATTTTTGCCAAAACGTGATAACTGTCTCATTATTATAAAGTGACTTGCCTGTACAAGCCTTTCCTCACAACATGCTAAGCAGGTAAAAGTAGGTAATGTGAGTTATAAAAAATTAAAAACTGACATTACAAACTATTGTGCAATCGTCTATTTCTGATTCAGAGAAAACGTTTCCACATAATTTGTCTCAGCAATGGAATAACCTAAAAGAGGATGGCAGTCGGATGATTAAGATATGGTCTCTACCTCTTAACAACATATTCATGCATTTTTAGACTTTGGTTACACTTCATGATCGATCTTGAAAATTGCATGTACCCTCAATAGAAAATATTACGTTGACGTAAAGTATGAATAATCATGAAAATTGAATTTTCTATGAACAATTATATGCTGGTTGTGAACTGTGAATTATTTAAAATATAAAATGCATCTCTTAACTTTGATGACTTTGTCAGATTTATTTTGTGGTTTCTGATCTGAACAGTACAATATGATTTCAGATTTTCATGGCCTTGGCATACACCATTAAAAGTGTTAACTTAGTCTGTTAACTTCCTTAATGTACTGTATTTAAAACTGTTCGTATGATTTGCTTTGACTTGCTGATGGTAGAAGCAGTAAGGTCATTACATCAGGGAGCTCTCACAGCTCCCTGATTACACCTACCTGGATAAAGTTTTAAGCTAAAACCTAACTTCGTCAGCACCGAGTAGTAAGAGAAGAGGGTTCAGGATTGGATGGCGCTATTCATGTATCTTAATTTAGGATATGACGTCATTGTACATAAACAACAACACACCCACCTTGTAGGCCAAAAAGTATAAATAGGGGTGAAGAAGCTCAAATTGATCATTGAGGGCTGGGTGCACAAGAGGCACACAGCCGCTCTGGCTCAGGGTGGAGTCTAGCCACGCAGTGGTTTACCCCACCCTAGCCTGGCTAGGGTGGGGTAAACCACTGCGTGATTAGACTCCACCCTGAGCCAGAGTGGCTGTGTGCCCAGAGGGGATGCTTCAGGTGATTGAAAAAGAAAGAAAGGTCAAGGTTTTTAGGAAACTTTCTGCACTTTGCTATTCCTGGTGATAAGGGGTATTATGTGACGTAGGTCTGCTTCAAAAGGAACTAAGGCAACCAGCATAGGGGTGCTTCAGCATACTGTTCAAAGTTTATTAAACAACTGATGCAGCAGATTAAAATATCGGGCAACCTTTCTAAATTTGATATTCTGACCAAATAATAAACTTGCCACTACTCCGATTTGTTCTCGTATGTCAATGGCACCAACTTTCTTTTGAATTTTCTTTAAAATTAATCGCTCCTAGCATTTCGGTTTGAAGTAAAAACTGGTATTTCAAATATTGTCCCTCTGTATCTATTGATGGTTGTTATTAGATAAGCAATGTGGAGTATCTGAGAGTACTTCCTTCGGCAATTTCTTAGTTTTTACTATCACTAGTTTACTGCATCATCATACAATGTGTCATGAAACGTTTCGAAAAACGTATTTCAGGTGGTTACATTGTAAAGAGACATACACATAAAATAAAATGTCATTTGAATCTGCTCCCGATCCGTTTTATTTAAACTACCGCACTCCGCGCTTTCACTGATTCTGTTGATGGCGTAACCCAGTGGTTCTCAAGAGGGGTGCCAGAAAATTCTCTGGGGATGCCAGCGTAACATTAAATAAATAAATATTTTAAAAAATATTATAAATTGTTCCGTTTTTGATTCCTTGCCGAAGGCAGGCAAGGAATCTATGGGATGGTGATTTCGTGTGTGTGTGTGTGTGTGCGTATGTGACGGCTTAGCTTGTTTACACGATATCTCAAGAAGGAAAAGTTGGACAGTTCTCAAACTTAGTACATAGATGGCCCATATTAAGAGGAAGAACCCTATTGTTTTTGGTGGAGGTCAAAGGTCATCTGGGGTCACTGGGGTCAAAATCTGAAAACTTTGTTTACACAATATCTCAAGTTAGAAAGCTTGGATAGATGTCATGCTTGGTATGTAGATGCGTTGTGGTAAGAGGAAGAACCCTATTGTTTTTGGTGGAGGTCAAAGGTCATCTGGGGTCACCGGGGGTCAAAATCTGAAAACCTTGTTTACATGATATCTGAAGTTAGGAAGTTTGGATAGATGTCATGCTTGGTATGTAGATGCTTTGTGGTAAGAGGAAGAACCCTCTTGTTTTTGGTGGAGGTCAAAGGTCATCTGGGGTCACCGGGGGTCAAAATCTGAAAACCTTGTTTACACGATATCTCAAGTTAGAAAGCTTGGATAGATGTCATGCTTGGTATGTAGATGCGTTGTGGTGAGAGAAAGAACCCTCTTGTTTTTGGTGGAGGTCAAAGGTCATCTGGGGTCACCGGGGGGTCAAAATCTGAAAACCTTGTTTACACGATATCTCAAGTTAGAAAGCTTGGATAGATGTCATGCTTGGTATGTAGATGCGTTGTGGTGAGAGGAAGAATCCTCTTGTTTTTGGTGGAGGTCAAAGGTCATCTGGGGTCACCGGGGGTCAAAATCTGAAAACCTTGTTTACACGATATCTCAAGATAGAAAGCTTGGATAGATTTCATGCTTGGTATGTAGATGTGTTATGGTAAGAGGAAGAACCCTGTTGTTTTTGGTGGAGGTCAAAGGTCATCTGGGGTCACCGGGGGTCAAAGTCTGAAAACCTTGTTTACATGATATTTCAAGGTAGGAAGCTTGGATAGATTTCATACCAAGTATGTGGATGTGGTATGGTGAGAGAAAGATTTCTCTTATTTTTGGTGGAGGTCAAAGGTCGTCTGGGATCACCAGGGGTCAAAATCTGAAAAACTTTTTTATACTATATCGCAAGGTAGGAAGCTTGGATTGATTTCATATTAAGTATGTGGATGCGTTATGGTGCGAGAAAGAAGCGTATAGTTTTTGGTAGAGGTCAAAGGTCATTTGGGGTCACCAGGGGTCAAAGTCTGAAAACCTTGTTTACACAGTATCTCAAGGTAGGAAGCTTGGATAGATTTCATACTAAGTATGTGGATGTGTTATGGTGCGAGGAAAAACCCTATTGTTTTTTTGTGGAGGTCACAAGCCATTTGAGGTCACCAGAGTTCAAAAACTGAAACTTTGTGAACATGTCATTACAAGGGAGGAAGCACAGATAAATCCCTTCTCATACGTTTTATTTATTTTTTTTTTTCATTTTTTTTTTGTGGTTATTCAAGTTTCGGTTTAAAGGTCATGTGACATGAGCTGATGTGAGCAGGGGTCAAATTGTGACCACATCATAAAAAATGATGTAGAAGAGAAGTATAAATTTGATGGATGAACCTCAGTGTAACAAAGCACCCCCTTTCGGCAAGGAATCACTAAGCCTTTTGGCTTTCTGTTTATTGATAGAAGATGAAGTAACTGCATGCCTTGTTACTGAGTAAGAACACATGGGAAGTGCCATTTCCTGTAATCTAAGGGGATTTGTTAGCCCCAAAAGCTTTTGGACGCTCGGCACCAACCGATGGAGGCCCTCCGCTTCAGATAGTGTTAATAGGGTACCACGCATTACGTAGGGGTGTCAGATGTCTAAAAAGGTTGGGAAGCACTGGCGTAACCATTTACACTGAAGGAAGAAACATTTTGTTGGAATTTTCATTCAGTTCCTATATACGATTTTAGAAGTGATGGCAGCTGCAGTTATGTAGTCCTGTTCAAGACTCAAGTTCATTTCCGTCCACCACATATCGGCTGTGAAGCATACGTACCAGTACGCCCTCTACACCTCTTAAACTCTTCAGAACTAGTTCACTACGACGGTGGCACAGAATGTTAGGTACACTGTAGGTATGGGGTTCAGTGAACATTAACATCTTCACACCTCACTGAACCCCATAAAGTTAGCGTGCCTAACATTCTGTACCACCGTCAACCTCAGTTCTGGACATAACCTTTGAGTGGCATACAGTTCAGTTGACATACGCCCACACTTTGTGCGAACGGAAAATAGAAGATAGGTAGAAAGTAGCTAACGTCTTGGATAAGACTAGCAGTTACCACACATGTTACCAGATTTGGTTTGGCCTAGACACACATTTTCCAGCAAGTGTCGTTTCTGCTTGAAATATTTCCTTGTGTTTTTTTTTGAAATGTGTCTCATTTATTTTGCGAATGTATCTTGGGCATTCAAATGTTGTAGGCCTACTCTTCAAGCACTTCTTAGGTATAAACTAACCTTGAGGACTTTGCGTGGCCTCACAGTTTTCCGTCTCCTAGAGGTCTATTCAGAGAAGAATCCAAACGACATATTGTTCAGTACACAAAGTGCACTTAATATGTCCCTGTCGTTTGGTCATAGCAAGCTCCTATCAATCAAAACATCAAAGGAACCTTCTAAAGTGACACAATATTCGGTACACCTGCCCCTTTCCGGGCACCCTCCCCCACCCTCTTTTAAGCTGGAAGCCGTTGTTAAAAACTGTCTTTAAGCTGCATTAAAAATTTGTCCACTTATTCCAATTTGCTTGGTGCCATTTTATCAAATCTAAGAATGTTTTATTCCACTTTTGTGAGGACCCCGTCATCAGTCACAGGGATAGTGGACATAGGATCATTACGTATCAATCCATCTCGAAAATACAGATGCACACACTGCATACTTTAATAGAACACGAAGTTATACCTTTACTTATTAAATTTTATTCCGAGATGCCAGTAAATTGCATCAATAATAGTGTATGATTTCAAAAATTTGCCAAAGGGATCCCCATTGAGGTTTGGTGCATTAGACCCTAGCTGGTTCGAAGTTTGATCGCTAAGTTAACGCCCCCCCCCCCCTTGTAGAATCTTGCATCCCCACCTGACCACACAGAAACAAAATTCCTTCGGAAAAACTCTTCTGAACTATTTCAACTACATTACATAACACAAAAATAGCATTAATAAAAGCCTATTTTACAGAAGCTGGGCTGTGGACCCCGAGCGTTATTGATTGTAATCAATACGGCCTCCTCTACAAGAACAGTCTCTCAGCCCAGCGTCCTTGTAATCATGGAGCTACAACGGAAAAGCTACATGCTCCAAAATCCAAATAGTTCCAACATAGATGGATGGGTGTCTTAGGAGAGCTGAAACTCACTTTCATGAGAAAAAACTTTGAACCTGTATTTTCCAACAGCAAAAACTAACTAACTAACTAACGAAATCGAGATAGGAATCGGCCGGGTAGGGATGCAATTGCACTTGGACCCGGAGTCGACTGTTACCGATTCCATACAAAGAAAATAACATAAATGTACGTTACACTTCATTGCTTTTGGTGTACTGTGTTATGATGAAAGGTCACACGCAGTCAACTTAAAGAGAGAATGCAGTCACCCCAATAAAGAATTGTATAGTGGACTATCCTATTTCCTGAATGGATCTTGAGAATCATGTGACAGTATTTTTCTCACTCAATTGTAAAATTTACAAGGAGCAACTGCTTGGTTTACCTTGAATATGTAATATTTATGTTCCAAAATAGCCTATTATAGAAGATACTTGAAAGAAAAATGAGAAAAAATTTGTGACATTTTGCTAATGTTTCAAAATAAGTTTGGGGGGACTGCTGCTTTCGACCTTTAATTTGTTGTTTGGCATGACTAGGAAAATGGGCCTGTATTCAATTATTATTTGTATTGAATGCCTAAGAAGTTTTCACCTCTCTCTGTTTCATATGCAAAATAGGCCTACTCCATATTGCGATTTTAAGACTAGATTATTTTCAACAAGGCCCTGAAATTTCTGAAAACAACTAAAAATGACAGTTCTTCTCATTTAAGAATGTGTTATTTATGGTGCTAAAACAGTTCCACGTGATGTGGGCTACTGCACTGGAATAGGGTGGTCCAGTAGAAAAGTGCACTTTAGAGTAAAGGAAAGGGGATCAGAGAACTCATTTGGGAGAACAAACGAATTTTTCCTTTTGAAAAAGTCGACCAGTGGCATTTCGTAGTATGACTGGTGAAATATGGACCGCACTCCCAATCCCCTCAAATTCCTTTAAATCGTGGGGCCCTCGAAAAGTTCGGGTGGTCCTGAGTAACGAATTTTTAGAGTAAATAATTCTGCCTATTGTTGAAAACACGTCTAACGTCATTTGAATGCAGCTATAATTTTCCTAAAAGACTAATAATATAGAGACTCTGGGTTATCGTCTCTCAAATGGGATATACGTTAACACACCGAGAGAAAAGAAAGGGAAACAAAAGAAAAGAAAGCTTTAAGAATCTCATCACTGACACTCAGATATGATTTTCTTTACAAGGTGCCCAAGACGCAGAGGACCCAGTGACGTCACTGGTAGATGATGCTCACACAGAGGCCAATTAAGCCACCCTTTCTGCATATAATTTGCCATCTGCAGTAAATTTTGTTCTATTGCCCAAAGACGACTTGATCATTTCGGTAAGGCAACAGAGACTGGGGCAAGGCCTTCTTTAAATACCGTTTAGGCGTTGAAAACATATATACCGACTGGACTTGTGGTGGCAAAGATCGGCTAAGCCGCAAGCAAAAAAAAAAAAAAGAATACAGATATACCATGAAAAGTGAAACAAGAGGGCAATCCATGTAGTTGCATATCTTACCTCGGGGTACCTTCCCACCACGTTTGAAGAAAATCGGTTCAGCCGCTTAGCAGCAGTTTTTGAAACATAAAAATGTACATTTGACCTTCTGTCACGTGACATTTGACCTCTGTTGTCATGGAAACATGTTTTGATGGGACTTGATATCCCTGTTATATATGTAAGGTTTAATGTCAGTGCAATATATGTTTCTTCTTGGATATTTCGCCAAAAAACGATTTTGACACAGTTTGACCTTTGACCTTTACTTCCGGGGGTCTGCGAGACACAAGTTTCTACACTGGGGTATTTTCCCACCAAGTTTGAACAGAATCCGTCCAGCTCAAAAGGAGTTCATGGTACAAATTTTCGCTTAGAGATCAACATTTTCCCTTCAATCACGTGACCTATGACTTCTGTTGCCATGACAACCACATGTTTTGATAGTTCCAAAAATGCTTATTATATGCGTGAAGTTTCGTGTCAGCGGAATATTTTCCTATGAATTATACTAAATATTTAACCTTTCTTTCAGGTTATTAGTGTGGCACAAATATATGCAATTGTATGTTGTAAAGGAATATATATTTGTAACAGTAACAGATTTATTTGGAGAGCTCAAATATATATGCTTAGCGAATATACGTTAGTAGCAGCAACAAATATGACTTCTTGAATCAAATATATGTTTCAAGAATATATATTTGTAAAAGCTACAGATGTATTTGCTTCAATCAAATGTTATATATATATATATATATATATATATGTGTGTGTATATATATATATATATTTGTTTATACTGTACCCCAAAGAATGTGGTTTACATTTTAGTTTGTGGACGTTGCAACTGTCTGTACGTGGGAGAAACCAAACGTCGCCTTGCGGACCGAGTCACTGAACACCTTAGGTCCATCAAACAAAAACTTCCAGGTTATCCGGTAGCCAAACATTTCAACCCCCCATCACTGTGCTCGAAAAAGGGCTTGGTCGTTACCTCAGCTATAATGTGCAGAGGTTCTGACCGTTGGTGATCGTCTAACTGCCGAAAACCGGTTTATCATGAATCTCGGAACCCTCTCTCCACGCGGTCTTAACGTTAGGATGGACCTTTTTTAACTCTCCCCCCCCCCTTTTTAACACACCTTTAACCAGTTTTACTCAGCCTCCATATCGCAGTTTTTCCATCGTGTTCTCTTTTACAACCGGTTTGTTCGTGCCTTCTTTTAACGTGTATTTTCTCTACTTTTGTTCAGTTGCATTTTTGCCACCTGATGAAGGGTTTATACCCGAAACGTCGTGGAATTTTCCGCAAACTTTCTAGCACTTATTACCACCTTTATCGACCTATACACATTTCTACAGTGCTCCACAGCATTTCGACTTGTAAATATATATATATATATATATATATATATATATATATATAATATATATATATATATATATATATATATATATCTATATGTATATAAGGTCAAAGTACTGCGTAGCACTTATGAAGTAGGTAGGTAAAAATAAAGTAGTAAATAGTGCTAAAAGTCATTAGTTTGTGAAAACTAAAACTAAAGTCATCTAGTTTGTGAAAAATTCCACGACGTTTCGGGTTTAAACCCTTCATCAGGTGGCAAAAATGCAACTGATCGTTGACACGGCCAAACGTACAATTTAAAAAATACACAATAAAATTGGGCACGGTAAACCTCGGCTAGGAAAACAGACAGTGTTAAGTGGTTACCACAAGTCAAAAAAATGCAGGAATTGCTGCGTTATAACAGTTCAAGTCTAAAGTTCAGACCATGTGGGGACAGGGTTCCAAGTTTCATGATTAGGCGGTTTTCGGCAGCTAGGCGGTCATGATCGGAACCTCGACACGAGATGGCCGCCGAAACCATCAAGTCACGGATCGAGCATGTTGACGGGGGATTGAAGTGGGTGGCTACCGGGAACCCTGGGAGGTTCTATTTGATTGACCTCAGGTGCTCGGTGACTCGGTCAGCAAGACGACGTTTTGTTTCTCCCACGTACAGTATATTACAGCGTTTACATACGAGAACGTAAACAACATTGGCTGAAGTACAGGTAAAATGCTGATGAACGTTAAACCGGTTGTTGTTGGGACCTACAATGGAAAGGTTTTTGTCATAACTGACCACCGGGCAAGTATTGCATCTCCCACGGTTGCAAGGAAAAGTTCCTGGGGTGTCAGGCACTACTGCTTGAGGTTGAGAGGCACGGACCAAGTGCTTAGATATGTTCTTTTCAATTCTGAATGCCGTGGTGGGGGGATCAGGGAAATGGTCACGGGTGGATGGGTCATGACGGAGGGTCTCTACATTCCTGTAAATGGCACGTACAATGGGGATTACAGATGGGTGAAAGGATAGGACTAACGGGATACGTCTGGTGGGTGTATGGTCAATTTTGGGGGCAAGGGCAGAGGCTCTATCAATTCCTTGTATGCGTTTCAGGGCATTAGAGAGCACTCTTTGTGGATACTGGCGTTGTTCAAAAAAAGAAATAATCTGCTTTGAAACTTTAGCGAAATCCTGGTCGTCGGAACAAATCCTTCTGGCCCGTAAAAGTTGTGAGAAAGGAATCGAATTGGTACAAGATCTGGGGTGGTTGGAAGGGTACATGAGGTAGTTGTGAGAGTCAGTGGGTTTAAGTGGAGATTGGACTTGATTTTACGGTCGGAGATGGATAGTTCCGTGTCTAAAAACACTACTGAGGAGTTGGAAATACAGTGAGTGAATTTCAAAAACGGGCAGAACGTTTCAGCAAAGTTAATGAACTCTTCCAAATCGTTTCGAGGACCCACTGCGACCCCAACAATATCGTCAATGTACCTTTTATAAAGTATGGGCTTGATCCCGGTGTATCGTGAGAACAACTGCTCCTCAAAGTGGCCCATGGTGAGGCAGGCCACAGAAGGTCCCAGTTTAGTGCCCATAGCTACGCCTTTAATTTGGCGGAAAAAACGACCATTGAACTGAAAGCAATTTTGTGTGAGGACTAGTTCAGTCAAGCGAAGAAAGGTGGTGGTAGGGATGTTAGGGTCCTGGCGTTGATCAAGGTAATGGCGTATGGCTGCTAAAGCAGCGTGATGGGGGATTGAAGTATAGAGGCTGCTGACATCCATGGTGAATAAAGTACGTTCACTGGGATTCTCAGGAAACTCAAAATTTTGAATTAACCTAAGGAAGTGAGGAGTATCCTGGATAAACGAAGGTAGGGTTGAAACTAATGGGGAAAGTACAGAATCTACGTACTGTGAAATCAGAACCGTGGGGCAGCTGAGGGAAGACACAATGGGACGACCAGGATTATTGGCCTTGTGAATTTGGGCAGTAGATAGAAATTGGAGATTTGTGGGCAAGGGTGCAGAAGGGCTTTAGCCGATTCAGGAAGATGTTTTTGACTTACAAGGGTAGCTAAGGTTTTCTTGACCAAGGTTTGTATTAATCCAAAGGTTTTCTTGACCAAGGTTTGGATTAATCCAAACCTTGGTCAAGAAAACCTTAGCTACCCTTGTAAGTCAAAAACATCTTCCTGAATCGGCTAAAGCCCTTCTGCACCCTTGCCCACAAATCTCCAATTTCTATCTACTGCCCAAAATTCACAAGGCCAATAATCCTGGTCGTCCCATTGTGTCTTCCCACAGCTGCCCCACGGTTCTGATTTCACAGTACGTAGATTCTGTACTTTCCCCATTAGTTTCAACCCTACCTTCGTTTATCCAGGATACTCCTCACTTCCTTAGGTTAATTCAAAATTTTGAGTTTCCTGAGAATCCCAGTGAACGTACTTTATTCACCATGGATGTCAGCAGCCTCGATACTTCAATCCCCCATCACGCTGCTTTAGCAGCCATACGCCATTACCTTGATCAACGCCAGGACCCTAACATCCCTACCACCACCTTTCTTCGCTTGACTGAACTAGTCCTCACACAAAATTGCTTTCAGTTCAATGGTCGTTTTTTCCGCCAAATTAAAGGAGTAGCTATGGGCACTAAACTGGGACCTTCTGTGGCCTGCCTCACCATGGGCCACTTTGAGGAGCAGTTGTTCTCACGATACACCGGGATCAAGCCCATACTTTATAAAAGGTACATTGACGATATTGTTGGGGTCGCAGTGGGTCCTCGAAACGATTTGGAAGAGTTCATTAACTTTGCTGAAACGTTCTGCCCGTTTTTGAAATTCACTCACTGTATTTCCAACTCCTCAGTAGTGTTTTTAGACACGGAACTATCCATCTCCGACCGTAAAATCAAGTCCAATCTCCACTTTAAGCCCACTGACTCTCACAACTACCTCATGTACCCTTCCAACCACCCCAGATCTTGTACCAATTCGATTCCTTTCTCACAACTTTTACGGGCCAGAAGGATTTGTTCCGACGACCAGGATTTCGCTAAAGTTTCCAAGCAGATTATTTCTTTTTTTGAACAACGCCAGTATCCACAAAGAGTGCTCTCTAATGCCCTGAAACGCATACAAGGAATTGATAGAGCCTCTGCCCTTGCCCCCAAAATTGACCATACACCCACCAGACGTATCCCGTTAGTCCTATCCTTTCACCCATCTGTAACCCCCATTGTACGTGCCATTTACAGGAATGTAGAGACCCTCCGTCATGACCCATCCACCCGTGACCATTTCCCTGATCCCCCCATCACGGCATTCAGAATTGAAAAGAACATATCTAAGCACTTGGTCCGTGCCTCTCAACCTCAAGCAGTAGTGCCTGACACCCCAGGAACTTTTCCTTGCAACCGTGGGAGATGTAATACTTGCCCGGTGGTCAGTTATGACAAAAACCTTTCCATTGTAGGTCCCAACAACAACCGGTTTAACGTTCATCAGCATTTTACCTGTACTTCAGCCAATGTTGTTTACGTTCTCGTATGTAAACGCTGTAATATACTGTACGTGGGAGAAACAAAACGTCGTCTTGCTGACCGAGTCACCGAGCACCTGAGGTCAATCAAACAGAACCTCCCAGGGTTCCCGGTAGCCACCCACTTCAATCCCCCGTCAACATGTCGATCCGTGACTTGATGGTTTCGGCGGCCATCTCGTGTCGAGGTTCCGATCATGACCGCCTAGCTGCCGAAAACCGCCTAATCATGAAACTTGGAACCCTGTCCCCACATGGTCTGAACTTTAGACTTGAACTGTTATAACGCAGCAATTCCTGCATTTTTTTGACTTGTGGTAACCACTTAACACTGTCTGTTTTCCTAGCCGAGGTTTACCGTGCCCAATTTTATTGTGTATTTTTTAAATTGTACGTTTGGCCGTGTCAACGATCAGTTGCATTTTTGCCACCTGATGAAGGGTTTAAACCCGAAACGTCGTGGAATTTTTCACAAACTTTTAGCACTATTTACTACTTTATTTTTACCTATATATATATATATATATATATACATTTGTATTCGTATTCGTTTAAAACATATACTTTGTTTAAGCAAATATATTTGTAGTTGTTACTAATATATAGGCTATTCTTTAAACATATAACCTCAGTTAAGCAAACATATCAGTCAATGTTACAAATATTATGTATATATATATATATATATTATTGATCTTATTAAGCACAAGCATCCAGGCTGTCACTGTCACAAATATATATTTGTTAACGTATAGGCCTATTTCGGTCTGTTTGGCCTACTATATACAGGCACTGTTTTTATACGTAAATTTGTAACAATTGACTATACACATTTTGTTCAGAAATCTAATTTTGCTGAGAAAACATTATTTTGGAATAGTTTTAAACATATCCTAAGTCATTGACAATTGTTAGCAAGAGATTAAATGCCAAATATAAATCCCAAATAAAAAAACAAATCAAACGGAATTGCCAAAACTGTGACAACTTTCGCTCTCTCAGATCAACTCAAAAGCCCTGTCCTCATTCAATTTTGTGCCCTGTTCCACGTCCAACAGTTTTGCGGCAACATTGAATAGGGGCCGGGGTTTGTTTCATTTACTTTTGTCGGGGAGAGTAAGTTCGCAGCTCTGTTCACTAAGACAAGGGCACCGATACCGTACTGTAGCAATGTGATAGCATACGTACTTCCCACACAGGCTATTTATAACCTGTTCACCCAGGCCACCGTCAAGCTGCTGCGTATCATATTTCCCACGCTGTGTCCTGCATTAAGGTCTCTGATGGCGTCAAGCTCAAGGTTCAACAAGGTGTCCAATTTATAATCCTCCATGTGACAATTAAAGCTGATGAAAGAAATCAAATTATTATGTATTCTGTACTCATTGCCACACCTATCTATTCATTATCTACTTTGCCCCAATTTGCCACATGTTTACCGGTGTCAACAGGTGTTTCTGCTTGTCACACACTGCCTCTTGTTCAACTTGTGTAAATTCTTAATCAGCGTGACACATTGGAAGTGTGTGTCACTTGTAAATTGATTACACACATCGCCATGCCAAAATTGACAGAAAGTGCACAATTGTTCACATTCCAACATAGTTCACGATTTTTACGCAGATTTCAAGCGTGAAATTGGAACTGTTGAATTTTTTTGTTAGGACAGGGGAGGAATGTCAATCTCAGGTCTCTCGGTGTTCACCGAGTCAGGTCTTGCAAAATGAACTTTTTTGAATTCCCTGGACTTCTAACTGAGGGCGGTCTTATTGAATGAAAATCCTTTAGCTTTGATCCTTGCTGCTAACGTTTGAACAACCTTGCTTAGCATAATTAAATCCTTCAAGATGGGAGTGGAAGGTCATAGCATTAAACGCTGAACATAAATTATAGCTTCAGCGCTGACATAATGCAATCCACTTGTGGATATATAATGGCGTAAAAAATGTGATGACATGTAATGACATAAGCTACAATTACCACTCTTATAAAATTGTTATAAAATATTGTGGTAGTAAATTACGTATCCAAATAAGCTGTGCCTTCAATATGACCCACCTTTATGTATTAAAATAGTTGCGGTCCTTTCATGATATTTTTTTATTGTAGATATGTTCTTTTTTGGTGAGCTTGCAGAACAACAGGGGAGTGAGGGCGCTTTAAGTATATGAAGGAGAAATATGATAGCATTATGTATTTGGCCTTGACAATTGGGAAAAGTGACCTTTAATTCTTCTGCTGTCTTTCAATGTACCTTTTTAAGGGAAATATACCTGCAAGAGGGCGCTGTAAAATAGGGGTGAGAGCCCCTTCCCCTGGGGTATAACTGCGACCTTTCTGAATTAACATATGACTTTCTGGATGAAATTCCACGTTTCCAGTTCCATATGAAAACATCTTTAGAACAGTTTTTACATTATCGGTAATTTTTTTTTTACATTATCGGTAGACGAGTTTTTTAACATTATCGGTAATTTTTTTTTTACATTATCGGTTCAAAGAGTTTTTTACATTATCGGTAAATTTTTTTTACATTATCGGTCGTTTTTACATTATCGGTTGATTTTTACATTATCGGTTTTAACACCGTACGCTCATTCGGCCTCAGTGTACATTTCGTTCCCACAAAGAGCAGACGTGCATTCCTTAGACGTCTGCTCTTTGTGCATCAGTTCTGGTTTTTTATTAGCTTACTGATTGCAACCTTCCACCTGTGTTGCAACTTCATCATAACGTACTTTCACAGTCCGACCTCTCCCGTGGTGTATAGGCCATGTATTGCTGAGGCCTACATTTCCTTCTGTTTCGACGAATTTTAACTTACCGTTTGTTCCGGGATAGTTGAAAAACAGTTTTTTGTATTTGTAAAATTATAACCATGAGAATGATAATGTAATTTTCCCAAAAGGGTGTATTGTGTACTTCTGTTCACTCTTCAGCTTTATTGTTTACCAATCTAAGAGATAAACTTAATAGCATTCCCTTTTTATTGAGTTACATGAGCCAAAATAAGAACCAGTCTTTACGACCCATCCTTTCCTTTAAGTTTTTGTGTCTTAGAGCGGCCTATGGCCCAATAGAGGGCGCCCTCTATAAAACCAGATATTTCAAAAACTAAAGGACTGAAAATTAATTTCTTGAAATGAGCATGTCAGAAAACCCAGGAGTGTTATTATCGTTATTCTGCGGCTGAAGGAAGGTTATTCCCTCTCACCTGTTCCCCACCCCAGGGGAAGAAGGCGATGAAATCGAAGCTACTCACGCTTGATAAGAATTGCGTCCTAGAGGTTATATTATCGACCACGCTGATCACGGGATCGAAGTCAGTCCGTCCCCGGGCCTCGGATCGTAGTTGGGATGTGCGGGCTGTCAAAAGGCCCATTTTTTAGGGTCAGTGTCCCCAAGAGCAGATTTTAGGCATTTCAAAACACCCAGTGTTCATACTAGATGGTTACCAATTAAAATTTACGAATATGATTTCGATTGCACTTGTTAAATGTGGATCCTTAATTGGTAACACTCGATATGCATGTAATCATGGGCGTCAATCCGGGGGCGGGGGGGCGGGGGACACATTTCGATGGGTGGGGGACACAATATCAAATGTCCCCCCACATTTGCGTAAAAGAGTAGTGTCGTGGCTCTATTTGACTGGCTTTTTGAGTGGCATGTAGGTTTGTTGGGCAATTATGTTCAAGTGTCCTCGATGCAGACGTACCTGAATGCAGAATTTCCATCAGAGAAATCTTATTTAATAACAAAATTTCGGCGCGCTTCGCACGCATCCGTCACCACAGGATTTTGCACTCCTTCTCGTAACCATTAAAAAAGGTAAATTCATACATGGAACTAATTTCTGATCACAACAGTCCCTCCACGAAAAACAGACATACATCTCAAAAAACATCTGAAGAGGCCCCGCATCAAACATGAGATCATGGGGGGTGGGGGGGGGGGGGGGTGGGGGGGGGGGGGGGTGGGGGGGGGGGGGGGTGGGGGGGGGGGGGGGTGGGGGGGGGGGGGGGTGGGGGGGGGGGGGGGTGGGGGGGGGGGGGGGTGGGGGGGGGGGGGGGTGGGGGGGGGGGGGGGTGGGGGGGGGGGGGGGTGGGGGGGGGGGGGGGTGGGGGGGGGGGGGGGTGGGGTACTGTAAGTACAGTTGATGAACAATAACCGAAGAATAGCCTACAACAGTCACAATAGGCTAGTTCCTTTGAGCTCCAAGCATTCCATTCAACTTGCTCAGCAGTGCACAGCAACGAAGGGATGAATGGATGGATGAATAGCATTATGCACACAATGGATGAATGGGAGTTGTGCACTAGTGGAACACTGAAGGAGCAAAAATAGACATGTACTAAAGTGGAAAGAAAAATAGCGCTCTCTTCCTTTGACAGGGTTAGGGGATAAGGCTACGGTTACAGGATAGGGTTAGGGGATATGGTAAGGGGATGGGGATAGGGGTAGGGACAGGGTAAGCAGATGGGTTAGGGGATAGGGTTATGGGTTTGGGTTACCGGATAGGGGTAAATGGCTGGGGACGAGAAATGCCAAACAAGGGGGACACTCTGTGAACTTATGGGACACCGGTTTGAACTTCGGGAAAGTTTTAAAATTTTCTAAATCAATTTAGAACAAAGAGGACACACAAAAAAAAATATTTTTGGAGATACCTACAATGACGCCCTCTGAATAGATGCAAGTTTGGGGACGTAAATTGACCAGAACAAAGTACGTGGTTAACTTGGCGTTTTATCGATAATAAAATGGCTGAGAAACACTTGAATAATCAAATGACTTTACAGTACCTGTCTCTTTTGTCCAAGATGTAATACCATAGAGTACTCCAATAATGAAATCACATAACTACCTGGTTTGCGAAAATTTCCCATACTGTCAGGTGCATGTCACCCATGCCATTAACTTGGAGCACCTGGCTTGCAGCAATTACTTTTCAATATGGACACAGGAGTGGATCCATTGTGTCTTTTACCATGCGTATCACAGTTGATGTGCTGTACAGTTGTGTACTGTAACATGACCTACATTCACTTTGAATTTTGACTCAGCCTTTTTGCCTTTGTTTCTTTTTTCAGTAGTTTCATTAGATAATACTGTGTAGCTCCCTTATCATCATGCTATTGACAGTCCCAATGATTATACCACTACTTTGATGCTTAATCATCTTTCGGATTCAAAAGACCCTAAGTGTGTCTTTGTACAATGCCAAATACACTGATTAAATCTGCATGTTGCTGCTCTACGCACACTGCCAGCTTGCATTTGATTATTATTTAGATTATTAGGCCAAGTAAAATAAGTAACATGTTTCCCGTCCCCGCCCGCATCCTTTTTTGGGGCTGCATCCTTTTTTTATTTTGAACAGCAGAAATCACGTTTTATTTCAGCATCTTTTGGCCTTTTCCACAAATTGCCGCGATATTCCTTATTGATACATAAAAAGGAACGACTGGACACCGCGACTACAGTCTGTTTTTATCGAAACGTCAACGAGCAGCACACAAAGGTAATTTGACATTCGTGCAATTGTGCTACAAGACAACTTTACTTTGTTTAATATACTCACTTACAGTTGTGCATGCAACTTTTTTTAATCCTTTTTCAGGCAGTTTTTACAGGTGCGTAAAAAAAAGGGGGCTGCATCATCTTTCTCTGAAAAATTCCGGATGGGAAACGTTTTCTTTTCTTGGCCTTATAATTTTGTACCAATTTTTCATAATTTATGGTAATTTTTTCATAATTATTCATAACTAAATATTTATGACATTACAAAAGGGACATTGCTATCCAGAGGCTTCTATTAATTTCAACTGCTGTAGTCCCCAACTGCTTGTGTAGCTTGGTGATGTCTACTCAGACTGCCAATACTATAGTATGTTACTCATGTGATGTAAACATGTGTCAAGATCAATGGATCAACTCTTTGTGTTGCTATGTCTTTTGTTTCAGCCTTCTCTCCTTTCTTCAACAGCAAGGATATGATAGAGGAGACACAGGATAGGACAAAAATAGGGCCAAGTGTCAAAAGGTGTGCAAATTGAATTTATTTTGCACATGAAGTACCTGAAACTCTTTTAGGTTCCCCAAAAATATCCATGCCCCGTTTTACGATGCTAACCGCATCAAAAAGATCGACCACCCTCTTTTAGCTTGTAGGCTCTAAAGATGCGATGTAACTTCCGGGCTCTAATTCTAAATTAGTACCTAAATCAAATCAACTCGGATAAGACTTTTGGTAAAGCACATGTTCGTTCTAGCGAACCTTCGATCTAGTGAACCTTCAGAGTCCATCAAGTTGGTAACCCCCTTAGGCCTACTTAGCCTAGATAGCCCTATAGACCTTATGCCAATTAGCTGTAATGCTGCATGCTGGGATGGATTATTCCATATACAGTACCAAATCAGCATTGTGACCATTACCCCGCGGAGCGGACGAAGTTTTTTCGTTCAGCTCATCGCTGCGAAAAAACAAACGTCCGCAGGCTTTGGAAACAAATTCCTTTCATCTGCGTAGAAATCCAACGTAAACTTCATTTACATAGCTCTAAGGTGATTGGATGAAGCAACAGTACGTAGAGTCACAGTGGTCAATGCAACTCGACACCATCCTGGTATTCCCTGGCACCGTGTGTGCATACACACAGTACAGCGACTCCTCAACTAATTACTAACAACCTACCACTCAGCCACAAGAAAAGACTGTTCGATATCTTTCACCTGAAGATTATTTGTCAGCTTCTAATCGAACTCTTTGATATCAGTTGTAATTGTTTGTCTTTAACGGACGAAATTTATTTTGGTTTAAACTAAATTGTGGTCAACGTAGCGTTGCAAAGATCCGAGTCATTGAGCACCGCCTTCCTCAGGAATAGACCAATTGCCGTTCATGGTCATGAATATTAAGTTCATCCACTTTGAGGCTCAGTGAAAGGAATTTATGGCTATCGCCGGCAGGCTCTGGGGGCGGCAGCCTACAAAAGGGGCGGCAGCCACAGAGGAGCTATGTAGGCTATGTGACCATTGGCCTTCTCCATGGTAACCTTTCACTTCTGTGGTCCTATACACGGAATAATCATTCCCAGGATGCAGTTTTGAGGGCCCTCTTTTTAATTGGCATAAGGTCTAGCCTATAGCCTAGGCCTTCTTCTTCTTCTTTCAAATGCAGCACAAACGCCAGACAAGGCTATCCCGTGCTGTTGAACTAGGGCTAAGGGAGTCGGATGAATAGAATAACTAGCTATAACGATTTTGATCGAGGGCTAAGAGCTGGTTTTTAAAGCTGTCCACTGATGGGGCACAGCGAGCCTGTTCCGGTAATAGGTTCCAGCTAGGGATAGTTCTTGGATAGAGAGATTTCTGATAGCAAAGCTTGTTAGTGGAGGGATAATGGTATAGATACCTTCCACTAGTACGACGGGTAGTCCGTCGATTAAGATTTGAAGGGTCAATAAGATGATTCCTTACATTACTTGGAAGTAATCCATGCGTTTCTTAACGCCTTGCCTAACGTAGGCCTATATCATGTGGGACCTAGGCCTAGGCCCTAATTCCATTTAGCCTACAATTACAACTAATCCTAAACTTTATTCTGTATCCGAACCCTACTTCCAACCCTTAGTAAATTTTCGTCCAATTACGGAATCTAATTCGGTCTCACGTACCTGCAATCTAACTTAGGCCTACAGTGAACCTGTGGTCTAATTGGCAGTCCCAATATAGACGTCGTCACAGTACGATATGTAACGTTACTACTGTAGTTTAGTAGTAGGCTAGTACCACTAAACCTAGCCTATGATGTAAATAACATTGTAGCCTTTACCTATGCGACGCCTTCTTTCGGTTCTGTGTTTTCCTTTGTCCAAAACGTATGTAAGATCAAGCGGATTAAACTGTGCCTTTTGTCTTTCACGGGCAATGTCTGGATTCATTTTACCGCTGTTCACACCCGCGGTGTTACTTTGCAAAGAACTACTCATTCTGCAAACCCTGGCACCTGCAGTAAACAACCTTCACTGACAACTGCACTGTACTGACAGACTGGCTGCGCGTTTGTCGTCCCTGGTATATAATTATTGCCTGTGTGTAAAGGCATCGGATCGTGTCGTCTGCTAACTCGTCGTATGATGTCTCAGTCACGCGAGTGGCGGCGTGTATGGCAAGCGAAATGTCCAATAATTAGAAAAACCAAGTTTATCGGTCGAAAAACCAAGTTTATCGGTCGAAAAACCAGGTTTATCGATCGAAAAACCAAGTTTATCTCCAAATCTTGGTATATCGGTTGAAAAACCTAGATTTTCAAAATAACTTGGCTTATCGGTCGAAAAACTTAGATTTTCAGTCGAAAATCCAAGTTTTTCGATTTATCTGGTATATCGAAAGATAAACTTGGTTTTTCTTAACGGAATGTCCAATAATTAGAAAATCCAAGTTTATCGATCGAAAAACCAAGTTTATCGGTCGAAAAACCAAGTTTATCGGTCGAAAAACCAAGTTTATCGGTCCAAAAACCAAGTTTATCGGTCGAAAAACCAAGTTTATCGGTCGAAAAACCAAGTTTATCGGTCGAAAAACCAAGATTATCGGTCGAAAAACCAAGTTTATCGGTCGAAAAACTAAGTTTATCGGTCGAAAAACCAAGATTATCGGTCGAAAAACCAAGCTTTCAACGCCAAACGTCCAATAACTAGAAAAACCAAGTTTATCGGTAGAAAAACCAAGTTTTTCGGTCGAAAAACCAAGTTTATCGGTCGAAAAACCAAGTTTATCGGTCGAAAAACCAAGTTTATCGGTCGAAAAACCAAGATTATCGGTCGAAAAACCAAGCTTTCAACGCCAAACGTCCAATAACTAGAAAAAACCAAGTTTATCGGTAGAAAAACCAAGTTTTTCGGTCGAAAAACCAAGTTCATCGATTATTTCGAAAAACTTGATTTTTCGATAGCCATGGTGATTTGCCGGTACTACTTTCCGCGACCACGACATGCTAGATGGCGGCTAAATTGATGGGCCTATATGTATTATGTAACAACATTTACAACAAATCAATGTTGGTCAATGCTTTTGTTTTTGTTACAACATTTGTCAGACAAAGCAACAAAAAGTCTTCATAGATATTTGTTATAGTCACCTGTCAACAAGTTTTTGGGAACACCCCCTTTTGACTTGGACACATCCATTATTACCATGAGGTGGATTATTCAATTATTTCAAGGGACTCAAGTTTAAGTAAACATGTAATTTTTCTGTAATTAGTGCAGATTTTAATAAATTTCCAAATACGATCGTTTACAATAAATCAATGTTTGTCAGTTTTTTTTTTTTTTTTTTTTTTTTTTGTTACAACATTTGTCAGACAAAGCAGCAAAAAGTCTTCATAGATACTTGTTTTAGTCACCTGTCCACAAGTTTTTGGATACACCCCTTTTGACTTGGACACATCCATTATTGCTATGGGGTTTAGTTTGTCATGATTACAAGCCATTTGCAAGGTTTTCACAGTTAAACCTCTCGTGACCTCAAATGACCTTTGACAAGACAGTATGCGTCCAACTGGGCTAGTAGTGCTAGTAGTACAGTAGTACTGTACGGGCCCGCGCTGGTGCTAGCTAGCTGTACCACTACCAGGATCTAAGTTAACTACGAGCGACCCAAATCATCACGTGTTATATAGGCCTAGGCCTAGTATTCCCATGTATGCACATAACAAGCGACCGCACGCATACTCAGCACCTTATGTGTCACAAACTGATAGTATTCATCCGCAAAAGACATAAAAAAAAATTGCCGCGCCTTAACGTTAGCTACGTTTTCAAAAATTGTATTCGGTTGGTAAGACAGATAAATCACAAGTCTGTCGAAAATCTTGGTTTTTCGACGATAAACTTGGTTTTTCGACCGATAAACTTGGTTTTTCGACCGATAAACTTGGTTTTTCGATCGATAAACTTGGTTTTTCGACCGATAATCTTGGTTTTTCGATACAGTTTGTCCAGTAATTCGAAAAACCAAGTTTTTCGACCGAAATAACAAGTTGTTTGTCCAATAATTAGAAAAACCAAGTTTATCGATCGAAAAACCAAGTTTATCGATTGAAAAACCAGGTTTATCGATCGAAAAACCAAGTTTATCGGTCGAAAAACCAAGTTTATCGGTCGAAAAACCATGTTTTTCGGTCGATAAACCAAGTTTAACGGTCGAAAAACCATGTTTTTCGGTCGAAAAACCAAGTTTATCGGTCGAAAAACCATGTTTTTCGGTCGAAAAACCAAGTTTATCGGTCGAAAAACCAAGATTTTCGGTCGAAAGACCGAGTTTATCTGCGAAAAACATGGTTTTTGATAGATAAACTTGGTTTTTCGACCGATAAACTTGGTTTTTCGACCGATAAACTTGGTTTTTCGACCGATAAACCTGGTTTTTCAACCGATAAACTTGGTTTTCGACCGATAAACCTGGTTTTTCAACCGATAAACTTGGTTTTTCGACCGATAAACTTGGTTTTTCTAATTATTGGACATTTCGCTTGCCATAGGCGTGCTCTGACTCAGTTCAGAGCCGTAAGTGCAACTAACTCAAGTTGAACGATTTCTCCACGGGCGGAACACCACCAATATGCCATTTTGAGGATCAAAAATCGCACCGTTTTTTTTTAAAAAAGTAAAATAACGTGCTTGCAATTCACAACGGGTAATCACCGTACGTAAATATAGTTTAAACCTTAAAGGGAAGAACTTTGCCATGGTTTATGAAGTCGGTATACAATTTCATGTCGGACAAACCATCCTCCTTGTAACTCATGTTCCAAGTTAAAATGAGTTATGCTAACCAACTTAATTAGAAGCAATTTGGATCAAGTTTGAAGGGCCAGTTTAGCTCAGATCTGGGAATACTCGGCGTATTCGTGGCGAATTAATGCCGCCCCCCCCCCCTCAGGTATTAAGTTGCATGAACTAGGCTCCCGGATCGCTCCCCCTGACAACTAATAACATGTCCACAGTGGCCCGAGGTCCATATGGTCCCCGAAGATGTCTTTGAGGGCACCACATGGGATCGAGACTGCGAGCTTGTCCGCACGTGGGTTCCACATGATGAAGATTTGGCCACAGTACGGTGCCCTTGTGGGCCCACCTCATATTGGAGAACTTACCCCGCATACAGTACCAATTAAGGGCCTTAATTCTCAGCCATGAAATCCCACTATGCCCACAAACTTCCACGTGGGCCCTATGTGGGCACGTTGACGTACTTCAATGTCACCGCTGATATCCACTCCTCCCCCCCCCCCCCCCCTCCTTTTTTTCCAGAGTCCACTCCGACTCTCCGGCGAAGACCCAGACCACACGTTAATCCCGAAGGAGTTCTTCTCCCTAAAGGAGCTAGCTGCATTGAATGTTGTAGTATTTGTGTTAAAGAGTGAAAATTATGTAATGGGGGGGGGGGGGGGTCAAGAAGCCATTTTTTTGTTTTACAGGGCACCCAGGCTGGAGCATATTACATAGGAAGGGAATGACCAAGACGGACGCAGGCAGAGTTTAGGGAGAGATAAGGACGGAAAGGAGGAAGGAACAGACGATAAAGCGAGTCTGGGAGTGTGGGAGAGAGAGGAGAGGCAGCTATGGTCCCGATCTTAATTTTTTATTACTATCAATAAGGGACATTTAAAATCACAGTCCCGATGAAGATTTTCTTTAATAGTCAAACAATATGTGGAAAAGAGCCAGTTGCTTTCAGAATTGCCACGGAGTGTGGTTTGGTGTCAGAACCCAATGACTGGGTCTAGAAAAATTGACAAGTAGAGGAAAATTAACAGTGAATTTGAATATAATGGATAGCTTTTACAATGTAAAATGAGGCAAGAAATTCATAAAATAAAAGACCTTTTTGGTGTGTTTCAGGCTCATTAATCGTACTAATTTGTAGGCTATTGTTACTCCCTTTTACAGGAAAGTTTGAGGAGAATTTTTTCAAAACTTCATGCATCCCTCACCTACCATCAGAAAAAAGGAATAAAATGATTTAAAAATAAACAAACAAAAAAAGAGATAGAGAAGGAAAGGAGACGAGGCAAAATAAGAAATATATTTTATTGAACTGAAGAAAAGCATTGCTTTGAAAGGCGCACATTTTAAAATGTGTGTTTGTTTTTTTTTTCGGCGTGCTAGTCTCATTATTGCTCCTTATAGGAAACTTGAATAGATTAAATTTCACAAAACCCTGTGTAACCCGTGCCATAATCCATCCTCATCCGCCTACAATCACCTTATCTAGTCTACTGTTTTAATTAAGGTGACTTGACATTACAAGCCTTCTCCGTACAACATGCTAAGCAGGGAAATGGTAACTTTTTCAAGGCCATATATATAAACATTTTAATTTCAAAAGGAACGAAAGAAAATAATGTGAGTTTCACATTAAGTGAATTTAATTTCAAAATTAAATTTCAAATTTTATGTTTTAAGCTTTGTGACGTTAATTTTTGCCATTTAGACTTTAATTACACTTTAAGCAAGAGATTTCCACAAGAGTTGGGGTTAAAATGTCTTTAAGGATGGATGAATGATTTATTGTACTTGTTGTCCGTTACCAATCTTTTACAGCCTACCTATATTTTTAGTCCTTCACCTTCAGTTCAGTTTTTTTTTTCATTTATTCTTCAATACCATCACAAATGCTTTCGCCTCAATCAACATCAAATATGTTACAAATGCTCTTGTATATAAGTATGCGGGTGCGTCCTTATAGATCGATGAATGGGGGGGGGGGGGGGCTGGACATTTTCTCGACAAAAATGACAAATGCCTGTGTCAAGAGAGGTTAACTCATAAGCAGTGGCGTAGCCAGGATTCCTCTCGCGGGAGAAGGGCATGCAGTATGTAATAAATTGTGTTAAAAAATTTACGTATTTAAAGTACTAAAATAAATCTGCATCAGTGAGGGGTATGACTCAGTGCCCCCTAAATACGCTACTGCTCATAACCCTCATTGGAAGGTAATCTTTGCAAAAAAAAATACACAATGAAAGTTTAAAATATAACGGGTAGACAAGAGAAGCAAAAACAATGAAACCTATCGGGAAGCGCAGTTCAACGTTTGGCAATGTTACATTGAATTTTATCTCGTCTTAAACCTTTTCATTTTCTGCTACAACAGTAAGATGGACTTCGACATGGAAGTAATAGCTCCGAGGTAGTTCTTTTATGTTAGGAGCATAGGATCCTCTTCAACGTTGGGCCTCCTTAGGGCCCATTTCAGTAGTGTCCCTCGGTAGGGGATCGGGGGCGAAGCTCCCTGAAGCCCTGGAACATTTACACAATTGTGTACATCACCAGAAAGAAGAATTAACAGTCTGTAAATGACATTGAATACGGACTAAGAACACCAGGAAGTCTCAGTCTGTCTATATCTTTTCAAAATAGCATGATTCGGACTAACCACTGGTCTATTTCTTAAAGATGTATCGGGATTAATGTTGGGGATGATGGTAGTTGCCTTTTTTTTTTTAGTTTTTTTTTTTATTTATTTTTTTTTTTTTTTTTAGTTTTTTTTAGTTTTGTGATAATTGTATCTTGTACTTTGTTCGATGTGAAGTTATGAAAGGACGATAAGAGTAGAAGATGACTGCGCTTCAAGCGCACCAAAAATAACACTTACGGACATTTTGGTCGTTTGCCTTCATTTTACATAGCAATTATACATGTACAAATAACACTGATTACGCCCTAAATAAACCTTAAAATTGGTTAACCTACAAATGATCTGACAGCGACCCGACGTACCTGACTACTAACTTACCGCCAATTCATCCCCGACGAGCAGTCAGTGTGAGTTACATCACATTACAATACGGCTTTTGTTTCACAGTGTCGCACATAAGTGTACATTTCATGACAGACAATTATGCAATACGGTACCTCTACTTTCCCCGACAGCTGGTTTTCTTCAAAAGACAATGGCTTCCCGATAGTGTACCGAAGTAGAGATCATGCACTTACTGGTATACTCTTAATTTTTTCATTAGTTTCCCTACAATATATAATAATTTCCCGCCATACAGAGTAGTTTGCCAATACAGTTAAACCTGGGAGGGGGTAGGTCTCTGGTTAATGTACCAAAGCAATATTTTTACCTGACACTGATTCCCTTTAAGGAACATATAGTGATCATTAAAGTTCCCGACATTTTTGCAGCCCCAAATAAAAGATTTTTTCTTACAAAGTCAGGGAACTGCAAAAGAAAGTGGCCATTTCTTTTCCCGACAGCCGGTAAAATTTTCCCGACGGACTACACTGAAAATTTCTGGGGGTGCAGTTCCTTCCGCACCCCAGGCAATGACGCCCCTGTAGGTATGGTTATGCAAGAGCAAAGTGTTTAGCATGTGGAGAAGCAAAATTCTTTTCCACTTCCACTAGTTTTGAAAAGACAAACATTTGAAGCGAAGTTGTGTTCTCTGATTACAAAGCATTGATTAATCAGAGTTATCTTCCTGATACAGTCATTTTTGGTTGAAGTTCTCAAAGTACTGCCCGAATGTAAATTTTACCATTAAAATGATGTTTTAAAAGACAACATTTTTGGCGTGATTTGCGTACAATTGTTGCTGTTCATGCCCCCATGCCCGACTAACCTTATGAAGAAAGTAAAACACTCATTATGGCAAAAATCATTTCTGAATAAACTGAATGTGCATTGCATGCTTAATCCTAACGTCCACATTTTGAAATAACCTCAGATTCACCATAAACCATGCCAGGTGCCCTTAGAGTAACATGTAGCCTCCTGAGCCATTAACATCGAATTTGATTAAATTTGAAATGATAAAAATTCTTCTGCCCTTTTAACATGGAATAATGCGAGAGTTCCCGGGTACTCCCATACATTTACCTAACAATAGCACGAGATTATGAATGAGTAACAACTATTTTTGTAAAGTTGAAAGAGAGAGAAGCAGTGTTAAATAATGTAAGCAACTTCTGAAAGTCCGCTTCTTGTCGAAAATGCAGTACAGTATTCATCTGCTAATATCTCGAGGACTACACATAGAAATTAACTGCAACTTTCCCCAGAATGCTTAGAATAATTACCCCTTCAATAAATTTAGAGGCACCACAATCCTCTGAAAAAGCGTATGTTCAGCCTCACCTCTGTAGTAAACTACCTGCACAAATCGATTCACAGCCATCATACTATGGCATACAGTATTATAGTGTAATGTTATTGGGTTGGACATGAGAACAATAATGAGACAGAGACATGAAATACGGTTACAAAGCCATGTTGAAAGTTATCACATGTGTAGTGCCCTTGAACGTGGCATACAAGAGGATGGTGACTGATGCAACAGTCTCTTATATACATGCGAGATATGACGTCATCAAGAAACTTAAAGGAGATATCTGACGTATCATATTACATCCCCCTTCTTCTAAAAAGCATCTTCCTTAGGAAATGTGAATACAGTACAAAGTACGATGTATGTCGTAAGAGCATATGCAAATTACTAGCTGGATGAGTGGTACCGACCAGATCGGATATTGTATGAAAAAATGACATGCTTAAGTATGAGTTAAAGTTCTGTTTACAACATACCGCTCAAATCTCCTTTACAGTCGAAAATCACAGGTCTATAACTCCACATTGACAGTTAAAGTGAATAACAAGGGTTGACTGTATAAGGCAGTTAGACAAGGTATGGTTATGACGAAATCAATATGATTCATTAATAAGATGGTATTTACAATGCAAAGAATACGATGTGAATACTCATTTGGTGAGTTTACTATTTACAAATCAAGCCTCTCAGGCTTTCTTACTGTCCTTCCAGACCTGGTTGTATAGGTCTGTTTACTTCCTTCATTGTGTTGTACAAGCTCAGGGGGTACTTGCCCCTCATCCGTTTGGACATCTGCCTGTTCCTGGAATGTTACCCTTTTTTCTCCCGTTTCCCTGATATGTTTCCTGTTTCTTCTCAGGATACCTCCTGAGGCACTTTCTACCTCATAAGACCTTGGCTCAGGCCTTTTGGACTGAACAGTGGCTGGTGTCCACCGACCAGTGTCTTGGTTCTGAACACGCACTTGCTGACCTACAGCTAGTGGGGGAAGCTCGTGAGCCTTTTTGTCAAAGTACGAGGTTTGCTTATCTTGCCTGAGTTGTAAGCGCTCAGTCACAGCATCTTTGTGTGCTACTGAGTTTGGGATTTTTGCAGGCAAGTTTGATCTTGTTTTACGGCCATGGAGAAGTTCGGATGGGGATGGGAGTTGACTGTCTATTGGCGTTGATCTCAGGCACAGTAGTGCCAGATTAACATCGGTGTTAGTCTTTTTCGCCTTGTAGATTGTACTTTTGACAGTCTGAACCTGACGTTCAATAAAACCATTGGACTGTGGGTATCTAGGGCTGGAAGTGACGTGCCTAAAGTCCCATTCCTTGGCAAATTCTTTGAAACTTTGGCTAGCATACTGGCTGCCATTATCAGTCATGAGTTTTTCAGGAATACCATATTCTGCGAATACATCTTTCAACAAGTTGATAATAGTTTGACTGCTTGATCTACCCCTTGGGATAGCCTTTACAATGAAAAACTTAGAGTAATAATCAGCAATTAAGAGGAACTCTTCATTTTGCAGACTGAATAAGTCAGATGCCACAAATTGCCAAGCCCTTGTGGGTATCACAGATGGCTCCAGTGGTTCTGGGGGCTGTGATTTGCCATACTCCTGACAGCTTGGACATGCTTTAACTAACTTCTCTATGTCTTTATTAATATTATTCCAGAAAACACGTCTTAGCACGTAATTGGCACTTAACTACTCCTTGGTGTGCCGTGTGTATCTTGTTAAGTATTTCACACTGTAACTTTTCTGGTATTACAATTCGATCACCTTTAAGGATAAGACCATTTTCTATAGACAATTCATCTCTGTATGCCCAATACACTTGTAGAGGTTTAGGCACCTGTTTACGTTTCTCAGGCCACCCTTCAATTATAATTTCTTTCAAGGCATTCAGCTCAGGGTCAGAACTTGTTTCTGACTTGAGGGTGCTCAATTTTTCTTCTGAAAATTGCACAAAACTAACTTTGACTTCTATGCTCTCAACTTGGTTCTCCTTGAGGGGGTTAAGTCTTGATAGTGCATCAGCCAATAGCATTTCCTTGCCTGGCTTGTATTTTATTTTCACTGCATACCCTTGGAGCCTAAGTAACAATCTTTGGAGACGAGGAGGTGCCGCACCTAAGTTTTTCAGGTGTATCATTTCTAAGGGTTTGTGGTCAGACTCAACCACGAATTCTTTACCATACACATATGTATGAAACTTTTCACAGGCGTACACTACCGCCAACATTTCACGTTCTATATTGGCGTAACGCTGTTCCGTTTCTGTGAGAGACTTGGACGCAAAACAAATTGGCTTTGAGTCCTGAATTAAGGCAGCTCCAAGTCCTTTCATGGATGCATCAACCTGAATTGTGGTCTCTTTCTTTGGGTCAAAATAAGCTAAAGTGACTTCTTTGCTGATAAGACTCTTAATTTTTTCAAATGCTTTTTGGTGTGTGTTTGTCCACACAAATTCAGCATCTTTCTTGATAAGACCTCTCAAGGGTGCAGTGTGATCAGACAGATTTGGAATAAAGGGAGACATGTATGTAGCGATTCCCAAGAACTCTTGTAGTTCCTTAACAGTCTGGGGTGTCTCAATGACCTCAATTGATCTCACCCTTTCTGGATCAGGGTGGACCCCTTCTGCATCATACACTAGCCCAAAGAATTTAATTCTGGGTTTCTTAATTTCACATTTGCTAATATTAAACACCAAACCATGCTCTCTGGCCACTTTCATTAAATTGTGTAAGTTTTGATCATGCTCAGTCTCGTCTCTGCCAAACACACCAACATCATCTGCTATCCCTACAGTGCCAGGGCACTTTTCCAAAATCTGATCCATTTTGTACTGAAACACATCTTGGCTGACATAAAGACCAAAAGGGAGTCTCTTAAAACGAAATCGCCCATAGGGGCTGTTGAAAGTGGTCAGGAAGCTCGATTCCTCGTCTAGTGTGATTGACCAATACCCATGTCTAGCATCGAGCTTGGAAAAAACTTTACTGTTAGAGAACTTATGTGTAATTTCCTCTAAGGTGGGAACATGATGATGGCTTCTCTTTATTGCCATGTTCAGATCTTTGGGATCCAAACACACCCTCCATCTACCGTTTGTCTTCTGGGTGAAAGCAAGACTAGAGACCCAGTCGGTGGGTTCAGTCACCCGGGTTATGACACCTAAGTCTAGCATTTCTTGGATTTCCTTGAAAATGTCATCCTTAATTTGTATAGGTAGTGGTCTAGGTGCATGGACTACAGGTGCTACATTGGGGTCGGTAACAATATGATATTGACCTTCGAAATTGCCAATACCCTCAAACCTGTCTGGGTATAGGCTTTGTAGTTCTTCCTTGCTATTAATAGGCTTTACTTTGGCATTGCTGGTGCCTACGTGGCAATTCAAAGACACAAGGTTCAATGCCATTGAAGATGGGAGGCCTAATATGGCTGGGCCCTGTACATCAGCCACAAAAAATTCTGCTTCAGTATGCCTGTCCCTATACTGGCACGAAATATCACAGATGCCATATTGTGGAATTGTTGACCCATTGTAGGCCGTTACGATTGTCGTTCTTTGTTTGAGGGCATCCTTTTGAGGAAAACCACTCGCGGCTATTCTATCGGGGTACATTTTCTTATAGACCCTTAGGGGTAAAATATTGCCTTGTGCCCCAGTATCTACCTTCAATCTCAGGGTGGCACCTTTAGCCCTGTTGTCCAGTTGGACATGGACATCTGCAAATATTTCTGATCTTTGATCTTGGCCCTTATTTACACTGTTGACACTTACAAAATCTAGGGTATCAAATCGAAGTTCCTCAAATGTTGAACTAAGTGAACCATCGTCCCGATTTATGGAGTCAACCTGTTTGGCACTATCCGATTTGGGACCTGATTGATAATTACGGCCAGATCTACCCCTGGATCTAGATCTCTTCCTACTCTGTTTATTACCAGGGCTCTGACTAGCTTTGTCTTTTTGCTTTGGTTGGCGACAGACACTTTGCCAGTGGTTGGGTTTACCACAGTTACGGCATTTGGATCCATGGGCTGGGCACCGGCCCTTTGGGTGTTTTAACCCACATTTACCACATTGCAATTCTTGCTTATGCTTGACATAGCTTACATTGACATTTCCCTTAGATAACTCTTCCATATGAGCTCTTGTGGACTCATATGTCCGTGCTATGTCCATGGCCTCATCTAATGTGAGTGCCTCATCTTTGCCCAAAAGGGTTTGTTGTACCTTTTTATGACGTGTGCCTATTACAAGTTGCTCGATTAACCTCGTATCCCTCTCATTATCTGTAAATTTACATTTCTTTGCCTGGGTCTTGCACCTTGTCATGAATTCATCACTGGTTTCTGTGGCTTGTTGCCGATAGGTTTGCAGATTAAATCTTGCCAGCCTAAAGTTACTCTTTGGCTCAAAGTATGACTCGAAACGAGTAAAAATTTCCTTTGGGTCTCGCTTCTGCTCCTCAGTGAGGACCCAGGAATTGAAAATTTCGAGGCCTTCCTTTCCTAGCCACAATAGGGTGTAGGTGACTTTTTCATGCCCCGATTTAGCAGCTAGAGGGCCATTTAGAATGAGGTTGCAGTACTGCTTAAAGACTTGGAAGGCACTGGGCAAATCATTAGCAGCCCAGTCCATGCATGGAGGTGTAATACCTGTAAGTTCCCCCATTTTCCCTTCACAGGCCTAACTTTGATGGTTATGCACACTTAGTGGGGACGTGCAGCCTTTTGTACAGGCTCGTCAGGTACTTGGCTAGCCTATCTTGTTGTGGCTAGTGAGTAATGTACACATAAATACTGACTCTAATGCACTGTTTAGGTATTTGTTAACCATCTAAATCAACCTAATGCCCAGGGTTGGTTAGGCTTTATATACAGCCTCGCAGTAATGCTTACTGATACATACCATAACACAATGGACTGTAGTGTGACGTTTAACAGTAACACTTTGACAGCCTTAACTTAGTATTGAGCATGTTTACAGCGTTCACGATTCAGTGATGAGCAACCGAAGGCTTTCGTGAGAGTTCGTATCTCAAAATTTCTTCACAATATGAGCTTTTTGTAGCATGGGACGTCTTCCCCGTCTCTGTCCATCATAAGCGTTGTCGATTCTGTGTGAGGCTATGTTCGACTGGATGCAATCTTCACGGTCTCTGACATCGCTGTCGGTCGGAGTAGCTAACGGTATGTGGCTCAGTTCCGCGATACAACAACCTTTGTGGTGGCGTCCTTCAGGAACTAATTTCACGACAGGCGCGCGCACCATCTGAAACCACCTTGGAAGTTTTCGATTCAAGTTCAGGGTCTTGAAACTTGAAGTTCAACGTTCCTTTCACTGTCGACGTCGGCTGCTAAATCGCGAATGACAGATCAGTTTCTTGTTTTGGGTGCCGTTAGTGTAGCTGACTTCGAATTCCACTCACGGGGTCTAAGTAATAATACACACAGAAACCCGTGGCGGTAATGTTCGTTCCAGTCCTTTGCCCCTATATTGGCATGTTGCGTTGCGTGCTACATGTGTGTGCAATTAACAAGCCACATGCGTGTAGCGGTGAAGGTTACGACTCGAGTCCAAAAATAATCAGGCAAAATCGAGGCCATCCTTCGTCTGCCAGCGTCAGACGACGTTTAGTTCGAAACCCGCTGCCACCATGTAATGTTGTTGGGTTGGACATGAGAACAATAATGAGTCAGAGACATGAAATACGGTTACAAAGCCATGTTGAATGTTATCACATGTGTAGTGCCCTTGAACGTGGCATACAAGAGGATGGTGACTGATGCAACAGTCTCTTATATACATGCGAGATATGACGTCATCAAGAAACTTAAAGGAGATATCTGACGTATCATATTACATATAGTGGAACTCTTTCCATCATAAATAGATAAATTCCTCCTTCAAGTACCACTACAGTCCATCATCATCTATATATCATGGGGAATTTTGGCCATGCCAGTGGTTCTATAAGTGTAACTCGTTGGGTTTGACATTAACCCAGTTTGGGCTTGCCCTGTGCATGAGTGGTGTCGTGAGTACAGGGCAAAGCCTATCAGCACTCGGCGCGCACAAAACTGGCCGGCCGCTAACCTGTCGTTTGATTGACCTTATAGTTTCATATGGGGGTATAAAGTCCATTCGGATTTCATTTCTAGATATTTTCAGTGGCAGTTTATACTTCTCGGGGCATAGAAAATGTCAATAATTGTTGTTTGCTCCAGAATGATATCCATAACCTAGGTCTTTGGGCCAAGACGGGGCATGAGATTCCAGCCCTCTAATGTAACATTACTTTCGCTAGAAAAAAAAACCCTGGTCAAATTCGATTATGTCTTAAACGATGTTAAGTTAGTTAAGGTTGACTCGATAAAGTACCTAGGGGTCACGATTTCTAACGACCTAAACTGGGATAAGCACATTCAGTCCATCTGCAACAAGGGTAGTTCATAGAAACCTATCATTCTGCTCCCGCGATGTGAAGTTAGCTGCCTACAAGGGTCTCCTCCGGCCTGTTTTGGAGTATGCTTGTTGCGTATGAGATCATCACATCAGTCTTATTTAAAAGATAAGCTAGAGAGCATTCAGAGGAGATCGGCTCGTTTTATATGTTCCGAATTTTCTCGTGAGCCAGGGTCGATGGCATCCATTTTGAAGGACTTTGATCTCCCCACGCTAGCTGAGCGTCGCAAGCAAAACAGACTAATTCTCTTCTCGAAAGGTTTTTTGGTAAGGCTAATATTCCCATGAACAGACTCAGACACCCAACCCGGATAACTCGTGGGATGCACAACCTCCAATTTTGTCAACTCTACTCTCGGCCTAATTGTTATAAATTTAGTTTCTTCCCCAATACTCTGAAAGATTGGAATAATCTACCTGCAGCTTTGATTGATGGTTTAGATGGTCACAAAGACCTCGTTCAACATTTTACCAATTTTATTATAGGGCTTAGGGCACCCCTGGCGCAAGTGTGTTGTAGTAATGTCCTTCTGATGTGTCACCGTGATCTGAAAGAAGAAGATTTCTGCAGCTAAATCTGTAAAGAGTAAATTAGTTTAGAACTATACATTACTCTTGCAAACACACGCGAGTATAGTCCTACATCTCGGAGTATATATAGTATCTTAAAAATAATCTTTTCCGACAGTTTGTGGGTATCAATTTCTTAACTTGCATTATTCTTGGTATAGTTTGCTGAAATGTTCTATTAATTGCAATGGGGGCGGCGAAGAATGGCAGTGTTGGTAGATTTACATGATTAAAGTACATGTGACCATGATAGTACCTCGGAGATAGTACTTCCATGATGTGACGTATGGCTTGGGTCTAGATTTGTGGAATATGTAGAATATAGATGAAAATTAAATGAGGGTTTGTTTTATTACTGTTTTACATCAGTGGTGTGGCCAAAGGAGGGGAGATAGCGCGCGTGCCCCCAGAGGCTAGCTGTGCCCCCTACCCCATGGGACTGGGTACGAAAAAATATTATGCACAAACACACCGTTCATGCATATCTCGATATGAACACGAGGACCCACTGTCACTTGATGAGTTAAACATGCCGCTAAAATTGCTTAAAATGTTCTTCAAACTACAATTTTGTGGCGCGCTTGGCGCGCAACTATTTGTTGAATTATGTGAAGGCTGCTTATTGGGAGATGTAATACACATTCCACAGCTATTGTTACAACATTTTTTTCTACAGCTGTGAACTGCGGTTGCCGTGAGTCCTCTCCCTTCAATACAATTCCAACATCGATTATCTTTTAGTCAGATTTTATGTTCGAAAAATGTAAAAAATGTGATTTTCGTTGTTTTTTCAACGCGAGTATGAGGATAATTAAATAGCTTCACTCTCATAGGCTAATGTCCGTTTATTTTAAATACTTGTGCCTTCAAATTTTCAAGGGGAACTTTGCTCTCCTGCATCCTAGGAGAGGCGCAGCCCAGCAGGCCAGCACCACATCAGGGATCATAAAGTGGTGATACCTCCGAAAGGAGTATACGAACTTGCACGAAATTTTCATAGATACTCAACAGCAGAATTTTCTGGCCACATCGCGCGTGCACCAATGAAGGTTTCAGCGGGCGATATAGTTACCCTTTAACACTTATTGCTGAAGAAAATGCATGAAATATATCGGTCGTAGTTATAATTTTAAGGCACCCAAAACCCATTACACCGCATTCAAGGTCTTTTTTTTCCAAATTTCCCCCGCTAACCCCGGATCGGCAGCCGTAGCCTGATGCACATTCGATACTCTTATAATTATAAAGACTTCCGGGCCCTCAGTGGTATAAACCTGGAAGGTAGTTGCCTCAACATTAATACCTTTGGGAAGCATGAGTGGGTTTATTTTTCAAGCTGCAAACCTTACCATGATCAGTCGTCCCCATTCACCCCCTCCCCATCACTAAATCGAGAGTGCCATTAAGGCTAACAAAAATGGTCAAATTGTGTTTCTATTTTTGACCCTGTTTAGTGCGCATCCAATGCCATTTTGGAGATAGTCAAATTAATCATTTATCCTAATGCTCACAACCTATAAATACCCTAGAGCCTCCGAGGGCTTCTCCCCCTGGAACCCCAATGGAGCGTTGTCCCTGGACTCCACCAGGGGCCCTACAGTGGGCCCCTGGTCAACGCCTACATGTGAGCCCTGCGCGTCACTACGACGCCTCCAGTGAGGCTCAGTCCTTCATTTTGGTGGGCCCCTCTGGCAGAATGCTTGTCCCCAGCCCCCCCCCCCCACACACACACACACTTTGAAAAGTCTTTTTTGATTGCAAATAATCAGTTGACGTTCTGTCTCAACCAAAAGGACATAACGTTTGTAGTTGATGATTTTATGCAGTTTAAGGTGCTGATAACGCCAGTCTTGGTTATGATATTATGGCCCTCGTAACCCGTTAAATCGTGTAAAAAGGCTTCATGTTTGCCACTTCCACGGGAGGCCAAAGACGGACGTCGTTCAAGCTGCTCTTATGGTAACCCCCTTTGAAAAACGCTGGATCCTTCCCTATGGTTTTTGTAGTTTCAAATGATGCGCGCTCTTGTACCTGGACACCGTTTACAACATGACAATTTAGCGCGCTTCCCTTACACTTCGCTAACAACAATGTCAAACTGAAGATAGCCATACTAGCTCAGAGGCGTAGCAAGACCCTCGGGGCCCATGGACAAGAGAAAGCCAGGGGCCCTCAAACCAGTGGTATCATAAACGCATAAATGCATTTTCCTCCAATCTCCACAGGGAGGTACGGGGTAAGAGGGAGACCTTGCACGCATGATCCGGGTTCAATCTCTTATCCCATTCTTCAGTGCCAGGCTCTTCAAAAGTAGTTCTGCAGTTTTTGATAGCTTTGTGGTTCCTTTCGGGTCTGTACTGGGTGGTTAGACGGTAGGCAGAGTTACGATTTTTGAGATTTTTTGCGCATCTGGTTGAGGGCCCCGTGGACATTGTCCACCCAGCCCACTCCCGCTTGCTACGTACGCCAGTCACCACTGATCAGACTTGAGAAAAACCGTGCCATCTTGTCACGTTGAATACTATTTGCTTCGTTGTGCAGGAGACTGAGAGAAAAGAGGTCGCAACTTATCATAAATCACATACGAGGTGATTGAATGGTACGCAGCCAGTAAAGCTATAGCATAAATACAATGAGCAAAATTACTGAGGATTCGACTGAGTTGTGTCCCAGATCCTGTTAGAGGGGCAGCAGGAGTATTTAAGGCGCAATGCCAAATTGTCATATTAACAGGCCGGGGTATATTATTTTTTTTTTTCTCAGTTTTGTTTCAAGTTGTCATTGCGCCATATTCATTCAGCTACCCTCTGGGTAACATTCTTATGCCAATGCCATCATATCCAGTAAAACCTCATTTAACTGTACGGCAACAAAGCAACGGTGCCTAATACAAAGAATACGGGGTTGCTTTCCAATTATTGGTGGAGAAACTACAATTTAAAGCATACAACAAAAAGCTTACGGCGCAATGACTTATCTCTGCTGTGAAAGTTACCCATAAATCTTTCGAAAAACGGATAGATCTCATTAAACTTCTGAAGTTGAATGCACACTGTACGTATGGAGAGGGGTCAATCAACCAGCTTTTTGCCTTATAGCGGCCTCACAATTTTCATGGCTTCACTGGTTAAACACGCAGCGATGCACTTTGTCGGCATTTTCCCTTATTGTAATTTCTGTTGATGTAAGCAAAACTTATTAGCGGCAGCAGACATGCTTTCAGTCCAACTTTTTCATCAAGTGTACTTTGGTGTTTTTAATACCGTGACTGAAAATGAGTATCACAAGACATTTCATCTCGTTCCGCGTGTCTACAGAATATCATTTCTTGAAAATAAAACTAATCCCTTACCTATTTCACGCCATGGCCAACGAGGGTGGCTCAAGTCACCCCAAACAATTGACAATGAAAAATATACAAGAAACAAAAAGGGAAAAATAAGGAAATAAATAGCCAGTCCAATCAACTAGCACACAAAAGAGGAAAAGGAACAAAGCTTCATAGAGAATCAAGAAAATGACAGGTTTACTAACACTTCACACTGTGAATGTAGAAATGTAGGCCTATACTAACATACACTGGAACATTAATACTGCTCTCAAAATAAGAAAGGATACATGCAAGTCGGTAAGGTAAAAGACTGAACATAATACATTACATCATTTTTACTGCACAGAAGACTAATAAGACAAAGGAAAAAGAGAAGTTGCTACTTGAAATCGATACAATGATGACAAAGATGAAGATTTGGAAAAGACGGAGAAAAACTTTAATAATAAAACTTATCATCAAATGGCTAAAAGGAAGCCCCTTCTGTTTAGTTTAGTTATACGATACTGCTGGCATGCATGCAGCGGTAACTTGTAGGCCTACCTTGAACACAAACTGGTCACAACTTAAAGGGAGACTGTCCTCATCACAAATCACCCTCATGGTAACATCCCTAAATTGGTGATTCGTCAAGGTACTTTGGAATGATTGCCGCAAAAACGGGGGATATGACACAGGGGCACTGATATATGATGTACAATGCATTGAAAACTATGAAAAGAGCCAAAATTTTCATCAAAACTGGCCAAATAATTGACCATCTAACAGGGCCCTGTAATCTAAATTTTTCTCGTAAATCATGGATTAACATGAGTTAAATATGAAAATCTCTGACACAGAAAAGGGACTCACAAAACACGTCTTACACCATCCTTTGTTTTTCAATTTTTATTTTAAGGACAGTAGTAACATTGGTATGTTCTGTGGAATTTATTTTGGAAGTTAAACTTATTTTCTTGAAAAATTTCAACATCACTCAAAAAATAATGAATTATCTGATGAGTAATTAAGATAAAATATAAACAAAGGGTTTACAAAAGAAATGCTAACACTGTGCAACACTCCACACCACTCCACACCATAATATTGGCACACGCACTGAGTTAGAAGACGTATATCTTGTAAATGGTAAAACAACACCATTGAAGTAGTTCAAATGAATCTTTCGTTTCAACTGGGGATTTTACTTTCTGACTGCCAATTAAAACAGCCCTTTTAGCTGCATGCTACCATAACACTCAAGAATTGACCAGCTGCCGTTATGCCTTAATAACAGAGAATTTGTAGTGAGTGACTAAACTGCATTGTGGGAAGGGGGGTGTGAGATTGAAGGATGGGTTAAAAAGTAAACTTTGCTGGCAGAATATGAAGCATATGGGACATTCATGTTTTTCTTTCTTAACATGACACATATTTTTATAAACAGAAACTATATTTTATGAGTTGTCTCATTGCTTTATCGAAAATCTTCTATGGTGGTTGCTTTGCATTGACAAGCCACAATTTGTTTACATATTGCTATCTATATAGTGTTGCCACTTAGCAGCCATCTTGTATGCCTTTCCTGTTTAAAGTTGGACATGAGACAAAATTATCAAACATAAGACTGGCTTTTTCCCCTTTTGCAACAATCAAATTCCCTCACTTTTCCCTCATTTGGTGTTCTGCATTCATATTTCCTGACTTTCCCTGACTGGAAAAGGAAAACCTTATTTTCCAAGTTTTCTTGATTTACAGAACAGCTGTAACCCTGTACGTATCTGCAAAGAACCTCATCTCACCGAGCCTATCATGAGATGAAGTACAAAACTTCAAAAAAAGTCAAAAGTAGGAACATATGAAAAGAAAAAAAGATTATAAAAGAGAATAATTTAGTGGGTTGGGATTGAAGTGAATGATTCGGTGGAACTGGAGCTTAAGGTTCACAAGTACCAAAATTTCACTGACCAAAAAAAGGCCTTTTCTGAGTTGTGGCACTGATCTTGCCATCTTTCAGTAATAATTATAATATCTTCTGTAATCATTCAAACCTTCTGTGATAACCGGAAAATTATAACACAAATGTGATCAGAACCTTTTGACACACATATACAAGATACAGTTTCTTCCAGGCATGCTGCACACGAAATAAATATAACTCAAACTTCTATGATGAGATTACCATGCATGTTTTTCACATTAACTTTTGCACACCTGACTGACACTTAATTACAGAAAGAAAAAGTCCTGTTGAAACCTGTGAACTTGTTTGATTATGTAGAATATGTAACTTAAAAACAACTATCAAAAGGTTTTGACAGGATTTCAACAGGTAGGCCTAAAACTGGAACCTGTTCCTTTTATAGAAGTTACTGTACCTGTCGATACACATCATCCTTCTTGACTACAACAAGAAAATGGCAAATTATGAGTTCACAACTGTTAATACCAGTTTGAACTTGTTGGCATTTCAACAGATGGCAACAGAAATTTTTCCTGTGCACATGCCATTTGTCCAAGCAGACCACCTGAACAACTCATTTTAGTTCCACCAATGGAAAAACCTGTTTTCCTATGGATTGTTACCAGCTAAGGGCCAGTTGGACCAACTGAAGCACCCCCCCCCCCCCTTACTGGCCAGGTTCCTTCAAACATTATTAAGTCAAAGTGGCCCCTCCATTAATTGCTGAGAATAATAAAGCCCATGGTTAGGGACCCCCCCCCCTTGGGGTTGTCTATGCCCCTCTTGCCTATGCAACTAGTTACACCTGCTGCTTACAACTACTACATGACCTTGTCATGTAACCAACTTCTTAAGAAAGTGGCAACATATAAGATGTGAAATAGCAAGAGGACAAATCATACCCAAGACCCATAATACACCAACTTGTGAATGAAAACCTGTCCAACCGCAATTCCCTATAATGCCCTTGTAGCTTATGTGACATCAGTTACCTCACAGGTCCCCCATAAAGCTCTTGAGTAAATGCAGTTGTGATTGGAGAAAGATAAAATAAATGGGCTGAGGAAGAAAACTAGCAATCCATGAACTACAAGATGACATACACTACCCACCAATCAACCAGCAATCTGTAAAGCAAAAATATGATTCCTATGAAACCATTACAGTGAGTTTGACATAACTGAAGTGCAAGGAATGCTGGAATGCCGCAAAGGATTGCACTAATGAAGTACCAAGGATAGAGATCATCAACAGTAAAAGTGTGTCTGTACACACAATCTTTGGTCTACTATCATGGATTTGACATCAATTGCTGGGTGAAGCGATATGCCTTAGTTAAAATCTTATCTTTTATTAAGTAAATCTATTAACGTAGAGTGAAAAGCATGAAAATGTAGTAGCACTGCTACTGTAGAAAGAAAGGAACAGTTACGCAAAGTATGTGAATGTGTGCAAAAACATCACTGAGTTGGTCAATAAATACAGCAAACTACCCAGCATGCATTGTTCAAAAGTCTTCACATCAACATCCCTTATTGTGCATCTCTCTCTCTCTCTTCAATACCAGAAACCAATGCAAAGATTTCCTACAGGCTAGGCTACTTATAAGAATACTGAAGCTAGAATTAAAACATTTACATACAATATGCATAATTAGTTACACCGATCGAGGCTGTTAATATGAAAACTCAAAAAACAAATTACCAATGGACACTTTAATTATTGATGAGGTGTTTGCAAATATGGACGAAAATTAAAGCACCTTGTGAAAAAGGAGGGAATGCTAAGTTCTGTTAAAAATTAATGGAAGCCTCTTTGAATGTCAGGCACTATTCTGGTACTATAATGTAAAACTTACACAACATGAAACAAAAATGTAAAGGCACTTAAGGTCCAAAAGATCTGTGAATTCTGCATAGAACTGGTAAAGAAAAGTCTGTTAATTTCAGTTTTAATAAGAAGCATCTGGTCGAGAAGTTGGTCAGTTAGGTTTGTTGTCCCTTGGGGGATCTAGCTCCTTTGGGAGCAGAACTCCTTCGGGAGTAATGTTTGGTTTTGCTCCTTGCCTCTTCACCAGAGAGTCGTGGGGACTTTTGTAAAGTACTAAGTAGCATCTTCAAGCACTGTACTTTATACACAGTCATGTCACAGATATCTTTGAGCTCTTGGTGAGAAATGGTAACTGTTCTAACTGTGCCGGAGGTCAAAAGATTGAAAAATTCACCTTTTTTATGTATGTCTGAGGAGAAAGTCAAATGCAGTTAAAATGGAATATTGCAAAAATCTTGGACAGAAACAGTTACACAAACATCAAGAAAATTCCCAAAAGCTTTCTTCAGTATAAAAAAAATGTTCTTGGTACAGTATATATGAAAAAAAAAATGAATGGAAGAAATGATTTTGTAATTACTGTCTAATATTAGTATGCAGCATTGCAACATGGCAGGCTAGTAGCACTAAAAATAAAATTAAAGTGAGTGAACAGTACAGAGATTATCAGGTAGCTTATTCAGACACAATGTCAAAACCTCAATCAGGGTGCAGCTGCCTCAGCTAAGGTGCAAGGGGTACCGCCATGCTTTGTTGATGCATACATTGCAACAGCAGTAATCAACAGCTGCTGCAGCTAGGCTGTGATAGCTGAGGTGCAGCTGCCTCAGCTAAGCTGCAAGGGGTACAGCCATGCTTTGTAGATTAATACATTGCAACAGCAGTAATCAACAGCTGCTGCAGCTAGGCTGAGATAGCTGAGGTGCAGCTGCCTCGGCTAAGCTGCAAGGGTACAGCCATGCTTTGTTGATGCATACATTGCAACAGCAGTAATCAACAGCTCCTGCAGCTCGGCTGCAAGAGCTGCAGCCAGAGGATTTGACATACCTTAGTAATACCCTCTAAATAGAAGCAATTAATTGCCAATGTGCAGTAACAGACTAAAAAGATAACACACACATATAACTTTCCACAGTCAAGCATGCCAGCTACTGTACACTGTGTAACCTGAACACAGTCAGATTGGGGACTTCCAGCCTACCAAAAGGAGGAGAATATTCATTTTGATCCCACTGCTCCTATCAAAGTGCAAAAAATACTCTTGGCACTCAAAGAAATGAAATGTAAAAATGAGCCCTGCCATTAGTTCATGGGATATTAAAGCACCAGTTGTTTGGACAAACCAAAATATCCAAGGTAAAAGCAGTCTGATCTTGCCAAAATACCGGAAAGAGACCAACGACTGCATAAAGTGGTATTTTCATGTGATGTACATGGCATTCCCCACAGCCATGGTGATGGTGCCAGTCACAACTCATGCACAGGCCTCTTAGCAGTCAGATACAATGATGACTTGACTGTGAAATGTCAAATAACCAGAGATGGGGGACACATAGACATTAGTGAAAGATATTCATCACTGGGAAAATCTACAGTCCAAACTTTCAATGATAGTTTGAAAATTATGATACTATTGCATATTTTGGGAGTTGCATAGTAATTTGATCAGCTCATAGTGCAAAGGTGTTTCCACTAATTACTCTACTGCAGGTTTCCTAAACTTGAATCAGATTATACTGCAAAGAAAATAGTTGCCAGCAGAAAGTCGCTTTGTCTTTTAATGTACTAAATCATTAAGTTAAACAACAGACATCCCTACAATGTAAAAAGATGCTGCAAAAGTTTGAAACAACCCTACACAAAATATTTCAAAGCAGGACACCCCCCTTTGATTCAATATTCTAACACATACCCTTCTGCAAAATACAGTGTGATAATAAATCAATTATTCCCTGACCATTTCCTGAATTTTTCAAAAGGTTCCTATCCTAACTTCTTTTTCATGGAAAAAACTTTGCCTAATTTTGTCTTTTTTTTTTCTTTTCTTTTTATTTTCTTTTTTTTTTTTGCAGGGGTTTATTGAAATGATGGGATGATAGCTTAGAATTCTTGGATTTAATTACTTTCATGTCCAACTCACTGACTTGTCAAGTGTTTTCTCTTTTCTTTTTTTTTTTCTTCAGAGAAATATTTTCAGATAAGATATTATAGAGGTAGGTGAATCTAAAAGCAAAAAAGGCTGATACTGAATTCTTGAAAATGTTAAATAATACCAAGATGACATGTTGCAGTCAATATAATGCAGAAAGCTTAGACTGATTTAAGCCATTGAGCCAATTCTTTCAAAGAATGTCAAAATAATCTCCAAAAAGAAACAAATGCATATTTTAAACTTTGTTCTTCTCACAACAAATTTTGCTTCAACTTTAGGAAGCTTTGCAGTATTCTTCATACGAGCAATATCTGTGCATGCTTAAAGGACAGTTTCCTGTTAATTCACAGTTCTGTGTCCATTCACATCCTCAAACACAGCTCTCATGAGTGTTTTCTCATTATGAAAGTGGGGCGTGTCCTCTTTCCTGCTCTTTTCTTTGGAAAATAGAAGTCTTGTTCATGCTGGCAACTTTTCTGGCTTGCCTGTTATACTTCTCTAGAACATTAGAACAGTTGTTACCAGCACCCATAAGGGTGTTCACCAAAGAGAACATAGTCTCTATCTCCACGCTTATCAACTCACAGGATTCCATTCACCTGCTCAAGCCATGATACCTCATGGCAGACTTACTGTTTCTTGCTCTCTCTGAGCGATTAGAAGCTTCTCATCCTCAAGCAGTGTTACTATAAGTCTTCTTTCTCACTTTGGAAGTGCTAAATGCCCTGTTCCTTTCTCTTCTTTTTCATTTCTTCTTTTGCCAAAAAAGAAATTCTAATTCATGTTGAAGATTTTTCTGGTTTGCTAGATTCCCTCTGTGAATAGATGATATCAATACCCATCCCAGAAGGGTGTTCAACAAAAATGACACAGTCTCTGAAACCGGGTTCTTCAACTCCAGTAATTCCATTCACCTGCCCAGGCCATGATCCCTCATGATATGCAGGCTTACTGTTTCTAACTGTTTCAAAGCCATAAGAATCTTTAAATGTCTTCTCATCCATGGAAAATCTGCTTTTCTGGAATGGCCTACCAATTCTCACAACATCACATTTGGCTCCCTGTAAACTTTCTTTTCCTTGTTTCACATCAAACTCTGTAACCTTAAACATCTCTGCAGTTGAAGAACACACATTATTAATTCTGTCACTGTTTCTCTCTCTTGTCTGGTTCCATTTCTCAAGTTCATGTTTCATTCTTCCTCTTGACGCACCCTTTTTTGACCCCCTTGTTTTTCCTTTTTCTCCTTTCTTGTCATGCCTCTTTTGATCCTCCGTAGCTCTAGTCAAGTTCCCTTTTAATAACTTTGCAGATTCACTGGACTGATATGTTGGATCCTTAGCAATTTGTTTCCGTACTGATTCCCAAAGTTGGGATCTTCTTTGTTTTTCTTCTTCTGTTTGAATGAAATAAGATTTACATGTTAGCAAGCCTGTTGTATCATGGAATCTGAATATGTCAATTACAGTGCATAAGAATGTATAATCAACAAACTTACCTTGGTTTGTGAATCTGCTAAGCCCTATCTACAGTACCCCTTAATATTATCTTACAATGTTTAGATTTTATCAAGATGGTGCCCTTCCTACTTCACAGAATGCTTGCTTCAAGTCATCTCAGCTTAATTGCCTGCTATTCAGTAGTGGTAAAAGATGAGAAAGGTAGGAGGCAAAAGTGGAATTACCACTGCATTCACATTTACTTCTCACATGAGAACAGATCCTTACAGTCCACAACGTGAAATTAAGTTAAAATGATAGAAAGGAGGAAAAAATGTGGGGAAACAGTTTGAAAATATTCCTATTAAAAAAAAATACTTTTTATATAATTATAAAGATATGAATTTATTTCAAAATGTAGGCACAAAATCGTCATCAAGCTTAACCTAAGTTTCATTAATGTTTCCATCTTCCAAAGTTCCTTTCTGTCCACAGTAATAAAATTATGTGTATTAACCACTGTAGCCAGTATGAATCACAACAACGGACAGCAAAGATACGAAAGGCTGGAGGTATGAGAGGATGTTGAAGTTAAAGATATTTGCCAGGGACTAAATTCAATGACTTCAAAAGAGCACAAAAATTTTCTGTATTAGAAGGTGCAAACCTCATCTCAAATGCATGTAGCATTGGAAGATACTGATTTGCAAAGGAAAATAATTTTCTAGAGATACAGTGCATTATCAGAAATCTGTGACGTCATCGCGGCACAATGATTAGACACAGCATGGTAATTCTTTCATGACATTGACACCACCGTAGGGAATATTTCTCAACTCTACATATGGTGTAGTTCTATACTTAATCTAAATGGAAAGATGTTAAAACATTCCAACAGTATCAAATTTCAAGGACAAACAGGACATTCAATTATAAAGAAAACCAAGGAATCTGAGGCAATGTGCCCACTTCACATTACATTCTGTGACCTTCATGTGAACTGGAATTATTTTTCTGACAAAACTAATCTCTAAAATAAGATATCTTGAATTAGGAATATAGTATTGCTACAGGGTTCAGAGGACATGTACTGGAATTTTTTTCTTCTTCATATGAAGCCCTTATCAAATGCCACTGGAATATGCCTTTAAAGAGCACTGTTATGAAACGGGTTAAAATAAATCCTTGGTTGCCACCATCTGTTAATCCAGTCTTTAAGAAAGAACAGCTAGTTTACATAGACCGCATAATTTAATACTGTTACACAAACTAGTGAGATTTTAAGCCCGTAAAGGGTTGTTGCATGCAAGGTGTCCCCCACAAAAAGTGGGCAGTTACCGAACACCTTACAATGGGGATGGATCAGAGTTGAAGAGCCATATAGCCAACCTATTACTGCCACCGAGGGCAAAATATTTTCATGCCACTCAGGGTACCATGTCCACTGTAAGGGCAATCAAGCAATTCGTCGCTGGGGTTGATTGCTGGTGAGACATTGCCACAGAGGTTGATAATCTACAAAAAAATATTACATATAAAGGTCTGGCAGCTCTGGGCATTTAGCCCCACCCATCCAAACTTTGAAGGACCATTCAGTACCGAAAAACTCGCTCTAGAAATTCAGTTACCAGTTTTGGCTTACTATACCATAGCTACAATCATATTTCCTTGCTTCATCATATCCTTACTTTGCTCTTTTACGGAACACCTACAAACCAAATTTACGTGATGAGGTTATCATAACCAATTAATTGGCAAAGCTACCATGGTACCATCAATCTCGCAGTCAAGCACAACTTGCGCTCGCGTACACTTATACCACCGTTTGCCAGGAGGAATCTATACACCACCACAAGAACACACACGTGAACTACAGACTAGCAGACTCTTTCAATAACAGTTTGATTAGTAAGTGAAACAAGATGAGGAGATATAGGAGATATAATCATGGCAAGGAGATGTTACCCTCTACCCACAAGGTTGAGGTGTGGGCAAAGTGAAACAATCCCCCATCCCTGGCTCCCAATACTCTACCATCTGAAAGGTCATTCCTTTGCTTCAGTTCAATGTTTTACCAAAAACCACTGCTTTCTTTGTTACATAACTACAGAATTGTTCATTTGCAACTTTTCCTTTGGAAATAAAATGAAAGAGATGCCATTGGTCTCCCTTCACCATTTTAAAAAGGGGGAGAGGCCCACCCACTCCCCTTTCCATACCTTTGTGGAAACACTACTGCTATCAATATGTTGACCAACCCTCTTGAGCTTGAAAAGCTGTTTCTGTACCTACCTGAGGGTTCAGGAGGAAGAGGTATCTCATCATCTGTTTCCATACACGTCAAAAGAAGGTTGCCATTGAGTTTCATTCCTGAAACAAAGGAGGTTATTTTATGACTCTCTGCCTCTTTTGCTCTTTGCATCTGGAGCTGAAAATACTCTTCCACATCCTCATCAGTCTGTTTGTTATCATCCTCCTCCTCCTCTTCCATCCATTCCTTGTAGTCATCAGGATCAATGAGACTTAGATCCAAAACTTCATCTGCAAAACAAAACATTTACTATAAAAAGACACCATGTCAAAATAATGCAGCTGCCGGGCAAAGCTGCAGCAAGGCTGTGTTGCTTTGTTTCTATAAACATTATATCAGCATTAATTTATAAAACCCTGCTGTTGGAAAGGAAGCAGCAACAAAGCATAGCTGCAGCCCCTGCAGCTTGCCTAAGGCAGCTGCAGCCTGAGGTTTTGACATGGTGCCATACATGTCAGGATTCCCACACTTCTGAGATATTAAAATGCGAGATGATTTTCAGACCATCATGGCCATTTTCACGGTAACAAATGGAAAATTATTTTGGGACAAAATTAATGTGATATATTGAGTATAAGCAGTAGGATATCATGTACAGTAACTACAAGGCTTTCAGTTTTTCTAAATCATATGCAAACTTGTTAAAACCAAACATCTGTCAATGGCTTTCAATACCATCCCAATATTTCAAACTTTATCCAAGCTTTTCCTGTTTTCTCTACTGCTTGGTTATCTTTGATGGGTTCTCAAATGATCTCAGAGAGTCCAGTGCCTCTCTCTTTTTTGAATACTACCTAATAACACAAAATATCAACTCTGCCCCTGCCCAACCGAAAACAAGTTTTGCTGCAGCCACCTCTGAAGCAATACCAATGCTAAATAAAAGAAGCTAGGGATGTCTGAATGGGATAACACCTGTATATCTCACAACAGCATTAATACCACTTTTTGTAAAAATTTTAAGATTTGTCACAAAAAGAGGAGGATTACTCACTGCCATTAACATCATAACAAAAGGGACCTGCAGTCCAGCTGGAGCTGAAAGCTCCTTGTCCAAGCCTCTCAGAGAAAGAAAAACCAGCTGGTGTCTCAATGGGATGATCCCTTAGAGAAAACTCCAGGTCAGCCAAGGTTAAAAAGCAGGTTGGAAATTTATTGGCTACTCTCAGGACAAAATAATAACCCCTGGGATCTTGATGACCGATGTACTCTTGTGGGGGCATGTGACTCTTTACTTTCAAAACATACTGAGAAAGAAGAAGTTTTGTTTTCTTTGTAAGTCACAGAAAGAATTTTAGTACAATTACTTTGTCCACTGATGGGACAACCATTTTGCATAATTATAAATAATGACTCTAAATATTCCCTGAAGTATATCAGACAAGGTCAGCATAGGAGGGCAGCCACTCTTGGGTCACAGAAACTCACAGCAGAGTAGTGTAGCAGGTACAAGCAAAAAATTAAGCATAGCCCTAAAGACTGAGCAAGCTAGATGTTATTTACCTGACTGGAATGAATGACTGTCCTTGAACGTGAGATATTATCAAGACTCCTATGAGACATATGAGACATATCTTACACATTCAAAAGAATTTTTCTTTCTGCTCTCCATTTTGAAGATCAATACTGTTTGTTGGAGTAGATACTGTTACATGCAGAGATGGTATGTTTCTAAAAGACAGTACTTGCTATAAGTACCAGTGACATGGGTACACACAATGCTGTTTTGCTAATTTAACATTTTGCCAGTGTATGTAATATAAGCCAATTCCTAAAGGGCAGTTGAGCGATAAGAATAAAGAACTTAAAATGAAGATACTTTTTCACTTCATGAGAAACTTCACATAACAATAAAGTTATTGACAACTCACAGGTCTGGTTCCATACTGTTCAAGTTTCATATCTGTAATCATCCACGAGATGTCACGAGCAACTGAGGATTTTACATCGATATCCCGCAGCTCTTGACGAAACTGAAGAGGAGATGTACATGCCTGGAAGAGTTCTAACAGACTTGTCCAATTGTGCCCTGCTCTCAAGATGGCTCGGACGGCAAATTTAGCTTGGACATCCTTAAGGTGTTTTGGCATGTGAGCTGTGGAACAGAACAGAACCTTTCCAATACATCTGAATTTGAGAGCAAGAATAGTGACTCAGATTCATACTACAACTATACAACTCAGATCTACAAACCAGGCTTAAGGTACGCCATTTTGAAAATTGGCTTAATGCACCTGTCAAAGACAACCTTCAATGTCCCCACCTCAATTTCGTTAGTCAAAAATTCACAAATTTGGCCATGTCATTTGCAGAACGGCACATGTTGTGATTGTCTGCTGATAATTTTTCGCCGTTGATTCACTCTTTAGCTGCAATTGTCCATCGCAGATTCACTGCAGCCTTATTTTTATTAGTCGAAGATTCACATTTCAGAGCATTTTGTACGACAAACATTCGACACTGTATCACTGTCAAATGAAGACTTTGCTTGAGGTGGGGGGGGGGGTGGAAGGTTCCATTTGACTGGCGCATAACAGAAAGAAATCTACCACTAGGAGCTGTGAGTTAGTTAGATGAAATTTAACGACACACCAACACAAAGGTGTTATATAGTGTCAAGCAAAGTTTAAATACGGTGCAAGTCCTTCCCTTTAGTCGCCTCTTACAACAGGTGGGAAATACCGTGGGCATATTCTACGACCCCCAGCCCACAGGGGGCCTAGGAGCTGTGAGAACACGAATGAGATATAACTTGCTCATCTACAATAACCAGAATGCAAAAATGCATTGAGGTTTCGATGATATATGTTCTATTCCAAATAATGCCATGATGTCCCAGATCGATCTTCAGTCACTGGTCAAAATTTCCCAAGAATTCCCAAGATAGTCATCAGGGTCACCAAAGGACAAAAAGCAAAATATCCCAAGTATTCCCAAGGCCTAACGTTACAGTATAGCCTGGAGGCTAGCCTATGATAAATACTTGGCAAGGCCCTAAGTAACATTAGCCTAGGTCTAGCCTAGGCCTAGCTATAAGTATAAACCGAGCCTAGGCCTATGCACAGCTGGTCACAGAAATCTCTCTGTAAATACTACAAAACTTAGATGATGGGTACCAACATTTGACAGGCAATAACTGCTTTGATTAGCCCTAGCCTAGGCCATAGCTATTACAGTAACCTACCTCTAATATCAGCCTATACATACTGTACTACAATTAGGCTAGCCTGTACTGTGGCAGTTAGGCTAGGACTTAGTCACAGGACTAGGACTTTGTCTAGGCCTAGCCCATAAACCTGGAACTCTGCATTAAATTTATGTACTGAGTCTAACGTTATTGTGTGTGTAGGCTAATGTTTGTTGTTGGTTCTGTAACAACACTTAGGCCTAGGCCTAGGCCCTAACTGTTAGGCCTAGCCTACGTTAAAACTTGATCTGCCAGGTAAATTTTTCACTAAAGTTACTCATGCTACTCTGCTACTCTGAAGAGGAGCCATATTACAACATACTGTGATACGCCTGCTGTAAGTTTGATTATTCCATTTCTTTGGGCTACTCAGCCAGCTCAACAGACCTTGGTAGGCAGGCTATGTGTGATAGTCTGTTACTGCACTCAGAAACTAGCTTTTAACACAGTTTCTGATTGGTTGAAAGTGGATCTGTTTACAACTGATCAACCAATGATATGGTAGCTTATGGAATGTCATGGATCTGCTTTAAACTATCTTCTGATTGGTTTAACATCAACTTGTTGACAAAAATTTAACCAATAACATAACAGCATAGATTACTGGGCTCAAATAAATACACTACAGTACTGTACAGACAAGTGAAATACTGTAGTCTATTCTCAGCCTTTTGATATGTTGGCTAAAGAATAATAAAGTTCGTGAAAGGACCTATTTACTCATTCAAAATTCGGATTATCAAGGAAAAATCCGTATTCCCATATTTACAATGATTTTCCGTACTGAATATGGAAAATCCGTGCTGGTTGGCAGCTCTGTCTCAGGGTTTGACCCCCCTGGTGACCCCAGATGACTTTTGACCCCCACCAAAAATGATAGAGTTCTTCCTCTTACTATAAGGCATCTAAATACAAGGTATGAAATTTATCCAAGCTTCCTACCTCGAGATATCATGTTAACAAGGTTTTCAGAGTTTGACCCCCGGTGACCCCAGATGACCTTTGACCTCCACCAAAAATGATAGGGTTCTTCCTCTTACCATAACGCATCTACATAATAAGTATGAAATTCATCCAAGCTTCCTACCTCAAGATATTGAGTTAACAAGTTTTTCAGGGTTTGACCCCTGGTAGCCCCAAGTGACCTTTGACCTCCACCAAGAAAAATAGGGTTCTTCCTCTCAATATGGGGCATCCATGTACCACGTTTGAGAACTGTCAGAGCTTCCCTTCTTGAGATATCGTGTTAACAAAGTTTTCAGAGTTTGACCCCTGGTGACCCCAGATGACCTTTGACCTCCACTAAAAGTGATAGGGTTCTTTCTCTTACCATAACGCATCTACATACAAAGTATGAAATTCACCCAAGCTTCCTACCTCAAGATATTGTGTTAACAATGTTTTCAGGGTTTGACCCCCGGTGACCCCAGGTGACCTTTGACCTCCACCAAAAATAATAGGGTTCTTCCTCTCAATATGGGGCATCCATGTACTACATTTGAGAACTGTCAGAGCTTCCTTTCTTGAGATATTGTCTCAACAAGGTTTTCAGAGTTTGACCCCCGGTGACCCCAGATGACCTTTGACCTCCACCAAAAATAATAGGGTTCTTCCTCTTACCATAACGCATCTACATACTAAGTATGAAATTCACCCAAGCTTCCTACCTCAAGATACTGTGTTACCAATGTTTTCAGGGTTTGACCCCCGGTGACCCCAGGTGACCTTTGACCTCCACCAAAAACAATAGGGTTCTTCCTCACACTATGGGGCATCTATGTACCAAGTTTGAGAACTGTCAGAGCTTCCCTTCTTGAGATATCGTGTTAACGAAGTTTTCAGGGTTTGACCCCTGGTGACCCCAGGTGACCTTTGACCTCCACCAAAAATAATAGGGTTCTTCCTCTCAATATGGGGCATCTATGTACTAAGTTTGAGAACTGTCAGAGCTTCCCTTCTTGAGATACTGTGTTAACGAAGTTTTTAGGGTTTGACCCCCGGTGACCCCAGATGACCTTTCACCTCCACCAAAAGTGATAGGGTCCTTCCTCTTACCGTAACGCATCTACATACAAAGTATGAAATTCATCCAAGCTTCCTATCTCAAGATATTGTGTTAACAAGGTTTTCAGGTTTTGACCCCCGGTGACCCCAGGTGACCTTTGACCCCCACCAAAAACAATAGGGTTCTTCCTCTCAATATGGGGCATCTATGTACCAAGTTTGAAAACTGTCAGAGTTTCCCTTCTTGAGATATCGTGTTAACGAGCAAAGTGTCACAAACACACACACACACACACACACGCACATACACACATACATACACACGCCATCATGACTGCATAGGTTTCTCTTTTCATCGCAACCAAAAACTAAGTTTTACCTAAACTTTTTAGTTATAAAACCTAAAAAGCTCTTATATTCATCTTCTTTTTTATGTTTTGTAACTACAGATTACCTTATATATGTACTTGGCAAAATATGAACACTTAGGTAAATGAGGCCAATGCCATTTTAAATCACAAATAAAATTTAACACTGTGGGTTACTTTAACTCAACCTGTACTTTGCCAAAAAGGTTGAGTGACCTGCTGTGGGTCAAGCAATGGCCATAACCTTTTACAAATGAAAATCAAATTCAAACAAATGACAACTCACATTCTAGCTGGCACTTGTCTTCTTTATATTTTATGGCTTCTTCATAATACTGGTTCCACTCAGCAATATTATAGATAGGCACTTTGTGTAATACTGGATAGAGTGTAGTTTGTGTATAGAGTTGAGTAGTAAGGCTGGCTCTGCATGGCAAGCTTCTTAAATCTGGAATAATCAAAAAGCAAGGTTTAAAGGTTTGAGTAGACAATTATAGAAACACAAAATGATTTTCATCATACATGTAAGAGACAAACAGAAACTAAGGGTTTATTTGCAAACCCATCTATCAATAAAAACTGATCTACTTAAAAATTTAATTTTCTTTCTAAAAAATTTCAGGATTTACAGGAAAAGGTATGTCATTTAATAAGATTTCTTTTTCAATTACAGCTTTCTAAAAGTACAAGAACTAATGGTGTCAGCAGTTACAAGAAACTTAGCAACAAATATCTTGATTAAACATCTCGTCGTACAGCTGATGATGAAGACAAAAACTTATAAGTATTGCACATATGGATTTACATAAAGCCTACATGGATGGAAAAATTGGGAATGTGGGAACTCCTTGCTTTCAAATTTTGGCTTTTGGTAGGAATATATGGTGACTGGGGTAAACCTCAGCATTTTTGTACAAGAAAACATGCCACAGATTTTACCAAATTTAAATTGCTTTCTGGGAAATAAACATTTTTCCAGCCCTGTATAGAAGTATGCTATTTTTAGTATGGGCTACTATAGACCTTCACATTTTAGGAATACACTAAACTATGCAATAATGCACACTTCACCTAAAACATACAGGTATGTATTGCAAAGGCCTTGCGGCAGCCTAGCATCTAAATTTTGAAATGTTGCTTCTTTCTTTTACCCACTAACAAGTTCCTGATTTGCTGCAAAAAAAAAGATGTTTTTCCAGACTCCAAATTACATATGTACAACCGCATGGTTACACATAAAAACCACATGTATTATCTATTATGACTGCTAGAAGTCCAACACAACATACACCTGGCTAACCCACAATATTCCTGCACTTAAACCATTAATATTTCTACAGTACTTTGTTCAAGTCCCGAAAAACTTTGCATCAATCTGTACTGCAAAGCAATGTTCTCTCTCACCAAAAATGTCTGTTCTTCTTCTTCTGAGAAATGTAAACCCTATCAAAAACCAGCCTACCTGCAGGATTAAACATTCCAGGATACCAGTCATTCAAGAGGGATCCCAAAGTGAGATATTTACACTCAGAAAAGAGGGGATGCCTCCGGACTTTAAGCTGTGAAGGATAACCCAAAAAACAGTTTAATCACCTACCCTGACATCAAACTCAAGCTGACAGTGTGGAAGTGTGGTTATCTGAACAATGCCCAGACAACCTTCCTTAACAGAACTACCACCCCCAGAAAATTCCCCCAGGAAAAGCCTCACCCATGCAATTCCTGTCCCAAACAATCCCAAATTTCTTGTGACGGGAAGCTGTCTGATGGGTAACTATCATGGTTGAGAATTATCTGGATGGGGACTATCTGGCAGGAAAAATGTCCATGAGGTCTTCCAATGAGGGAGGAGGGGGGGGGGGGGGTTCTGGAGAAAAAAATCGTCCTAGGGAGAATTGTCCAGGGGAAGTTGTCCAGTCACGAAGCAGCCCCACAGCCTGGAGGGCTATGTTAATCCAAAATCCATTGAAAAATTTTACTTGATGATTTTACTAGATGAGAGCCAAACCTTCCTTCTGTCATCAACTAATTAAGCAGCTCTTCTCATGATTACAGAAATTCATTAGTTGAAAGTAATGACGTCATCCCTGTCGTTCTTTGTATTGCCAAAATAAAGTAAAAACAAACCTTACCAAATTTTGACACGAGATCAATTGATAAACAACATTTGTGGAGTAAAGCAGCATTGTGACAAATCACTGTGTTCATGCGATGTTAGCTGACAAACTGGTTAAAGTCATATTTTTGATATGGTTAGGCTACATATATATATTTAAACAGCAGATTGTGTGTGGTGCTTGTAGCCAAGAATTTACAATGTTGGTTTCCAGCACAATTAATAGGACTTACTTAAATGGACTTCAGAGTAGTTGCTACTATTGGGGATTAACCAAAAACAACTATCAGGACTACTTGATAATGTTATCAGTTTTGTGATTCAATGAATTACAGCAGAACATATCACCCTGCCATATGCTAAATGGATCGGGCTGGCTGGTGCAAAGAAAGTAACATAACATGGAGCTAATTAGCTAATATTGCCTAGAAAAACAGCATAGAAGTGCCACAGAAACTATGAAATCTCACAAGAGAACATTATTGTGCTAGAAGGTATAAATAAGAACCATGATTCTAACCCTTGCAAAGTTTCAAACCATACCAGTTTCACCAATTATGATCTAATTTCACCACAGCCATGAACTATATTCCTCTACTATTGACCATATCTGGTAACTATGTGTAAGATAAAAACAAACACGCACGGAACTTAGACTCAATTTTGAATGGTTCCTTGTGAAAATGTTGCTTTGACAAATAGCAGGTCAATGAGACTAAATGTGCCAGAAATCACACAACACTGGCCAACAGTCAGAGTATTAAACTTGACATTAGGCTTGACTTGTCCATATTTTGACATCCTTTTTTAGCACAGAACTTGAAATTTATGTGTTATCTCTTTCTTTGTTATACTATGTGTGAATTGTGATAACATGCAATCTGTGCACTATTAAATCAGCAACGGAAGTCCCATTAAAATAAAATTCTAAATATTAATGAGTGTTCCTTGATTGTTCCCACACAAGACGTGTAATAACATGCAATCTGAACACTATTGAATTGACTCTGAATTAGCATTATGAAAATTCACACACTGCGATACTATAAATACATGTAGCCACTGCATTACACTACTTTGTCTGGCAAGCAAAAGGGTACAAGGATCCAACATCACCTGTTGAGCAAATTTTAATGGCAAAAAAAAAATGCACAGTGTCACATGACACATCTTACCAAATCCAGTAACGGAACAGGATCAGCAAAATGAATGGGTAGGCTGGTAAGACTTTGTACATCTATACCAAACTTTGCACAACATCGGAACAGGAAAAGGAAATCCTTACTGTCTCCTCCATGAGCAAAAAGCACTGTATATGAAAGACAAAGATAACAGTTTGCATAACACTCAGACTGTAAATATCTGAAACAAAAAGAAATTGGGGATAATTCAATCCAGTACACAAAATAAATCCAAACTGAACAACAAATTAATTGTGAAATGTTCATATTTAATGATGTAAGGCAAGCAATACAGTAATCATGAAATTCAGACCTGACAAATTAGTTTTAGTGAGATAATGGGGGAGGGGGAAGGGTCCAGGGGACATGCTTCTTCAGCTCTCTATCCATGGCCCTCCAACAAACTTAATCAAGAACCTGGGGTATAATGTCCATTTGGACCAATTTAGCTGCACACATCATTCAACATTATCTTTAAAGGTACAGTATAAAATGAATTTTCTGATGTGACTGCAGAGCAGATGGAAAGAGGTCATTTAAATTTAAGACATCAAAGTTAAGCTAAAGCATTGAAGCATACCAGGATATAGCTTTGTTCTCAAGTCTACACTGGCTTGGTCCACTGTTTGTTCAATCCATCTAATCAGTTCTCTGACAGCATGAGGAAATCTTCCATGTTTCCTACAGCTCTGGGCTAAATAGTAAGAAAAGTAATAAAAATTTTAATTATATGAAACTGTAATGATCATTTTGTCTCTTCTATAAAATATATTTGTGAAAAATATTATATTACTGTATGTCTCACTAGGGTGGGGCCATTTTAATGCATATGTTAGACAGTTTGGTCTTAGAGCGCTATGCCCGCTTCATTGATACACCAAGCCAAAGCTGACTTCCATTCTGCAGTAGGCTTTCACGATATTTCCAGAAAAGACAATCGATATAATCGGACCCCTAATATTCGAAATTCGATTATAATTGGTTTTTTCTCCACATACTTTACTTGTTAAAAGTAACCCATTGCGCCGAATGCAGCGTCGCCAAATAGTGTGTACTGTACATGACCTGTACATGAGCGCCAAATTGGGGCCCAGTCTAGCCTTACAAACTGTCACAAAATCTTTAGTTGTTTGGTCTAAGTGATGATTAATATACCCCTCTCTCAACAATTTTTTCAATTATTTAACGACTACTTTGACTTTTACGATTATATCGATTTTTCGATTTTCTTCTCATGCAATAATCATAACGAATCTAAACTGGTTAAAACCGGTATCGCTATAATAATAGGTTTACCCTGAAAGCCTATTCTGCAGTCCAAGACATTGTATGTTACAAATAAGTAAGTAACGTAAAGAGAAGTAATAAAGCATCCCCAAGTTTCATATAAATTCGTAACGTCACTTGTCACTTTTTGCTGTGCCACTTGTATGGAACCTCTTGAGTAAGTCGTAACTTTACACAGACAACAGTAGCCTGCAGATACACTGTACGGTATTCTGGTAAGCTTACTGTAACTCTTACCTACCATGACGATCCTCTATGAATATGACGTTTTGTAACACAGTATTTATACAGTAAAAACTGTCTAAAAGTTTCTTTGAAACTGTGGTTTGCAGATAATAAGCCACCAATTGCACTGTTCTTGAATTTTCTATAAAGCTTAAAGTAGATTAGGAAGTGAAAATGAGATTAGCAAATGATGACAATGGTTCTTAGTATGATTTCACGCATTGCTGTTACGTTGCCAGTCATCAAACAAAACAAAAATAATTCCATTCCTTTTCACCAGTTACCACATTTTAGTAAGGTTCATTACAGCTTCAAATAATTTATTGAACATGGATACTGCACATGTTCCTCAATTTTAGGAACAATCTGAAACCTTTCAAATTAACAAAAGTTATTCTTATCTACTTTGCCCATAAGAGATGCTACTAATTTATGACAAAATTTAAGAATATTACAGCAACTGGACCTCTTAAGAGAACATTTACAGTTGTTCAAACAACAAAGGTGAAGAAGGTTTCCCCTAGTTGGGGGAGCAGAACACTAAAAAAGAATCACAGGAGTCTTTTTTTGAGGATTAAGTAGGTATGAAAGAATAAAACTCCCATTGAGAAGGTTTTAAGTCAAACAAATCTAGAGGAGGAACAAATGAACCCATCAATACTGTAAAAGCCTTTCCCCATGAACAGATTACAATTTCTATCAAGTGCAAATTGCCTGATAGATGCCATTAGATTAAATGCTTCATCTTCATCCACTTGCAGGCCTCAAAATAAATGCCATCAGGGCTCGACATAACCAGCAGCACTGACAGCCATGGCTGTTGGGCCTTTGCTGATGGCCATGATGCCCCTCAATATCTTATGAAACAACATACTGTAGACAAACAGCCAATTTACTCATTTTGGCTGTGCCCTTTATCAAGCTTATTTAGAGCCCTGTGCCATATTTGAGCAGATGAATGTGGGTGAACTGATAAAATAGCAGGGTAATTACCCTTGAAACTTTCATTCTGCCAGTGCAACTAATCCAATTTTCTTTCATACATAATAATACTAGTGTTTGCACCGGGTACCCGACCGATGATGTCAGGACCTGGTTTTGAAATTGCTACCCGGATCCAAAGTTTCACTAACATAGATTGCACATGTGACAGAACACCTAACGTTACTTTTTCCTGGCAAAATTTATCACGCACACGCCTAAGAACACTTTTCATGCCCATACGTAAGATACTTTGGTGTTATATTATATCAACATGCAAAGCAAAATTTCTTATTACAGTATGACTTTACAACAAACTTGAAGCCTAACAGAAGTTATATTTTCGGGTACCTGGGTACCCGACCAACCATCGACTTCGGGTACCCGGTTCCGAATTTTGGACCCGGTGCAAACACTAAATAATACCTTTGACCAGAACTTCAAATTCCCCTACAGGAAAGTGTACAGCAGCCCTCAAAATACTTTTCAATGTGCAGGAGCTATTTTGAAGAAAATAATCACCACATTGAATCTACTCTCTGGTGCTACTGGAATTTCAGGTGCTAGCGACTTTTATACAGTGTGCTATTCACAAGAAGGTATGAGGGTGATTTTACTCATCGTATTATTCATTTTCTGGCCCCCTTCAAATTCATTTTGGGAGCTGTTATGAGAGGAAAATGCCCTTAGCTCAATTGAAAAAAGGTGAATCACCCATGCAGAAAGTAAGGAAATCTTGACAGGGACAGTGGTTATTGTGTTCACCTTCACTGAAGAATGCTATCACACTGCTTTTATTGTGCTGGTCACTGGACATTTCCTGAGTGGCTTCATTGGTGAATGTACACACACAATACTTGGCTTAATCCAAGATACCTGCTGTATGCCTGCCATGACAGGGAGTAAATTTCAGAAGTAGCTGAGGGCTTTTTCCCAGCATGGTTTTTGTGGTTACCAGGGCGTAGACACAAATCTTTAATCATGTCTCTCCAAAGTAAACCGCATGGTCAAGTGGTTAAGAGCATCCGACTTGCAACCAGGTCTGGGGTTAACTCCTGGCTGTCCTCATACCAAAAACTCTAAAAATGGAACCTACTACCATTGTGCTTGGTGCTCAACATAAGCAATGGAGTAGGGAAAACAAGCCAGTGAGCCACAACCCAAGGAAAAAAGGCTGTGGCCAGCCCAACTTAAACCAACTGGTTAGAAACTGCAGTGAGCCATAAAAGCTCATCTAACTCGTTCTCCAAAGCAAACCAAGAAATGGAATAACAAAGGCATATGGTACACAGTCATCTAGTGAGAAGATGGCAATTACATTTTACAGATGTTTCATATTTACCAACAAATGCTGTTTTAGTTGTAAGGACTTGGTAATGAAAAGAGGGAACATCTTCTTTGTATGGCCAACATTTGACTGCAACTTCGGATACTTCATCCACCAACAAGTTGCATCCTGTTGTGCGGAAACAGCTGAAAAGGAAGAGTGGTATTCCAAGGTTGTCCTCCTTACCATCTGTCCCATAATACTTTGCAGATGCCATGGGTGTTTTCCTTGTATTCCTAAAAAAACAAAAGAAAAAATGTAAGTCATATGCAAGTAAAACCTCATTATTCTGGTAGCATTATCAGATTAGTCTAGAATTACAAGAATATATATTTCAGAGGTTGGGAGATGAAATTCATTTGTCCTACTCAAATCTTCACAGCTTGTTCCATTGCTGAAACACACAACGTCGTAATTTAGTCACTTATGAAACGGTCAGTTGCACAATAATGTGTCATGTCCTTTTTGTACAATTCACAGTACAGTATGTGCTTTTGCTCCATTTTGAAATTAAAATGCTCGTATAGCTTTGGCCAAACCACAGTACTATTTACATGCATAAAATGATGTAAGGACAGGGTTTGCTAAGTCGAGTAAACCTATAACAATAAGACAGACACCATGTTCTGGCACAAGGTGTAGTGCCTTTAGGAGAAACGACAGACAAACAATGACTGTTATCTGAGTATTACAAGGGTGACATCACAAATTATTGTGCAATCTACCATTTTTTTACATCAATTGAATCAATAAACTTCAACATTTTATATTTCAGCTTACAAAAATTATGTGAAGTTGGGAGTTGGAGCACTGTGATTTGTAAGCATTGCATATATTTAAAATTTTAAACTTTATGTACAGAAAATTATAAAGGGGTTCTACCCAGTACAATTACTGTACAACTGTCATTCTGTATGAACTTTGACCTCAACAGCTGCATAAATGTATAAAGTAGCACAGTAAAGTTCAAATCTACTGTATTCGACACTGTTGTTGGAAACTTTCATTACAACTTCAGTACAGGACAATGACAACAATGTGAATGCCTCCACATGTCCATCTACTGTATGCTGTAAAGTCTCAGTGCTAGCATTCCTCTCCTAGTTTTTTCTCTCTTTTTTGGGGGGGAGGGGGAGGGATTCCACATTCTTTGAGGTGTAAACCATCCTAGAAAAAGGTTAAAGGGACAAGAAATCTCCCCTTTGAGATATTTTTGGTTAAATGTACAGTACAGTCCTACTGTATTCACATGATGTGATTTTTTTCCACATGTCTGTCCCATGTTGGACACATGTTGTACTTTCATGTCACATCACAAGCAGGACTCAACAACCTGAACAGGCTGAACCAAAAACTCAACTTGCATATACTGTAGATACTGGACTTTTGTCTACGACAAATTGTGTATGCGGGCAAAGATATGACCCCAGGTTGTACAGTACATGCTGCTACCTTTTTGCACAGCTTTGAACTCTACAATACTTTCAAATTAGATAATCCAAAACCCTATTACAGGACATGCAATTTCAGGTAGGGAGGGGGACTAGAAATGTCTCTGGGGTAGCTATCCACGAGTGGAAAAAACAGAAATGTGGGAAGCTCCATCCTGGGAAATGTGAGCAGCTGGAAGGAAATAAGGCAAGTTTTGTACATGAAATCACATAAAAAATTGTGGGAAATTTGACTTCCTTGTCCAGGAAATAAACATTTTTTCTAGCCCTGTAGCTATCCAAGCTGACCTATGACAAAACTATCAGTGCTCAAGTGTATTTGGCAAAGGTTTGAAGTCCAATAATACTGACTTCAACAATCCAAAAACTAATTTATTAAAGTTTCTGGGGGATCTCTGCAGGGATTCCCAAGAAATTATATGAGGGTATATAAATCATCTCACTCAGTTTGCCTACATGTATATGGAGAAACCCTTCCCTATCTGATGCATCACCTATTTTCATGCAGTATGTACAGTAGGCTTAGGGTTAAGGCCAGCATTGGACTAGCTTCACTGCATAGTAAATTGGTAAATATGATCCACCTTACTACATGTACCTCATTTCTGAGACTTTTTCTTAGAACTACTGTATTAAATACAGCAGCATTTTCCAACAAAACTGGACACAGAGGGTCTAGGAGAGTGTTGGACAGGCTGTCAATTGATGCCATCTGACAGCTGTAACCACTTCCTACTGTAACTTTGCTGCCAACTACTGTAAACCACAGAATAATCCAACTCAAGAATGTGGGTAGAGGTGACTCAGTGGCTAGAGACTGTACATTTTACATTTGAAAGGTCTCCTTATCAAATTCTAGTGCAACTACCTAAAACTTTACCAGTGACTCAAAAATTGCTCCTTCAGCAGGATATCTACAGTTGTGCTGAAGCAGTACCTGTAGATCTCAAGATGGTAATTATCTAAAAGTGGATGTCAGTTATCTACAGTATTCAGGAAGTTACCCTGTTCAAAGTAGCAATTCACCCTCTGCGTGCTATGATAAAGTGAACCTCATGACCAACTTAACATTGAGGTTCCCAGTAGAGAGCCCAAGTGACTCCTGCCCCAAAATTCACTTAACTTCATTAACACACAGTACAGGTAATGCACTCAAAAATATTAGCAGCAAAACTCCCTGGTATCATTCCTCTTTTCAAGTTCTCTCTAACTTAGAGTGAAAAGAAATGAAATTTAGCTGTTTGGCATGAAAGTACAGTAATCTCCCAGTCATGTGCTAATTAAAAAGCATGGCTTTAACCAGGATTTGAAATCAAAAGGGACAAACTGGCAAGCCAGGGAAAGGTGTGTACGGAGAGAGATGTGCCCTTTCGGTTGCAGAAAAATATTTTTACTTTGAAGTTTGAACCTTCTTTAATGTATACAGTAGTAAATGGCGGGCCTAGGCCTTCAGAGTTGATTCCATTTCTACCAACAAAGAGGTCAAATCTGAAATCCAAAAAGGTCTGCAAACATAAGGGACACTGCAATATTTCTGTTCTTGGACTGCAAGTTAACTTTTGTGTAAACTCATGAGCCTTGGCCTAGGGGGGTGAACCTGACCAGGATATGACTGCGTGGAAGCTAACACAGGATTCCGGGTTAGACCTCTATGTTCCAACGTCTCTATGTTCCAACACACATAACCCTAAACTTCCCTTCCTAACCCAAGGGCGGATCCAGCCCCTAGCTGAAGGGGGGGCAGTTTGAAAAGGGGGGCGCCAACATCATGCAGGGGCCGCATACTCTTGAATTTGACCGACTACATTTCGAAGACCAACTCCCATTGCCATAGTTATATATAGCTATACGGTTCGAAATTCTGGGGACCTTTTTTTTTTTTTTTTACTTTTTGGGCAGTTTTTACTTACCTTTTAGGACGCAGGGGGTGCATTTTTCTTGTATTGAGGGGCGCTAGACTGGTCATAGGGGGGGCAGTTGACCCTAGTTGCCCCCCCCCCCCCCGAATCCGCCAATGTCCTAACCTAACTCTTACCTACTGTACCCTTTATTCTAACACTGACTTTGATGTAGACTTACAGAATATACATATAGCAGTCAGCACACAGATATGTCAGAAGAGAAAGCAGTCCCTGGATTCTGCATGGGATTCAAATATGGTTCTCCCCATTCAGCTGGGCCGTTAAACCTCATCTAACTAACTCCCCCATTCAGCTAAGGATTAGCACAGTATTCAGTACAGGATCTCTAATGCTAGCATTCAGCACAGGATTTGCCTAGAAATCAGCACAGCGTTCACATTTTCATCAAAAATATATAATGTACTCAGTAACAATGAATGTTAGGTGAATCCTGTGCTGAATGCGGGGCAACACCTGCAATAACAATGGTTTTCAGGCAAATCTTGCATGAGCCTCATGGCAAATCGTTCTTTTCTGCAATGTAGTAAGATGGCTACGGAAAGAACTAACCCCACTCCAGACAATGGAACAACAGTTAAAGCAGGGAATAATCAATGTCTGGTACTGTGTTCCTTGAAACTGGTTTGAGGACCCCTGGGGAAGCAAAACTAATGGAAACCCTGTTACAGTAGTTAGCCAACATTTCTGCATCAAGCAGATTACTGTACATGGTTTCAAAGGTGAGTGTATTGCATTGTCAAATCATGATCATCTTAAACATGGTTAAAAGTTAGGGTACCTGATTTGTTCTTTAAAATGTCCTCTGGAGTACTGCTTCCATATACAGTAATTATGAAGACTCATCAAGTTTAGGATGAAACAGAAAAGACACTGGGAAGAAATACAGACAATGGATCCCGTGATAATGGTTTCTCTCAAATTACTTTGAAAGTACTGTATGCTGTTTTTAGATTCAATATAAGGGTTTAAAATTAACACTTGCCACATTGCCCGGGACAAGTAAAAGTGTTTCAGGTCAAGTTTTTTCTTGTTCCAACTTGCCCGAATGGGCAAGTGGGTCTAGTAACTCCTATCTCAAAATTTGAAATGGAAAGGAAAGATATTTTCCAGCAGCAAGAGGGAAAAATATTAAATCACACCACTCTTGAAAAAAAAGTCGAGGGTCCCCACACTCTTTGGTTGAGAATCTTAAAATTAAAACACTGTTTATTAATTACTATAAACATGTACAGTAAAATTTTTATCTCCATGGATGGAAGAAGGGTGCAATTCAACAATTGTTAAGACTGATTTCAAGGATTGTTGTCACCTGTGTGACTACCTGTATAAACAACCATGTGGGAAATCAATTTTGTGTGCCCATCCTGAAGGGGCAAGTAAAAAGATTCCAGTACAAGTGAATTTCAGTGGTTGCTTGCAGCTTGCCCAACTTGGCAATTAAGTAAACTTGAAAGTACGTATACAGCCCTGAATACATAGTTATTTTCACTGTCTCATTCCTGACTGCGGAGTGCCATGATGTGACAAGTTTGGGGCAGATGCCCCATAGAGTTCCCTGTTTATAGCTCATCATCCTGAAAATGTGGATGCTTGTCTCCTCTGCATAAATCCTTCATAACGTGTCACAGTTGTGATTTCTTTTTGAAGTCTCGGTGTCAGGTCTTCTGCTATGAACAACCCTATACAGTACCTTACAGAGCTCTTTGGACCTTAGTGATCATGCTCTGTCATTGAGGTTAATATAAAAACTTCCCAATGAGATGTGTCACGTTCTTCCTTGGTACTGTACTTTCAGTACGGTGGGTGCTTTCAATATCTACACTGGTCATTTGTAGGTGCTGTAAGAGGACTTGTTTAACCTCAGTAATGGCATCTCTGTCTGCTTACTCAGGGATACCCCCAAACCACACCTGGGTTGAAACTCTTGGAGTAGGGTTCCCCTTTACTTTGGGCATCATGCAATGACCTTAGTTTGTCTCCTGTTGCCCTGTGTATCTCATTATGTTTATGCAGCAGTTCATCTACTGTACAGCAGGTCAGCCCTCAGCTTTGTTGCAGTAGCAACAGATCTAGTTTGAGAGCACTGAAACTGATCAACAGATATTTCCAGCAAAGTTATTTCACTGCATTGCTTTGTTTCTTTTTTGATGCCATTTTCAAAACTACCGTATGACCAATTCCTGAAAGCAGCATGACCCTCTAAACATACAACACAGTTTCAGTCTTGACTTTCACACAGTCACCCTAAAAGCTGACTTCTGTTGAATGCCAAAGTGAATGCCAGCTTTACAGTCACAGGCTCGCAGTTCTCCATTTTGCAATACTAGAGCAGACACGGTGAAGTACAAGTTTGCCCTTCTACCTGTAGTCTTTACATTAGAGTTGCCACTTTTCATTATTACTACTTTCATGTAAGTGTGGGCCTAATTACAAAGCAGACTCTTTCTTCAGACCCCACAACCCCACAGGCAATCACAGCATTATACTGTACGTACATATAAATACCCTGTACATATATACGAACATGGTACGTGTAGGAGACTTCAAATCCCAGGCTTCACAGCAATCCCTATACATAGGACTTGCTTATGTGTGTTGTGAATGATTAGTGACGAAGCCAACATCTACAAAGCAAAGAAGTCTTCTTCTGATGTCTTGTTCTTTTGGATAATGATGAGATATCCAGAAGGACGTTATATTACATTACGTACATGCCATGTGGTCAGTCAGGCCCTCAGTGAATTGGTAAAAAATTCCACTGGCTTAGGGTGACTAATAGCCCCCTCAAGACTGTCAGGGAGGTTATTCCAGTCCCGAATTGTAATGGGAACAAAACTGTATTTACAGCAACTAGCACCTAGTCCTAGCAGAGGTGGGGGGGGGGGGGGGTAGTGCAAAGCATGCAAATTACAAGTAATAGCCTAAGTGTAGGTTTACAAAGATTGGACAAAGGGATGTAACCTTGACCGTAAATACCTTTAGCAAAGATTAAGAGCCTACAATGCCTACAGCCGTCAAAGTACTTAGACCAAGATCTTTCAAGAGAGATTGAGCCAACTTCACAGCTGATAGGAGTACTCACTGGCTATAAACCTAGCAGATCTTCTTTATACTCCCTCCAATCTTTCTCGAAGTGAAGTCTGATTTGGGTCCCAAAACAAAGGTACAAGCATAGTAGCATACTCCAGCATGGGCCTAAGCAAATCTTTGTATGCAGCCAACTTGACTTCCTTGGAACAAAATGAAAGGTTCCTGCGTAATAAGCCAAGGATCTTGTTTTCTTTATTACAAACAGACTGAATATGTTTACCCCAGTTGAGATTCTTGGTGATGGTCACCCCAAAACACTTAAAGGCAATAGGCAGTCGCCCCAAAATTTTCTTTGAAAAATCGGCAAACTCTTGCAGATCTCCTCTTATTGCATTACAAGCACCTCTGAAGATGTTTTGAACATGACTCTTACAAACAATAGGTAAAGCAAGGAGAAATTCTCCTTGAATTTCACAATTTACCAACAAAAATATTGTCACGTAATCAAAATAGGCCAATGAACTAGAGTGACACTGACAGGATACACTCACTCTGATTGGGGTGACTGCATACTACCTTTAATAGAGTCAAGCCTTGTCAGATTAGCGCCACAAGAGAAAAAGAAGTTAGGCCTCGCCTAGGCCCTAGGCCTAATTAAGCCCATGGGCTAGATCAGATCCAGATTGGAAAGCTTGTGATGGTGCGCGGGGGATTGCGCCAGGAGAATTGCGCGGCCAATGCTATCTAAGCGGAGTGACACCATTGGTTGGCACGGAGCGTACTGAGAAAATTTTGGCCAAAACCACCTCCTATATTGCAGGAAATCGCCTTTCCCAGGCAACTTGTGTGCTTGTTGCCAACAAGTTTGCACGGTTGCAGTTGTCAGTTGTTAAATTTGCGCGGCTGGCAACTTCGATATTCATATTGTTGCGCGGGGGATATATCCCCCGCGCAGAGCAAACTTTCCAATCTGAGATCAGACCCGTCTGGAAAACATGTTGGTTACGCCGAAGATCTTCGGCGTGGCACTCAAGCGGTCACGCCAAATTTCTGGCGTATTTTGTCATCCTGATTTCTATTTGGCGCACCTAGCCTACAGCAGAGGCTGGCGTAATTTTTATTTTGCCTTTCCTTTGGCGTAAATCTTCGGCGGCGAAAAAATGAACTTTCCAGTATGGGGATCATATGAGTCCTTGACGGTGACACCTCCCTCCCCAGCACTGACAAGGCCTACCTGTAACGTGTTGGGCCTGGTCGCCTGGATAGGATGATCCACAGGCGCCCCTTAACATTGTATAGTATACCATATACTATGTATTATATAGACGGAAAGGTATGTCACAAATTTCCTAACTCGAACAAACAACTTACGTTTCTGGCACAATTACTGCACTTTTCTTGCCAAATTTGTCTGTGTCGAGACTTTTGATCATAAGGTACCTCAAGGCAGATCTTTTTCCAGAATAATTTCACTTGGCATCGTCTGAAGGATGAAATTTGGATGGAGTAACAGTCTGAGGATGGTAGCTGCTGATACAGAGCATTCAGCACTTCCACACTGTATAATAAAATACTCCTAAAATATTCTCTAAAGTTCTCTTAACTTTCTGAATTTCTTCCAAAATTTGTCAGTTATGTTTTGCTTTGATTATTACAAATCTTACAGATACATATAAGCATTAATATGCAAGATTTTTGAACATAGAAATTCATAAAATTTGAAAACCTTTTGAAAAGTGGAAGGGCTTGCATTTACTAAGAGTTGAAGACTGTAAAACAGTTACAGTTCAACTGTCACAAGTGCTTGTAGAAAATGCTAGTCCTTCCACTTTTCAAAAGGTTTTCAAATTTTATGAAATTTAATGTTCAAAAATTGTTCATATTGATGCTAATATATATCTGTAAGATTTTTAATAATCAAAGCAAAACATAATTGACAAATTTTGGAAGAAATTCAGAAAGTTAAGAGAACTTTAGAGAATATTTTAGGAGTATTTTATTATACAGTGTGGAAGTGCTTAATGCTCTGTATCAGCAGCTACCATCCTCAAACTGTTACTCCATCGAAATTTCATCCTTCAGACAATACCAAGTGAAATTCTTCGGGAAAAAGAGCTGCCTTGAGGTACCTTATGATCAAAAGTCTTGACACAGACAAATTTGGCGAGAAAAGTGCAGTAATTGTGCCAGAAACGTAAGTTGTTTGTTCGAGTTAGGAGATTTGTGACATACCTTTCCGTCTATATAATACATAGTATATGGTATACTATACAATGTTAAGGGGCGCCTGTGGGATGATCCAGCTGGTAGTGGTTGGTCCTAGGCTAAGTTAGGCTCGGTAACTGGCAGGTCGTGATCATTGATACAATGATAGCCCTAACTTTAGCGTTACACAGTGTGAACATGTTGATACATTACAGTAATAGCCTAGTACTGTTTACGAAAGGCTAACGAACTGAACGCCTAGCCTACTGTAGGCCAACTGTAAATAATGTCTGCTAGTCTGCATCCTCCGATGGCGAATGTGCAGAAGGACCTAAATTTGGCATTTGCTTAATGTTTTCAGCAAGAAATCAACCGATACCTTGGTCCTTGTATGAAAACTTGAATACGTTGCCCCGGACACACCCGCTAATAATATTGCAACTGCAGTGATCTGAGCTTCACCATAAAATAACGAAGCTTTGTTATGATCAAGGAACAACATGTGCTTAGATACAGCTGCAAACTTATGTCAGTGTAATTGCATGTACTGGCTAGCTAGCTGGCCAATTCCAAGGGTAACCTTTACAATACCAAATACGTGCACGCGTTAAAGAGGTTACGTACGCATTAAAGAGGTGAACCCTGTGTTGTCGCCGCCAACTCCGAGATAAGAGTGAAAACAAACCAGTTGTTGAGTTAAGTAAAGGACTTTCTAGCTCATTCAGTCAATGAGGCTCCTGGCTGCCGGAGTGATATTTTGCCCAGGTCGAATGAGGGCAATTACATTTGTCTTTCATCCTAACCCTAACTTTGATCCTAACCTGAGCATTATTTTTTTTTTCATTCTTCATGATTTCTATTAGTCACAGACGGCTTAGCAGATCGATTGTGCACTTTATATTTCCTATTATTATGATATATTGACATAATTATTGTATAGAGGGATTTCAGTCACGTGACTTTAACCAACTAGACGCAATTTTGAAGGGCAAGATCGCGCGTCTTTTTGTTTTGACGGGCACACGTCCATTGTGTCACAGTAGTATCTATGGTTGTGCCGTGCGCGTGAGCTGTAAATTCGCTTACTGCGTGTGTGTTTTGCCCTTCAGTGCCTGGGAATCCATTGCGCTTGACGTCATATGAAATCCCTCTATTGGCGGCCATTTTGCATTTTGCGCCATCTTGATTGACCTTACTTCCAAAAGAAATATTTTGAAAAATATATGCTTTTCCACCATATTGGCTGGCAAGTGCTTTTGTGCCGAGGATTAAAAATTTCAACATTAATTTAAAATATTAATTTACATCGTTTTGATAAAGATTGTGGAAATTTGCAATGATTTTGCACAATTTTTGGAATATTTCATTCAGTTTGGCAGCCATTTTGCTTTTCCGCAATCTTGGTTAACCTGAATCTCAACAAAAAATAGTCTCAAAATTCATTTTGGAATTTTGTCATAAAATATGACCAAATTTTAAGAGTCGAAGCCTCAAAAATAATTTTTTAGGAATATTTTCTTTATCATCATCATCGTCGTCGTTGTCCTCATCATCATCATCATCATCATCATCATCATCATCATCATCATCATCATCATCATCATCATCATCATCATCATCATCATCATCATCATCATCATCATCATTATTATTATTATTTTCATAAATTTTACCACCATTTTAATTTTGGCAGCCATTTTAAACGAGTGAGACCCATGATATTTACTGTTACCACTTGATTTCTTGTTCAGGCGTAGCCTACGTAGCGCCTCTGTGGCTGCCGCCCCTTTTGTAGGCTGCCGCCCCTCTGTTTTTTCGCAGCGATGAGCTGAACGAAAAAACTTCGTCCGCTCCGAGGGGTAGTTCAGGCGTCCCTGAGGCTCCCAAAACTATTGAGTCGGCAAGTTGTCGGAGTGCCCGTGAGGTGCTTCTGCCCCATGACCTATAACATAATATTCAGATAAATTTGACAAACATCTGGAAATTCAAGATGGCCAAGGTGGCCATTTTGAATTTCAGAATGGCCGCCACATTTATTACGAACATTTTCTGTCATATCGTCGGATTCTTAGACCCCCAAAATGTGGGTACAGACGTTTCAAGGATCTCAACATCTGTTGTACTTAATGAGATATTCAACAAAACAGATCTACAAGGCAGCCATTTTGATATCCAAGATGACTGCCATACGGGGTGCAATTTCCGATGGCCCTGAACTAAAAATGCGGTATTCTAGCCATGTGCCAAGTTTCATGCTTTTTAGGGAAAGTGCACAATCACCCTTAAGGCCCGTCTACACGATACATTTGTCCATGGACATCGTTATACCAATGTTTGAACACTTGTTGGGAAGATGAAACGTGCAGCTAAAAGTTTGAACACCTTCATACATGTTGGACGTTGTTCAAATTTGTTGCGAATGCAGTCCACAAGATCATACTTTAATCCAAGAACATCGTCATACAAATGTATGATGATGTTTTTGACGAAATGTATGATCTTGTAGACGGGGCTAAGCCGCCCCACTATATGGAAATTTCCAAGGACCGCCTCCACAGTCCTGGGAAAAATTCTGCCTCCTAATAGTTCAGGCCAAAATGAAACCTTTTTGCCATTTTAATTTTTTTTTTTTTTTTTTTTTTTTTTTTGGATTCATGACCATTTCTAACGTTAAAGAGGAATTACTTGGTGAAAAGAAAGCTTTTCAAATCCAGACCGGATTCCTCATCAGCTGTAAGGCTCCCCTTCTGTCTCCTCTGGAAACACTGTGTTTCCAGAGGAGACAGAAGGGGAGCCTTACAGCTGATGAGGAATCCGGTCTGGATTTGAAAAGCTTTCTTTTCCCCAAGTAAGTCCTCTTTAGCGTTGGAAATGGTCATGAATCCATCAAAACTATCAATTAAGACGCTGGCCAGAATCAGGCAATTGACTAAGTCAATCACCTACAACAAGAATACCATTTGAATTTTCTTCTGCTAGTTGCTTAAAATTTGATGTAATGTAAAGTAGACATCAGGGAATCAGAAAATACGTATGTGATCCTTTTTTATTCATGTGCAAGGGGGGGGGGGGATAGCCAGCAACTTCAAAATGGCCCCCATTTTGAACATTTGGCCAGGTGGATTTAGCTCAAGAAGTGTTCCAACATTCCGGCTTTAAACCTTTCTAGGATTAAGTTGTAAAATTAAACAGTGTTCCACCATAATGCTAAAAAATTCTCCCTAAAATATTGATGCGTCGCTGGTCTTCAGTCTTCCCTCTGACCTCGACGAGTGTGTGGTGGGGTACGAGATCACCTGGGCAGGTGGTGGGGAAATAGGACTGGACCAGGGAAAAGCAGGGGATGGAGTAACCAAGTACACTTTTTCACCTGAAACTTGAGTATGTATTAGACCCTGTGACTCAAATGAGAGAGAACAGGAATTGTAAGGTACCACATGTTTATTCTAAGAGAAACTTCACTCTTCACCAGTTCTTCTTTCTCGTTACATGATCAGAAATCGAATAAGAACGTTACATAGGAAAAGTCTTTCCTAACCCCTCTCGATGCCAGGAAAAAATTGAGCCTAATCCCCGCCACTTCGTTGGCCTAGAGAAAAGCAGCCTCAGAATTCATAATAGAGTTTCAGATAATTACGGAATTATTTCCAACCCATGCCGCCATGAAAACTGGCACTCAGTGTCAGTGGCGTAGCCAGAGGGGGGCAGGGGCAGAGTGCCCCCCCCCCCCACAGAAATTCTGGGGACGCAATGGGCGATGTTGGAAAAATGAAGGAAAGCAAACGAAAGCGAAAAAAAAAAAAAAATCGGCGAAAAAAATCGGCGAGAGGAAGGAGGAGAGACGGGATGGGAAGTTGGTGGGGAGGAGTGGGAGGGGTTAGTGATCTAGGTCTCGGGGATGAGTAATTACGGTGAAATCCGCAACAGAACGGACGGCATATTTATTTTATGCAGGACGCATTGGCAATAGGCCCCCGAAAAGTCATTCAAAACCTTGGATATATAATGATGTCAACTCGCCTGGAAACAGTGTTCCGGATTTTTTCTCCTTTTTCAACAGATTATGCCTTGGGGACTGAACCCTAGCCCTAGCCCTAGCCCGACCGACTGCATGGTCAAGTGGTTAGAGCATCCGACTTGCAGCCGGAAGGTCTGGGTTCGACTCCTGGCCTAGTCATACCGACGACTTTAAAAATGGAACCTACTGCCATTGTTCTTGGTGCTCAGCATAAGCAATGGAGTAGGGAAAACAAGCCAGTGAGCCACAAAAAAGAAAAAGGCCGTGGCCAGCCCGACTTAAACCAATCAGTTACAAACTGAGCCGTAAAACCTCATCTAACTCTAACCCTAGCCCTTTTCGAACCTGATTTTGAAACAAAATAAATAAATCCCGAAAAGTATTGGTTGTCAATGTCAGTTTCCCTCGGAGGGCGGGCCGCCCCTCCAGGGGTGGCGCCAGGTGGGGGCAGGGCAGTGGGCCATGGCCCCTCGTCGGGGAATTTTTACAGTTTCGTCGTGGAGTCTTAGTCGATACGATAAAGCATGCAGTCCCCGAAGGCGACGGTCTCCCCGACGATTTACCTGTTTTTTCCTCTCAAGATGGAGGACAATTTCTCTAATAAGAACCCACAATTTTCGGCGCTCTGGTCACTCCATTTTCTTCAATATTTCCATTCCACATAGCTAGATAGCACTAGTCCTGTCCACCTTACCAAGTAACATGTAGGCAGGGTACACAGGTTATGTAGAGGTCGTAAATTTCATCCCATATTGCAATGCCTAGTTTGCTGTTCTCTAATGTGTGTCATGCTGTACGGTCAGTTGGTGAGCGACTCCAGGTGGTTTTGATACTAGTTGTCCCCGATACGGTCTTCAACCCCTACAGTTTTCTTTCTTTCTTTTTGTTCTTAATGATTACATGTTTCTTTTTTTTTTTTTGTTTGTTTGTTTGTTTTTTTGTTTTGTTTTTTGTTTTGTTTTTTTTTTTGTGGAAGCCTACCAAAAATTTTCGCGCGCTTTGCAGTTTCACGATTCAGATTCAAAAGAACGATATCAGTGCGCAACTTGGCTCTTGAAGTACGTATTAAGCGATATTATGCAAAATATGCCCTGCAATGGCATGGGATAGTTAGATTCCTTCAAATCCCCTTCTCACCATGCACCCCTCGACATAGTGGGTTTTCGGAACTTGGGGTCGCTGGCATGGCCCGGCCCCCGTTCGGGAAAATTCTGTCGCCACCCATGTTCGATTTACTTATTTTGGCTTTCAAAAGGATCCTTTTTGAGATAAAACCCACAATTTTCGGTAAGCTTTACCCACTCTTCCTCAGTTCCTTTACTTATAGCTAAATATAGTACAATGTCATCTCATTTCTGTAAACCTAGTTAATGTTCTCCTATGTCTGTCGTGAGGTACGGCTTGTGACCCGAGGAGGAAAGTAAAATGTAAGTTATGTCTGATAGGGCCCACCTGTCCGAACAATATTGACCTATATAAGTTTTAAACAAGTACAGATTCTCTTTAGAGTAGGCTTACCCAAAAAATTTTTGCGCGCTTTGCAATTTCACAGTTTAGATTTCGGATAAAAACGGTAAATTTATTTTCCTCTAGTATATACAAATTTTATGCAACGTATGCCCCGGAATGGCATGGTATAGTACACAGGTTTTCTTTAAATCCCCCTTCACCAACCAAGCTGTCGGGGTTTCGGGTCGCTGGTCTCCCCGTCGGGGAGTCTGGTCCCCTTCGGGCAAATCACGGTGCCACTCCTGCGTCCATCTAAAAACCACTGTAGAGAACACTGGGATCTAGTATAAAAAGAAGCACCATTTTGCATCTAAGCCCTTAGAGACAGCAAAAAAGAGGACAGAGAAGAGGGGTGGCGCCATGAGGATTTTATCCCACTGGGGGCGGCAGCAACCCGTATCCCCGATAGTGGGTAGAGTTGCCGAAAGGACGGTAACGTAAATTTTGTTGGCTTCAATTTTGTAAAAAATTGAAAATTTGAAGTTTCATAACTTTCACTGAAGAAAATTTGAACAAAATTTAGATTTTCATTGGAGAAAATTTAGAAATTTGGAAAAATTGGGGTTTTAAGTGAGGAAAATTTAATTTGAAACTTTGGAGTGCCAGATTGTGAGGATTAATGTAAAATGTTAGAACATTTGAATTCAAAGCTGTATCGGTGTCTGATCAAACATGATTTGGCTGAGAGTTCTGAAGGCATACCCAGTTAGTATTCAATGCAATATAGTAGAAGCAATGTACGGAACTCGGAAGGGGGGGGGGGGAGCCGTCAGTTTTGCAAGAATTTTTTGAGTTGCGAGAAAGTTTAAACCAGGGGCCGGCGAGACCGTTTGGGAGGAAGGCAATTCGATCATCATGAACGCAGTTTTAGTCACACTTGAAATTCAATTTATAATAACTTTATCTACCACTATACGGCATAGGCTAAATATGCGGCGATGCCGGCCGCTTCTGGTGTATAGTAATACATCTCACAGGTTGCACAATGTAGCTTGCATTGTAAAACATGTCCTTACACTTGAACCAAACTCATCTACCTGTGGGGAACTTTGCGAAATGCGGAATTTATTTTGTTAGCACCGTATCAGTCCCGGTGGATTACATGGGTCAAACCCTAACCCCTTCCTTGAATGGGTTTAAAATTAAAGAAGTGAATAGCCTTGTAATGCACAGACTAAAGATTAATGAAGTGCCTTCAAAGTGATATATTTTTCGGCGCCCTTTCCGCGCTTTTTCTCAGGTTGCTTGGTTGCTCTTAAATACTTCAGACATCACAAATGGGCCTGTAATTAGTACAAGCTTACTTAAATATTTAAAACAAATGATCACTTTTTGATATTTGTAATCTAATTAGCTTCACTCATCATAATCTCAACAAAGATTGTAATGGTAACGCTAGGGTTAAATGCCCATAATTTTTCAGACACTTTAGGGTTTTCGGGGGTCCTTAGGTACACACCCCATTTACCGTGTTGATTATCACCCACGACCAAAAGCAGTTTACGGGTGCCACGTGAATGGACAGATTGGTGTAGATGTCTGTCTGCAAAAAAGCTGTAACGCGGTACCAGTGTAGTCTTCATGTGTTTCCCATAGGAGGAGATCTTTTTGTTCACTTGGCCACGTTGACGGCTCCGTCGGTTGGCCCGGGAGCGGTCGTATGACTATCAAATGGCCCGTTATAATCAAAAGGTTCGCCACCTCTGTTTTAAACTGCTGTTTCAGTTGTTTAAAATAAGCACCGTCCAAAACATAACATAACATAACAGGTTAAAGGGCAAAGGAGGGCCAAGGCCCCATAAGATGCCCTGAAGTCCATACAACCTTAACTGAAAACAAACAACCAACCAACACCAAACGAGCCCAGCCCAATTAGATTCTACCACAGTTATGGTAGAACTTGTCAATGTTAACCTTAAACAGTTAAAGCAGTGCACAGATTTAGAATTAACTACCCACTCATGCAGACTATTCCGCTCGTTAACAACTCTATGAGAGAAGCTGAACTTCCTAATATCGAGCCTTGCAAAACACTTATCTAGCTTCTTACAATGGCCTCGAACCCGAGAATTGCTTTGAACCCTTAAATAATTGCAAGATGATAAAGGATTCCTTTCAGAGAGAAATTTGTACACCTGAAGCATGTCCCCCCTAATCCTTCTCAACTCCAGGGTGGCAAGCCCAAGATGCTTAAGTCTAACATGATAGGGTAGGTGTTTCACCTCGGGTATAAGGCGAGTGGCTCTCCTCTGAACCTGCTCTAAAAGAAACTTGTCCTTTTCATAGAAGGGACTCCAAGCCTGGGCTGCATAGTCGAGGTGGGGTCTTACCAAGTGCTTATACAGATTTAGTACAATTTCTTTACTAAAACTACTGAAATTCCTCTTGATCAATCCAAGTACCCTATTAGCCCTAGCAGCAGCAGCTGCACACTGTCTAGATGGCTTTAAATCGCCTGTAATAACTACACCCAGATCCTTCTCAAAAGTCACATCACTCAGAATACTATCATTCATGTTATAATCATAGCTGAATTTTTTGGACCAAAGTGAAGGACTATGCACATATCTGCATTAAAAGACATTTGCCAAGTCTGAGACCAAGAATATAACCTATCCAAGTCATTTTGCAGTAAGGAGGCATCATCCTTATCACTAACCTTCCTATAGAGCTTCGTATCATCAGCGAACTTACTAATACTAGATGTGAGAGAGCTATCAATATCATTGATATCATTGATCCCATCAGGCCCGGGGGCCTTACTAGCTTTTAAACTCTTCAACTTATTACAAACCAACTCTTCAGAGAAGACAACATCACTAACTAAAGAAGAATTATCAGAACCCCTACAAGTCCCCAAAATAGATGATTCCTTGGTAAAAACAGATACGAAATAATCATTTAATAAATTAGCCATATCCTGATCATCACTAACTAGTGGTTAGTAATGTAGCTAGTGGTGGCAAGACAGGATCTAGTTACCATGACCTCATTAGCTTTGAGTTACTTTGTTTCAGCAAACTTCAAGGTAGTGACAAAACTGTTTTAGATTTCAGCAAGCTAACTTTACTCATGCTAAAGAGCTTCTTACCATAGATTGGGTTGCACGTTTTTCTCACTTAGGCCAGGGAGCTGGAACTCCCTGCTTGGCCCTGCTGAAGCATGGAGTGTTTTTCGTAATATAGTTACTGACACTCCAAAGTTGTGTATCCCACTCAAGAAAGCTGTGATTAGAAACAGGCCAATTTGGATTTCTAGAGAGGTACTTAGAGCAGCCAGGAAGAAACCTAAATGTTGGCGTCGATATAGGGTCAGTAAGAAACAGTCAATCAAAAGGTATTGTGAGATTTGTGACTACTATGGGTTAATGGTCTAGTGGTATAGGGGATGAACTGTCGTCCTGAGTTAGGGAAATTCCCCTGGCTCCTTCAGCTTGCAAAAAATAGTTCGGGAACTGTACTCAGATCCAAAATAGTGCTATCATTTCATCGTTCTCAAGTATCTTTAAAATTGAAATTTTTCGTTAAGTTTAAGAAAGAAATGATGAAGAAAACCAACATTTTCAGTTATGGCTAGTCTTAGCAAAGCTGAAACGTATTGTGACACAATGAAAGACAGTGGTGGCGGAACCGGGCTCAAGGTATGTTTGAGTCCCCCACAATACTTGTCGAGTGCTTCAAAAGGTAGGGACCGCGGGGAGATTGCAGACATGAGATCCATATTTCAAGACTGGGTATGCAGCTTAGAAAACTCGGAAAGTGCCGTTTCCGGCCATCTGGAGGATTTGTAAAGCTAAAAATTTTCAAGCCCGCTCTGACCCCGTTCCTCCACGTCTTGTTGGCAGTCAGCAACCCCCCCCCCCCCCTCCGAGGTTTTTTATCCGGTTCCACCGCGCCTGATGAAAGAAATAACAAAACATTTATGCATGGGCGTAATCCCGTGGGGATTGGGGGATGTATCCCCTCCAACATTTGACTAGGGGTGATGGTCCATGTAACCCCCTCCCCTCCCAACGTTACAGTCTACAGATACGTGTATGCTGGAAAGTACATTTTATTCTTCATTTTCTTCAATCTCTGCTCCATTTCATATCACAAATGTTTCTCAAACTATCAGAATTTTAGCAAATCCTTCAGGGGCGGATCTAGGGTCTTTTCTGAGGGGGGGGGGTCCAACATAAAAAGGGCACATTCATTTTTTTTAAATTTTGGTTCCCATAAACGTAAGTGATTATACAATTTACGGCATATTGATAAAGAAAGGATAAACCAAGAGACATGCAAAAACTGGAATCAAAACCTGGAATCTAAACGGTGAAAATGCAAAGCGCGCGAAATTTTTTGGTTAAGCCAACACTTATAAGAATTTGTACTAATTTAAAGCTTATATAGAACAATTGTCCAGACCGTTAGGCCCTATCGGGCATAACTTTATTGTACTTCCCTCCTCGAGTCACTAGCCGTACCGTACTACAGACACAAGTGAACGTTAACCAGGTTTAACGAAATGCGATTCAATTTCCGACATTTACATAAAACCATGTATACATAAATCCATGTATTTCTACTTATTAACTTGAAAAGGTGGAAAGGGTTTGTACTATATTTAGCTATAAGTATAACGGAACTGAGGAAGAGTGGACAAAGCGTACCGAAAATTTTGGGTTTTATCCCAGAAATTACCCTTATGAAAGCCAAAAGAAGTAAATCGACCATGTGTGGCTCCAGAATTTCCCCAACAGGAGGCTGGGCCATGTCAGCAACCCCAATTAGTTCCGACATTCCCTATTTCGAGGGGATGATGAGAAGGGCAAATGGAGGAGCCTCATCATCCTATGCCATTGCAGGCATATTTTGCATCATATCACTTAATACTTCAAGATCCGAGTTGCGCACTGATAGTGTTCTTTGAATCTGGATCGTGAAATTGAAAATCGCGCGAAGCGGGGGAATATGTTTGATTGGCTAACACCTAAAACATATGACGAAACGAAAAAAGAACTGTGGGCTTGTAACCGTATCGGGTGTAACATACATTTGTATCGAAACCACCTGGACTACAAGATGAAATAGCCAAACTTTGCTCCGTAAGTCGCTCACCAACTGACTCTACCGCATGACAAACACACAAGAGAACACCAACTAGGCTTTGCGATATGGGATGAAAGTTACGAACTTTACATAAACTGGGTACTCTGCCTATATGTTACTTGGTAAGGTGGACAGGACTTCTGCTGTCCTGTTTTGCGGAATGGAACTATTGAAGAAAAAAGAGTGACTCTACAGCGCGCGTAGCGCGCCGAAAATTTTGGGTTCTTATTGGAGAAATTGTCCTCTTGAGGGCAAAAAATAGGTAAGCCGTCGGGGCGACTAGTTGTCGTCGGGGACTGCATACTTTCGACTAGGACTCCCCGACAAACCTGTAAAACTTCCCCGATCGTTGGCCAGCCTTCCCCGACGGGGCATGAACCTTTCCCTCACCTGGCGCCACCGCTATCTCGACTGGAGGAGGGGGTTAAAATACTGCATGTTGTGTTCCCTATATAGTTGCGGCGCGACTGTCAAAAATACTCTGTCAGAACAGATGACTGAAGTCGAATGTTTGCTTTTTATTTGCGACAGCAGACCGGTCATCGGTCCAAAGACGTCAAAAAAATTGAACCGACTAACATTGCGTTATTTGACCTGGTGGTGATTTTATATAGTATTTTTAAAATGAAACAAACGCCGATTCGTCCATTGGGACTTCTGGTCAACTCTTGGCTGTGGACTTTAAACTAAGATTGGCTTTTTATTCCCATCATTAGGGCAACACTAATAAATGAAGAGAGTAATTCCAGATCATGAATATCATATCGTGTTCATGAGAGGAGGGATACTAGCGGGTAGAGGGAAGGTTTCGTAGATGTAGCGTTTAGGGAGTGTGAACAGATCATTATTTTGTTAGACCAAAAGACTAGCAGTGACCTTTTGGAATCAATATTAAAACTCAGTAGTAATACTTGCATAAAGCGCTAGCTAGTGAGTATGACGTAATATCTGCGCGTTTTACTGTATTACTTTGAAAGCCCAAGCACGACCCACGTGGTTCCAAGCGAAAAGTGATTAGAATGCCTGACTGTCACGCAGGCAGTGAGAGTTAGAGTTAGGTGAGGTTTTACGCGTCAGTTTCTAACCAACTGGTTTAAGTCGGGCCGGCCGCGGCCTTTTTGCAGTTGTGGCTCACTGGCATGTTTTTCCCTACTCCATTGCAATCAGTAAGACATACTGTAGTCACATTCTCTGTAAAACGATTGCGCTGTTCGTGTTTCAGGGCGGGCAATAGGCTACCATAGTCAAATATATTGCTGAAAGTTTCTGCGATACATGGCTAGACTTTTACGGGTGGATTGATCGATACTGGATGGGGGTAACCAAAATCTCCTCGGAACTGGACAACTGTCATTACCTGTCAAACTGTCGTGGGTTTTTTTTATTTTTTTATTTTTTTAGGCTAGTGTGAAGGGAAAAACAATTTTGAAAAAGGGCAAATTGGGAAATTTGAGGGGAGGGGGGTCCGGACGTCGGCGACCCCCCCCCTCTGGATCCGCCACTGTCCTTCGCAACCTATCAAAATTTTCGCTCGCTCCGTTCGCTTCAAACCTTACGTCAGTGTTATTCTCATTATCAATATCTTCCGATAGCAACTTTCAGAGAAGCACAGCAGCAAAAAGTTGAAAGTTTACAAATTAACAGGTAAAAGACTGGCTTATGGCAGTGGCACGTAGGTTTGTTGGGCAATTGAAAGTGTCGCGATGCAGAGTCTGAATGCAGGTTTTGTCATGGAAATCTTATTTAATGAAAAATTTCGGCGCGTTTCTCGCGCATTCGTCACGGTTTCCACTCGATGTCATGACCATTATTAACAGGGGCGGATCCAGGATTTTCGAAAAGGGGGGGGGGGGGCCCGAAGTTGTTCGACCTGTGATTGACGGTACTATACCATCTAAGCGGAGCGCCACCATCAGTTGGCGCGGAACGTACAAGAAAATTTTTGACAAAATAGACCTCCCAGATCGTATATATCGTATGCTATATAATAGCACTTTCCATGTCTTATTTTTGCATTTTCTGCTTCATATAATTTTATGTCTCAACTCTCAACACATTAATTTTTCCACAAGTTATTAACAGAAGACAGTTATCATAGGCACATTACCTTACTACAATGCATCCTGTTCAAGGTGTCTAATCAGATCTTTAGTAGTCATGTTCTAACTTGGTGAATATTGAGGGACTTCCTTGAGAAATTTGTGACCCATATCTTAGTTCGACTTGATGCCACGACTCAGGTACTTTGCATTGACATGTGGGCGTAAATATACGTTTTATCACGTGCATGTTCCCCTCTGCCTAATTTCTTGTTTTGTGTGGACTCAGTGAGAAAGTGAAAATCACCCAGAATGCACGAGACTTGGCAGCCCTGTCATTGTTTTGGGGGTACGTCCAGGCAGTGTAATGATGGTATTATTGTAGGCCTTACATAGTATCAAAACTGAATGACCGAATTGTAATGTTTCCGACCACTATATTTCTAAATAAAATTTTGTTGGTGACGTGCACTGTAGGCCAATCTTAACGTCTTTCAGAGAAAAATCGAGGGATTTATTAACTGACAGAACAGCATTTGGCCATTTAGTTTTGTCATTGATTATGGTTATACTTGTTGATTTCTGATTTTTACTTAATTTATAATTCCTCATTTTTTTCCTTAGGAATTTATTTATGGAGGGAGCTCCCCTCACTGAAAATTTTAGGGAAGGACGTGTCCTCCTCCCCCGTCCCCCGCTACCGCTGCCAATGCGTAGCATACCAGGAAATTTGGGTAAAAACAAATCCCAGATAGCCGGAAAAGACACTTCTAAGGCCTTGTGATTCCCATGATTTTCCATTTTAATTCTCATGCAGTGGCGTAGCTAGGATCTTTTGTTTGGGGGCGGGGCTCCCGTTTACTATCTAAGCGGAGCGCCACCATAGGTTGGCGCGGAGCGTACCAAGAAAATTTGAGATTTTAATACATCCCAGATGGCCGGAAATGGCACTTGCCAGGCTTGATAGCAGCCATCAAGAAGTGCAATTTTTGTGAACAAAATGTAAAGTTTGGTTTTATTTTATTTTATTACACATTTCTGTGAGGACAGATCAGCTCAGCTGGCTGGGACTTTTTGTCCCAGGGTTGCAAGTTTGAATCCCGTTTACTCAGTGGCGTATCCAGGATTTCCCTGGCGGGGGGCGGGGGATGCAGTATGTTGTGTGATAGCCGGCCTGGGGGAGGGGTCTAAGGAGAGGGGGTGTCCCCTTTCCCTTTGAAAATTTTTGAAAAATTAGGTGTCCTAACATGCAATCTGTTGCCACATATGCTACCTTTTTAAGTAAAATTTGTGTTAGAAAATGGCCTCCCCCTTGTGTACGCCATTGCGTGTACTATCTAAGCGGAGCGCCACCATAGGTTGGCGCGGAGCGTTCCAAGAAAATTTGAGGTTTTAATACATTCCAGATGGCCGGAAATGGCACTTGCCAGGCTTGATAGCACCCCATCCCAACTGATGCGCACTGTCTCGTAAGGTATTTTTCTATTGGCTGATGGTATTGTATCGGTATTGTATCGTATTGATTGTATCCAATCATGTGTAGTAAGATCAGCATGTGTGTAAACGTCCCAATCGACGTTCAAACTAATCTGCTGTGCGCTATGACTCCCATACTTCGAGGTTGCTAATTGCAGCTTCATTTTCTATCACTCCACTCTCTCTCCTTCTCTCTATCTCTTCTCCTTTCCGTTTTTTTTCTCTTTTTTTTTTTCTTTTTTCCCTTTCATTTTTTTTTTTTTTTTTTTTTTTTGCATTTTCAAAAAGGGGGGCCGGGGCCGGGTCGGCCCCCCCTAGATCCGCCCTTGATTAAGGTAATAATACATGAAACTATGGTAACACTTTCCGATGTACAGAGATACATCTCCAAACATTTGTGGGGACCTGACATCAATATGGGATCTTTCAATCTAATATATGTAGCATGATGTGGAAGGTTGAAAGTACGTATCTGCCATTATACATTTTTCAAATACTTTCACAGAGCGCTTCGTGCGCAGCCATTATCGATATACATGGTTATTGTTAATACGCTTACGACGAAAACAGCATTCTGAAACGCGCTTATTAGTTCTTCACCCCTTTTACTACGCCTATCAGGGAAGTCTAATATTATCACCTCGCTGCCACCTATACTCTCCCTCCCTCCTCCCTCCCCCCTCATTCCCCATTGCTGGAAGCTGTTCATCTGGATTTTCGTTCAAAATTAATGAAAGCGATAGTGTCAAGTGTTCGGCGCCATAGTCTCTAGTACATATCATTTGGACGGATGTCAGGTAGTACGCATTATGTCATTGCCCCATTTAATATGATTAATTCAGAGCGTCCAGGAGGTCCTATACAGGTATCTGCTAGCCTTAGATGCAGTGGCGTAGCTAGAGGGGGGCAGGGGGCGGTCGCCCCCCACAAAGCCTCCGAAGGCCTCTGTCGGAAATTTCTAGTCTCTGTCGGAAATAAATTAAAAACAATTCATTTCGGAAACACTAACAACACGTTTTATGTTTTTAAGCAGAATTACACATAGAAATGTGATCGTGAAGATCAAAAGTCGGTCTCAAATTGGCCGGAAAGCAAAAAAAAAAAAAAAAAAAAAAGGTCCCCAGACAATAATCTGTCGGAAATTTTTGGCTTTTGCCCCCCCCCCCCCACAAAAAATATCTAGCTACGCCACTGCTTGGATGCCCTTTCATAATGCACAATGAAGGAGGGAAATATTTCGTAACAGTCCAAGAACGTTTCTGTGGACCCCACTCAATTTTTGTGTTAAAACTTCCCCAAATAGAAAACAGTGAAATAGACAAGGGAAGAGGCCTAATTCAGGAGGTTTGTCAACAACGTATCTTTCTCTTAATTGAAAACATATTTTCTTCTTTTACCTTACCAAAAATTAGCATTCACTAAATTATGGACATTTTCCAGCCATACATGATCAGTTCCAAAACATGCCAAAGATAGCACCATTTTGCGTCAAAAAGACAAATCAATAAGTTTTGTGCTCAAAATAGCCGCTGCATTTCCTAAATGTATAAATATACAAATACCCCAAAACATTACCTCTGAAATTTACCTCTTAAACAGTCTTCCTGGCACTTCTGAGACACTTCGCCCCTGGACCCCACCAGGGGCCCCTAAGGCGGGACCCCACCCGTCATGGGCTTCACGCTTCGCGTGCACATGTTGTAAATTCGGCGATAATTCACCCCATCCCCCCCCCAAAAAAAAGTTGAAAAGAAATCTACGCCCCTGCATTTATGGGTAGAACATTTCAATTATACAAGTGGATCAAGCGTCATTGCCTGTTTCCCCTGCCTCTTACTTGATCCGTCCTTATGGACAGACTGCATGTATGAGAAGCGATAGGTTGTTATGGTCGGTTGTAATTTGTTTTTATATACTGAGCACGTATGGTACAGTGCATGGCATATGACTGAATGCCTGAGATGGTTTACGAGCGGCTTTTTAACACTATAGCCTATAGGGCATCCAGGCCCGTGGCCAGGAATTCTGATATAGGGGGGCACCGACACCTCATAGAGGGGCACCGAAGAAGATTATGTTTGTTGTCAGTAGTACCACCACAGGTTTACAGTTTGACGGAACTACAGGGGATTATATCTCAAGCTTACCACACATAGCTTAAAGCAGGGGTCGGCAAACTAGGAATCGCGACCCTTTTGAGGGTCGCGAAAATATTTCGGAGGGTCGCGAAAAGGATTCGGGAGCGAAAAATTATTGTCACATTCCTCATTAAAAATAAGCAATGGGAGTGATTCTAATCTAAGAACCAGTGATCTGCTTTATTAACACTGCATAACCAAGTCAAATCAAACTCCTCTTACCCACCCGTCAATTTGAGGGCCTTCAATATTCCGGAGTCGAAAATTGTGGTCACCAAGCAAAAAACGTTTAGAGACCCCTAGCTTAAAGGTATCGGTATTACGTGTGCACATACGCGAGCCGAAGCGCGCGAAAATTTCACTCTTCTGATGGAAATTTTTCCATCCGCTTGCAATACAGACACGTAGAAATTCTCCACAAGGAAACAAGACTATATAATCACGATATATCTTCAGCTCAGCAAGCGCAGGTGAAGCCGGTTGAGTACTTTGCGAACGGCCAGGCGGGACCAGGGGTTGCCATTAGGCAGGCTTGGTGTGATCCTGTATATGATTTTGTTAGGACCCAGAGGGAAATTCCCCGAATATATGGCGAATTAACAATATGGGAACACTAACATGGAGCTTTGAGCAGGACTTTGAATGACAGTGAGAGCACACCTATGTCTTCACAGTTCACAATTCAGATGGTCATTATCGTACTTCTACTTTGAACGAAAAAAAAATGAAAAAAAAAAACAGAAAAACTAAAGTTTGGAATAAATTTTGGGTACGAGTAAATTTAGCTTCAAACCGTTTAGTCGTCGCGGAGCGAATGTTACTCAAGGTACTACTACATGAAAGCTCCTTGATGTCCAGGATCTAACTTTGAGCCTTCACCTAGCTTTGGCTGGAAGAATTCACTTGAATTTTTGTACTACTAATGTTCATGGGTGATACTACTTCGCTTGTGACAATTGCGCGCGAAGCGCGCCGAAATTTTGCAGGAAAATTATTTATCACGGTAAAACCTGCATACAGACTCAGCAAGGGGTGGTGGAAAGATAAGCCCGACGAAGGGACCAAGCTCCCCGAAGAGGTCCAGCAACCCGAGGCCCCGGCAGAAGCAATGGGTTACAGATTGGATACCGAACGCGAAATTTTGGGCGACCGGCGAAAAATTTGGGGTTCTGTTGAAGAAAAATTGAAAATATTTGGTTCTTACTCTATTAAGGAAAGTTAAAAAATTTACGTTTCTATGGAAGAATCTGCCCCTCTTCGTCCTAGACAGTTCCAATTTTCCCGACTAAGTTACTCCTTCCAAAACTGTGTTGAGCCCCTCCTTGTGCAGACACAAACCTAGTTTATTGCTTAAGGGCATATCCTGTTGGGCCGAACAAGGCCATAATATGTAACCAGAACATTCTCTGCTCTTGCTGTGTATTGTGAGCTTTAATGTCAATCAAACAGAATAATTCACCTGTGATCAATTGAAAATTTTGCTTTCTCCCAACCAAAATGTATTTGGGGTGATGAATGTCTGTCTTTAGGAACAAAACCAAGACGCCGGGCGACTGGTCGCGAGGGGATGCCCCCTTCCACCACCCCTGGACATTGAGACACTTTACGTTTCATACAAAAAGGATTAGGCCTATCATGATGTTGAGTCTGAATCATTAGAATCTTCCCGATCGTAAGAGAAACTGAAGAGGATGGAACTTTTTATGGATTCAGTTTTGTGTTTTTCCGGGAATCACACCTACACGAAAGAACAATAGCCTAATTTTTGAACCTTTACATTTATAAATTAAGCCTACATATCTGAAACGGGTGTTAAAGCTATATGTAAGTGAAGATGAAAGCGCGCGTAGCGCGTGAAAATTTTTGTGATTTTAGAACAAAAATGTTACAGAGAACAAAATACGTTCATTATTAAACTCCTTTTGGGATCATTTTAAGGATCATTTTTACAAATCGCTTGGTGTCATACAGGGCCACCGTTTACATGTACTAAAATTTTATTTTCGATCGATTTTCCGTAGAGGGGCACAGTGGTCAGCACCGGGGCACGGCCCCTCGTGCCCCTGCCTGGCTACAGGCCTGAGGGCATCACTGTAATTGATAGTAATAACCATACTTCTACTGTACTATCTTGCATGTGCGGATCATTGATATTGCCGGGGGGTTGTCCGAACCTCCCCACGGACTTGACTCCCCCTCCCACCCCCAAAAATACTACTCTAGAGCCCTTGCTAGGCTAGAATACTAAAAAACAACGTTGAGTATAGCCTATGGTTTCTAAATGTTCAATTAGAAAACCGAATCACACTTTTGCTTAGAAATACGACATTGAAAGGTAAGGCTGCTTTCTTGCCAGTTCGTTCCAAGTTTGTGCTGAAAGGATTTGTGCGTACACAGCCGGACTATATCATATGTTAGACAGACTAGATTTACGTAGTGAGGGCGAAATGGGAACCAGTGTACATTTATACAAACGACTGGCCTACAAAGTTTGCGTTCATACAAGCTTACTCGTTTATTCTCATCTGGACGAATGTGAATTTAGCCCTGTTGATTTACTTCTAAAATGCCTGTTGGGGATAACAAAAGAAGCATAGATGCAGGAGCCCTCGTTCCTGCCAAGAAACCAAGGCATGAAGTCGTGGCCATCGAGAAAGGACATAAGGCTCTCGCAAATTCGGTAAGGGCTTGAGGATTTATCCTACCGAATACCGCTTATACTGTGCATAACATTAGGCGCAACTATACTAATACCCCACCTCAGTCAGTGATAATATTTAGGCCTACACCTCATCCGAATTCCATGTGGGATTCTATCAGTAGCGTAGCCATGGGCGGGGGGAGGGTAGGCAGGGGGAACTTCCCCTCAAAATTATTTTGTAACTCATTCTTGACCCCCCCCCCTAATAATTTCAAGTGATATGTGTTTAAAGAAAAAAAACGGGAAGAGTTTTATTTGAGAGATGAAAATAGGACCTGCAACATACATAGCCTATAGCCTAGGCCCTACACAAACTTTGATAATATGACCAGCTTCACTATTAATCAATCCAGCCAGTTGGCAGGTACAATCTTAACTGTCAAAGCATAACTTAAACGCATGCATGCAGTATACCCAACTATAAGTCATATATAATGCCAGATTGGAAGGTTTGCACTGCGGGGTCCTACTAATGATTGCCCGATATTGCCCGTCGGTACAATGAATGCCTGACCTGTGTGAATGATTGCCCGTGATGTGTTATTGATGGCCCGACCCTGTGAATTGATTGCCTGTGCTGTTTTGATCGCTCGTAGTGTGAATGATTGCCTGACCTGTGAATGATTGCCCAACCTCTGAATGATTGCTCGATTAGGAAAGGTTTCATTTGGAGGCTGGTGAGGCCAAACGTTAGGCCGTACCATTACGATAAAACTTAAATTCAGAGGTGGGATGATCAGCTTAGACATGTAGGTTAAAGCTGGTGAGGTAGAAACAGTTTTTTTTCCGCACCTAGGCCTAAACATTACCGAGAAACAATATTATTGAACCAAAACATGCATGTTGGATGAAGCCACTTCACTTTATTTACAACTGAAGTCTGGGAGAGGGATTCAGCCACAGGGGAAGACTCGGAAACACCCAAACTTTTTCTTTTCTGTATGAGTACTCCACAAGGCAAGGGTGATGCCAGAATATTTTGATGGGCGAGGCGGAAGCATGTGGTGAGTGATCGGTGTCCTTGGAGGGGGGGTTCTAAGGGAATAAGTACATCCCTCTCCCCTTTGAGAATTTTTTGTTAATTTTAAGGTTGCTTAGATGCAAAATGGTGCTATCTTTGTGATATTTTTTGCAACTGATGATATATGGCTGCAATGGCACAGCCAGGATTTGGTGTCGTTCAAATCTCATCATCGTAGCTAGTGACGAAAAGTTACAAATTTTAAGTTTTCAAACGAAAAAATGTCACATAATGTTATCAGGTCACTGACTATACAATAACCTTTCCATTTTGTGAACTTTTTCTTCTAACTAAACCCATACTATGAGCTTTTCATCCGTTGCATCTTCAAGTTTTGCACATCCATTCACACGACGAGCGATCAATAACACAGCACGGGCAATCATTCACACAGGTCAGACATTCATTATACCAACGGGCAATATCGGGCATTCATTAGTAGGACCAGCCCTACGTGGGGGATAAATCCCCCGCGCAAGAATATGAATTTCGAAGTTGCCAGCCGCACATATTTAACAACTGACAACTGCAACCATGCAAACTTGTTGGTAACAAGCACACAAGTTGCCTGGGAAAGGCGATTTCCTGCAGTGTAGGAGGTACCTGTAGTTTTGGCCAAATTTTTTCAGCCCGTGCCAACTGATGGTGGCGCTCCGATTAGATAGATTCGGCTGCGCAGTTCTCCAGGCCGTTATTAAAATCCCCCGCACACCATCACAAGCTTTCCATTCTGGATATAATGTACATGCTACCATGCTACTGTAGGCTAGTATTTTGTAACACATTCTTGCCCCCCCCCCCCCCCCCTCCTCCAAATAATTTCAAGTGATGTGTTTAAAGAAAAAAATGGGAAGAGTTTTCTTTGACAGATGAAAATAGGGCCTACGACATTTACATGTAGGCCCTACACAAACTTTGATAATATGACCAGCATCACTATTAATCAATCCAGCCAGTTGGCAGGCACTATCTTAACTGTCAAAGCATAGCTTAACTGCATGCATGCAGTATACCCTACTATAAGTCATACATAATGTACATGCTACCATGCTACTGTAGGCTAGTGCAGTAAGTTGATAAAAAGCACATTTTGGCTGCCACCCTCGAAAAAATTCTTGCCTCCCCCCCCCCCCTTCTTCCCAACAAAGAAATTCTGGCTACGCCACTGGATTCCATGTGGGATAATGGCAAGGAATCCAGCTAAAAATGGATTCCTAATCAGGCAGCCACTTCGACTAGGACGAGGAATCCAGCAAGGCTTAGAATTATGGATTCTTAGCTGTAATGTTATGCACTTATCAATTGAGTGATGCACCCCACTACCCCCCGGCATTTTCAGTCAAATGTGGGTCATTGACCAATGACAGTGTGACTCACATGTCTGTCACTGAACCACTATTGTCAGCCACCAGCATGACTGATGGGTGAGTCACAGTTACCACAATTGTCAGTCACTTTTGTGATCAAGGGGTGGATCATTGTGAGTCAATTGTTACACTTTGTACAGGGATATCAATTGGCATTCTCAATTTTTCAGTCAATATATGGTGACCCACGTGTCAGTCAAAATTGCAAATTGTGCATCAATTTTGTGACTGAGATGTAAGCCATTTTACATTAAGTTGTCAGTCACAAAAGTGACTGAGGGGTATGCCATTGTACAAGTTTTGTCAGCACAGTTGTGGATAATGACTGACCATGGGTAGTGGGGTGCGTCATTCAGTTGATAAGTGCATTAGGCCTAACCTCCTAGGCCTAGTCCCACTTTGACACAAAACAAACACCCAACAAGTTCAGCCAAAGTTAGTCCAGTAAGGGCCTTATACAGTAGACTAATGGCTATATATACCACTTACATATAGCACTTACCAGTTAAATCTCATATCTATACACTCACGTCTGGACCAAGTCCAAAATCTATCCATTAACACTTCACATAGTGGTAATGGCATTTTGTCAAAGTTTTTCATCCATATTGGCTTTTCATGTTTAGCATGTCGAAAACCCCAAGTTGATATGTCAGTGAGGATGTTGAGTTTTGTCCCCCTCCCCCCCCCCCCCAAAAAAAAAACCAGTCCCGAGATCATCGTGATGCAGATTAATTTGTTTTCAAGTTCTCAAAGCATCATGTAATGTTATTAATACTTAAGGTGCACTTAAATGATATTTTAAAGATTCAGTACAGTAAAGCTTGTGATGTTTTAAATATACTTGTGTCAACTGGAAATTTATGAAAGGTTGAAAATGCAAGAAAGGGCAGTTTGCTAGAGTAACACCATGTCTTCTTCATTGCTATAGCCTTTAAAATTATGTGTTGCTGACAAATAATTTATATGTCAGTAACACAGATGACATACTATGTAAAGTTTCTCCAGAGTTGAGGAGTCTTTGAGTGTGCCATTTAGTGAGGAATATCTTTTTGTGAGTCATTGGGTAGTGCTCAAATATAAAAGCAAAATGTTTTTGCTCTCTACTGTACTGTACATACAGGGGCCGCCAAGGACATCAAGTTTGCAAGCTCCTATAATGCTTCTGAATGGACATGAAGGCGAAGTGTTTGCCTGCAAGTTTCATCCTGAAGGACAACTCTTAGCATCAGCATCATTTGACAGAACAATATGTAAGTTCAAAGGTCAGTTTTCTTTATTACAAAAGTTTGCACAGTTTCTGATCTCTCTACATTGAAGGACAAAGGCAAGCTGTGTGTGATTCATTGAAGAACAAAGGTAAGCTGTGTGACCACAGTACGTCCATCCATCTCCCCTAGCCCCCTCTCCCTGGTATGCCCATGATCATGCAGATTCCCAATTACAGCAAGGAAAAAGTACAGTAGATCCTTTTGAAAGGTTTGGCAAGCTGTGGCATTGTCTTCAGTGGCAGGTGATTCGCTTTGGGCAATTTACCATGTGTATTTACTGAGACACTTGATGAACTAACTTCGCTATTCTTTTCCTGCAGTCCTGTGGAATGTCTATGGAGAGTGTGAGAATTATGCTGTTCTAAGGGGACACAAGGGGGCCATTATGGAGTTACAGTTTAATACTGATGGCAGGTGAGTGAATCACATGATGTTCTCACACTGTGCAAGTTTCTTAGTTATGCTGTACTTAAAATTATCTCTGGCTTATACTATATTTTACACTTCGACTCTACAAAGACAAAAGGGTTTGTGGGTTGGTAATAAGTAATGTAATATCTCTCTCAGCTGTGAAGTACATTTAAAGTTGCTGTCAGCAGCCTTTTTGACCACAGTGTTTTGAAAATCCAGGCCCCCAGCTGTCACCTAAGAGGTCCTGTCACCCAAACTCTCTCAAAATATCTTAGAATGCTTTACTAAGGTGTTTTTATCTACCCAAACTATTATTATGAAACAAGTTTCTGTCAGCATTGAATTTATGTTTTTTCTGTCCTTGAGTTCAGAAAATCATCAATATTTGTTTTTTCCCCAATATCTGAAATGACCTTCCTACACTGTAAATATTCTTCACAACCCAAGTTATGGTACACAGGTTGTGGATTGTTGCACTAATGTACAAAAAGAAAACTTTGTGAAAGTTATTTAGACAGAGATTGCTTTTCAGCCAGTCAAGAATGGAGCCACACATAACAGACCCATGATGTAGAGGTCTGAAGGTCAAGACATTTGTCATGCTAAGTCTTGTTGGTCTCCTGGGCCCTTTGGGGAGCAGAACTCCTTTGGGAGTAATGTTCGGTTATGCCCTGTTTAATCTTCACCAGAGTGCCTAGGGGACTTTGGAGAAAGTATGCATTGATTGTTTTTAATCTACAGTGCATTTATTGTCATTCTATAACCCTCCCTTATTGAAGGTCAAGGGTAAAAGGTCATGCTGCTTCCAACTCTAGAAAGTAAAACCTATTATCTGTTACACTTACTCAAGTGTGCTCATCTAAATCTTACTTATTGTGAGTAAAGGTATACAAAAGAAATTTAATTTGTCCTTTTGATTTTAACAAGAAACAAAATTTCACATGATCCTGATCTCTCCAAATGATATCACTTTCTTCTTTCCTTTCCCATTCTCACCAGTAATATAGTCACATGTGGAACAGACAAATTGGTCTGTCTCTGGGATGTAGACACAGGAACAAGAATTAAACAAATGAGAGGACACACATCGTTTGTCAATTCATGTCATGCTGCTAGGAGAGGGCCTCCTCTTGTTGTGAGTGGGAGTGATGACAGTACAATAAAGGTGAGTTGAGAAATTTTTATGATGGTGTTAGTTTGCTTGTTATTACTGCTGCTAGGAGAGGACCTCTTCTTATTGTGAGTGGGAATGACAGTACAATAAAGGTGAGCTGAGATTTTTTGTGGTGGTGAAAGTTTGCTTGTTATTACAAGTCTGTGGATTGTCCCATGTCATACTTGCTTTCTTGATGTAAAAAGGCATTACAAAGATTAAAAACAGATATGATTCCTGTGAAAACAATTCAAATATCTTCAGTTACTGTGTTTGCATCAGCTTCATATATATTTGTGATTGGGAGGAGGGACTTAACAAGATTTGTCTTAGTTACCCTTTGCTTACAAGTTTACCTTCATTCCAAGGACAATTATAAAGTAAAGTTAGTATTCTTTGAGGGGTTTGTTTTGGGAGTTTTGTTTTGTTCTTTCATTTGTTGACTACTTTGAAAATGTCCACATTACAAACCAAACTATTTAAATAGCTGGTAAATAATTACTAGGTAATTTATGTAGGATTAACAAAAGAAATACAGACACTGTACAACACTCCACTTATGAAATTTTTGCATGGCTATTGTAAAATCTCAGAAATGGCCAAATTTTGAAGTAATATATCTTGTCCACAGTACAAGATATCCAAATGATTCTAACAGATATTTCATTAGGGAATCTTAATCTACCATTATTGAGTAAAACAGCTGTTTTGGTTACTTGTCTCCATACCTTTAATGATCTGTGCCAAATGATGTACAGTAATGTTTGGCTAATTTATGCTCGTCAGCAGTGATGGTGTATTGGTAATATGTGTAGTATGTATATTACACTATTAGTAATATTGTTGATATCCACTTGGGAACAATATACATATACATAGAAAACGTGGTATAGAAAATATTCATATTATATCACACAGTTTGAATACCGATGCTACTAAAATATCGATATTGTACACAAATATTTACATTCATCAACACTTACCTGTGACTTACGACAGATACGAGCATTCCAAACCATTACTGGAAGTATATTTCAAGGTTTGAATGAAGCTCAGGCCTTGTATTACATAGGTTTACCTCTTGTCATGACAGGAATGATCATGTCAACCGCAACATATGTTACAAGCACATAGGCATGTAGTAGGTCAACAAAATGGAATGGGAAGATATTACTGGAAGAGTTTCAAGTGGACCTAAAGTTTAAAAATTCAAAAATATATATTTTAGAGGTTACAAAATTAATCTTATTGGTCCAACTCCCATTGTCATAGCTTATTCCATTGCTGAGATATTAAATGTTAAAATTTATTCACTTAAATCCAAACAGTTCATTGCGCAATAATTTTTGACATTCTTGTTGTACAACTCACATTAAATGCTTTGTTTTCTTTTAAAATTAAAAATGTTTATATGACCTTGACCGCTTCCTGTTTTCTTGCATGACATGCTGTACAGAGAGGGCTTATATAGTCAAGTCACCCCAAAGCAGTAAGAACGCGATCACATTTTGGCACAAGGTGCGGTGGCTTTCAGAAAAACAAAGAAATACAAAGATTGTAATTTGAGTAGTACAACAATGACATCACAAATTATTGCACAATCTACCTTTTTAAATGGAGTGAATAAACTTCAACATTTTATATCTCAGCTTAAGAAAGTCCTGTGAAGATAGGAATTGGACCATTGGAATTCAGTTTTCATGCTCTGTAATATATATTTTTGAATTTTCAGACTTTAGGTACACTTTAATGCAGTTTATGAGGTGAATAAGAAGATTATATTGATATTATCAATATTTTGACACCAATATATCAGTATTTCATTCTGGCAGTATCGTGTACTGCTTTGTCAGTAGGCACAGTCATTCACAACAATTTTACACCTGTTGGAAGAAGAAAAAGTGCCTGCTGCTTTTAATTATCAACCAACAAAAAGCTATGGTCAGTGTGAAATGGCCTAAGAAAAGCATAAGATGTGTTGCCTGGAATAAAATTTTTTTCCACTAATATCTTTACCCTTCCTTGCTGTATTCATTGATATGAAAAGATGTGTAGTATTAATTTTCTCCATATAAAAATTGAGGCATTCTTGAATGTGCTGCCCAAATTCTCTTTAATGCTCCAAAATACATCTTTTGATATCTTATATCATTTTAATAAACATGTCTCTTTGTTTCGTGGACAGGTTTGGGACAGTAGAAGGAAAGGTGAAATTCAAACATTCCAGAATACATACCAGGTCCTAGCAGTTACCTTCAATGACACTAGCGATCAGCTGGTATCAGGTGGTATTGATAACTCTATCAAAGTAAGTCCAATCAGTAGTTAGGCTGAACTGCTTTTGTCCATGTCTTATATTTCTAACAACATCCTGCCTGCCCCCTTCCCCCCCCTTCCCCTCCCCCCCCCCCCCACCATCCCAACCCTAAAGAAAGAAAAGTTGAAGAAGTTCATGATCTAGAATCAAATTTTCTGGCAGCCTTTACTAAAGGACATGTGATTGCTATAAACAGGGTTCCTTTGGCTGGGAAATCATGATTTCTGTTTCACTTACTAGTACCGGAAAGTTATGGAATTTTTTTTTTAAAAATGACAGAAATCATGGAAATATCAAGTAATTTTATAAATACTATGACTTGCTCTTTGACTCCTTAAGAACTCTGCATGTAGCCAGTTAAAAAGTTTTCACATGCACTTTGATGAACATCCAGAAACCTTATTCAAAGTAGGGGTTACTGCAAAGAACATGGTATAAATGCAAATTCTGGTCAAGTGTGTCCAATGCCTTTTTTGTGCAGTGTGCAATGAAAGAAGTCATGTTCTCCCAAAAAGGGAAAGCATGAAGTTGCTTTCACTGACTAGGCTAAAGCTGGAGGAGACTGCAGATTGAAAAGAATATCATTGGCTTAAGTGTGCATTCTACTTTCAGCAGAGCTGTAACTTGTACTGTATAGTGGGAAATTTCACGGGGGTTAAATTTTGGTGCTTTTCGCGACCAAGTATCTAATCGCGAATTTAAGACCCACAAAAGTACTTTTGTTAGTTTGTACAAGACTGTGTTGGTTGCCTGCAACAGCGAATTCTTCACTCCGCAAATATGTGAACAAGGTACAGATTCGCCAAAAATTAGCCTCGTGGAAATTTCCCGCTATTCAGTAAGTTCTTCCTGGAATTTCCATGCATCCTGGATCTGTGTGTTCTGTTTCCAATTGACCAAGCAAGTCTGAGGAACACAGCATGCACAGTATACTATATAACCTTTGGATTATCAACAACTCTTCCGTGCAGTCAGACCTTACCCATGCTCTGACTTCTGTTTTTAAACAACTCCTGAATGAGGTTTCACGGCACCGCAAAAATTTGGTACCGTCAATACCGCTACAAATGGTACCGGTAATACCGTAGTACCGGTACCAATAGAGAAAATAGTCTGACTTTAAAAACAAGAAAATACCCGGAAAAACAACAGGTATTAACGTACGTGCCGTGTTCTGATCATCCCTGCCTTCCGCTACACTGTTAATGAATTAAGTACACTCAACACATTGGTAAACAAAAAGTGGAACCTGACAAAAGCCAGCGTCCGAAAAACACGAGGAGCGGAGTGCGATTTTGAACCCGAAAGTCCCAAAAGAACACTCAAAACTGTACTTACAGTTACGAAAATAATTTCTAAAAATGATGAAAATCGCCTTCGTAAATTATCACCTGAAGTTTTTAGGTGGAACTTTTCCAAATTATTCCCATAAAATATTGATTCATCAAGCCTATTTCTGACCGCAATTATTACTATCAAAACATTTTTTGCAACATTTCATGTACTGAGTTCAAGATGCCTAACAGTATGATAGCGCCGCAATCTAGCTAGCTTTTACCCGCGTAAATCATTTACTGATATAACACTCGTAGGATGGGGACTCCTATTTTCGTGCAGATAGGCCATCTTCACATAGATGTAGGCCTAACGATATAGTTACGTTCTGTACGATCTTTGGGACTGCACGAAAATATGAGAACGCCGTACTACTGAGTGTCTCAAAAATCTAATTCGACTTGAGCAAGTCTGAATTCACGCGACCACGACGACAACGTTCAATGGGATTTTACTGTGTAGTTTCTCTCATATACAGTTAAGTCAATGGACAAGTCCCATTGACTCACTGTACAGACTGTTGAAAGAATGTTCTTCCGAAGATTTCTCTCACACACAGTAATGTCAATGGAGAAGTCCCATTATCTTACTGTGTTTGAAATCGTTGAAACAACGTTCATGTCAGAGCCAGCGATGCAATGATTCTTCGTAAGCTTACAACGAATTTCTTAATGATACGATGCCTTGTGTAAGCATAGGCAAAGTGAATGATACCAACTGCTATTAGTACATAATACAAATGTATGTGCTGATAACGAAGGATCGTTCGAAAACTGCACACAATGTCGAAAGAAAGCAAGCCACAAGTTAGTGTGGGAAGTATTGGTTGGGCGAAATTTCCCGTTACACATGGTAATTTACATACATAACAGTTAAAGGGCAATTTCCGAAATTACGAGGGGAAATTTGTGACAGAAATGATGCAAAATGGTTACAGAATGAACGTTTCAGGGTTACATTTTTATATTTAAAAGAACACAAGGCAGTTATCATATGGATTATAGTATTTATATTTCAGTTATATTCCATTCAACTGCAGTATTTTTAGATTTTTGTTTTGACGTATTGTCATGTACTGTTTTCTGCGGTACTTCGGTACCTTGTAATTGGTGGTACCGTACCGTATCGGTACCGGTACATACCGGTACTCACAAAAATACCGGTATACCGTGAAACGTTACTCCTGAAGATCTGACTGATGAATCTAGGGTAACATGTCAAACTGCCGTATTGATCTTTGTTCAGAGAGTCAAATGACAGTTGCTGTTATAGGCTAGTATCAGAAATGCGTAATTTTTAAAAGCTTTGAAATGTGTACTTTTTTAAAGATTTTCAAAAATTTTCTCTTCATTGTGCCTTCTTTCCAGTTGCCCCTACATGTGTAACAAAATACTTAAGCTAAGCATTGATATCTTCCATTGCCTCTTTGAAGATATTTTGCTATCTTTCATAGCTTCTTTATTCAAAGAATCAAGTGTTCATAATTTCTTAACTTCTCTTTTAAAGGTTTGGGATATGCGGAAAAATGACATACTGTACAAAATGAATGGCCACTTGGATTCTGTCACGGGCTTGTCCCTTAGTCCAGATGGCTCATATGTTATGTCTAATTCCATGGATAACACAGGTTAGTGGCTGTTTGAAGTATGACATGAAAAGTTGCATGTGCTAGTGTGTGCCCTACCCTAGGCAGGAGAACTTAAAAGTAACCATTGCCTTTCAGTTAACAGAAGATTACCCAAATGTTCTGTGTACATCTGCAGAAGTGTAACATGGCGCTTGTTTGCCCTCCATGACACCCAGTGCATCTTCCAATTTGACCTTTGACCTTAGCTGAAAGATCCTATACAGCTCAGTCTTGCAGCTTTTTCATCATAATCCTTTGTCTTCTTGGGTTTTCATTTAATTTGGGTAATAGTCAGTTTTGTACAAGAAAAATATAGCAGATTTAAGTTATGCTCCCAGAGGTGTCTCTTGACTTAAGGTGTGGAAGGGGAGCTGATGGGGGGAGGGGGAGGGGGTGGGTAGGAGAGGCAACTTTTAGTTGGCCAGAGTAGATCGAGATTATCCCCAATTATTTTGTTTAGTTACAGATGTGATGATGTAGTGGAAGAGGTCTTGATGTAACTTGTGCACAGCGTAGTGTTTCTATTTTTAGATTTTTTTTGTTATGCTCAAGGGTTTTTTAGAATTTTTAAGAAAAAAATGGACTCTGCAAGTCTACATCAAAGGTGCATGCCAAAAGTTCGTCAAGTCATAAACATGGATTATTGATTGAGTTTTTGTTTCCATCTTTGCAGTGAGAATATGGGATGTTCGACCATTTGCACCTGCTGAAAGATGTGTCAAACTGATGCAAGGACATTCTCATAACTTTGAGAAGGTAAGCTTGTGTTTGTTACAATTCATTTTTTTCACCTTTGGCTGTTTTGTCTTGCTCTTAAGAAATTTTCAGTTGTGATGTTTACTTTTACAAGAATCATCCATACTCAGATTTATCTTTAATTCTTTAAAGAGGATCTAATGCTGCACGTTCTGGTGAAACTTTCATTTGAATACTATGCCTGATTCTCTTGTGAACTTAAAGGAAGAAAGCAGTTGCCCCAAGTTTATTTTCCAAAACCTGCTTAATCTTACAGATCTCTTATTTGGTGGTTCACAAGTATTTTTAAATATGTTTCTGTATAAAAATATTGAATACTGAAGTTAAACCAAGGGGTTATTCTGCATGACTTAAACGAATAAGTAACAAAAATATTGTCACATGATTGATGGGTGCCATTCCTGAATTAGGATGATGGTGTAAACTAATTCAAATTGGGGGGAGGGGACTGTATTTTACCTTTAAAGCAAACAGGTGTGAAGTCACAGATTCACTTAAATAACCAGTGCTTTGCCTTTTCTGTACAATTTTCTCCCATTCTACACTTCAAAATTCTAATGCAGTCATACCATGATTACATCCTGTGCAATGAAATGTTGTAAACTTTACAGGTCTTTGGGGCCAAGTAGTAATTTCTGCACACCTGTTTGTGAAGCAAATGAAAACAAGTAATGACCTGGTCTTTGACCTTTTTATGATGAGTATTGGGTGTGGAACATTTGTCATGCTCTCAAGTCTGTAAAGCCATGAGTTCAGTTCAGTTCAGTTCAATGTTTATTTCTAGCAAATTTGTACAATATTTACAATGAGTGCAATTTATATATACATTTAACAAGTGTATCTAAATAACTATAAAAGGAGGAAAGGGAAGTCAAGACTTATGAGCATTTCCCGCCTGAAGATATTCTACTATACTATAACTACAGAATAACCACAAAATAAGTGACGACATTGTGCTAGAAAAAAATAGATGTGAAATGAGATATGAAGTATGAAATATAAAAAATGTGATGGTTGCATTGTCTATTCAGCAATTACAAACTTCTTAAAATTGTATTTAAATGAGCTTATACTTCTACTTTCTCTGATATTTAGTGCAATGGAATTCCAAACATTAACCCCACAATATGATATACAGAGCTGTTTTTTTGTTGTTTTAACACGATTTTGTCTAAGATTCCCACTTTGCTTGGTGTTATAGTTGTTTGTCGAGATAGAGAAATAATTTTGAATGTTACTAGGCAATAAAGTATGATATGCCTGATATGTGAAGACACCTGTTTTATACTTGATTAACTGAAATAATGTCAAGGCCTTTCACTTTTGAAACAAAATGTATGTGTTAGTGGCTTTGCATGGCACACAATTCTTATAATTCTCTTTTGTTTTAAAAAGATTGGCATAAGATTACTTTTACATGTATTACCCCATACTTCCAGACAATAATTCAAGTATGGTAAGAATAAGGAATGATATAAGGTGTATAATGCACTTGAGCTTAAAAGTTGATAACTTTGTGAATAATAGCAATACTTTTTGAGAGTTTATTACATAAATTAGAAATATGCTCCTTCCAGGTGAGTTTTATCATTTTGAGTCACTTTCCTTTTTGTCCAGAATCTATTACGATGTGCTTGGGCACCGGATGGGAGTAAGGTGGCAGCTGGCTCTGCAGATAGATTTGTTTATGTTTGGGACACAACATCAAGGAGGTTGCTCTATAAATTACCTGGGCACACAGGCTCTGTAAATGATGTTGACTTCCATCCCTTGGAACCTATTTGTAAGTATTAGTGTAGTGATAAGGAACTTTTTGTCAGAAAAAATGGGAGGGAAATTAAAAATTTTGTAAGTAGGATATCACCAGTGGAAGCATCCCATATTCCTTAAAAGGCTGATTGTTTTTGTCCCAGTTGTTTCATATCTCCTATAAACAAAGTCAAGTTTTAGTCCCTCCTATCTCATTAACTGTGATTAGCTCCCCAGTAGTTTATTTCCCTAGGCCTATTACCAGTCCACTCTGTTGGAACACATTACAGTGGCCTGCTAGCCCTTTCCAAACAACCTACTACATACCCTGTTACAGGATACTGAAACAGGCTGTTTTAATGTAAGGTTCGGAATGTTTCCTGACTGCCGTCTGTATTGAGCATCACTGCTATGCAATGCACAGTACATTTCACTGATCTGCACATGGCTTCAACCAATCAGAGTGGATTATGTACATCTGGAGGTAAACTTTGAATTTGACCTGCTATTTTGTCCAGCATTTTACCACGCCTGCAAAAAGCTGGACGCAAAAAAAAAAAGAGGCATTGTGTCCGCGAAAACCATGCCGGAGCTCGAAATGTTCATCCTAGTCCCAAATTAAATAGACCAGCTATAACTCCATTCTTTATTATCAAATCACTAAAATATCGGTTGCTAGTCAATCACCAAATATTGGAAGAAATGTTTCAACTTGCATGCAGCTTTTTGCAGAAAACTACCATCGTACCACATATAATCTCCTTATAGACACCGTATAGTACTGTCTTCTGTCACGGCACAGGTGTTGTGTACATTGATGCTCAGTATATAAACCAACTTCAGAGCCTGTTCCCTTAACAAGGGAAACATACATTTTCTCAGTGAAAAGCATCACAAGGTCATTATTACGTACTAGCTTGTTTACAAGATTCTAGCCATTGGCTCGTTGTGAAAAAGAAAACCCTGTGTAATAAAATGCAAGAATGTTCCCAAAAGTTTGGACCAGTTAATTTAGCATTCAAAACTTACATAAAACATGTCATAATTTTGATAAAGCTCCCTGAAAAACTTTCACTTGAATTAATCGTACTTATGAAATCACGTTCGCAGTATGTCGGCCCCCCGTACTTGCAAGTGCAACATTAAAAATCACCTCAGGATATAGGCGCACAGTACGTTGTGCAAAAGTTGACAGCCTTACAAGAATTGCAATAGCCTAAACTAGGCCTAGGCTACACCGCACACTCCATCATTATCTTGAGTGTAAAAAAAAAGAAAAAGGACCTCGATTAACAGTTTAATGTCATTATTATGCAAATCAACCCACTGTCATGTCTGAAGTACTTAGGTAAGACTATAGGCACTGTTAATGTTCATGAAAAGTCACGGACCGAACCATGCTGTTATGTACATTTACTATTGACCAAAATAGCGATCATGCGAAGTTTTCTAATAGATTGAAAGGTGCCAACACGAGGCCTGGGCGTGGAGTTTTTTTTCCAGGACCAATAGGGGCGATTTTCAGGAATCTCCATTGAAATCATGAAAAATGATGCTTAGGTTAGGATTAAGGTTAGGGTTAGGGTAAAAAAATGAAATGCCCCCATTCGTCCTGGCAAAAAAAAAAACTGTGCTGCCCGGGCTAGCTACTTATGTACATACGGATATGTGTGAGCTTGTGCCGAGCATCATAGTTACTTCTGCAGAAGGCAGTAGTACGCGTCGGTGGTATGAATTGAGGCTTACGAGGCTCTTTTGAGTGCACACTGCATGCAGGCAGTCCCACACTTATCAACAGCTCTGCATGGAGGGAGAGAGTGCTCCACGTACGCAACATGTTTGCTTTGACACGTGCAAGTACCGGTACGATGTACGAAGCTTGTCAGTGAAAGTTTTGCAGCATGTAGCACACAAGGAGCAAAGATATGCAAGAATCTCGTTTGTTTACATGATTACGGATGAATACACTGCCTTGAGGCATCTGATTGGTTGGAATTTTCCTGCTCTAAATGTCAGAACACACCCCTGATTATGTTGGATAGATCGCTAACATGTACAGAACCTCTGAACTTGGCAAGCTAGAAATTTGGGTTTTCAAAGTATGTGCGCCCACGAAGATTTGCAAGTTTTGCAGCCGTGTACATTATTGTGACCAATCACAAATTTGAGGGATGTTTTGGTGAATGTATTTTGGTGCAGTGAGAGTCTATCTTTAAGCACCAAAAGAAAATGCTAGGACTTAATATCTGGAAATTATTGATAGGATAACTATATTAATAAATTCAGTACCTAATTATTTAGTAAACTCTAAACAAAAAGTTCTTTTAATTGGATGAATGCATTTACCTTTAAAATATAACATCCCCATGGTAAAAGTGTATTTTTTTTTTTTTTTTTTTTTTTTTTGTAGTGGTTTCTGGTTCAAGTGATAAACAGATATACCTTGGAGAAATTGTATAACTTCTGAAGAGGTGCAGATCAGTTGGGAAAGAGTTTGAGAAGGACTTGGAATATTGGAGGAGATTGACTAGCATCTGTTTTACCCAGAGTTTCAACTTTGGCGAGAAGGAGACGGCCTACACTTGACTGGCTGTACAAGTGAAAACCTTCAACTACCATTGAGACTCTTTTGCTGGTTAATGTGTCATGGTGATATTTGATAAGAACCAGTCTGATGGACAGTATACCACAATTTGTCAGATCTTTGTGATGAATGATATTGTGAAGAGCAATGATCTGGCTATCAGTTAGACTTGGAACAATTTCCCCTAAAGTACTGGTTTGTCCATAAAGCTTGACTTTTTCAACTGCTTCTTGGATTGTAGTTAGAGTTACAAGCTTTGGGTGGGGGCAGCTCTAGGCTGGATTGGAATAGGGAGCTTGGAAAAGAGGGAAAGTGTGAGGAAGTGGGATTTTGTGAGAGCTGGGTGTGTCTGTGCATGATCCTCATTTTAATCCACTTGTTCACAACAAGCTACGTGAATTTGCAGGACCCTGATTGTGGTGTATGAAGCCTATCTTTACCCTTTCACTGCTGTGTTTCACAAGTATGTGGGATAGAATCCTGCTGGGGTCAGTGGGATTCTATTGGTTTACTTTGGCTTTCCTTCCACCTGGCAGAGGATTGCCATCAAAGCCAGTTGCCAATCTGGTGAAGCCAGATGGCACCACACTGAAGGGCCTCCGGGCCAGACCAGTTAAAAAAAGCAGACTTTGCTTGCTTTCTTTGACTGGCATAAAAACTTGGTGAAGCAGATACGAACTTTCCAGAGTGGGCTTTCTTCCTCCTGCAGTCTCATTGTTGTGAACGCATGATTTTTTGGCAGGAGAGATGTTGCTTCAAAAGGAATGATTTACTCATTTCCCCAAGTCTTTTCCAAGTGATTCAGGAACCCTGAAAACCATTTGAGTAGATCATATTTTTCAAAAATTTGTATGCAGGTTATACTGGCATCAAAAGTTATTACAGGAACACTATGGAAAATGAGAAACTAAGGCTCATTTTGAACTGAAAATTTTGTAAATTTGTTATTTCATATATTTTCCTGTACATAGCTAAATAAACAAAATGGTGAAATTCCTTGGTTTCTCTGTCTTTTATTTTGCAATATTTGAAAACTAGTCGAGGTGATGGTCCTTTGTCAGGATGCTATTGATAAAGTCTTAATTTTATATGTTTAACAACAAAATTTCCATTTCAGTAGAAATGTGACACTTCTACTCAAAATTTCAATACATTTTTAGGTGTGAGCATGCTAGTGCATTCTCACAAAAATCTGCATTTCTCAACATTGATAAAGAAGAAAATCTCTCTAATCTTAAATGTATTAACTGAATGGTGTTTGATAAAAGTTTGTGATCATGGTCATTTTCACTGACATATGTGACAGGCACTAAAAAAGCTCACACCACTCAAATATTCTTGCACATGAAACGGGACATTCCTTGACCAAGTAACACAAAACTGTGCTCCTACATTACCATCAAATATGGAAACAGAGGCAACCAAAGGGAATGTCGGGAGGGAACATTAGGGCTGAAATCACGATACCACATGGTATGTTATTTCAAAACCTCACCAACTTTGTTTCTGCTCAGTGCACAATCAGCCCAATACTGCTTCAGGGTTTCATAACATGTTGGACACCATTATAAATGCAATTTTTGGCTCACATAAACTGGACAGGGATTGAGAAAGGCACACCATAACACATATTAATTTTAGAACAGTCTACATATGCAACAAGAATGTTAAATGCTAGTGCTTGAACCTGGCTATCCAAGTGCTTACTTTAATACATCAGTGGGAATTACTGTGCTTAAAATACACCAACATGACACAAACAGAAAACAGTTTGTATCATGATAAAACAATTCTATATCACCAATGAATTACTGCAATGCGCCCCCTACCCCCTAAAAAAAAACAGTATGAATTACAAGAATTCTAGATATATTGCATCATTTGTAATTTAGAAAGTCTGGATGTCATCAAATTATTTATGAGCTACAAAGTAGTAAATTTCTTTCTATGAGAACCTGATTTCTTGAAAATAAAGTTGACCAGGGACTTAATTTTGAGTTTGCCTGAAATTCTATACCTATAAATCATAATTTTAACCATAGAATACTTTCTGTACCACAAACTCAATATTCTAATTGAGAATCCACACTGATACATGCTACATATGGGCAAGTAGTATGCACTCAGCACTTCTATTAATAAAGATTACCACTAAAACTCCTAAGTGCCTTAAAGCAATTGACTAATACATCTGTCACAAGTAAGTGACCATCTGAAAACATTAAATCCAGTCAAAGTAAGTTTTGGTTCGTTTGCAGACTACTTCACTTGTAATCACTTGCCCACATTGCATTACTAGATATACTTTCCATTGTAAAGGAAACTTAAGTCAATTAGAATGGGCTTTTATACTGTGAAACTGCACTTTCACTTACTATCAAAACAACAGAGACAATCAACCTTCATGAAGATTTTTCATGTAGGCTCAAACTTTTTATCAGCAGACAGGACCTTTGTTTCCTACATCCATCTTTATTAACAGATATCACACCCAAAGCACAAGATCTTCTGTACCAAGGTCAACTCCACAGATAAACTAGAATTTTGTGACACTCTCACTCAACCCCCTCCCTTCCCTGCTCCATTCCAACCTTGAATCATGCTGATATTTCATTTGAAACTCAAAATGACAGCAAATGTGCCATACGAACTCCATGGTCAATTTTCAAATCAACATCACAATTTGTCAACCAGAGATGACCCTGTTTGCACTAGCTAATGTATCTAAGTCATGCACATGATGTACAGCTCTGTTCAATGGCTAGCGAAAAGAATGCTATGAAAGAGCAATTTTGCAGAAGATTTAACACAGATTGCATATTTTACACACTTAAACTCTTATATAATCCTTATGTTACCATCCCAATCTTCACTGGTCACCCCTTCCTCAACAACCATCAACCTGCCCACAAGAAAAATGGGGGGAGGGTTCTTGCATGGGGGATTCTGCCCTTCCAATATCCCACTCGACTTGCAATCACTGTGCTGTTGGGGAAAAAGAGCCATTTCATCCACATTTTATATTGGCTTTTTCAGAAACAGTGCATTGTGGGAAACTGATAAACGTGACAATAATTTTCCCGCTGCCATAGTATTTTCCCTAGCAACCCCGGCTATCCCCTACCAGCAAAGCAGCATTTAAATCCACCTATGTGCAGCAACTGTAACAGACTAAACACAAAGTCTGTCTTGGTACTGTTTGATACAACCTGAAGCTTGCATCTAAGCAATGCATTACGGGAAATGCAAGTTGTTTGTTTTACGTAAGTATCCCCTCAGTCCCCCTCTAAATGCTCTTGTTCCATTAAATTCTCCTTTCCCTTAGAAGATTTCTTCCTCCTCTGTTCTTCTCTGGTTTTCTCAAAGAAGTAATCAAATGCAAAATTAGTTGTGTCTTTTTCTAACGATTGTTCCTCCACAATTTTCTGCAGTGATTCAATCTGTGAAGGTAAATAAGATTAAAGCATCTTACATCTAGGGTTTGAAATTGAATTGCATTTTATATAGGCCATCAGGATCAGTTGTTAAACTTCTGGCCAGGTAAGAGACTTACTGGCCAACTTCGTAAGTTCACTGCCCATCCTAAAAGTGAACTGGCCAACAGGGTTTGCATTGTAAAATTCATACTGGCCCAGAATGAAACTTGCTCTTCTCAGACCTCAAGGTCACTGGCAAACTGTGCTCACATCATATCTCATTAATATAATGTGTTTTCTACAACCCTACCTTTCCAAAACAATTTGGAAGGGATATTGTTTATTTCCAATCAACTTTTCAATATATTTACTTTCTGAATGGCTGTAAAAGGGTAACAAGAAATTCATGCACACAAACAGGGATGAGAAAGAATTCAGTTTGAGTAGTAAGCCTAACTGTGCCTAGCTTTGCAAATAACCTGCACCTTTCTACAAACATTTGTGAATTTAAAGTCTACCTGAACAATAATTCCTGGCACTTATGGGATATGATTTCACTTAATTCATGCCCTGTATATATGAATGTTTTCTCTCTGAGATTCTGAAGTCTGTTCATTTGATTAACTGATAGACAGTTTCAACTGAACAAAATAATCATAACTGTATCTTTCTAAACTGCCCCTACTATCACAGAAACTACTTCACTTACAATTATAACATCCATTTCTCCAAGCTTTTGTTGTTCCACTCATACACCACTGTGCTAGGAAATTCTTTTACAAAAAAGTAGGGGAAAAAAGATATCCATCTCACCTGAGCTAAAAATTCCTCATGATCTCCATATTTCAAGTCCAATTTTGTAACTCGGTTAAACAGCTCATGGGGCTTTAAAACTCCATGCACTCCAATGTTGGTGAAAAACTGTAAAAAAGGAAATCAAAACATGCTTCATAAGGCTAACTTTCTTCCAGTAAGACTATCAGTCCAGGCCTAACTAACGGGCAGGGTTGCCTAAGCTATGACACAGATATGGATGAAGGTTTGAAAGCCATAACCCGATTCTCCACCACTACACTTCCAGCATCAGTTTATCAATGTGAACATCGCCCTCAATTACTAGAAGATGACAACTGTCTACTAAATCAAGCCTAAAGCCAAGGGAAGGGGAAGAGGGGAGGGGAATCAGAAAATTCTCAACCCCTTGAAAATTACTGAGATGAAAAAATGACTATTGCCTTTTCATACCTCCTCACCTCCTCCCCTCCACCCCACCCCCTTCAAATCCATGTCTTAATGTATCATCATATTCAAATATAGAAGACTGAAAATATCAAGATTACAAAGAAAGCTGTTCACAGACAGTATTTATAGCTGTGATGTAACAGCATGTCTCAGTGAGCATGACCTTGTTGGTCAATGTCTTTAGAAACCATTGGATTTTGCAATTATTGGGAGGGGGTGGGAGATGGCAGGGGCATGCCATCATGAAGGGATTCCATACCACAGTAACTCATGGATGAAGCAGCTTTGCTACACAAATGAGAAAAATGCCAAGAATCAGACACAAAGAAGACACAATCCACAAATGAAAACCTACCACACTGTGAAAAACACCCAATTCACAAATAAAAACCCTACCACCACTATGAAAAACTTTGATGGGCACTTAAAAATCTGAACTGGGAGCCTCAACTCACCGTACTGACATTGGTACAGTCTCGTAAGAGGAACTCCAGACCATGAGGGTGACAAGGTTCTACTGACTGACTGACATCAATAAACCAGACTTCACCACTGTGCCATAGCATGTTGTACTCACTGAGATCAGCATGGATCAGATTACATGCCTGATACATCCTCTCCATCATCTGAAAAGAAATTTCTGATGTTTTTTCATTTCCTATCTCACATCAGAAATGAACTTCTAAATAACTCATCAATTTTTGTACCTAATGAAGTGGTAACGTTTACTTTATGGTAAGAATTATAGTATTTACAAAAACATGCAACATTATGCTCTCTGAAAGACTTTTGCCAAAGGCCTTAGTGCCTTTTGAAACAATTTAGGGGACCACAAGATGCATCTTTATGGAACCGAAGAGTCAAAAGTTTTACTACTGGAATATGTATGCTATTAGTGATATGGTTTCAAATTGGCACAGTTTCATTGTAAAGTTTTTAGTTACTTTCTGTGAAACTCATGTTAATAGATCAAAATTGATATATTAACATGGTCAACATTACTACTTGTATGTCTCACACACCCAAACATTCAAATGTTTATTATGTTGTCATCTTAATAAATCATTCATTTATAGTTCACAAACTTTTCACAGCTTGACCTCTGAAGACCTCCACCAGAAGGAACAGAGATTACACTCTTTGACAGGCATTCACATGCCGAGTGTGAAAGTCCTGCATGTTTTCTTCCTTGAGATGCCATGTTTACAATGTTTCCACAGTTTGCTGTATGAAGACTGCGAATGACCTTTGACGTTCATCAATATGTGACATCCACAGATCAAGAACAAGGTCTATCAAGGTTACCCTTCTTGAGATATAACATTCACAAGAATTTTATTATTTAACCTCTAGTGGCCTCAAATGACCTTTCATATGAAGATATATTACAGAAACCATGTAGGCCTCCTCAAAATTGGGTGCTCACGCACCAAGTATGACAAAGGGATTTCCATCCTTGTACAGACAGTTCCATGCCAGCTTATCACTCAGGACTTTCTATAATCATGTTATGAACCTAGCCAAATCAGCACTGCTTCAGTAATGAGATGGCATTAAAGTGTCCATACAAACAACAAGTTCTGATAATGTTCCTGCAATGCTCTGATTTCCAGCATTTTCTGTGGTACGAGAGAAAAATGTTTTAAAACCATGTGAGAAAAATATGACAAAAGAAATGTAAGTTTGTGTACCTCTAGACACTGGTCATATGCAATTTGTTTATCAGCAGATGAAAGCTGAACGTCTTTCAACTTTGGTGCCGCTTGCTGATTTTCACCGATGAAAGTCATCACTAGTATGTGTTTCTTCAGTAGTATAACGTTAGGAGCTCTGATACCTGCTTCCCTCATTCTAAAAGAAAAGATTTTCCTTGCGTTTAAAAGCATTCTTCGAGAAGACAACAAGAGAAGCTTTAGAGCTACCATAGTGCCTATATAAAACAGGCTTAATGTTCCACTTTTCAGCAAATGGACTCTTCACCCATGTGTATGTCCAACATTCCAACCATCAAAACTTTGCAGGTGACCCCTAAAATCTCATTTCACACATGCAACCACCTACTTCTCCAGGATTTTACCAAATTTTCAAAAATCTTTACAGCGGTGCAGTGATAAAGTCAAGTTAACCATTTGATGCTTAAGAGTGATTAGTAAGACCACCCAAAATACAGATTGCCGAAAAAGCCATATCAAGCATTCCCATGGAATGTACCCCTTAACCTTCTTGAGACCAATACCTAACATGTTCAAAAAATCTTTTCAGTTTCTGCTCTACAAGCTTAGATTTTACAGTACTTAAAGGGAAAATGCAGTCACCCCAATCAGAGTTAGTATGCCCCATCACTCTAGTTCATGAATGGCCTATTTTGATCATGTGATAATGTTTTTGTTAGTGAATTGTGAAATTCAAGGAGGATTTCTCCTTGCTTTACCTATTGTTTGTAATAGTTACGCTCAAAACGTCTTCAGAGGTGCTTGTAATGCAATATGAGGAGGTTTGCAAGAGTTTGCTGATTTTTCAAAGCAATTATGCCACGACTGCCTATTGCCTTTAACTGGTTAGAAAGTACACTTTGTGTTACAATATAATCTATCAAACAGCAAGTGATATCTGACATGTTGCTACAAACTTTCTCTTTCATTCCTTTTGACTACATGTAACACATGTACCAATGAAATAGCAGTTTTGACGCATTCATTTCATTAGAAAGGGTAAAACAAAGGTTGCATACACTTTACACAGCATTCCTCAACGTGACACAATTTAATGAAAAGTTAATGTTATGTGTGTAACTTGTACATGAAGTAAACCAATTGAAGTCTGTAATTTTCTTATCTAACATGAAACTTTTGCAAATTCTGTCCAATTTACTGTTTCCTTGTAAAATAACAACTAATGCATTGACCCCTCACCCCCTCCATCACTCCCCAACTAGTTTATAACAGACATCAGTACCTATTAAGGTTATGCATTTCTTTCTCAGCCCACATCCTGATGGTTTTACGAGGATTCTGCTTGGTAAAGCGATCCTTGAAGCGATAGTCGTCCTTGATGTACTTTTGGCGATTTCTGAACTCATTCAGAGTTGTCTTGTAGACTTTGATGGCACACTCAATGGGAACGATCTGCTCATCCAATCTGCAGAATTATAACAAGGGACACAAACCTTTCTTCTTTGCCCACAGTGTAGTCAAAACTTATCCATATAATAGTTGTATATGGCACACACAAAAATATCTGTTCATATGAAATCAATAAATGCTTTTCAAACCTGAAAACCCACTGAAAGTGAAAACAAAAGATTTCATTCTAAACCTGTTAACAGATTACCAAACACAGCATGACACCTATGATAGTGAAAGTTTGTCAAACACATGATGATACTTTCACGTACCATAGTCAACATTCATCCAACACGAATATCAGAATTTTTCCATGACTGAGGGGCTGAGACCTATTATCTCTTGGATTTTTGCATTTTCTAAGGTGATGTTTAGCCATTCTCAGACACAGGTAATAATAATTCCTTGAAGGAAAACCTGCTTTTATTATTTGGGGATATGCCCCTCTACCCCCCCCCCCCCCACACACACACACACACACACTTCCAGGCAACAGCCCTGCATAATAGGACACTTTTATGATTAAAAATATCACCAAACTTGCTATCACATATTCAACCTCATGAACTTTTATTATAACACAACATAACATATAAGCCCAGTAAGTTTATCACGCACATAATGACCATGAAAGGACAAGAACCCCCTTCGACCATCCCCAGGAAATTCCCACTTTGTCAATAACCATCTGAAATAAGCCCCAGCTGGACAATTTCCCTCAGACAATTCCTACCTTGGACACTTGCAAATTTTCTGTTGGGGGGGGGGGGGGGTGTGATTAAAGGGTTATTGTTGTGGTTGGGAAGTGTCAATCGGAAAACGGTCTAGGGGAAGCAATCAAGGAGTGTTGTTCAGGGGAAATCATTCAGGTGGGTATCGTTGGGTGGGGAAGGGGGAGAGGGGCATGTTCCTCATGGATGATGGCTCCTTCAAACTTGTTGAAGACCATTCTTAAAATGTCACACTAACAGCCTGGGGATAGTTCATGAAATCCAATCACCACCACACATAAAACTTTTTTGGAATTTGGGGAGAGACATTACTATTTCATCTCATTTCATAAATCAAAACTACAGTAGTGATTGTTTCCCCAAAAGGGTATGCTGTTTGAAACTTGCTTGAAATAAAATTACACAAGAAAAACTGAACAAATGTCTAATAGGTAGAAATGGTTGTCAAGTCGCCATTTTGACTCTGTGAAATTCCGTTTCTGCCCTATAATGAGGCGTACGTGTTTACTAATTGGGCAATCACATAACAAGTGGATGTTTGTGTCCAGTACAGGTTTAGTCTCGATTAATAAGCAAAGGATTCTTAAGGATAGTCTCCAGATGTGTCACCTGTAGAGGTCATGCTGTGCATTGTAAGATTTGTGAAAGGGGTTCCCTTCATTACATGTGAAGTTGACAAATGCAATATTCATTTTTATGTAGCTAATAAAGACTCTGTGAGATGAATCAACAAGTGTGCTCTCTGTACACCATCTAATTTGCAAGGTGCCATGAATGGTTTCGGATGCAATTCCACTTTTGCTTTTTACGTCCACTGAAATTTCAAGACCTCTTCCAACATAAAAGCAGTAACATTTCAGGAAGCTCCAGGTTCTTCAAGGCAAGGCATTAGACATTTCCAAATTGGATATGTAAATGCAAGATATTCAAACACACAAAAATACTTTAGCAGCAAATACTATTAGTATCCCCTAATACTATTAATATTTGCTATTAATATTCCCACTTCATGGCAATTCCTTTCTGACCAATTTCATTCTATTTGTTGGATGTATTTTTAGCATTTAAAGCAAGACACACCCTCTGATATTAGTAGTAACAACTGCTTCCAGACAGGACAACAAAGCAGTCAGTGATGCAACTACACCGTCTTCTACCTGGAGTACAACAGGTCTACCATTTCACGTTCAATGCATAAAACCACAGAGTAGCTGCTAATAACAGCAATGAAGTTTATAGTCATTCCCAACTTTGAAATTTATTTAACATCCGATAGCCCTGTAAATCATTGGTACAACAGTTGTCGTTGGCTTTTATCACAGGAAAACAATATATGGAACGTAACAGTCACTGATCCAGATGCTAGCTTTGTGATTCACGTGGTAATCATTTCCGAGTTTGCAATCTACGGCCCCCTCACGTTTTTGCAAGGTCGACAAGAGTGGCTCTGTAGATTTCCCTTTCTGGAAACCAAAAAAGAGCACATCAGAGACTTTTCCATCTGACAGTTAGTCAGAGGTATCTTTACAATGTGTGCAGTCACTTTGGAGTGTAACAAGGTGATCCCAAGTGATTCTTGCATATAAGTGGATTATTATAAACACAAAGGTCACTAACATGTATCCACAACTAGAATACAAGAGACCTACCTTCCCCCAGTGGCGTGGATGATGACAGCTTCCTTACCAGTACTGATTGTTCCATTGATAGATTCCAAGATGCCACCATTGACAAGCTTAAACAGCAGAATTCGGGTTCTTGGATCAACAGCCATTTCCTTTATTGAGAGAAAGAACATGGAATAATTTGAGGAACAAGGAATATACCTACCATTCTCTTGAATCTATCACACACAACTGAATTGTAGCAAAACAGATGACTTCATCAGAACTTGCCAACTTTGCTGAAACAAATGTGGTGAGTCAAGTGTTTACTCCTAGTAAAGACAAAGCAAAGAACTCAAGGTGACCGTCACTAGCATTTGGAACAAATATGGCAACCACTTGTAGACTAGACCAGAAAAATCTTGAGATCTAGACAAACAGTCAGGACTAACCAACATGAAAATTTCCTACTTTTTCTTCCTAAATGTCACATGAAAATGTACTTTCCCAAAAATTTTACACTTCTCTCAATTCTCCATGGTTTTGGGGGAAAAACTAACATGGTAACAGTTTTCTATAAATATTTATGCACTAGTTTGCAAATCATTCCAAACTTTGAAATCAAACTTACAAATATTTTCTTAAAAAAGCTTAATTTCCTCTTGATCTGAAAATATTTATTTTAATTCTATCCTAACAAAATAAGTCAATATTTTCTTTTTGATACATACCACTGTTGAATGTTCCTTCTTTTCATGGACTCTGTGTGATTTCTTCTCTTCCACAAGAGAATGAAGTTTCAGAGAATTATAGACTGTGTTTGACAGCTTGATGTCTCTGTCCAAATCACTTCCAGAGGCAAAATTTGGAGGGAACTACAAGAAGGGAGGAAAAAACAAATTAAAAACATAAGATACACCACAGATATTTAAAAATGTTTTCAAAAATTTTAGCTTTGCCTTTAGGACTACTATGGACAGAAAGTTAAGATAATGAAAACAAAAATACTGACTGTACGCTACATCCCAATACAATTTTCTTAAGTTCAAAATGTTACCACTATTACCTCTTCCATGACCCTAGAAGCATTTCTCTTCCCACAAAGACCTGCATCATGTTTGGTGACTGGTCCCGACTTTGCTTTAGAAGCAACTCCAGATTTTTTGGTTGATGCCTGGATCACAGGAAAATCTGTGAATCAAATAACAAGAATATAAAAATAAAGTGGAGATGTTAAAAATGATTACAAAAGTGTTATCTTTTTTAAGGATTGGAAGGTTTTTGGACATCCTGCTTTCATAAGGTTTTGGGATTATGATTTTTGACCTGTGGTGACCTTAGATAATGTAACCTTACATCTTCACCAAACAAAGACAGGCTTCTTTTCAACATAGGACATGCATCCATCAAGCATCAAGCATTTCAAATGTTCCCTGTTGATATACTAAGAAATCAAATAATCATATCCTTACAACTGTTGCAGTGATTATAAGTATTCAAATACACCCTCCACCCTCCTGTATGATCATTATCAGTCAAACTTACCTAAAATACATATAAACTCCCACTGATATTATGATATGAGAATGTCATAAGTCTGCCTATGAGTCTTAATATTTTGCCTCATGTAAATGACATGCTACTACTTCACACATAGTAGTTCAAAATAACCAACAGCTTTGTGTGCCCTGCACCAGGCCTATAGCCAGACTAACCAATTTGGGGGGCACATCGATGTTGGAGTTTTGCCGGCCTGGGGGAGGGGTCTATTTTTGCCTATTTTAAGGACTCTAGATGCAAAATGGTGTGAGATTTTCCATTTTTTCTTCTTATATTTGTATTCCAAAAAGGCTGGTCTCATAATAAATTTTTCCTCCTTCAGTGCAAGACCTTTTATTGAAAAATTTGGGGGGGGGGGGGGGGCATGTGCACCACTGTGCCCCCCTGCCCTGCACTCTTTCCAGAATTATAAGTACTGGATCAGTATCATCCAATACTGAGAACCGAAATATCTGATATATCGCCAATATCTGTTATTGGCTATCAGAACAATGCTTATCCTTCATGCTTCACATTTACTGTCTGAAAGTAGGATGGACACATCTTTTATTCTTACCATCTTCTTCTGAATCAAAGTCGTCATCATCATCTTCCTCCTCTGGTTCTTTCAAACATGATGAGGCGGTCTTGTACTTGGCCCACGAGATGGAGACTGATAAAGAAGAAAACAGATCTCCCTCGAATAAAAAACAAATCAACACTGTAAAAAGGTTTTTAAACCACAAGTGTAATATAAAAAAGAGGACTTGCCAAATGCTCTCTAGACTTTGGCTGAAGAAATCAGTTACATGCTAGAATGAAGCATCTTCTAACTGGCTACTTTAATACCTTGTCAACTCCTGAAATGAACAGATTACTGAAATACCACTTGTAAATGGCTAACCGACTGTGATGAAGTTAAAGGGCCCTAAACTTCATGCTTGGAGTAAAAGAGTGAACGAGGTCTTACTGTGGTAAATGGCTAATGGACAATGGGGACCACACATGGCTGCAATCTTGCGCTGAATGAGTTCATTTACACTTTATAACTGCAATAAGTGATGAACTATTTCTGTCTGCAATGAAAACTGAAAACTGGAGAGTTTTGCTGGCCATCTCTACAAACTTCTGCTGTCCTTTTGGGCAAATAACCATACCAAGGACAGCCCTGATCAGCAAGTATGTGCCCAGGTTTTTCTGAGTAGAGGTACAATGATCAACATCCTGAAACGGGGAGTTGGAAGGGAGAGGCCATAAAACAGGTTTGCCTATGCCAGAAAACAATAAAGTGAAAAGAGAGTTTCACAATTTTTTTATGCAGGGAGAAAATTCATCAAGGCCACCCAGCAACAGCCAATGGTAGAAAATCACAACAAATGTAACCACCAGCAAAAAAAAAAAAAAAAAACTGCACACAACATCCTACACTTCAGAACAGAGATTTTTTTCACACCTTCCAGACACACCACAGAACCTCACTGGTTTATGGATGAAACTCACTGCCAGTTTTGCAGAAAAGTTTTAAACTTTGCAAAGCAAAATTAAATTTCAGGAAACCTTTTATTTTACAAGTTTTGGTGAAGAATGAGCAAAATTACCTTTGCTGTCACCGTTAAATTTCTTTTCTTCCTTGGCCAGCATGTCATCATGTTCACGGTCAAATTCTAGCTGCAGCATCTGAGCAAGCAGCATGTCATTTGATGTATCACATTCACTGCTGCTACTTAACTCAACAGCCAATGAATAGTCACTCAAACTGCTGCACAAAGACAAATAAAAGCAGCAAAAATATTAAAATATTAATTCACTATACCATACTGCATAGTTGTGCCCGTCTAACAAAAGTACAGAGATTGGATCCTTGAATTGTTACAACGTTCTCACAAAAGCACTCGTTGACCCCAACCACCCCCCACCTTGTACAACTGAAACATGAGTAACAAAAGCAAGGCTTGGAATACTGCAGGGCTGGCAAAAAAGGTTAAATTCCTGGCAAGCAAGTCAAATATCCCACAATTTTACATGTTTTCTTGAACAAAACTAGCCAAATTTCCTTCCAACTGCCCATATTTCCCTCCAAACACCAAAATCTCTCTGCAAGGAGCTTCCCCCATTCCTGATTTTTTTCTACCCATTTAGAATAGTGTCAAAATCTGTTGCCCATCCTACACAGGCACAGTATATCCTCATGTCCCCTATCCTCCTTCTTTCACGTCCACATTTCCATACTTCCAAACAGTAATTTTTGCATGCATTCTGACTTGATTTACTTGCTTTTCATCCAAACTTAAAGGCATTTTCCAGTAGCTTTTTGTAAGGGGCCCCATGTGAAAGAGAAAAAAAAATTTCAGTTCATACCCTCTAAATCCCGTAGCAATATTCTTTTCCTAACTGGAGATATCTAACATTAAAGACTACTTATTTTTGTCAAAAAATACCTCCAGTTCTCATCAGGGAGTTGTCCACCTGGCACCTCCCTGTTCTCATCAAGGTCACAGAATGTTATGTAAAATGGGCACATTGTCTCAGGTTTTTGTTTTCCTTTATAATTGAATGTCCTGCTGTCCTTGAAATTTGATACTGTTGGAATGTTTGAATATCTTTCCATGTAGGTTTAGCATAAATATACACCATATGTACGGCGTAACAAGCAAAGTTGCCAAACATTCCCTACAACAGTGTCAATATCATAAAGAAATTGAATGCTTTGTCAAATTAATGTGAAGAGATGACATCACAGAGTTCCCATAATGCACTTTATCTTGAGAAAAAATTGCATTTCTTATAAAATTTGTATCTTCCAAATGCAACAAGCTATTGAGCTGCAGTTTTCACCTCCTAAAAGAGAAAAATTTTCTGCATTTTTGGAAGTCATTGATTTTTGTCACTGGCAAATCCCTTTAACAGGAAAACAGTGATTTTACAGAGCTGGCATGCAGCCAAAGAGTTACAATGAATTCCTAGGTACTGCAATTTACTTCCACCATGGACGAACTGTACTCCCTCAGGAGTACATTGTTGCAAATAAGGAACCACTGTAAATCTAAGCTGCAAATTGTTACAAAAAAACAAGGAATTTCAATACTAAAGAAAATGCCAGACATGTTTATTTTGATTCAAATGGAGTAGACTGTCACGCATACTAGCTCTCTCACTATTCCTTTTTCAAAGGCATGGTCACATGCAAAGGTTCTTGCAACAGATGATTGTTCACACTTCAGAAAGACATGTATACAACACCTTAGGAGTAATGCAGACTTCTAACTTTGGGTGCATTCCTGGGGCCTAATCAATAGAGTGACTGAACTTATCTGTTCAAAGACATCAGTCTAGGTCATTAACCAATCAACTGCCCAGTAAAGCTGATTGATTAGGCTGAAATAACCCTGATGCATTGTGGGATATGTACTTAAAACTGAAGTCACAAAGAGGGCTACAATCATAACTTTTGACTGAGGCACTGGAATATGGCTATGATGACTGCATGTATGTGCACCAAGATGTGCGTCCAGTGTTCACAAATATCAGATGCAAAATATAAAGGAGGCACAGACCAGGGGTGCTCAAGTGTCTGGAACCAAAGGCTACCTTTTCTTGATTTTATACTTTGTAATGAGTGTACAGTCATAGACAGAATGTTAATAGTCTTTATAATTTGATGTTCTTGTTCCTTTAATCTCCCATGGCCATTCTAATGCAGCCAAAGGCTACAAATGGCCCCTGGACTGCCACTTGAGGAAACAGGGCACAGGTGGTTTCCTTACATCAGGAACATTGTGCTGCAATGAAACAACAGTCGATAAGGATAGTGGCATTCTAAGCAAAGATGGCTAGCTACTGTAAGTCTAAAATTAAGTTATGGGGTTAATACAAAACTTGGTTGCATGGCTTTAACAACATGTTATACAGAACTGATTTTTTTTTATTACAGAAGAAATGTTTGGGGGCTCTACTACGTATGACCACTCCTGGGCCAGAGTTAAAAAACACTCGAACAGCAGACCTGTAGTAAACTGTATCTCCAACTCAAGGCTGGAAACAGACAAGGAAGAGAACAAAATTCAGTTTCTATCTCACCCATATTCTTCTTTTAGAGCTGCATCTTCTTCCTCCAGCTGTAAGGTTTTAGCAAACTCTTCATCCATCACACTAGCCAGGGAGCATGGTTCTGCAACTGCTGGAGGCTTACCCCAGGGGCTTGTTGGCCCTGCATTTGCTGGAGGCAAATGTTCCACTTTTATATCTCCTTTTGTTTCCATTATCGTCTTTTCTTCAAATTACTATTTTACAGGAAAGCAAAAAAGGAGTTAGTGTTGCACCAGACTGACTTTTTATAGCCAGAGTTGATTATAAGTGACAGTTAAAAAATTAGGGACGTCTTCTGAACAGATAATATGCAAGTTTTGCAACTGAAAAGAGACTCATATATGGTAAAATTAAAATTTTAAGCAATCTATTCCTTGGAGAGTTTTGCAACTTACCACCATACTTCAGTCATGAAAACAAAAAATAGAATTGAAGATGACAATGGACTAATGTTTTTTTATGACAGATCAGTTCAAGTTCTGCAAAAGCAGAGCTTTAGACGAGAGGGTGGGGGAGGGGGGAGTAGCAAAAATGTTGGGGGAATGTGCACTTACATTGCTCCTGTATTAAATACCTTTGTACAAGAGTAGACTGGGAGGCAAGAATGGGGCGAAGGCCATGATGTGGGAGGGGGGATAGACCCCTTGGCAGTGCCACTGCATGGAGGATCCCCCCCCCCCTCCCCCCGAGAAACCACAGCATACATAGATGTTGTTATCTTTTCAGATGGATGAAGATGCTCAATCGAGTTACAAATTTACTGTATGGCTACCTTTGAGGAAGACACAACACTACCGTGGGTATCCATAAGATTTTGTACATTATGTATCAGATCTTGAACAGTATGTAGGGCTGTGTCATAAACCAGTTTTACGGAAAGTCCAGTTAAAACCAGTTTCAGTTCTGTTTGGTTATTTAATGAAAAAAATTTTAAGAGAAAAACCAAACTTAAGTACCTCAAATGAATTTATATCCTAAAATAGGACTAAATAGGACAAAATTCTTCATTCACACACTTTAACAGTTACGTTCTTACATAAAAAGTAACAAATTTTGTTATGCAGAAAGCATCAGCACCGATTTACTATATTGCATTTGTGATCATAAGAAAGCAATTCCCAATGCCTGTGAGCCTCAGTGTTCTCAACTGCCTCCCAGTGTAGGCCTATGCACAAGTCCAGTTAACTCAAAGATATATTGTAACAGCCTAAACTAAGCCTAACCTATACCACAAACTCTACAAAGACATTGAGCATGTTAAAATTAAACACCTTGATTGAGGGTAAAATTTGCACCTACCATGGAAATCATCCCCATCCTATGTAAAAGATACTAGAATTAAACAATCGAAACTAAAAATTTTGTAAGATGTAAACAAACAAATCAAGATTGTTCAAAGTTGCAAGAATGACAGTTGTGCCATTTGTCAAAAGTTTGCAATCGACTAGACTTTCACAGGTCTGGGAACCAGTGTGAGCATAGCAGTACTGTACCAACGGATGACAAAGTAGTTTAGGTTGTACAGAAACAGTTAAGTTACTACTAGCGCTTTGTGTTACTAATATGTAAAAGCACCTGGATGGCCAACCTACAGTAGTTAAAGGCATATTCCAGTAGCATTTTACAAGGGTCTCATGTGAAAAAAGAAAAACTTCCAGTTCGTGTCCTTCAAATCCAAATACTCTGTTCCTAAAATAAGATATCTCATTTTAAAGATTAGTTACTTTTTTCAAGTTCTCATCAAGGTCACAGAGTGTGCACATGCCTCAGATTCCTTTTGTATTTCAGTTTGTACAAAGACATGTTCCTTTTAATCCTTCGTTACTGCTCCTCAAAGCAGCACAATTTATTTTTTATGTGTTGAGATAGCACAGGAAGCTTTAAATAAAATTTTACAAGTTAAAAAGGATCAATGAAGATTACAAATATTAACATCCTGAACTGAACTGTCTGTAATCATGAGAACAATTCTCAAAGTACAAGTACGAGAACAAAATTCTGAGCACGATATGAGTACAAGTACAATTAGGGCCTGAGTACCAGTACTACAGTAGTACAGAGGCCTGAGTATGAGTATGACATTGAATACAAGGGCCTGAGTATGAGCACCAGTGTGAGTACAAAGGCCTGAGTATGAGTACCAGTGTGAGTACAAAGGCCTGAGTATGAGCACCAGTGTGAGTACAAAGGCCTGAGTATGAGTACCAGTGTGAGTACAAAGGCCTGAGTATGAGCACCAGTGTGAGTACAAAGGCCTGAGTATGGGTACCAGTACGAGTACTTGATTTTCAAGCTCTGAATATAGTAAGAGTAAAGAGTCATATAAGTACAAGTATGAGTACAGAAAAATGTACTCGAGTACAAGTACGTACTCAATTACTACAAGTCTGATTTTCTTTATGATTAAATTCCTGTTTATCATTGATATTTGATACTGTTGGAATGTTTGAATATACAGATCTAGCATCAAAACTACACCATATGTAGGAAAAAGCAAACAAAGCTGTTGAACATTCCCTACAGCAGCGTCAATTACGTAACTCAGTATCATAAAGAAATACAATGCTACGTAAGATGTAGTTTTCACCTCCTAAAACAGAAAATGTTTCACCATTTTTTGAAGTCATTGAATTTAGTCCCTGGCAAACCCATTTAACATAATTTTGGGATGTGCAAGAGAATACCTACAGCATAGATGTTTTGGCTGGTGACTGGTTGAAGCTGCAAAGCCCCAAATATACTACAGAATAACTCATGTTTTTGCTTGCCCTGAGTGTTAGAAAATGTTCGGAAAATCATTGCTACTGTACAAAGTGAAAGTAGAAAGCATTCTGTTTTAAAATGAATTTTTATCTGAGAGTTAATCATTAGTTCCTGAAAAGGAACGAGATATGGCCCACAAAAATGGAACTTGTGTTGGTCCAAAAATTTCTATTGTCGTACAAACCACAACTTTACCACACAAAAACTCTTACAGCACTCCAAAAATTAACTGACAGGGAAAAAAATTAATTAATAATTTAATTTGCAATCACTGTAAAACTTGAACACTCATTTGCAACATATTACACTCCTTTACCGTGAGTTATGTATACAGGGTTTTCATACAAGCAGACCACTTTTCTTCTTATTACTTTCTTTTCGGCCACTTGAAATTTGTAGGGTGCACAGACTTAACACTGTGTAACATTTGTGTGATAGTCCCTACTGCCATTGTGCTTGGTGCTCAGCATAAGCAATGGAGTAGGGAAAACAAGCCAGTGAGCCACAACTGGAAAAAGGCCGTGGCCAGCCCGACTTAAACCATTTGGTTAGGGACTGAGCTGTAAAACCTCATCTAACTAAGTATGGTAAAAGCATCCACCAGAAGCTTATAACGTCACACCAGTTTGACAATGAGTTAGTCTTTTTGGTGCAAAAACTCTGGTTGGTTGAAATACAGTAGGCCTTTTTCAAGTCAAAAGTAGGAAAAAAACTGGGCAAAAATTAGAAAAAATAAGGATGCCACGAAGACTAGAGTTAGTGTTTTTGACCTACTGAAAAACATGGTTTCCATTTTGCACAGAAATGAACAGCCTTACTTGTATGCAGAGGATGGAGGCAAAAAGTTATAGTTAGGTCCATTCAGAGTAAATCAGATGCCCTGATGCCCCAGTGGAAAGTCAAACTTTGAGCTGAGAATAACTGAGAGTGCTTTAAACTTGAGAATGACACCTCAATGTAACCCATCTCTGAATCCACTGCCAAAGTTTTTAAGGCAGACACTCATACAGTACTGTATGCAAAGGAAAATTTACTAAAAATTGCATTACATTGCATTACTTAATATGAGTGCTCATTCTTATAGGCCCAAGTCATTTAATTTTTAGTACACTGCAAATATTTTTTGATAGATACATAAATGCTGAGTGAGTGATATTACAATTTCACTGGTAAAGTTGTGCACATGCATGGGCAAGCAGATCCTTCAAGAGAACCTATCCACATGTATAGTATGTGGTACAGTAGACAATCTCTGAAAGTGTACATAACCTTATGAAGCTTACACATGGAAAAATATTTTGAATGAATCTGTTAAAGGCATTTTCCAGTGGCTTTTCATTAGGATCCTTTTTTGAAAGACAAAAATATTCCAGTTCATGCCCTTTAAACCCCGTAGCAATACTCTTTTCCTAACTCGAGATATCTAACGTTAAAGACTGCTTATTTTTGTCCAAAAATACCTCCACTTAACAAGGGTCTCAGGTGAAAAAGAAGAATTTCCAGTTTTTGTCCTACAAACCCTGCAGCAATACTCCATTCCTTATTCAAGATTTCTCATTTTAAAGACTGGTAGTTTTGTCAAAAAATACCTCCACTTCTCATCAAGGTCACAGAATGTTATGTAAAGTGGGCACATTGCCTCAGATTTCTTTTGTTTTTCTTTATAATTGAATGTCCTGTTGTCCTTGAAATTTGATACTGCTGGAATGTTTGAATATCTTTCCATGTAGATTTAGCATTAATCTACAACATATGCAGGGCACAGTAAACAAAGTTGATAAATATTCCCTACAGGGGTGTCAATATCATAAAGAAATTCAAGGCTTTGTCAAATTAATGTGTCGCAATGACATCACAGTTTCCCATGATGCACTTCGTCTTGAGAAAAAAATTGCATTTCTTTGAAAATGTGTATCTTCCAAACGCTACAAGCTATTGAGATGCAGTTTTCACCTCCTAGATGAGAAAAATTTTCTGCATTTTTTGAAGGTATTGATTTTTGTCACTGGCAAATCCTTTAAGGGGATGTGGTCTCCCTATGGTTGCCATTGCAACAGGATGTCAACCAATCAAATAAATGAAATTATGTTTCATTTTCTGCTTTTCCTTGTAAGCTCATCTGAATACAGTATGTTGAAAATATTCTGAGGTTGTTCCACACCTTTTTCTGAATCAGTCCATATATAAGAATTCCATATTTAGTGAGTAAATGAGGTCATTCATGACATAACAACAATAAGTAAGTGTATCATAAATATGTAAACAAATGACATTCTGAGTTAGTACATTGAATGAAAGCCTTTTTGCTCATTACGGGCATATACTGTTTGCACTGTGTACGTTTGGTGAAGGGCTAGCCAATTACCTTTTCATGAAATTTGAACTAAACATTAGAGCCTCTTTATTTCAAACATTTACCTCAAAATTACAAAGAAAAACTGTATAATGGGGTGACCGCCATACGCGCAGTTAAGAAGTCTATCACTCCGAGATTGTGATAAGGAATGTTAGGCTAGACACACACTCGACAGGCCCCGACAGTCGACGTTCCCGCTACTGTACCAGGGCTCAATTTTAACAGTTGCCCGGTTGCCCACGACGACCAAATTTGTAACGGACAACCAGAAAATGGTGGGTTAGTTGTCCATTGGACAACCAAAGTTCATGCAACAAGTTAACAGACCACTTCTAGGGTTACTGGAAATTTCTTTGTGTTCTACTTAATTTTCTCTTGGACAACAAAAAAGGCAGACAGGTTGTCCAATGGAAGACCATAACATTTTCTTAAAATCAAGGCCTGTGTACTCATACTGCCCGGTTACAAATTTGTATAATTTCTAAATGTAACAAATTTCAGCTCCAAATTTGAAAACAATAACATTTTATGATGTTTTAGATTCAGAAAACTAACACATACAGTTAGTCTAATTTTCAGTAGAGCTTTACACTAACACATTGCAAAATATTTCCAGAATTGCTGCTTCCTTTTCCAAAATTTTCACTTGAAGACAAACAGATGTGACTTCCAGTTTGCTTAAAGGATTACAGGGTTTTCACTCATCCTTTTTTTCAGGAGTCACAGACCCTTCAAAATAAATTTACAAGAGTCAAATTTAAAAGAGAAGGGGTCAAAATAAATTTGAGTTTAATACAACAAACTTTACTCCTGTGTTTTATTTATTTTCTATATTTGTGATGCTTTTCCACTACCTTTTTCTTGTAAGACATGATATTCAATCTGTCGATAATCAATATGCAAACTGGAAAGTGCTACATTTTGTGAATTAATTTGCACAATGAATGTATTGGCAAAATAACATTATCTTTACTGATTGTTGGGGCGAAAAGGCTGTGCATCAGTTTGACCCCAGAGATTTTGTGTCTGTGCATCAAAATGAAAAGTTGTGCGTCATTGACCCTGGTGCTCGAGTCAGTGAAATCACTGGGGTTACACAATTTGCTAAATTACATGCAAAAATGTTAAAATTTCAGTCAAATATGATTGTAAATCTATATACACCAATACAGTATGTACTCAAAATCGAGGCAATTGTGTATTACAAGAACAGTGTCACAGAAGCCATGCAGAAGGGAGTATAAAACTTCTATAGGCTAATTTAGTAATTTCTGTGTGTATTCAGGAATGGGTAAATCCCAGATTGGAAAGTATGGCACTATTCGCAGAGATCTCGGGTGTGCCCCCCAAAAAAATGAAGTGTGCAGTGTGCAACAAGGTGTCAAATGCACACTTCAAGTGTGCACATGAAAATTCAAGTGTGCACATGAAAATTCAAGTGTGAAATAAATACTTGGGAGGAATATTACACGGGATCGATACTGGATCCTAAGTTCCAAATATGCCTCACTCCAGGGGTCTTGGCTGAGCGATGGCCGACACTGCATACAGTACCGCTTACGTACAACTGTCCGGGCTACGTTCCTCTACGCCATTGTACTTTAATCTACGCGATTGTACGCCATTCTACTTTGCTGTACGTACCACCGCACATCGTGTACGGAGTTTCTTCGAGATGTGTGTACGAGAGTGGCGTACACAACTTGTGAAAATCCAGCAGAGGGGATTATAAGCTTATACACTCGTAGACATAAACTAGAGTCTTAAATCAGATACTCCACCATGTGGAACAATAGAATCACTCTAAAGATTGGCAATGAATGAGTCCTATTGTGTGCTACCCCTTTCAGTGCAGTGCAGTGATTCTTCTTAAGTAAATCAAGTTCTATGTGCGAAAGTACCAGATTTTGTCATTTCTTGAAGAGAAACAGCCCCGTGCAATTTACCAATTCAAAACGGAGTAGGCCTGGGGTGGCCGCACAGAAGCGTTGATAGCGCTATCAACACCTTAACAGCGCTGATAGAAAATTTTGGGCGCACAGAAGTTTACTGATAGGGGGATTAGCTATCAGCGCTGATAGGCTATCAGTAAAAGGCCGCACAGAAACTATCACTACTGGTAATGTTATATCAACTCACTAACAGTGACCAAGGCACCGATAGTGACTTTGATAGCACAAAATTTAATTCCTAATGGAGGCAAATGTAGCGCACAGCGGTCGACATCGACTCCGTAGATGACGGAACGTTCCGAAAAGGCAAAGATATGCAAACCTAAAACAGAACTAGTGAATGAGGCTGCTTATAAAACGACTTTTCAAACAATTTTTCTTCTCCTTATCGATATTGTAGGAATTGAATTAGAAAAACGGTATTTTGAGTTACAAATATGTTTCTGTGATAAAGGCTTAGTAGCAAGGGACATCAGTGGGAAATTGTCCCCAACTGAACTGAGTAACTTGCAGTAGGGGGAACTGGCTGCAGACTGACTAAGCTTTGCAAAATGCCCACTTTTTGTGAGGTGGCTTGAATGCAAAGTGGTGCAATCTTTGGTAAAGCTTCGTTAAGTGTTGAATTGATATTGTGTTAATGAATCAACATTTTTAGTGATTTGTTTCTCTTTTGTTAGGGTGTAATTGAAGGGGATGCTGCTTCAGGACAGAGATGACACCTCTACTCTTTGCGAAAGTTTTCGTGTTTTAAGTTTTCCTAGATCTAAAAAGTGGTGTTATCTTTATTTAGTGAAGACATGACCTGAAATTTTAATTATTTACTGAATTTTTCGACGGTGGCATGGCACGTCTACAAGTCTGGTACCCGGTTCGGGCTTCTCCCTAGCGCTCTTAGTGCGGTCACTGGGGGATCCACCAACGGTTGGCGAGTAGCCATAGCGTAGGACTGCAAGGAAAGTTTCGGTCAAATGTGTCCCAGATGGGGCAAATGACATGTTTTAGACCTTAAAATTTGTACCTAAGCATTCTTACCTTTTAGATTCATGCTAAGTTATTCTGTAACAAATTTAGATTTCAAGAAGAAAAATTAGATTTGATTTAAAGGAAAAATTCAGTCACCCCAATTTGAATGAGTGTACCCAGGAATCCTATTTCATGAATGGCTTTTTAAGGATCATGTTGCAATACGTTTCTGAGTTGTAAAAGCCCCGTATAGAGTTACTCCTTGGTTTACCTTGAATATGCAATATTTTTTTAATCTAATACATCACGAAAGATACTTGAAGTGACGCAATAGGACATCTATAAGATTTAGCTGTGTTTCAAAATAAGTTTGCAGCCTCTGCTTATGCCTCTTATATTCAGTTTCTTTACCAGCTCGTGAGGTTTAGCTAATGATTAAATGTAACCATATGCTACTTACCGTATCTCTCGCCAACGTAGATGCTGGTGAAGGTATTCAAGCTGTGTATCTTGTAGGAGGAACACAATGGTTTATTCGTGAGGAGAAACCCGTATTAAGAACACATCCACGTCGGGGAAAAATTGGGGAAAAGGAAACTTTATTATAAAATTTCCCAGGTTTGGGGGTCCTAGAAATCATAATTTGGACAGCGAAAGTTTTAGCAATTATACTTATTTTTTTCTCAAGAAGGTTAAATTTTATTTACGATTTGGAAATCTCAAGGGGCAACTTTCCTCTGCCCCCAGAGGCTACGGCCATCAGTTGGAATTTGTTCGTCCTAAATTAAGTACCTTTACACAGTAGTACATAACGCACAACCTCACACATTGTCTAAATTCAAAAGAGCCGAGGATGCAAATACTTGGCTTTTATCAACACAAAGGATGTGCATCAAATGTAGGTCTAAGTGACGCGTTCTATGGACAAATTCTACCTGTTTCTTCCCGTATTAGAGGTAGCATACCTGAATAAAACACTTCAATGGCGATAACAAGCCAGACCAAGTGGGAAACCCCCGATCTATAATATGTTAATGAGCCTATAAGCGCCTTATCAGAGAGCACCTCTATCAGCGTCTTCTGTGCGGTCGTTTTGCACCTGCTGATAGTAGCAGGTTTGATAGAGAGTTGATAGCGCTATCAAGACTGTCACTATCAACGTTTCTGTGCGGCCACCCCTGTACAATACTGTACTTGTGAATAGTATTAGTGCGTTCACAGTATGAAACCATTCATTCATGTGTAGCAGTAAATACACACTGCGAATTGTAAGATGCATTGGAAGAAGTAAACACTTTCATATCATGTTTAGGGGGAAAAAATCATCATATACTTGCTCCTGAAGTTAGATGTGTTGAAACGAATCTGTAGCAAAGACTCTCGTCAACAATCAACGATCACAGGATTTTTTAGTACTGTTAATTAAATCCCGATTTTGTAGCGTCATACCATAAAAGTTGTTCTTTGAAGTTCTACACACCCTCGAACCACCACATACTCCAAAATATCCGAAACCAGGGGTTTTGTAGTTCCCCTAATAGTTACATGAATCAATCATGTTTGCACATGAGGGCTAAAACCTTCGTTTAATTCGCTCGGTTAGCCTTCAGCGGGCGCTTAGACTTCTGTATTTGTTTGTTTGTTTTTGTTATTATTTATTCGCACCTCGTTGTACTCTGATAATTAATTAGGCCTATTCTTTCACCAAAGCCAACATTTATAGTAACAACTTACTGTACGTTGGTGCTTTGTTGATGGATAATTAAAAATTCCAGCAAAAGAACAGGTCAAATAGTATAGCTACGAAAACCGGAGAGTGATAGGCCAATCCCTCTTCAAATGTCACACAAGGCTACCTTATAGGGACTCGTGGTCATCTTAAAATGCGTACAGTACTTGATCGTGGGTTCTATCAGCATATGCAGTACTACTCTCTTAAAATACAGCCTACCTAGAATCTCGACTGGTATTCATATCATGGAAAATAAGTCAGTAGAAATTCTGTATGTGAACATTTCATTTGGAAGGTGATATCATACATAGCCATATATCTATATTCTATGAAAGTTTCTAAGACACTTTTCACAACCCCACTTTTTTATTGGGGACTGCATCCCTTTTTACCTTCAAGTTCACCTTGAAGCCCCGAGAAAGGTCTTAATTTATAATACCGCAATTCTGTGAATACGCACTGAAGGCCTACAAAGCCACTAACTACCATGAAGTATACGTTCCCGTGGAAGTTTCTGGCGGGTCTTGGGAGAGCACGCCTTTAATTCTGCATGGGCATGCAGCACACAAGTAATATTTTCTGGTGAAGTTTGAGTCCATACTGTATATGTCATTTTCTATGTTTTTCTAGAGAACTTTAACTGTTATTGTGCTCCATGTTCCATAATCTTTTTAAAAACAATTGTGTAAACTGAAATATTTTCTTAAAATTCACTGTACCATTGAGAAAAACGAGATTGCGCCATAGAAATGAACAGGAAAACTCACATCGTGACGTCGCTCGTTAACTGGCAGTTTCAGTTTCTATCTTTTTTTCTTCGAAATACTTTGCAAAGATAGCCTTGAGAGAAACATGTCAATCTGTGCATGGAAACCCGTCCGATTTTAACGGACCCTCTTGTCATAATTCTTTATTCTATTGGGACATTTATTTCACAATGCGCAAAAATATTGTTGTAAGACACATTTTCAAAACCATTTTCAGTGGGCCGCACAAATTTGAAAACCGGTCTCAGTATATATTGGCATTGAATTGTTATCATATTCTTTCCTCCTATGATTGCAGTATAAATGTTCGGTGATTTTAAAAATCACAGTAGAAATCCTAGATGTAACCCTAAGCGTACAGGGGTCCATATTTCTGGGAGGGCAGGGATAATTTTTTCGCGAAAGTAGATTTTTGACCAAGTTGCCCGGATTTTTGTCCCGCAAAAAGGGCATAGTGTATTTTCTTGGCTGTCTCCCGAATGGATCCACAATTTTTGCCTGAATTGGGAGCGCATATGCGCCGCCGCGCCGCCCCCCCCCCCCTGCCTCGCATGTTTATGCATGTGACCAAGACGATATGCTCCTCAAGACCGAATATGTGCCGCGCGGCGCTTGTAAGAAATTCCGCTTAACAAAGGGTAATCTTACGAACGTATAATACACTTACCCCCCTCCCCTCACCTCTCTGTAGTTGGAAGCATAGGTTACTAGTGATGGTCACCTCATCTGCTTTGAAATTACGAGGAGAAGACAAGGAAAAAAAAAATACAGCGTAAAATCAGTTATAATTTGTCTTTGATGACCTGAAGCGATGTTTACTGCAAGACGAGCATCCTACCCATACCAGCATATGATATTGGCTCGAGACGTAACACTTGCAATGGTTTCAAGCCGCCTCCCTTATACATTTGTAGTCATATCACTTCGATAGCGAATGAGTGAGTGTTTACCTTTTGATGTTAGTTATGTTGAATACTAGCGGTATTTATATCCAATGTAATAATCCACTGTTGAGCAATGCTGTGCTACTGTAATTGTATTCCACTGCCTGATGTCAGGGGCTTGAGCCCGCTCGGTACACTGAGGTACAGTGTATTCTTGGGAAACTGACATTTCTAGCGTAGTGCACATGAATGTGTGTAACAGATGTGGACATAATCCGTGGGAAAATTTCCATCGAGGGCCCAAGATTTGTCAACAGCGGCAAAAGCAAAAGTTTTGCAACTTTACGCTGGGCGGTGAACGCTCTTTCATTGTAATAGATGTTACACGACCGCCCATTTTCTTCAACTTCTGAGAAATACTGCCTGACTAAGCGTTGTTTGTGAAATGAATCCCTGTTTGTATCACATGTGCATACAACAATGGAAACCCCTCCATTTGACAAATTGGATTCACCCATTTTGGACCGACCAATCACAACACAAATCGTAGCTCGTTTCTACTACGTTCCTCTGATGCATGGCATAGAGACCAGCATGCAGACATCCCAGCAGCATGTTACACATTTTTGCATATTGCATGTTCTCAAACCAGGTCACCAGAGTTCAAGATGATCCCAGAGATGAAACATGCTTGGTTGCTTGCAAGTTTGACGTAATGACATGAAGTTTTCCAGACTGTCTTTCTCGAGGCGCATACGGTTCTGTTGCATTAAATTAACTGGTTTATTTGTTAGCGACCGGGACCAATATCTAAAATCGGTAAATGCTCAAATCGCTTTCAACATGTGTACACACGATGGCCGACTGCAACGGAGTTTTTTTCACAGCTGAGAGTCCACTGTCCAGCACCCTGTCTTTGAAATACATAGATTAAACTGGCAGTATACTGTAGTTGCTCAAAATCTCAGTGGTCATAGGCGAAGGTATCTGAAAAAAATCATTTTGCTTACGCATCAGAACCCTGGTTGTAAAGGGTGAAACTTTACATACATGTTGGGGGAAGGATACCCACTGGACTGAAGGTTCAGTAGCCCGAAGATCTGCTTGACCTAAAATCAAAGTCTGGTAAGAGGTACAGGATTAGGATTCTGTTTAAATACAAAATTAAGCATAGGATTAGGATAATGATTAGCCTCAGGTAGGATTAGGGTAGGACAAAGGCCGGTTCTTACTTCCTAATTTCCACACGCTTCAAGTTATAACAACCATATATCGTTATCCCATGCTCTCCCGGGCCAATCACACGGACATAGCTCACAGTTGAACAGTATCCAACTTTCATAACTATTTTAGCGCTATGCAGTAGTATGAACCTGCCTTAAAGGTTTGGGTTAGGATTAGGGTCAGGGTTGAAATTAAGTTTAGAACTGAGATTTTCCGTCGAGTGACCATTTGCTCTAGTGAATCATGTCAAAACTGATAAACACCTGACCACGAATTTGTGGACTTTGCCGCAACAAAACAGGAATACTTTACTTTCTCAGTGACGTACTTGATGACCAAAACAATTCTTCCGCTCATTTCGTGCATTTACTCACTTGCACCGGAACTCCGAGTGATTGCAACTCTGTGCTTGTGATCAGGTTTTCGTTGTCCAAACCGTTTTGCAATATTTAAAGGGTGGGAGCAAGCACCGCAGTGAGGAGGAGGGGCGGCCAACCGTAAGCTCAGACGGAGACGAAGGTTGCGGAGGGTAGAAGCGCGATGGTGTGGGAAGAAAATTATACATTGTCATGACAACATGTCCAAGCATGTTTTTGTACAGTGTCGTTTCCACTTCCGTTTATAGCTCGGTTACCTCCAATGGGTGTCTTGAACTATATTGCGGAATATAAACCTGGCTACGAAAGACAAAACAATCACACTGCAGTATGGAAAGCGTGCACATGGAAAATTTTAATGACGATTTGAATAATTTACCCGTTTAGATGGCAATGGATTAACTTTAAGGTTAACAAATCCTGTCGAAGATAACACGCTGTGTTAACCCCAAAACGAAGGTTTGACAGACTTAAGGTCCACGAGACTGGGCTTTCTCTATCAGTTGGGTTGATGGGATTAGACTGAGTTAAGGTTGCACATGTTGGCAGGCTGCACTCTAGCGAGTCGCAGCGCTCAGTCACCAATCCTGTTACGGCTAAAAAATGTATGACACAAGGACACGGCCATATCTATTCTAGAGGCTATAGGTCTTTTGCCACTTAGCGTTATAAGCCTCAAATTTTATGTGTGTTGCTTTTGACAAATATGTGGCACTGATAGCCTAAAAACGGAAAGGAACAACTACTTGCCAGATTTCATGTTCAGTGGGTACTGTAATTAAATACATTTCGATAGTAACAAATTATGGATATTTGTACCTTAAACAGATCCGCAGTTGTTTTTCTCCCTTCCTCACTGCAGTGCGCAGGTGGTAAATATTCACGATAAATCCTGTTACATCCCCTTTAAACCCAAACGAAACACTGGATATACCTTTCATGGGATGCAAAATTGTATTCTTATCCGAAAAAGACATTTGAGTTTTTCCAATGTCCCATGGTCTCCTTACCAGCGAAAATTCAAAGGATTATAAGAAAAACAACTAAACATAGTAGTAGCCTACACACCGTACGTGCACAGTTAAAATAGCAAGAACATGAAAGTTTGAAAAAGCAAGACTCTTTGCAAAATGAAAATCATAATAAAACACAATACATGTATCATATCAGGCTCATGTACTCCGTTCTCAAGTTGAAAAGTGTTGCCTACAGCACTTACGAAGATCTACAGTAAAATGCATCTCCAAATTAAGGAGCCAGCATGAGGGACTGCCTACCTGGCTTCAAAGGACACTGTTGTCTACATACTTTATATTTCCCTCTCATCTTTAAAAACAACATATTATCATGATGTGATTTTGACTTTTAAGTAAGTAAGGAAGGGGTGGGGTGGGGTCACATTACGAGGGTACAGCTCAAACAGACAAGCAACTGAGAGGTACTGTAACAAAGGCCTAAATGTTGCTTGATAACTGATATAGTATTTTACAATTTAAATGTAGCTTATTTTTTTCAAGCGGGGCAAGGCAGAACCGCTATTTAGTCCTTTCAGCTTTCTTCGGGGGTGGGGGGGGGGGAGCATTAACTGATGATCATTAAACTACAAACTCTTTTTACGTCGGTACGCTGCTTTCGACCTCATTTCAGCATCAAGAGCAGTGGTCACTGTCTTCCACACGAAAGCTTCTTTGGCAGCAGGTGATTGTACAATAGAAAATAAGTCACTTCGCAGTAGTGCCAACCTCATGGGATCCAGTGCTTGCTTCCGGATTCCATTGTAGTTAGAACTAGCTCTCTCTTCATTAGTAAAGTATACTTTCACTAATTGTCAGGCTACGTCTTTTGGATCCTTGCATCCTGACAGCTTCCTTTTGTACTCTTCCATCAAAGCGATGATCTGTTCCTGGTTTCCTCTGCCTGCCCGGACAGTATTTGCAGGCTGTTGCCAATTGCTTCAGCTAGTCCAGGTGCACTGCAGGGTTGTTGCTCAAGAAGCTTCCTCTCCAGGGTCGAATGTCTGATGCATACAGTATGTCATCTAAGCATTTCTTTATCTGTCCTGTCTCTTGTTTTAGTGCTGCCAGTTCTTCACAGAGTGTCATAAGTTGGTGTTTGGGTGCATTCCTCCTGTTGTCTCTGACTGGGTGGGTGTAGATGTCCCCTTTGATGGAAGTACATTGGTGTTATATGGACTGACTCGACTGGTTGTAGTCATGTTGACAAAGGCCACAGAGTTTCAGTGATTGGTTCGACTGGTAGTGGTCTAACGGGTAGTTGTTTACTGCATGGGATTGGTTTTTTCTGTTTGCAGGGGAGACGTGAAAGTTCTGTTGTGCTAGCATGCTTCGTATATTAGCAGCATTGTCAACTACGTACCTCTCTTTGTTGTCCTGTAGGTGTCTTTGGTAGCGGAGTATATCCTGATCGGATCTGGGATGCTCCAGGTGGCAAGAGAGGATATCTCTCCATGTTTTCTGATTCCATGACGACTACCTGCACCTCATTGCTAGCTGCCACTTCTGATCTCCTTCCTTCACTGCTGTTAAGGAATTTGGGGGCCTGTAGGGTAGACCAGTAACTTTTGAATAGAAATACAGTTGATATATCAACATTGCATTATACTGCAGTATCTTACCTTATGGAATTATCGATAGCAAAAATCTTTAAAGTGGGCACGACACGACCACAATAAGTTTTGCGTAAGCAGGATTGAATGCAAGGATGTATAGATATCATTCCGCACACAGCCACAACTGGTGCAATTCGGCACAAATAGAATTTGAAGAAAGACATCAAACAATCCAGTTTCGAAAAATGCCGCATCAGATCACCTGACTTTAATGACGCAATTGGCGGCACAAACACTGTGCTATATAAGACGCGTATCTAGATGTGGAACTAATGTAAAGCGCATGTCACTCTAGAGCGATTTCGGATAGGATTACGGTCCGATTTTTGTGAGTTTAAGTTAAAATCTTATCCATCCCTGGTCGAAAAGAGCCAGAAATTTGGTATCCTGTATAAATATCAGATTTGCATCAGAGGACTACGAAAATCAAATGTAAACTAATTATTTCGTGACGTCACATCGGTAGACAGCGTTTGTCGGACACGCGTGCAAAAATCGGATTAAAGTGCATGTCACATTACAGCGATTTTCAATCCGAAATCCGATCCGAATTTTTCTAAATCGGACCAATAGTTTTTTTTTTTATTTTTTTTTCATTCAAACTTTGTTCTAAGGATTGTCACGCTATATCGATAACTAATCCTAGTTTGTCTCACGATAAACTGTTCTGCTACCATTATATAACTTGCACCGCTCAACAGAGCGGTATTTGTAGGAAAACCAATCCCATTTTTGCACCCGTGTCCGATAAACGCTGTCTGCCGATGTGACGTGACGAAATAATTAGTTAACATTTCATTTTCGTAGTCGCAAATCATATATTTACAGAGGTTGTTAAATGTATGGCTCATTCTGACCAGGGATGGGGAAGATTTTAAGTAAAACTAACAAAAATTGGACCGTAATCATATCCGAAATCGCTCTAGTGTGACCTGCGCTTAATTTTCGAACAAATCCCGCTCTGTGGAGCGGTATAAGTTACATAATGCTAGCATAACAATTTATCCTGAGACAAACTAGGATCCGTTATCGATAAAGCGTGACCATCCTTAGAACAAGGTCTAAATAAAAGAACTATTGGTGCGATTTAGAAAAATTCGGATCGGTCTTCGGAAATCACTGTCGTGTGACCCGCCCTTAAAATACTTAGGTAAAGTTATCTTAGCAACTGCATGAAAATACTGAGGCCTACATAACAATACCCGCGCAACATACAGAGCACACAGCGCGGACCGTGTTGGGGGCTTCGAGGCACGTCGTTGGCCAATATGCATGTGCGTTTTAGCTTCCTACAGTCCTACATAAACCTCACTTCTGTTTTTGTGCAAAAAGAACGCGGTCGGCGAGCTGTACAGAACAGTAATGCATATTTTGTGTATGGACATTCCATAACAAGCGTGCCTACACTCTGTGTACTGTACAGTGGCTGTTCCATTGCGAATGCTAAGAAGTCACCGCGCGCCATTCACAATGTGGTCGCTGGTCACACGCGTTGCTATATAGAGGTTATGCACCGACGTCACTGTGTCGCGCGTTTCTCTATTTTTCCATCCAGGCGTACATTGTGCAACAACTGTTACTTGGTGCTATCGTGCGGGCGTATCGGTAACGCACTTACTGCGCATGATCAGTTCCATCCAGCAAAACGCACTGACGTCACGTGCATAACCTCTATAGACCTTATGCATTGACATCAAACTGACGTCATTTTGGGTGCAAACAATGAGGCACACGTGCACAAACGGCGTGGATTTCGCCGCACGTGAAGTAGACTAACGCGCGAATACGATTGGTTGACATATCAGCTGTCTGCATTTATTGGTGTGACTAGCAAAGATACGCGCTTTCCCGCCATTTTCCTCCAAAAGAGGGAGCACTTTCTCCATTGTGACATCATATGCATAAGGTCTATAGTATCGGCGCACAGGTGTTTGCAATGATGTACCTACTAACGCGCGTTAACATGCACATGATTCGGTGTGTGGAACGATGGGTGAGCTACCTCGTACAGTGGTGCTACTGACCGTGCCGCCAATGACGTCACGCCTTTGAGACGCCGTCCTGATAATAGCAATATTTACCTATGGGTGGGATCTCCCGTAAAGTGAACTACCTTGACAACTTAATGACAAATTTGGTAGAGTCTCAGACTGAATATTATTTAAGTTTAATCGCATATCGATGACTCAAGACTAAGCTATAACTACTGCTATATGTACCTGTGTTGCCTGTTTTGTCTGCGGTCGTTTCTTCTGGCCATTGGCCCTCTTATCCTGTGCGGGTTGTTTTCGTGTAGGCTGATTTTCCGAGGGAATCTATCGATATAAGAATAGTTAATACAGAAGTAGTCTAAGTATCCCATACTCATCCCCAATCTGAAATGAAAGCTTTCACAATATTAAAGTCTATCATACTTGACTAATTCACTTGACAGTCTTGGCTGAACTGTATTACTTTCCAATTTAAGCAGCACTCATACACACACACACAAAGCTAGAGTCCTGAACAGGCCATCCTCTCGACCGTGTCTTTGACTCTCCTCCAAATTCACTGGCATATGAGACATCGTGAAACATTCATAGGTGTTTTGTGTACACACTTAAACATTAAAATATTTGTCATCTGATAATTTATTGTACAGTCGAGTTGTTCATGGGCGGCGATCAGTCTTTGAAAGTGTGTGTGTGTGTGGGGGGGGGGGGGGTATAGTCATTGGCACTGTCTAAGCGGAGTACCACCATCAGTTAGCGCCCACGTAGTTGTTTAGGGGTAATTCTGTTTTCAAGAATTTTACGAGAGTGCAAAGCGTGCTCGTTCTTTAGAACCGTGTCATTGTCAGACTCCGTTTGAGATTTTTTGCGGGGGTGGGGAAGTAATTGCCATACATTAAACCTTTACAAAACTCAGATGGTCACTCCCCCTAAACTTTTACGCAAGAGTGAAAATGAAAAAAAAAAACATGGCATAACGAAAGTACTTTCACATGTGAAGGGCAGTTTACATGGTCTATCATATAGGGTCATTTAAATTTTACATTTGGTTGTCCATTCAGACCATCCGCCAGAACGCATCCTAGTTATAAAGACAGTATTACCTGTGCTGGTCGTTTTGGTTTCTTACTCCGGTTGTTGCCATGAGTCTGGGGGACGTCAGTATTAGCAGCTGATTGCTTGTCACCTTGAACCTATGTAACAAGAAAATGAATGACATAGAAAAACTTGTCTTTTCTTTTTTTTTGAAGAGTGATACTCGACATTGGCATATGAATCAAGGACTGGCTTGCCCTCCCCCCCCCTCCCCTCCCCAGTTGGAAACAATCATGATTTCGAGCCCAAAATGGGTAAAATCTATGTCAAAGTTGTTTTACCACTGAGGGAAATTTTCAGTTCAAACACCTGTCTCCGTGTGAATTAGTTTATCACTTCATATGCCTACTATTACACTGAATTGTTAACTCGAGAGAAGTTACATATACGCATCTTGACCGCTTTGTGCTTCGAGAATGCTGCCCATGGGTGCTTGGTTCAACCTCATCAAGCCCCCCCCACCCCCCCCCCTCCCATTGAACCCTGTCTCCAGACCTTACTGGAATAACTGCTATGATTGTGCTTGCGTCTACGCCTGCACTGGACATTTTCCTCGGCTGTAGAGCAGCCTTTCTATTCGCACAGAAGCTGTATACCCACATTCAGAGGGAATAAAGTGTTATAGCCTACGTCTCTTCTTTGTTGTCTTTTTTTAATCTTAGTTCGATCATATTTCATATTTTTGTTTATACTGTAGAGCTACGGTACCTGGTTGTTTTTCGCATTTGGGGTTTTCTCTTGCTCCCGGCTAACACCACGGGGGTTTGCATTGGGCAGGGACTGATCTTCCTGTGAATGCGACGACGACAGAGGTCCCGATGCTTCATTTATCTTTGGGGTATCTCTTGGTTCGGCACTCATCGATTGGCCCTCGACTAATAACTCATAACGTAGAGTTTGCTTGCAGGTTGTAGTCATCTGTGAATGAAATGTTAGCAAAAGTGACGAAAAAATGAAATATCTAAAATACGGAGAAAGTTTCTTGAGGGCTGGATGTGGAGGATGTGGCCTACATAATGTAATAAGTTAGCAAGTACAGTGAGACAATGCAGGCCGCCTTGCCGATTAAATTACACTGCACGTTCTTTTCTCGTTCTTTTCACGTTCTAGCTGTCTGCATTTATTGGTGTAACTTGCAGTGATACGCCATTTTCCTCCAAACGAGGGAGCACTTTCTGCGTGTGACATCTTATGCATAAGGTCTATACCTTCAATGTTTCGGAAATTGATACCTCATGGCGACGCAAATATCGGGGCGGAAGTGTGGATTTGACATACGCGCTCTTCTATTCGGTGATGTGAGTATGATAATAGGCACGCATAACAGCAAATGCCATTTTTAGAACAGTGTGACTTTCGTGAACGTTGTATACCCGCAGAATACAATTCTCTGTGCTTTTTATTCGGAATAGACTTTATGCATATGATGTCACAGAGCAGAAAGTGCTCCCTCGTTGGAGGAAAAGCGCTTATCAATGCAAGGTACACCATACCAGCAAATTCAGACAGCTGATTTGTCAACCAATGGTATACGCGCGTAAGTCTACTACACGCGTGTGCTAAATCTACGCCGTGAGTGCACGTGTGCTTCATTGTTTTCCTCCAAAACGCGTCAGTGTGATGTTAATGCATACGTCTTTTAACTTCAAACCAGTCATTGTCCGTTCATATTCAAGTGTACTTATGAGCAATGCCACGAGGAAGAGTTAAACTTCTTCTTGTAAGTGGAATTTGCTGAGGATTGATACTTCTTCGGTTTACAATGTTCTAAAATTAGAATCCATGCTTATAATACGTGCACAAGAGTCAAACTTTTAGTTTACATTTGCATCCTTTATATCTCCAATGGAAATTGGTTGTCGTAATTTTATACCAAGTAGCAATCTGCCGAAAAAGAGTCGTCCAGGACCCACCCCAGCCATTGAGAAGTGAATCGAAAGATTTACACGAGGGTTAACGCCTCTTCTAAATTGTGAATGCTATAGTACAGCACTGTACATTCTCTACTCATTCGCAAGTGAAAAAGCTTTATGAAAAACTTACGTTGCATTGAAAGGGATCATTAATGTATACAATCATCTCAGCACTTCTGGAGCCATCGTCCCTTTTAATGCTGATTTTGTCGAACCTCTGAGCAAATGACGGATGTTTACATATCGGCCAATCAATTCTGCTTGGCTGACTCCGAAGCGGCCGTTTTATAATTGGGTCACGAATGTCGCATTCATTGAGCCAGGCAGTACTATTCGCGTAGCCGCTCCATCTAAAAAGGAAAAAAGAGTAAAAGCTTGTAGATGATACGACCTTGTAAGGTGGAGGCACCATTGAACCTAACACATTTACACTTAGGGGTATGACACTTAGCATTTTACGGTGTTGGTGGGAGTGGGGTCAACAGGCCAACTTGCAGAACACTACCATCCGTAGGCGGAGGAAGCTGTTCGAGGCTGGGGGTGGGGGGGGGGTGGGTGCTGAACATTGTTTCGGACCGCCGTCCTGGAAGGGGTCTAAGGGGAGGGGTGTCCCTCTTGGAAGTTTTTTTTAATATTTGAGGACCCTTAGATGCAATTTGGTGCAACAGGTTTGGCAAACTCCAAGAAAAATTACTGCAAATTTTTGACATTCTTTACACAGTAAACAATTTAGGGGTTTCGTCCTTGGATTGAGGGGGTGGAAGCACAGTCCGCCCACCACATTTTTGACTGGGGGCTAAAGCCACCAACCCGCTTCCTACGCCTGTGCTATCATCTGTTGCATTTAGCGTACCACGTATAAAAAGGCCCCAAAACGTGTTCTCTATTGTCGTTATGGCAAAGAGACGTTTTCACGGAGTAACTATAGAATACAGCATGCGGATGCGCGGATGCGAAGTCGAAGTTTGGAGAAATCTGTAATCTTTAAGAACATGTTAGTATATGCGGAAACTTCGGGAAAAAAAATTAAGTCCCTTCCAAGCTCACCTTGATGCGCGGATGCGAAGTCAAATTTTTTTACCAAGAATATCTTCGTACAAGCGAACCTTTCTGTAATATTTTCTAAGTCCGCTGCAAGTATTTTTGGGTGGATGCACTGATGCTTGGATGCGGAGTGAATAATTTCACCAGTATTAAATAGGCCTATTCTTATAGTGGATGCGCGGATGCTCGGATGCGGAGTCAAACCAAAGTTCAGGGTGTAAGATATTAAACACAGTCACATCGCATCCGCGCATCCAGATGCTACAGTAGGTGGTATTCATGAGTGGCCCTGCATTCTATAGTTGTACCGTTTTGATTACAGCGCTTACTTGTTAATTGTACTGTATGTATACGCATAGGCCTAACTAAAGTAAACGATTTTTCATACTGGGAACTTGACCCAAAATTCGTGCCTGCGCTCACTCAAACTTCTTCCAAAGTCTCAATTCTGCTGTAGTGCATAATAGTATATGCGTAATGTTATCGACGGGTACCGTTGCTTTTCGCCCCGGTTGTTTTCGTTCCGCACTTTCCTCCCCTAAAAATCTTGGCGCAGAAACTAACGTGCGAACTTTCATGTGTTTTTAACCATCTTTAAGTTTTATTTTCAATTTCAATTTCAAGTCCAAGACAACGATTAAATTTGTAATTAGGCCTAGAACTTTTTCAGAATCTTCGTGGAGAAGAATGACTTAACGTTTAATTAGGCATACTGTAGGCTACAGGTAGTCACCGACTTATACGTTTACCTATACCAAGTCTGTGGGTAGTGTCCAGGCTAGGCCTGTAAGGATTTACGTTGGCGGGCTGCCTATTTTTTTCCCAGGACGAGTCAGGCCAAACCGTTTTTTTTTTTTAAACTGTTTCAAAATAAAGGTTAGGGTTAGAATTAAAGTTAGGGTTACGTGGATTGTGGTTATCTCGCCAGTTCTTTCATAACCTGGCGTCAGAATTACAAAAAAGGTTGAAAAGGTGTCATTTTTTGGAATTACAGGTGTGACCTATTTCCAAGAAGCTGATTGGTCCATTGGCCAGATTTCGCCTGACTCGTCCTGGGAAAAAAAAAACTACGCAGGTGGGCTAGTGCTGTATGTGTAAACAGATGTTCACTACACTAGATATCGTATACTTGTACGACGTACGTACAGTATCAGTGTATTAATGTACTTAAGGCTACAATGAGAATGTTTCTTGCGAAGAAGTCAGCAGTAACTATAGTGCCGCAATGAATACTAAAAGACACCGATGGTGTCTGAAACTTTAAGGAAAAGTTAATGAAGTCTTCATTCGGCCCAGCTATCCCATTCTGTGCCGTTCTCTCCGCTCCAAAAGCCGTTTTTCCTGCAAAAGATCACTGGCGGAAACCACCGTTTTTGAGTGGCGTAAAGTACTGTAACGGGCGTAAAGTAACGGGAGGAAATTAACGGAAGCCGTTATCGCCTTGGGATAACATTTCATGTTCACTGATTGAAAGATATCAAACATGATCTAGTTGACAAAAAAAAAGTTTCCCCTCAAGTAACTTTGCCCTACGATACCGGTACTAATTTTAAGCGGCACAACTACAGAATACCCCGCCAACTTAAGTTACAAAATGAAGAACGGTACATCGTACTCACTTGACATTAATTCTCCCATTCTTTTCCTCGAGTTTCTTGCAGAGTATCCACAGTCCACTCTCTGGGTCCAGGCCTTGCAGCTTCATGTTAAATTTCGTACCTGTTGCAGTTCGATTGCTTGAAAACGGTGACGAGCGTCGTTCAAATTTAAATATTAGTTATGCTACTATATACTTGAGACGTAGAGTAGAAATATTGAGTCTGGAAAGTAGTTGGTTGAAAATGCCGACCCGTCAAAATGCAAAAGTAAATGGTACTCGCCGCACCTTGTGAACGTGATACCATGGAGTTAAGTAACAACTCTGTTCAAACCGTGATGAGGTCCACCTACTTGTTTAGCCTTGCAATTGTATTGCTGCCCAAGCTCAATCCAGGGAGTTGCTATTTGACAATAGCAACTCCCTGCTTAATCCAATCAGCAGACCACGCTTATCACAACTCAACCAATTTTACACAATGGACAGGTTTGTGTGGTTGACATGACATGGGCCAGCTCTTTTGGCTCTTTAAATAGAAACATGGTTAATCCCCTCTTCCTTCCACACAGTGCCACAACAATGCTTATAGTTCTAAGAATTCTCATTTACGGCAAGAAGCTGACAGCCTTTTGAAGTGGTGTTGAAATTTCAAAGGAAGTTTATTTAAGATTTAATGTTGGCAAAACACCTCGTTTCAAAGTGGGGCCACGTCTAAGATAACCATCTCCGGCAGTTCTACGTTCAGCTTGAATTGTTATCGCTATGCAAACAAATGTATATTGTTATAGCTGTGCTAAGTGGCGTAAATCCAGTGGTGGAACAATGGGGGGCAGGGAGGGGCAGGGAGGGGAAAACACCCTCCCTATTCGGGCCAGGGGACGCAAAATGAGGTTAGATGAAAAAAATAAAAAATAAAGAAAAAGATATGAAGACAAAGAATGAGAAAATAAAAGGTGAAGACAGGAGCACTTAAATTAAAGTCAGCGGTAAGATGTGGTCTGACATGCACCAGCAGCCACCTTCGCTTGTCTGGGGGAGGGGGTGCACGTCGAGTCACTTGACCCCCACCCCTACCCCCTGAAAACAACCCTTGCGAAGCCATTGCGTAATTCTATAGCTGGTTCCTCTTTTTTTTTTTTGATCCTCTTTTTTTTCTTTGATCAGATAATGAGCTTAAATAGAAATGGCTATCATTGTAGTGAATTCAGTGTAGGTAGATTAACTGGACCTAAAAAAAAAAATTTAAAAATCACCACTAGGCCTGTAAGTAGTCACTCAGTTTTGCTTCCACGGTAGGGTTTACAGCAAACATTACGAAATTCGTCGGGTTGGCAAATGAAAGTTTTGATAAATGACTTCCGTCTACCATTCACTCAACTGTGCGAAATTGTTGTCACCATTGTCCACGAGTATAGACCCACGAATCTGTTTCTTGAAGTAGTTTGAACTGATTCGAATACACCACCTACCCAAACCAAAAATTGATACCAGTGATGCGGAAGACGGCCTTCTTCAACTTAACTACTATTGATTTCACTATACATGATCATCAGTGTGAGTTTAAGTTAAATTACAAACATCCTACGGCTACGGTATTAAAGGGCCGCACTTTAGTACAAATCAGGGTTTGGGGGTGGGGGCATGACATGAGGTCAGAATGGTGATGTTAGTCTATTTAGCCTTCTGAAACGATCGTGAATAACTTACCATAGACCTTTTTCCAAATAGCAATTGCAAAGGATTGTGGGATAGAGTTTTTGGTACGTGTTGTTAATGTCAGTGGCATTTTAGTGTGGCCAAAAAGGTTGTGTACAAAAATTCTATCCCACAATCCTTTGTAATTGCTATTTGGAAAAGGGTCTATTACGATCGTGAGCAGAATGTCGGGTCGGCTGACCCTTGTCGAAGTAACATGCATTGTACCACATCTATCCCTTGCATCCAAAGTATTTGGTCCAGCTCAGGATTTGTTTTATCCACACCTATACAAGGCAAACACTCGCTGCGTGAATTGATGAAGTTTATGAACCGCGTGTGTTGGGTAACATGGTAAATTTGGGCAATGTTAAACCAAACTCAAAATAATGGCAAAGGCGGCCCCGCTGGTGACCTGCAACACATGCTTCTGCCTTTTTAGAAAGCTTTCCCCAGCTGGGGACGGGGTAGGGGTGTGGGTGGGGGTGATATGTTTTATACCGTCGTCCCGAAGAAAAAAAATAATGTGGCAAGATATGATTTGATGCTCTAATGTTGTGTAGTTGTTGAAAAAACGAATGCAAAGTTTGATGTTTTAGTGAAATTTCTCACACAGTGGACACATAAGGGTTTTCGTCCTTGAAAAGGGAAAATAGGGTTTCCGTCTTTGAAAATGGAAGAAGGGAGGGGGGAGGGGGGGGGAAGGCTTACTTAAGCCCTCCTATTTTTGACCGAAGTGAGGCTATCACATGTTTGACTGGTGGGAAAGAGGTTTATCCCCCTTCCCCGGCCCCTTTCCGATTCGTCTGCCTGTGGTTTAGGGGCAATTGCCCGATTGTGTAGGCTTCCACTCCAAAAGAAGCCAGGGAAGCCACGTTGAGATTGCAGAAATCTGCTCTGCTGGAGCTCCGGAAATTGAGTCGCCTCTGAATGGGTGCCTATATCTTTTGTTGTCGATTACGGTGAGTCAGTGGAGGTCATGTTTACCCAAATAAACTTTACAGATTAGCTGCTATTGCGTAATATCCTAGTGCACAGTACGTTGGGCAAGACTATCAGACTTAAATTGGTAAACGACGAGAAACCACTACCGTGCTTGATATCAGCGATTTGGTACCACAAAGTTATTTTTTTGGAAATGTGGGCCTACATTTGTCTCTTTCTTATTCCTCTTTTGCACGAATAATCGGACAAAAATGCCGCGACTTTCCCCGCGTGCTAGACAGAAGATAATTCGGCTGTGGAAAGATGGTACGTCAGCTTCCAAAGTTATGCGGATTCTGTCAGATGACGGACTTAAAATTTCTAAATCGACCGTATTGAACACTGTGAAACGTTGGAAGACACATGGAACTGTTATGGATTTGAAACGCCAAACGGTGAAAAGTAAGGTGCAGGGGGAGCACATCGAGTATATGGACCGGTTGATAGAGGCCAACAGAGAAATAACTTCCCCGCGACTCCTACAGGAAGTAGAGGCGAAATTTGGACTTAACCTACATTTATCGACGGTCAGGCGATACAGAAAGAATGTCCTCGAGTGGGTCTGCACTAAACCCAAATACTGTCAAATGATTAGGACGGCGAACGTCGCAAAACGCCTCGCATACGTTGAAGAACGGTTAGCGTGCAGGGACAAATTCGAGAATGCAATTTTCACCGACGAAAGCTCGATCGAGCTGGAGCACACGGCACGAATTCAGTTTCGAAGAAAGAGTGAGCCAGCCGTAATGGTGGGGAAACCCAAACACCCTTTGAAAGTCCACGTCTGGGCCGGCATTTCACACAGAGGACCTACGGACATAATTATTTTCACTGGGATAATGAACGCGGACTTTTACGTCAAAGTTTTGGAGAGGGGGTTACTTCCGTTTGTGGCAGAGGCTTTTCCCGACACTGACTATCGTTTCATTCAAGACAATGACCCCAAACACACAAGCAAGGTGGCAAAGGCTTTTTACCAGAAGGAGAATATCAAATGGTGGCCGACCCCGGCTGAAAGTCCAGACCTTAACCCAATCGAGCTGGTTTGGCACGAACTGAAGCACAATATAAGAACAGTTTATAAGCCTAGGAACCAGGATCAGCTGGTTGAGGCCATCGAGACGTTTTGGAGTGAGAAAATGACAGTTGAAAAGTGTAAAAAGTACATCGGACATCTTCAGACAGTCATGCCAATTGTCAAAGAGAAACAAGGAAAGGCATCTGGACATTAGACGACCCCAAGCGAAAGCAACCAATCAATTACTCTCTGGTAACATTGCAATAATTGAACTGCTTAAAACTGATCAGTACCTTGCCGTAGGGAAGTAAAAAACCTTGAACAGAAGACTGGAAAATTATTTCAGTATGATTGTCAACCACTTTTGCTCATTCCAGCGTCGTTGCCTTAGTTACAGTGAGTTACGTAAATGTTGCCACTTCGGCCATACTCCGATATTTTTAGTGATGTTTGCGAACACAGTTTAAACCTGGAAGCTGTCACCTGTATGGGAGTGGGGGTAGGGGTGGGGCTTAGGTCATGTCAGATACCGTTCATCTTCCATAGGCGTGTATCAACGCTCATTTGTTTGACTGCTGCTAAACATTACATCTCCATAAAATGTAGGGTATTAACACTATGGTACATGGAATGCGATTCACCTCTCGTTTTAATACACTACTGTATGTGAACAGGCTTTCAATTTTAAGTCATCATGTTCAGTGTTGGCGAAGTGGTTTGAATTAGTTTCGTCAGAATGGAACGAGTGGTGGTTGTTGACCGAAAGCTGAATGTACATTATAAGACATTTATGAATATTTTAGGAAATCTTGTGGGTATGTATTATGTAATGCTAAGCTCTCCTACTGTACCTATGAAGTTGTATTGTACAACCTGTACGGTACCTATTATTTGTGAGGTGACTGTGGTAATACTGTATGGGCGTCTGATTACGAAACGTTACGAATGCGTTCATGTATTTGCACTAAGCCTACTGTTTACCCGTATGTGCATATTGTCCTCAGGTGTAGCACGTAACTTTGTAAGTAGATGTTTGAATGTATTTAAGCACGGAAGTACTACAATCCAAGGTAGAGTAGCACTTCATGATTTAAGTAGTAAGTACGCACCGTATCCTTAACGCATTCTATTTGGTAATGTGATTAAATTAAAGTATACTGAAGCTGCATTCTATTTTTGGAAAATTAATTGCTGGATGAGGGCTATGTTTCAAACTCACGGCCAATGCCCACTTGTTTAGGTGCCGTTGACACCCCTCCCCCAGTGGCATAGTCAGGAGGTCTCTCATGGTGGGATGCAATATTGTGTGATTGCCGACATGGGGGATCTGAATGGAGGGACACCCCATAAATGTTTTTGAAAAATTAAGTGTCCTTACATGCAATCTGGTGACACATGCAGTATGCTACCATTTGAAGTAGAATTTGTGTTAAAAATTTATGTACGTTAGGTTGCCTACTTCAAAAAAAAATCGGCATCAGTGAGGGGGCATGGCCCAGTGGAGCCCCCTTAGCACTCCTCTGCCCTTCACACTAATTCGTTAAGTATGCTGTGAGGTGGAGGAACTTGTAACTATGATGCGGGTGAAAATTTGGATTGTGGTTGAAAAGTGGATACAGCAGTGCGCTGTCACTTTGGAGTGAACTTCCAGTTGTTGTGGTTGTACCAGATGTTTCAAGTTTTGAAACATTATACAGAATGTATAACAGGCAATATAGCAACGCTGTATATAGGCCTACCCAAATTTAGTCAACGATTCACGGCATGGTTGTCCCTACTTTGGTCACAGTCATCAAAAAGATGGCTTACGTAGCCTTGAGTTGTGTTCTTTGTCAATTCAATATTATTTTCTTTTATATCTCATCAATAAAATGTGGTAAAGTACTGTACGGTACCTCTTTGAAGTATACAAGTGTATATTTTTCCATGAATTATTTCATATCTTTTGCTGTTGTTGTTGTTGTTGTTGTTGTTGTTGTTTTTTTTTTTTTTTTTGAGGGGCGGGAGGGCGGGCGCTTTCATACGTTATTACAGGAAGACGCAACGTACAGAAGTACGATACAGTATGTCAACGATCCTTAGTGATATGCGAGAGTGGAATGTTTTTGACTGTTTCTCTGACAACGAAAGACCATGACAATCTGCGAAAGATATAGAGTTGCTTGTGTTTTTCTCGACCAGCATAAAAAGCAAAGAAAGGTGCCTTGAGCATCAAGGCTTAACACTTGTCTATCCAGAACTGGTTCCCAGTTGTCGGTTCCGGGAAGACTCTACCCAGAAAAGACCCACCCTGACAATTCCCTCACAATTACAACCAGAGTCAAGTCTAACTGTCATGATAGGGCATGTTGTCTGAGGGTAAATATCATGGGTAAGAATTGTCAGGAACGGGGTAGTCATCCCGGTCTGAATTGTCATGGGGTGGGGGGTGGAATTTTCTGGTCACACCATTGTTCAGGCTTCGTATGTCCCGGAATTGTTCTGTGATTTGAGAAATCCCTTTCGACCAATACTAACAGGGTTCTTCGTTCAAAATAACCAAATGGGAAAATACTATAGGCCTATTTTAAAAGAGCGGGTGAAAAATGTCTGTCCGAAACGGATATACTGGGCATCTTGGCTCCTTCAAATCGGTTTCATTTAATCAAGTAAGTTTATGTATTGAGCATACAGACAAATTCCTGCACTGACTTTCTACCGTTACGATATTTTCTGCGCATACCGCAACAAGTGGGGAAGTGCTGTTCACGAAGCGCCGAGTGGTATATATTTCAATAGACAAGAAATCCTGACGATAATTTATGGAAAAGTCACCATCCCAAAGGGACATGATGGATGAGACCAGCACCAAAAGCCTGTGACCCTGAAAACAGAATGAACTAATCTATAAGTTTTTGAACTGTTTCAAGCCAAGTGTCGGGAAAACGCTGATAAGAAGCAGGGCCTTTTTAAAAAAAATTAGAGGGGGGGGGGGGGAGCATTTAACGAAAGGGACCATCTAAGCGGAGGGCCAACATTGGGTGGCGCATAGTATATGAAGAAATTTTTCTGAAAAATGTCTGTCCAGATTACCAAAAGAGGCTTTCCCATGGCTTGCAAGTAAATTAGGAAGTTGTTTGACCTACGGATGTGGGGAAAGGGGGCAAATGAGCTGAGTGGGGAGTCTGTTCATGAGACTAGGGGGATGCCTGCCCCCCTCCCGCCCCAGTGTGTATGTTAAAAAGCCCTGATAAGAAGGCGCTGTTAAATTAACTTTGAAACAATATCTTTAATATATAACGATGGTGCAAACTCTTGCCGAACAATCGTAGTTCGCCAATTACCCTAAGGTACAGTGTCAACATACAGTAGCACTTGTTTGGACCAGAGTTGTTTGGCATTCCCAGTGCCGGCAGGTCGACAACCTTTGCGAGCTTCAGCTGAACTTAAACGACCAGTGACATATTATTAGTGTCACCTGAACCCTGGATGACCTGGTTCTAAAACGTACAGTCTGCTACAATGTATGTTACACGCAAATAAGATGGCGACCATTCCCACCCAATCCTCAACATGATATCATGCACGCAGTCATGATTGGTCGGTTAAAATGGGTGAATCGAATGAGCAGACGGGGAGATTTTGTTCAATTCTGACTTGTGTCGCACTTTACGCGACTATCAGTGCGCAGTTGGACACCGTATGACAATAGGTAATAAAAATAGTATGACATAAGGGTACGGTAGTCAAATCATCAAATGTAATCCAGGTGAAAGAGGTCTTTCCCCGAATCTAAACGTGTAGTGTTTTTAACAATGTGTGGGGCCCTCGCTGGGTTTCGTCTCGCAGATTACACACACAGGGTCCCTGCAGAGTACTAATTACAGTACTGTTTTAGATGAAAACAGTGTCGTCTACGTCTTAAATAAGTACAGTAACGGCTGCTACTGTACGAGTGTTAGGTTTAAATACTGTACGTAGCTGTCTTGCAAGTCTACAGTATAGATATGCAGTGCTACTAGAAAGGTGTTATGATGAAAGAACTGGGATTATTACCTTGGATTTAAAATCGCCCTTGTTAGAACGGTAGTCACTTCTGCCTGTACGGAATAAGTGAGGCCACAAGTACTGTAAGTCAAATAATTCAAACGTTTCGACAAACTTTGCTTTGTTGTGTACGGGTTCCTTTCAAGATGATTTAGGAGTTGAGAAAGACTAACGTTAGGCTAAGTAAACAAATGGATTACCTTTATAAATTAAATTGGCAATAAGGAATGTATTTATCCAGTCAGAATATTTTCCATTGGTAGTGCTATTTTCTCACGATTTTTATCGGGCCTAACGTAACAAGAATGGAGGATTTTATGAAAGGGTGGCGCCAAGAATTACACTAGAACCATAATTATGTTCGTTCCATTGTATCTTCGAACGTTGAATTCATTTCAAATTCCTCGTAAAGAAGCTTCGTAAGCCTTGTAAAAGTATAACACAGGTAAAAGCTACTGATATTTTACATTGTGCTGGCTATTTCAAGAAGGTGGGGGTTAGTCCATTTGTTCTTGCTCACCAAGGCCTAATTGACCGCGTTTTGCATTTTTAAATGGACCAATTGGATTTTTCCGAAATTATCTCATTTTCGAGAGTTCTAGACGAAAATCTGTAGCGTTCACCAACCATGTCTTTAAAGATGGCGACTTGGAAAATCTGTGGAAGTTGGTGAAGCCACAGTAAAATAATTTTCGCCACCAGATTTGGGCGGGAAAAAATGCGAACTTTTATTATGACTTCCACTTACTTTCTCTTGGACCGCGCTTGTAGCCGACATGGGGGCTGTTAATAATTTACACCGGAGAGCACCATATGGCAAAACAAGCGGTATAAAGCTTAGCAAGGCATTTGGTAGTTTTTACATTGAATTCTACCAGTTTCCGACTGAAATCTATTCTCTTTTGACGAATAAATTGGGAAATTTCAAATTTGCTCCTTTTCCTGCCCGCTGTCAGTTCTTGAGAAGCGACGCAGACTTGCAAGTTCCATTGCGTACTTTTGTGGCGAAAGGGTGCAATATCGATTTGTGGGACGAAACAATCGGGAATACTTCGATACTTAAAATGATCAAAATCAAACAGGATATTTCAGTTTGTTATAGTGTTAAGGTACCCAGGATCTTTTGCTTACAGTACAGTTGTTGCATTTATAGACCACAAGTGTTATGGTTCATTGCAAGCACACTTTGCTTTTTGTTCTTGACGGTGATTACCGGTAGTTGTTTCGACACTGACTCCAATTGAGTGTCGCCATAGTTAAACATTAAAGTTATGTTCTGTCCGTTCCTCAGTTAGTGTTTGGTTGTGAACGCTTGTCAGTGAGATTGCTTTTTAAGTTAAATATATTATGCCCATACAAAAGTCGCATGATCTAATATTAGTTAGATATTCTTCATTCTCGGAAGTGCATAACATAGCCGTGTATTCGTTTTTGCAATGTAACAAGTTAATTGAGCAGCATCCCTTCCGACCTCCCTAGTTTAACAGTCACCGTATGGATAGCCTACTGTACTGTGCGTGTGCGTGTTCGAAGGGTCTCTCCCGTCTGCAATGTCGCTGGCGGGCGGTCAGTAGGCCTACCGCTACGAACCTCGGAAATGTGAACAACCTAGATAGGGCTTCGGAGAGCGAAGAATTGGGAGTTTTGCACTGAATTTAGTCAATTTACAATGTTATTAAAACGACACTTTAAAGTGTCAAATCTCAAAAATTTGCATGAACGTTAAAAATACTCGATCAAGTAAATTCACTCCTGCACTCAGTTACAACAACTATCCGTGAGTATGATGCCAGTGTACCTTAGATTAATTCCATACAGTACTTTATTTACACATCAAGGTGGCTCGGCATGGAGAATGAAATACGTAGTTCTCAAATCATGGGGGGTTACGTGATTGGAAACGGTCACGGCACGGACGAAAAAAAAACCAGACCGGTCCAAAAACACGAAGCCTAGGTAACATGACAAACGTACTCAGCCCTCAGTTCTGGACTACTGGAAACTGGGACGTTAAACCTCATCTAACCTGACCTAACCTAACCTGGACTACTGGGGTTCTGGTAGAAATCTTAATGATGCGGAATATTTTTTCCTAACTCTTCTAAATGGAAAGTCTGCAACAGTATATTAACTAACGGCAGGGCCGCTGAAATAGATTCGCAACTGACTCCACGTGGAAGTTACGAAAAACGGCCTTGCTTTGCAGTGTTCAGTCCGTGTTGACAGCACCGCACGTGCCTGAGAAAACGCACACACACATTCTAAAGAAAAAAATATATAAAAAAAATGACGATGACAATTCGCTTCCGTTGTAGATTTTTTTTTTTTACATTAAAATCCGCTCACAGAGAATTTTGCACTGAGTCTTATAAATGCCAATGCCAAGTCCGACGAAACATCGGAACAGTTGCAACTTGATTTAGTTCCAATCATGCACTCGCATTTACTTGTGTCTTCACTCTCCAGAATAATCAATAAAAGATTGGTTGAAGACCTTTCAGCGCCCTGCCAGAGGAAGTGTAAAACCACACCTGTAATCCTCTTACATGGACACAATAGAATCATGTCCGCGTAGACAAGCGTAGACGGATTATACGGCCGTCTTATCAGCACCTCCAGGACGGATTATACGCGGGGCTAGAACTTGTATGAGATGTGTACGGGGCCTTCTCGCTGTCTACGGCGTTGTATGTTATTGTACTAGATTCTATGGCATTGTACGTTTTTATACTTGTTTATACGCGTAGAATGGTGTAGTTGTACGTAAGCGGTACTGTACATCATTCAATCAAGTCATAAGTACGCCATGACCACGACTTGTGATCATCCAGGCCAAGTCAAAACATATAGGCCTAGGCTACCTACTATAAATAAGGCAATCGCCATCGCCTTAAAAAATCAGGTGTGCAATGTGAATTTTCAAGTGTGCAATAAAAATCTAGAAAAAAATCTTGGGTGTGCAATTGCTATACTTTCCATACTGGGGTAAATCCAATTCTGGGCCTCGAGCCAAACAGTTCAGACAGCTGATCACCCCACAGTTTTCATAGGTGAGACTAGTCCGCAGTCTGCTGACCTAGTATTTGGGAAGCTTTGGGGCTTCCCATACTAGGTCAGCAATATACCCATTGTCAAAATTGGGCTGCCGCGACTTCAAAAATTTTGATTGGTCTCGATCTTTCTCAAATTCACGTATACTCCTACATAATTGACCTCTACGGGGCCTTATATGTTTAAGACCCTTCATTCTAAGATTATTAGCACTTAGTGTCCAAAAAAAAGACCAAAAATTTTGATTTACACAAACGATCCTGTTTTGTTTTTTTAACATTCTATGAAACTGCCAAATCGTGTAACTAGGACGTTCACACTATTGTATGCTAAATAGAACGCACTGCTGTTTAATTGTGACATAGTCCATAGCTATAGTTACGTTCATACACGCGCATACGCGTATATAGCAACAATCACTGCAGCAACGCACGCAGACGATATTACTCTCACAGTAATATGCGGTCAAAAGTTTGTGTTGCAATAGCCTAGGCCTAGTTCAGGGAACAAAGTGTATGTCAGAACTAGGCCTAGGTACCCTAGGCTAAGGTGAGACCAGTGTTCGTGCTAAGGTGCGCGATTGCGCTATTCCTGCACCTGGCTCCCAAAATCCTGCAAAGTTTAAGTTTCTGTGAGGGAAATACCGGCATCGATTTACTTGCCGATGTATTCAGGTTAAACTACAAATTAATAAAATCCCTCCTTTAAAAATGAAAATCCCTCCTAAAGTTCCTTTTGAAAAAATGAGGTTTCTCATTTATTCTGAAGTCTAGCGCTAACACAGGGTGAGACTCATATTGTAAGAACTGTATACAGTGAGATGTCAGCAAATGACCATACACAGTACTTTACAGGACTACAATATGACCAACTTGTGTAGCAAGATTTGAATGCAAAGGCCTAAAAACATAGGCTACTGTATTGTATACAGATTACAGAAGGCTGAATAAATAATTACTGAAGAATCTTAAAACAAAACTTGTTATTGCTTAAAACGCCAACGATTACAGCTTTATTTCATACGCTTATTAAACATATTGTCTGTTGCAATTCCCTGGTCTGTGTAACCTACATAGCGCTAAACCGTAAACATTACACATTAGGCCTAACTGTTAGGCTACATAAAAACATGCTAGAGCCTAAGGCTAGATCTTGCCTAGCATGCACTAGGCCTTGGCTACGTGGTTACTTTGCTATGCGTCGTTAGGACAGTAGGCCCATTTAAAGGGGAATTTTCATGATCCCAGACAGTTCCAATTCTCCCAACTATGCATCTTCTAGCTCCTCCCATAACTGTATGAGGCTCTTCCTTGTGCAAGAATAAACCTGTTTTATTGCTTAAGGTCATGTCCTGGTGAGCACACAAGCAAGGCTATAAAATGTAATAAAAGTACTCTCTCTGCCTTGTGTGGAATGTGAGCTACTCTGCATCTTTCAAATTTTCAAACTTTGATGTCAATCAAAGAGCAGTCACCAACTGAGAATTTTGATATACATACACTAAAAATATACTTTGGGGTGATGACAGTCTGTCTTTAACTTAGAGTATGACCTAAATTACTAGCTGTGGAAAACCTTTTCCACCATAGTACAGAATGGAAACTTCCAAATTTCCATTTTAAAACATGGTTGGCTCGTTGGTGAATTTACCTTTCGCCGTTACGTTATCGACTCTTGATAGTTTACAAGAATTTTAACAGGATCTTCACAGTTCTTGAGGGTAAGCGACAATGCATTCACGGTATGGGTACGGTACATACAGCACAGTTACTGTGCGGCTGATATGATAATCGTGTTGAATATCGATTACGCAATTTTGATGACGTCATTGAAAACAGTATTTCACGTAACATCGCAACTTCTATTCCAACTCTCGACAAGATTCTGTCCGGAGCTATGGGGTTTTTTCATTTACTGATATGTGATTTAGTGAGGGGGTATTTTTGTTTCCAATTCTGCAATGATTCAGTGATGCGACGAATTCGATCTTTCGATATTTCAGTCAGTTTTCAAACTGCCGCCATTTCCGGCGTCTACTCAGGCCGGTAGCCGGGCTGGTACAAAGGGGGCTGGAGGCGCGTGCCCCCCATGAGGAACACTATGCCCCTTATTTGTAAAACCGATCGGAAATAAAATTTTACTACCCTGTGAACATTGCTCCGGCATGCCAAGCGATTATTGCCCAAAATTTAAAGGCAGTAGGCAGTCACCCCAAACAGAGTGAGTGTATCCTGTCACCCTAGTTCATGAATGGCCTATTTTGATCATGTTACAATATTTTTGTTAGTAAATTGTGGAATTCAAGGGGAATTTCGCCTTGCTTTACCTATTGTTTGTAAAAGTTATGTTCAAAACGTCTTCAGAGGTGCTTGTAATGCAATAAGAGGAGATTTGCAAGCGTTTGCTGATTTTTCAAAGAAAATTTTGGGGCGACTGCCTATTGCCTTTAAAACACTTTTTTCTAACTAAATAATTTTCAAGCGCTTAAGTTCCGTCACACGCTTTCATGTTCAGTTCTATTTTGTTTTAACACGGTGGCGTAGCCATGCGGGGGCCAGAGGACACTGCCCCCCAAATTATTTTGTGACAAATTCTTGCCCCCCCCCCCCCACCAATAATTTCAAGCGATGTGTTTAAGAACAAACGGGAAGAGTTTTCTTGACAGACTAAACTACCCCAGTGTGCAACAAGCTGGCGGTCCACCAGCGTTTTTACGCCGGAAAACGCTGGCGTAAAAACGCCAGCTATCCGCTGGCGGACCACCGGAAGTAAGGGATGAAGAAAACCAAGCCAAAAGCCGACAGTGGACCGATAGAGGACCGATGGCAAAATTTTATGAGAAAATGAATTGCCTGTTTAATATCATAATAATCAATTTTCCACGCAGAGGTAAATACTGGTAAAGTTTAAAATGTAATGTGACGGAAACTTCTCCTGTAGTAATAACGCTATCGGGAAAAGGCTGGCGGTCCACTAGCGTTTCCACGAAGGAAAAACGCTCTCTGCCGTTGGCAGACCGATGGATATATATGCGATGAAGGAAACCCATTCACAAAAATACCAAGAAAGTACAGTACCAAAATTGTACCCTACAATCCTTTGTGATAGCTGTTGAGAAAAAATGTCTAAGGACCTATGCACAGAAACGTTTGTGCTCTATATACATATAGCCACGTACACAGATGTCATCTGGCCCTCCACTCTCAAAGTACAACAACGCTTAATATTACAAAATTCATTTAATCATTTTTAAGAGATTCATTCTTCTGTGAAGGATATTAAAATATTTAAATAAATTTTTAAATAGTTTTGTTGTAACTCAATGTGATCTATTTTAACCGTGAAGGAATTAAAAAAATATCCTTTCAACAAATTCAACATTGCGATCGAGCCTCTTTCATTCTTAGCGTTACTTTGGACACACATCTAGTAACTTCATTTGCTGATATCTCAAGAAGTACATGTTTGATTTTAGTTGAAGTTACATCAAATTGTTAAGATTAAGTCCCTCTTTCACATTTATTAATGAAATCGTTGCTTTAAACTTTTCTTTTAAAAACATTTTAAGAGTTAACACATATCCTCCTGTGCAATAAGTAGGCTGTCAGTTTTTAGTCACTGTAACCTTTTACTGTGAATTTCACTTCCGATTTGTTTCTTACAATTTTGAAGTCCAGAGAAAATAAGTGTATTTCTGCTGAAATTTAGACTGAATTGTGCCATGTAAATCACTGAAAAATTTGTTTTGTGTGTACTTCGGAAATTCTTTATCTGTTCATTCTATTTAATTAAGGTTTTATGTTTTTTCTTTAGTAGGCTTTTTAACAACCAAATATTAAAGAGTTAAGTTTCTGTACTGTCTTATGGAACTTTTTTGTTGGCCAAATTCTTATTTAAAAATAGCCTTTGTATGTGCAACTCCTTGGTGCTTTTCTAAGCTATGCAAACCTTGATCCAATACCAGTACTTTCTCAACAGCTGATGTATTCTTATTCTATGTATTCTGTAATTTTGTAAAATTCTGTGTTACTTTTCAGGCCTCAGATTTTACTTTTAAGTGTTTATTTGTGCTTATTGTTTATAATAAAAGTGTATGTTACACCGATATATGAGATCTCAAGTGATTTTTGAGCATGCTTTACCCTTTGTTATTTATTGTGGTATTTTAAATTTTATTGTGGTCAACTAGCTAGTACATGCATCTTATCAGTTCAGGAGAAAATGCTAGCATTTTTCTACACACAATTCTAAAGATGAACGTCAAGAGAGAAATACTGACATTTATCTGGATTTCCTTCATGTGTCTTTGAACCATCATGATGCCAGCAAACTACTGTGGGGTAAAGACCAGGAATCCACTTGTGCCTCGGAGTGTTTCCTTGGCAAACTGTAGTGGAGCACCATCGGTTACCCAACTATGCTCTTACGATCAACATTTGTGGGGAAAACCCCTGCCGGTCCACTGACTAGTAGGCAGGAACACTAGGCAATAGGAACACTGGTGGTCCGCTGGCGGGTAGGCAGCGTTTCTTTAGCGGCTTCCACCAGCAAATGCCGGCGGTCTGCCAGCGGGTAGGCGGTGTTTCTTTGGCGACTTCCGCCAGCGATCCGCCGGATGATAGCTGGCCATTCCGCTGGCGTACCGCTGGCGTTTGCCGCCAGCGGTCCGCTATATGTGCGGATAGTGGTCCGCTGGCGGACCGCTAGCCTGATGCTAACTGGGACTACATTTACATGATACAAACTTTGATAAATATGACCAGCTTGGCAATTAATCAATTCGGCCAGTTGGCAGGTACGGTCTCATCTGATAACAATAACAAAAAATGAAGGCGCCAGTGGCCTAATTTGTCAACGCATATAGCTTAAATGAACCGCATGCATGCAGTATCAACATATACCGTACCATATAGCCATATACAATGTAGGCCTACATTGTACATGCTGCTGCACGCTGCACCAGGCTTAGTACAGTAAGTGCATAAAAAGCTTACTTTGGTTACCACCCACCCCCCCCCCCCCATCCCTTGAGAAAAGCTTTGCCCACTAACAAAGAAATTCTGGTTACGCCACTGCTAATTAACACCCGCCGTTTCAAACAGGTTGGCTTTAGTCAATTGAACAGGAGAGGATCCACAATTATTGTTCTTCCGTGAGCCGGACGTGACTTTGGACTACACAAAATTGCATCGATGGAAACTTCTATCCTCTTTTCTATATCTTTTACAAGATTCTTAATTCAGACATGCCATCGTGGCAGTTTGCATTGTGTTTACATCATTTTCCTGTCTGCCAACTAGACTTTCATTAGCATTCAGACTAAGCTGGGAAGGTTAAAGGAAAATAAAAGGTTAATTTCAATCCCAAATTTTATTGGTGGGAGTGTAACTTAATAAGTCGACCATGTGGTATTAATAAAAACACGAAAATACAACACAAAATATCTCATGCCGTATTCGTTAAAAATGTCAGATTTCCGACCTCCCAAAAATGGACTTTAGTGGTGTAGGATTATATGTCACTTTCTAATGCCCGAGGCTATCTCCATCGCCGAGACAATAAATTATCTCTTTCCAACAAGCTGTATCACATGTCATGATCAGGACAATGGCAACGTCCAGCCTTGAGGCAATTGATGTAACAGAGAATGGGAAAGAGGTTTTAAGTAGTTTTATGGAGACCAATACATCATGTGTACTGAAAATACCACATTAGGCTATACTGATATTGCGCAGTATATATAGTACCAGAAATATGACACATATGGAGGTACATTCCAAAATGTACCCGAGTTGAAAGCCTACTAAGACATTGATAGAACCACACAGTGGCAGAGGTCCTAACAATGATTATACCGACAACGTGACCAAGCATTTTTCTATTTGTATAGTGTCGCAGTAATAAAAGCAATCTTCAGCAAACATCGTGGTTGGTTGCACTTATAGGACAAACCAACTGAATAGTTATTTATTGCTATTCCTTCACAAATTTGTTTGCTTTCTTTAAGCCGGTAAAGAACCTAAAATATTCTCAGTACTGGCACGGCATTGAATTATGATGACGTCACCATTTCCTGCTAAAATAAGCTTACCAAACTACCCTTAAAAAGTAACATCGATTATAAGTTCCTCCTCAAAACTTGTAAATTTAAATAGAATCAACCACACAAGTATCTTACTATATTCCTTCCTCTTTAAGTGAAGGCAAACATTTTGTGGACATGAAAACAACCGGTGACTCGAAATAAAAAATAAAAATAATAAAAGTTAAAACAAAAGCCTTGTAAATTACAAGATTCCACACACAAACGCAAGTCAGTGGCAGTAATTTCATTTACAAGACTGCATACCGCGGTACCCCCACGAATTAGGAAATGAATTCCCTGCGGGAGGTCATGGCCCCCTGCCCCCACGCGGTATCACCCCTGAGCAAACGCACATTGTAGCGTATCCACCCGCTAATCCTTCGAATATATTTCCCGAGATATTTACTATAGAATACTGAGAGGCGTCGCCAGCGCAAACTTAATGGGAGGGGAGATGTGTGCCATGTTTTACCGACTAAGGGGAAGAAACTGCCGACAGAGAAAATGACGAGCGTAGCACGAAGCAAGTGTAGCCGGGGCCCAGGGCCCACCTCAGGGCATCAAGTCGGGACCGAGACGTAAACCACAGATGGGAGCCACCGGGAGCGAAGCCCCGGGAATTTTGAACCATTTTCAAAATTATAGGAATTTGAATGAAGCACTTAACTATCTTCAAGACGTTTAATGGGCCAAACATAGACCACTGATATCACCATTTTAACTTTTTTATTAATTCCTAATGCGAAAGGCATCCACGCAATCACACTGGCGAGTGCATTTATGTGAGTATGTGTGAATGTATGCATGTGTGTTTTTGACGTTTGGCTTGTGAACACAGCATCTCAAGATATGGCAATTATGGATACTTTTCGTACTGTGCATATGGATTTGCCATATTGAGAGGAAGAGCCCTATTGTTTTTGAAGGAGTTCACCTAAGGTCATAAACCGAAAACCTTGTAGCACGATATTTCTAGGTAGGAAGCGTGGATACTTTTCATACTTGGCCTGTGGGTGCGCTATAATTAGAAAATGAACTCTTTTGTTTTTAGTAGAGGTCAAATGTTATGTGAGGTCACCGAAGGTGAAAATAAGAAATACGTAACAATGCTTGTAAACCAGGCCCGTAGGCAGGAATTCTGATATAGGGGGGCACCGACACCTCATAGGGGGCACCGTTTGTTGTCAGTAGTGCCACCACATGATAACAGTTTGCCGGAACTACAGGGGATTATATCTCAAGCTTACCACACATAGCTTAAAGGTATCGGTTTTACGTGTGCACATACGCGCGAAGCGTGCGAAAATTTCACTCTTCTGAAGGAAATTTTTCCCTCCGCTTGTAATACAGAGACGTAGAAATTCTCCACAAGTGAAGGGAACAAGACTATAATCACGATATATCTTCAGCTCAGCAAGCGCAAGTGAAGCCGGTTGAGTACTTTGCGAACGGCGAGGCGGGACCAGTGGCTGCCATTAGGCAGGCTTGGTGTGATCCAATATGATTTTGTTAGGACCCAGAGGGAAATTCCCCGAATATGTGGCGAATTAACAATATGGGAACACCAGCATGGAGCTTTGAGCAGGACTTTGAATGACAGTGAGAGCACACCAATGTCTTCACAGTTTACAATTCAGATGGTCATTATCGTAATTCTATTTGAACGAAATTTTGCATGAAAAAAAAAACAGAAAAAGTAAATTTTGGAATAAATTTTTGGTACGAGTAAATTTAGCTTCAAACCGTATAGTCGTCGCCGAGCGAATGTTACTCAAGGTACTAGATTACTACATGAAAGCCCTTTGATGTCCGGGATCTAACTGTGAGCCTTCACCTAGCTTTAGCTGGAAGAGTTCACTTGAATTTTGTTCTAATAATGTTCATGGGTGATATTACTTTGCTTGTGAGAATTTCGCGCGAAGCGCACCGAAATTTTGCAGGAAAATTATTTACCACGGTAAAACCAGCATACAGACTCAGCAAGGGGTGGTGGAAAGATAAGCCCGACGAAGGGACCAAGCTCCCCTAAGAGGTCCAGCAACCCGAAGCCCCGTCAGAAGCAATGGGTTACAGATTGGATACCGAACCCAAAATTTTGGGCGACCGGCGAAAAATTTGGCGTTCTGTTGAAGAAAAATTGAAAATATTTGGTTCTTATTAAGAAAAGTTAGAAAATTTAGGTTTCTATGGAAGAATCTGCCCCTCTTCGTCCTAGACAGTTCCAATTCTCCCGACTAAGTTACTCCTTCCAAAACTGTGTTGAGCCCCTCCTTGTGCAGACACAAACCTAGTTTATTGCTTAAGGACATATCCTGTTGGGCATACAAGGCCATAATATGAAACCAGAACATTCTCTGCGCACTCATGCTGTGTATTGTGAGCTTTGATGTCAATCAAAGAGCATTCACTTATGACCAATTGAGAATTTTGCTTTCTCCCAACCAAAATGTATTTGGGGTGATGAGTGTCTGTCTTTAAGAACAAAACCAAGACGCCGGGAGACTCGTCGCGAGGGGATGCCCCCTTCCACCACCCCTGGACATTGAGACAATTTACGTTTCATACAAAAATGGTTGTCATGATGTTGAGTCTGAATTAAGAATCTTCCCGATCGTAAGAGAAAGAGGATAGAACTTTTTATGGGTTCAATTTGTGTTTTTCCGGGAATCACACCTACACGAAAGAGCAATAGCCTAATTGCGGAACCTGTACAGTTATAAATTAAGCCAAAATATCTGAAACGGGTGTTAAAGCTATATGTAACTGAAGATGAAAGCGCGCGTAGCGCGCAACATTTTTTGTAATATTAGAACAAAAATGTTACAGAGAATAAAATACGTTCATTATTAAACTCCTTTTGGGATCATTTTGGTTACAAATCGCTTGGCGTCATACCAGGGCAACCTTTTACATGTACTGAAATTTTATTTTCGATCGATTTTCCGTATAGGGGGCACAGTGGTCCTCACGGGGGAGGCACGGCTCCCTCGTGCCCCGGCCTGGCTACGGGCCTGTCAAGAATGAGAAGATCTCCAGTGTATGTGGAAGAAAAATTGGTATCCGAGTCATCATATGTTACAGCAATCAAACACCTTGACAAACCTATCACTTTACAGTCAGTCTTGCCAGGTGCGGATCCAGAAATTTTCGAGGCCACGATGGGAAATCTCAAGTGCACGAAAGGTGCACCATGAGGGCAAAGTGCAAGTTCGCACGCATGAGATCCAGGGGCCGGCGTTAAGGCTCCTGACGGGATCCAGGGGCAAAGACTCCTGGAAGCTCTCTTTCTATTGCATAGAGGCAGAAATCTACTTCACTTATTCTTTTAAGATTACATATGATTTCATATTTTACGAAATTCGATTTTAATAGCTCATTACAGTTTTACTAAAAGGGCACCTGGTGAGGTCCAGGTTAAAGATGAGGTTATTTCAAAGTTTTGACGCTAACATTAAGTACGATATGTACATTTAGTTAATTTAAAAATATTTTTTGCCATAATGAGTGTTTTATTTTTGTTATAAGGCTACTCAGGGATGGAGCGTGAAGGGCAACAAATTGCCCGTGAAGCGCACCAAAACTTTGCCCTTACGATATCATTTTTTATAATGGTAAAATTGGATTCAGGCAGTACTTTGGGATACTTCAATTTCCTAACCAAAAGGATTCTGTCAAGAAGATAAGTCTGATTTGTCAATGATTTGCAATCTGCTAGAGAAGACTATTTCGCTTTAAATATGTTTATCTTTTCAAAACTAGAAGAAGGCGGAAAGAATTCCCCTTCTTCACAAGTTATCTACAAACTAGTCACATTTTAACTGTGGCATGGGACCAAGCAGGCACCATGAGACCAGCATAAGGATTCTCTGGGGTACTTACAATACCCTGGGGTACTTACAAAATGGCGATACTAACATGAGCAATGAAAATCAGACGATCAGCGAGCTTGCAATGGTGAGCAAGAAGGGACTAGGAACAGGGAAGTGATATTAGATGGAGATCAATCGAAAACTCTTTCTTTGAACCCTACTAGTTGCAGACAATTATCTCTTTTGTGTGTTGTTCTTGGTGATTCAATAGGCTTAAAAGGTGTTAGGAACTAAGCACAAGTGGGACACGTCGTCTGCTTCATCTCGAAGAGCAGGTGAATTTCCCCCTTGCCTTAACATTGCCAGTCGCTTAAGCTGTAAATCAATTTGAGGGTTTCGACGCGTTTCTATGCTATTTACAACATATTGTTTAGTTCCCTATAAATTGCTCAGTATGGGTGTACCTTTATATTATGCCGGAATGCCGAAATTAGTCAGAATCCGACAGGGAGGTTGATCCTTCTTTTGTGTATTTGCATAAGTCGTTAGTATTGGTTTATTGACAGCATCATTAGGTTCCTCGGCAATAAACAGTCGTTTTGAATGTCAGAACAGTGTCTCGTACTTGACTGTCGGCAACTGTAGTTAGCATTGTTTCAAATAATCCTTTTTGTTGTGGGGTCGCTGTATGAATGAAGTTGCTAGATATTATACAAAGGAATTCAATACCCTTTAGTTCAATACTTCTTACTTTTCTGGAAGTCTGTGAAAATGCTTTAAAAATGTCTAACGAGAAATACATATTTCCAATCGGTCACATCATGCTACAAACCTGATAAATGTTGCCATAGGCTACTCATGATGTTAGATAGCTCTATGATCCCTCTTGATGTAAGGTCCTACAGAGTTTGGAGATGTACCTCTAATTTTCGGAAATTTGTTTAGCCAAAATAATACTCATATGGAAACGTTGTCTCTTTTGCTAATCTGTCCTTTGCTGTGACCCTTAAGTGCAGAAGTGGGTTGTCATCATCCATAACAATCTTTCAGTTTTCCTATTTCTGTATCCTATTTTCCTTCGGATGCCTAGTTTCAGTAAATTTAAACATTTCTCTAACCAAGGATGCTAACAAAAGTGCATTATGAGTAATGTGCACGTCGGGCTAGGCGTTTAAAAAATAAAAAAACTTATAGTTTGGTACGTGAAAATGGCACCAAAACATCAACTTTGTATTGCAGCAATTGTTCAACACGCCCTCACTCAGTCATTTCGCATCCGATTACTATGGAGTACAGTAAATGATAGCTTGTTGTGAAACTCATAAGCTTTCAAATTTTGTAACAAACCATTTTGATTGGTTCCTTACTTTCATCGGACTTTGCACTTTTGTTACTCGCATCCATTCAGAGATCGCCTACGAAAAGGCTTCGGGCTGGTTTTCTGATGTAAACAAAGATCACGTGACTACTGATCAGGGCGACAGCACTCTCCAGTGGGGAAATTTGCAGCGCACAGGCGCGCTTGGTGTTGCTGGCATAGCATACGCGTAAACAGTACGGTAAGCGGTAGCCTGTACAGTGTAATATTCATGATGACTCAGTAGTTCATAATTTTGCTGCGAAAATTGCCGTTTTTCGAAATTAAACTTAATTACGATGAATTGTAACACACTCATAACATCCTGTTAAAAATGGAATCGTCTATTATCAAGAAAGCTGAGGTTGTGAATAAACAAACGCCTTGCAAGTGGCATTGACTGCACGTAATCATCTGGGCAGGCCGCACAGAAGCGTTGATAGCGCTATCAACACCAATAGCAGTACGATTCAGCACTGCTATTGGTGCTGGTAGCGCTATCAACGCTTCTGTGCGGCCTGCCCTGCTCTGTGTATGCGGTTCGGTCTCTTATGAGACAAATGGCCGTAAACGTTTCCATATACCCTGTGTTATTGCGTTAAATTATGGTCACCTGTTAATTCGTTAAACATTCCAATTTTCTTCCAATATATCTTCTCAAGACAAGATAAAGGCAAAAAGAAATTCCATTGTTTGACATTCGTACATGCTGAGCTCCTCTGTAATCGGCATCTATGCACACGAGCAATTGGCTTAATTGTACTGTCCATGACGTCATGGACAGTACCCTAGGCACGCTTCTCATTTTCGAGAAGCAGTTCTTTCGTTCAATATTTCTTGATTCTCATTGAGCGCTTTGTTCTACCATTGAGCCCATTATGTAGAGTTTGTCCCTTGGGGACGTTGTTACTCCTTCTGGGAGCAGAACTCCTTCGGGAGTATATTGTTTGGTTTTCGCCCTGGCTCTTCGCCAGAGAGTCAGGGGACTTTTGGAAAAAAAAGATTATGTAGAGTGAATCATGTAGATGGGAACGAAACTTCTTGGTCACTTTTGGTTGGAATGGGGGTGAGCATGATTGGTTTTTATTTTAGCAGTTTTGTATTTTATTGTTTTGTTAAGAATGGCTTGAGTAAGTCAAACTACCTAAACAGTAGTAGGCCTACTGTATATTGTAGCACATGGTCGTATTGTCGTATTTCGCACACAGTAGGCCTACTCTACGCACGCTTCCATATCATAAAACAAGGGGGCTGCCATTGACACACACACTGTACGGCTGTAAGTGCTGTCGCGTTTGCTGATTGGTCGATTGCTTAGAGTATGCAGGCAACGTCAATCACGAAAGGTGAGATTTCTTCAAGCATTTTGAAGCAAGAAATGAAGCTTGCAGCCTACTATAAGTCCATTGTGATGATATCTGCGGAGAAGTACAGCTATAGGCTTATTTGTTTAGACATGAAATATTTTTGAATACTTCCCACAAGACCTTGAGAGTAGGCCTACCATTTCCTGCATGCAAAGCCCAAAATTTGTGCTTCTCGAAGTCAAACAGTAAAAGCAAAGTGATCTGTCACTCAAATTTCGGTGCATGAAGAGGATTTAATTATCTTCAAGTACATATAGGCCTATTGTCTGACGGATTTGGTCGATCTTTCTCACATCTTCACTGTGCCAACACTGAAAATTGAAAGAGCGATATTCTAAAGCTAGCACAGTGGCGTAGCCACGGGGAGGGTTTTGGGGGTTTCCCCCCATGACCCAACCTTGAAAAATATAATTGCAAAAACACATGATCACTATAAACTTTATTACATTTGAGGCACAAACATTGCACCATATATTTTGCATCTGGAGACCTAAAATAGCCGTTTTTCTCCCTCCCCTTAGACCTTTCCCTCATGTCGTACTCCAAAACCCTCCCCATGACACAATCCTGGCTACGCTACTGAGCTAGCATAACCACTGAGGACGTTTCAAAATACCAGCACAGAAACAATCATGGACAGTAAGTGGTTACGATTTTCGTAACCACATTTTCTAGTTGTATATAGAACCCTCATTGATGCGAATACGTTTGAGACCGTGTTGATTATAGCGCAGAAATGAAGCTTAAAGCGCACTGAGCGCGAAAATTTAAAAATTCAAATGATTTATTATAAAAAATGATTGAAATTAATCCATCACTCAGTTGAAAACACGCCTCTCCCTACCCACTGCAGGACAGTGGCGTAGCCAGGGGGGGCAGGGGGCAAGTTGCCCCCTCTGGAAAATCTTGGGGGAAATTTTGAAAGTGAATATATGGTGAAATTTGCGCATGATCTGGTAAAATTTTAAATTTCTCAGCCAGTACACTTTACTTATTTAAAAGTTTATGCCACACTGGCACAACCAGTCCTCATTATTAAGGTTTTCAGAGATGGAAGGATGACACCACGCTTATAGTTGTACTAGTTATGTTTTACTATCTGTTTTATACAGCATGGGATCTCTGGACCTCTGACAAGGGACTCTGTCCTTTCACGTATACTTCCAATGTTTCTTGATAATTAAAGCAGCAGCATTGTGGTATATGCAGTTGTTAGAATGGGTCAGTGGTCAAGTGCTATACTCTGCTACAAGGGCAGGTCCTCGTAAAATTTGGACTGATTGTGGTGAATGTAGTGAACTGATGAAGGGAACGGTGTACCAGGGTTCACTTAATTACTGTACTTCACCCATTGTGATTCTGATCTACCAGTAGGACTCAAGAAAAATTTACCATGACCTGAAGACAAGCAAGATAAAAAAGCTTCCTAAAAAATAGGAATTCTTGGTGATGTATTCAGTTTACATTTAGCACCAAATGTGGCACCATTTTGCATCTAGCCCACCTTATATGAGCAAAAATTTTCCAAAGGGGAGGGGGACACCCCCTCCCCTTAGACCCCACCCCCAGGACGGCGATCAGTCACATCAGCCAGGTCAGAGGAGAGCACCCAGACAAAATTTGGACCTGCGGAGAACACTGATTATTAGGAAGCAGATCACTAATTGGGGGAAAACTTGGTGCTCTTGCCCCCCCCCCCCTGACAAAAAAGCTGGCTACGCCACTGCTGCAGGAATCTATAGCTTAAACGCCTATTGAGTTCATTTAAAAGAAAAATCGAAAATTTTTGGAAATTGATTGGAATTCAGGGATACGCGCCTGCCATACCCTCTTACCGGCGCCACTGCCCACAATAGCACGTCTCTTTGCCAATCTAACGTCTGTAATCATCCTAGAAGGCCCGTGTGGTGAAAATTTGGCATCTCAATTCCCCTATAGTGCACAAATTTTTACTCTTTCATACAAACTTTCATACATACTACAGTTCATTGCTCAGACATCCACTGTTTTCGCACATTGTAACCTTCCTCTCGTCGTCAACCACGATTTTAAAAGGAGATGATTTCAACTAGAAGCTCTTTCCAAGCCCTGCAGAAAGATATATTATGAATACGTTTTAAGAAAATTTTGTTAATTTGTTTGCTCTTTTCTTTCTTCGACCTTTCTGTTTTCTTTCCTTTTCTCTTTTTCTCCTTCACTTTTTTTAGGGCAAGGGAGGAGACGAGGAGCGGTGCTCCTAGGTCCCTAAATCCGCGACTGGGTCCTTCGTTTACCATGACTGTGGCTTTAGTATGATGAAGAAATTTATATACCCCAAACGCTCGGGACTGCAGGAAAACGACACTCTCAAGAATAGCCTATGCCACTATAGCTCGATCTGCGTCTGCCCCTTCCTGCAGAACCAGTAAAGGGACTATGGCAAAAACTTGGCAAACCCCCTCAGTCGATTGCAAGAAAACGCACTCTTAAACACAATTTTTGTCATGCACCATAGTTCTCCGTCTTCAGTGCATGTCCCCTCCGATTAGTAGATTACGTCATTGCTTAGCTATTCAGAAACTTTTTGTGCATTACATCCCTCATCTTCTTTGCTGAATTTAGTTACTTGTGGTCTAAACTAGAAGCAAATCTGAAGAAGGGAAGCTCCACTCAACCTCTACCCAAATTATACATTAAAAACTTTTAAACGAAAATTTTATTCATTTTTCCTATTATTCTTATTCTCTTTCTTTCTTTTCCTAATTCCTATTTATTTTATCGGGGCGCATTGAGGGGGCGTACGCCGTACTCCCTTACCACCGCTCAATGAAGTGACAGGTGCGGGCTGTGATAGCCTTACAAAGTTACAGGTGTCTGGAGAAGCCCTCGATATGTCAAGCGAATATGTGCATTTGGGGATACAATTTTCTGTAAGGTTAGAAAACAATTTAGTCAAGTCAGGTGAACAAGCGGATTAAGGGAAGGTGTTGAAATGGAGATTTGCTGAAGGTTTGCCCGAATCAATCTTAAATTACCCCTACAGACTATGAACATGTACGCCACATCTACGACTCTATACAACTGATATCAGATTAAATTATTCAGTCAAGGATGGCAAACTGGCAACAGCACTGGACTTTTTGCGTCGTTTTGCGATCATTGAAGTATTTGTCAAATTACGTTTAATTATTATGATTACACCGTGATTACACTTCAGAAAACATTTATTTATCCGTTTATATTTACTTGGAATATTCCATTTCTATCGCAAATTTATTAAACGCTAGTCGTATAAACATCACACACTTGTGCTGTTTAAATCTGTAAAGAGCTTCAAGAATCCTCAATATTGGCACAGCACTGACATTGATGACGTCATCATTACCTGCTTAAAAATTCTATCAAACTATTTTTTGAAAGTAATATCGATTGTATGCATGCACAGTGCACTATATTATGATCAATGTTCATGCGCCATATAATTTAGTCCCAAAGTTTTCGGACTCAGTTGAAATGTCCTGAATTGTTGATTTTTGGTTAATATCCCTTTGATCGAGTAATGCGCCCTCTGTCCTTTCTGGCGCCACGACTGTATTCGAGTACGTACGTGCGTCTTACTCGGATAAAAATAAACTCATTGCGGAAACTTCAGCATGACGTCCATGCTTTACGGCTACATCTAAGTTCCCCAAAATGCAGGAAGAATGTGGGCTTTTGGCATTGAACTGCTCAATGACGAAAACTGCGGTACTATTTATTTAAAAGCAAGTTTTCTATTTCTTCAAAGTTTAAAAGCAAGTTGGCACCTTTGAACAATGGCAGGCCTACGATAAAAGTTTTTCTAAGGACTGCACTGCGCACTTTGAAAAAGTGAAGACAATGTCTTCACGGGTTACCAACCCTTTTGAATTAATATACACCGTAGTGTATTCAGTGAAGGTTAGGTATAAACAGTACGTGCACTTGCCAACTTCCTTCTGTACACTGCGCTCCTTCACAGTTATCAAATTAGTGATCGAGGCACAATCACTTCCTTATGAAACTGGAAATTGCAAACTTTGGAAGTTAATGTACAGAAACCATTCTTTTAAGAGACTGTCTCGATCCCGGAGTGTTTCTCAACTTATGGCAACCGCTACTAGCTACAAAAACAGGTGAGCACTATCTATAACCTTTCGTCTACAGGGCCTGATCCAAAGGGGCGGAAGGGGCGTACACCCCCTATTATCGGCAAAGCAATGATTTTTGTAACAAAATTTTACATCTCCAAAGCCGATCTTTTTGATCATGCACTTTCTGCAGACGATTACGCCCCCTTTCTCATATTCCTGGATCCGGCCCTGCGTCTAGTACTGGGAAAGTACAGTTTCCTTTCTATTAGCGTTTTTCTAGTGGGCAATTGGTATTTAACACAAGCACTAACTTTCTAATGCTTTCTAATTTTAAAAGTTACTGCAGTTTTCGGTATTTTCCCTCGGCTGTTTCTAGTGCAGTCCTTACACGATATATAGTAGTTTTGCCGATATTGCAGATGAAGTTTATAGCCTATACAGCGATGAGTTGATCCGAACTCATTGTATCACCGTAACTGCCCGTTAGGCTAGGGAAACTTGAAGCTATCGGCAGCCGTCATTAAGAACCTACTTTATGTAGGTTTGTTTTTCCATGATAATGTTTTATATTCCTTAATTCAAGGTGGAATTGTGCAATACTGTTACCAAAATAACGGCAGAAGTTATGGCGGAGAATAATGTTCAGGCCAGTAGCCTTACAAAGTACAGAAGGGGGCGAAATCTTTCAAGGGTGGGGGCGAAATACTTTCTTAGGGGGAAGACATACTAAAATGCATTGTGGCAATGGTAATTTTGAGTTTTATTGAGGGGCTAAAAATTTTCCAGGGGGCGCCGCCCCTATCCCCTTGTCTACGGGCTTGGCAGTATTCCGTATAAAACCGACCACTCTACCGGACATCTTCCGGTAACATGGGGAAATTTGTCATTTAGTACTGAATTTTTTCATAGGAAAATATTAGTCATCTTCATAGGTCACATTATATGACAATGGCTCATTAAAGTGCCATTCGGATGAAGCTATACTTCTACATAATTAGATGTGGTGGGGTCATCGAAACTGCTATGACAGGTAATGTAGATGTCGTACCACTTATCAGCTTATCGCCCCACTCAAGAAGAAACAAATGAAAGACAGAACGAATAAAGCTTCCCACCAAAACCATAAACATGAAGAAAAGAAGAGAAGACGAGAGAAATTAGAAGGGAATTTTAAGATAATGGGTAACTTTAACATGCTGAACATGCAAAGTTTTAAGGTCAAAGGTCATTAAAGGTCGCATTTTTATTAATCTGTATTTTACGGTTTTTTTTTTTCCTTAGGGCCCTCACAAAATCATGTGAGTTCAAAGCTGAATTTATTTAGATATTTTAAAGCTATTACTTTTAGCAGGAGTGGCGCCAGGTGGGCAATGGCTCCTTTCGGGGAAGGTTGGCGCCCTCGTCGGGGAAATTTTATAATTAAGTTAAGGAACCTCAGTGGGTACGATGAAGTATGCAATCCCCGACAGTGAATGATCGCCCCTTCGGTTTAGTTGAGTTAATTCTCAAGGAGGGCAACTTCTTCAGTAAAAGCCCCAAATTTTCAAATTTTCTTCAATAAATTACAAACCTCCCATTTTTACATTTTCTTTAATAAAACCGACAATTTTCTTCAATAGGAGCCCCAAATTCTCATATTTTCTTCAATAAACTCCAAGTTTTCTCCAAAAGTAACCCAAAATTATTAAATTTTCTTCAATAAAGACTCAAAAGTTTCGACTCGCAAAGAGCGTCGAAAATTTAGCTTTCACCACCCTTCCGATAATCCATCACTTTTGTCAGGGCTTTGGGTTGGTGACTCCCCCCCCCCCCCTTCTCCTGTCGAGGAGCCTGGCGCGACCCTTGAAATTTGGTGGGCTTTAATGGAAACATTTATAATATGTAATGTATTTCCGTAGCTGTATCAACGAAATTTGAACTTTTGGTTAGGTTGTAAGTGTTGAACCATTGTATTAGAGTAAATAAGTAATTTAAGCAATCACGTAAGTAATATAATAATTTGATAGTTGCATTACGGTGTTTCTGTTATTACATTTACTATTTGCCAATATACATGAACCAGATCAGGGAAATAGGGTAGGTTGTATATGGCAATATCCCATGCATAAACAGTGCATACCGTATCCGTCTAAAGTTTTAAAACATGGGTAGGACTTTAAAATGCATCCGGTTGTGGAGCTTGTTTAAGCGTAGGGATAATGAAGTTACCCTTTGCCACAACTGCCTCCGGGGCACCCTTGGGCAAGGTGCCCCTGTATTTGCCCAGTTCAGTTTGGGTCCTCGAAGAGAGTGGACGTTCCCGATCCCCCGCCGTTCGATCTCTTTGGGAGTTTTGTTTTTGTTGCATGTAAATGGTTGTATATACTGTAAATAAACTGTAAATAGTGATTTGAGTGTGGCAGGTGGACCCCCGTATCCCTCCGCGCTGTGATTGCCTTTGGGCGTGTTGTTGCCTTGGGTGTGTTTGTTGCCTTTGGGCGTGTGTTGTTTTGGCCTTGTGTTGTTGTGGTCGTTGGTGGTGGGTATGGTGGTGGTTTCTGTTTGTTGGCGGTGGCAAAGACTCTTTCGTTTCCTTTGCTGGGTGTGGATGGTGAGAGCATGTTGGCGATTCTGTGGGTGGTTGCCGGTTGCGTTTTGCTCCGGTGCGGTATGGGCTCTTTGTTACTCAGTGCCTGTTTCTTTATATGCACTAAAAAAGCTCAGTTTTAAAACATGGTGACTTTAACGAAGGCAGGTACTGTCTTTGCTCCGAAAGGCATGCAAGAAGTACATTTTAGTGCTACAAAGTAAGGGTTTTATTGTTTAGTGACATTTTTTCTGCTCTCGAGTTTTGGGGTGGAACTTAATAGGTCTTCTGGTTATTTATTTTTTGTTTGCTTGTTAATTCAAGGGTGATATGAACGCTTCTTTATGTAGCCTCGGTTAAACCATTGTCTCCAGTTCGAAATGTAAATTTATCTAGGTAAAATAGTTATCCTTTCATTAGGGAGTTGTCAGGGACAACTCCTTGCTTTGATGTGGGACACTTTGGAGTCGTAAATGAGGGGTTTGATTTTTTTCTGGCCACCTTTCAGATTACCGTAAAGGAGTGAATTCAACCGTCGATGGCTTCCATTTTTCTGTAACAGAATAATTAATTACAGTAATGCCTCTCCTTTTGTGAAAAAGATTTAACAACTACCGGTTGAGTTTTAATCAAAGCGGTTAGTTTTTCTCCCAGTGCTATACAATGCTGTATGTATTAATGGGTTTTGATAACGTTTTCTGTTTTGGTGTCTTCAAAAAATAATTCTCCGAGATTTTATCAATCACGTCACATGTAAACGAACATTTAGATTTCAAGCGGAAATAAGTTGACGGCCTTTAATCGTATACGATGCATGCCATGTTCTTGTTAGATCATTCAAAGAGAGGAAGGATCGATAGTCTTGTTGATTTATTGGGCAGTTATGAATTTTTATGCCATACAGCTATTTCTATTCATGCGACAGGCATCTGTCGAAACAGTTTTTGAGGAAGGGGGGGGGGGGTTTCAAATTGTTTTGATAAGTTTTACGAAACGTAGTACAACCATGAACATCCTTTCAAAGTTTTGGGAACTTTGACGAAGTTCAGTTCTCTTTTACAGTTTAAGAAAACTTTGTGTTTTTCGTTGAAGAGATTATATATATTGCTTTACCGTGTTTATCCATCTTAAATTTTAGAGAGGATAAAGCTTTAAGCATATATAAGAGAAAAGTCCTTTTATTTACCAAAATCTTCATTTAAAAATTTACACAAAATATTTTGATGCGGGCCCATAGTCAAGAAGGAACACCGCGGGCCGAGCCCACAAAAAGTTTCGCCTGGTAGAAATTTTAAAACAAAACTACTTTTGCAGTAAATCGTTACATATCTTGTCCCTTGAAATTGTTTTCCCTCCGAATCTTCCTCTCCCTTCCCCCTTCAACACCTGGTCTGGCTACGGGCCTGGATGAAACTGGCTATCAGGTCGTTTACTGATTCGAAATTTCATACGCAAATTAAAAAAGCCAGTTTCAATTCACAGGATATTCAAAAATGCTTCTTTTTATAAAAGGCAAAGAATTTGTTGATTGTATACTTGGTTGGGGCTCTTAGGGGAAGATTGTGGTGAGACATTTTTCAGTTGAAACATTGGGTTTCAAATTTCTTACAGCTGATATGAGATTGGCGTTTTTTTTTTTATAATGAAAAAAAAAACTCAGCTGTTCAGTTCTTTTTCTACATCTTTCCTGCTTGCAGAGTGGATCTCGTTAGTTATGACCTTTCTGATTTTTCGCCTCTAGAAGCTCAAAATAAAATTGAGGTTTACTCTTTTCTTTCAATGTCACATAAGGCTTTAATAAAAGTATGGGCAGAAAGCTCAGCTATGCGGAACATTTCAATTTGCTCACAATAAATGGTTACTGGAATCACTGAAGCGATATACCACAGCGATATACCACAGCCAACTCAGTTATGTTAAACTTACCCTGTGTATGATTTCTAAATTTGACGCGCAGCTGACGAAGTTTTTCGTTTAGCTCATCGCTATTATTAGTCTCTGTGGAAGAAGCCAAAGAGAGCCCCTACGCAAGCAAAAATTTGGCAGGCCAAATTTTATGCAAAAAGAACAATATCTTGCAATGTAGAACTTAGAAAGATCCTACTGAGGCAAACTAGTAAAAATCAATGAAAATGTAAATGTTGCCATGGTTAAAATTAGTAATTAATGTTTTTATACATTGATTGAAGTTCAGAGATGTTTATTTTAAAAATAATTAAAATATTTACCATACTAGACTCAAGTAAAAGCACCCAGGCTATGTATAAACTGAAAGTGAAGGAAACGTGTAGTATCAAAATTGTTGAAGTTATATTGTTTGAAATTGGTTCATGACCTTTGACCCTTCTGATTACCATATTCGGGTTAATTTATAAAGTAACAATCAGCAAAAATGAAAGCTGACAAAATAAGAAACATTTAAGGGTAGGCGTCAACTTTGCCACGGTGGTACGGGGCGGGGGTTCAAAATATTTTCCACGGTTTCGTCGCTAGATTAAGAGGTTATTGGCAATTTTGTTACAACCATTTCCTTCGTATTCTTTTCTTTGATTTTCACAATTATTCATTGTTACCTGTCCTTGTCCCCTGATCCTACCCTAGTATTTACAGAGAGATTGAGACTTGAAGCAACAAGTGACAAACTGCACAGTTTGTGCCGATAATCTACTATAACCTCAGTACAGTGCATTGTAGGTTTCAGCTGTCAGGTTGTCTGTGTTTCAACATTTTACACCTTTCGCGCTATAAGCATAGAATCTGTCGTTTCGCAGTCTTCTTAAGATTTTACTAAAGGATATATTATTAATAAGACTAATATTTGAAGTAATAACACGGAAAAGGAAAGGCAGTTCCTCAAAAAATTTTATGATATAATACAGTCCTGATATTTTCTGTATATTTTTCTAAACATTTTCATTTTTGTGCAATTCGAGATAGTGAACAAAAAAGAAAGAATGAAATGCCAAATGTCTTTGTTAACTGTCCACATAAGCTTCCACTTTTTCCGTTTTGAAACCAGATCCTTCTTTAACGCTTGCACGTTATTATAAGGGCAGGAATATTGTAAAGAACTTTAAAGGTCTGTGGACATGTAACCAAACCAGTTCTTTCACTAAAAAATGTTAGACCAATATCAACTGATGAAAAATCCGTTCGTTGAAAGTACTTGAATATCTTTTACCGGCCCGACATACACCTCTTCAAAGTTTGACCATTTCTGCGATTGCCATCAGCTATGCAAAAGTTATGATGTGGGGTGTTTGTATTTCTTTTGTTTATTCTTTTGATTCCTAGCCAAAAACAAAAGGAATCAATGCAATCACAGTGGTGTGTGTATGTATGTGTGTGTTTGTGGCGCTTGATTTTTAAACATGATATCTCAAGATGGAAATAATGGATACATCTCATACTTGGTACATAGATTTATCATATTAGGAGAAAGAACCCTATTGTTTGTAGTGAAGATCAGAGGTCACGTCAGGTCACTAAAGGTCAAAAAGCAAAAACCTCGTTAACACGATATCTCAAAAATAGAAAGCGTGGATACTTTCATACTTGACATGTGAATGCGTTATAGTCACAAAATGGACCCTATTGTTCTTTGTAGAGGTCAAAGGTTATCTGAGGTTTCTGAGATTAAAACTATGACAGCCCTTGAAATTGCTGGTAAACACGATATCTCAAGAGGAGAATGACACCGGTATACGCTTTTTATATTTAGTATATGGATTTATCATATTGAGAGGAAGACCATTGGTGGAGGTCAAAGAAAATGTGAGGTCACCGTAAAACTTAAACTCTCGTAAACACAATATCTCGAGATAAGAATGGTAAACACTTTTCATACTTGATGTATAAAATTTATCATATCAAGAGGAAGAATACTATAGTTTTTTGTGGAAGTCAGAGGTCATGTGAGGTCACCACTGGTTGAAAACGGAAACCCGCATGTATACTTTTCATACTTGGTATGTGGATGCGTTATAGTTGAAAGATAAACCTTATTGTGTTTTATTGAGGTCGAAGGTTAGGCCTATATGAGAAAAACAGTGGAAATTGCTAGTAAACGCAATAGCTCAAGATGCGAAAGATGGATTCCTTTCATTTCCTTCGGTAAAGAATCACTAAGCCTTTGGACTCTCTGGGTAAACTCAGTTAATTACTTACAAGTTACCTTTTAGTCAGGTGTTTAATGTGGACATTTCCAAAGTAGTAAACAGGTACTTCCAAAATAAACACCTCGGGGCATGCCACCATTACAAAAGTCCTTAGAAGAAAGGCTGAACAAACAAAGGATGACATAACAGTACACCTATCTCATTAATTAGTCTCTCCCTCTACGTGACAAATTTGCATAAGTACCTCATGTTTATTCATGATGTAAGTGCAAAACAGTAATTGCCCTGTAAAATGGTCAATATCTGATGAATTTTGATGAGAATTGCTGCTATCTTTTAACACGTTTAATGCTTTTTACATCATATAGGTACAGGTATCACATTTACGTGTTCACAATTCTTTAAAAGACAAAGTAGGGGTGAGACGGCAGTGCCTCAGTATCTTTGAAATTACCCGACATACTTAGCCTAAAATATCGGAGTATTGGAATGGTTTGAAAGTAGCCTATATTATAAACATACGTAGATTTATGTGACTATAATTTCCCCTATTAACAAATTCTCTGGTCACAATTACAGGCTTGTCTATCTTCACTTTCCGTTATATTGACACAGTTGAAAGAGGTGACAGTCGGGTAAATGTACACAAGTATTAATCCTCTGCTCAACACTTCATAATGAGAATAATTTTTGGTATTAAATATAATTGTCTCAGACGCTGTTTGTCTATTATTTAGATACTGTGCTGGTCCAAGCTACAGCTCTGACCTAAACCGCTTTACAGGAGCTTTGTTAAAGTATCAAAAACAAATCTAAAATCAGCAGTGATCGTAACTTGTACAACGTACGGTATGTATTCAAGCCCGCAACCGGGGATGGGGATGGGGCGGGTTTTCGCCCCTTGAATATTCAAAATTATATCATTAATGTATTTTAGTATGTCTCGCCCCCAAGAAACTTTTTCACCCCAGGAACTTATTTCTCCTTCTTCAGTACCTTGTCTGGCTACGGGCTTGTATGTATTTAAAGAAGATAACTCCAATTCAATTACAATTTCAGTTCCATTCAATTCACTTCCTTTCAATTCAATTAGAAGAATTATTTTGGTGTAAATATAAAATATGCATAAAAAGGAGTGATTATTACAGTACTAAAACAATTTACACAAAATGTAAGCTCATACACGGTATATAAAATCTGCGCCAATTCGTTTCAGATTTTCGGTAGAATAAAAGTAACAAGTCAACAGACAAAGGAATTCTTGAACAACCTTATTCTACATTATGACAAAATATAAAGATTTTCTGTTTGATTGCAATTCCTCGAGAAAGTTAGTTTCCTCGTTTATGTGACAATTGGCTAGGTCCCATTATTAATGGTTAATAGTCATTTTCGATAATTAAAGAATTCCTTAGTGACCTACGTATCTATGTGTACAGGGCATACTCTTATACAAACCTGTCCCAAATTATTCGTTGTAGATAAATGTTTTTTCTTATCTTTACAGGGAGGAAGCAAGTAAATTCAACATTTCAGAATAGCAAGCTGTCATCTAATTACATGTTTAATCAGTAAACTGTGTGGAAACGTTTCAAGTGACACTACGAAGATGGCTGTCCGAACATTTCTTGTATTTGCGCTAGCCGGTACCTTTGCCTTGAACAAGTCATTCGTAACCATGTCTGTGGAAGGTGCAGAGACTTTAGGCTGCACTTGTCAAAGTAACTCTCTTGATTGCCAGTCCATGAATCTGACAACAGTACCCGATCTATTAGATCAAAGTCTTGAAGCCATTAATCTGCACCAAAATAATATAGCAATGATTAATGAAATGGACTTCGCCGGCTTAACTAGTTTACGTACGTTGATTTTGAGTGAAAATAGGATCTCCGTCATTGAAGAAGGCTCTTTTAGAGACTTACTGCAACTCAATACATTACAGCTGAATAGCAATCGGTTGCTCTCCTTAAAATCTACACATTTCATAGGTCTTGGAAATTTGACAGCATTACTGATTAAAGATAATGTAGATTTGAGCATTGACCCTTGCATATTTTCTTACTTACAGTCACTCACGAGTTTAGATATCAGGAACACTAAGGTAGACCTGGATGCATCACTCGTGACAGCTAAAGTCACCTGTACCGGTGCGTCATTAAGATTCCCCTACGTCGAAATACTGAAGAGCCTATCGATTGGATTTAAAGGAACTTCTTCAAGTGCGAGCATTCTTCAAGAATTTTCATCATTGACAGTAATAGGTCTTGACGGGTTTTCTAAAGCATCTTTCGACAACTCCGATATTTCGACACTTTCTCACTTGATATCACTAACTTTAATTGCTGTAGACGTTTATCCCAGGGAATTTTTAAATTCAACTTCACTAACTGCCCTTACAATATCAGAGTCGACCTTCAGCTGTCTACCAAAAAATTCATTTTATAATTTACCTGCGTTAAAAAAAGTTGTTATTATTCGAAATTCTCTAGTATTCATCGACAGGCAAGCTTTCTCAGAGGGAGGCCGTTTAAACTTCATAAATTTAGCCCTCAACCAACTTGTATACTTACCGAAAGGAATATTTGATCTCCTTGGAAACTCTACTTATTTCCCACAAACCAATTTAAATGGCAATTCATGGCGTTGCGACTGTAACATAAAATGGATGAAAACGTTTGAGCCTTTGAAAGGTAAACTTATCTTATGTGACACACCAGCAAGTGTGAAAGGTATGTCAATCTTTAGTGTAAATCTGGAGTGCAACAGTGACTCTGAAGAATTAACATCTGGCGAATTGTGGGATGAATTTTGCCCCACACCAAGTACAGAAGACGTCACACAACCAACGAAAGCAATCAGTTCCACCCAACCCCCACCTAAAAATCAATCTTCGGTCTTAACTTACGTGGCAGTAGGTGCAGCCGTGACATTGATCTCTGTGATAATACTTTTGATAATTGCTATTGTGTTTGTTAATAAGAAGATAAAAAGAGAACCACCACATCCCCCTCCCATCAGGATAACAACATCCACTTCTAGTGATAATGGCTTCAGTCACCCTGCGGAAGAAGAAGATAGTGATGACTATTCATATTGTGAGCCTCCCACTGGATTGCCAAACGGATTAGATATCGCTGGTAGCAGAGAACAAGGACTACCCCAACGGAGGCCGAATTATGTTAACATAGAAAGACCTAACCCTGTTTCGCCTCCTGGTTATGTAAATACACGGCATGGAAGACTGCATTCACTAGAATTAAAGGAGGCCATGGCAGGGGTTCGAAATGGTGTTGAAAGGAATTCTAGGAATTCTGATAGACCTTCTTATGTAAACTCTGCACCGAGAAACCCCCCTCATCCGAGACCGCCTCGATAGTGAGCTTCAAACCTTAACATTTCAAGACGTCTATGGATCACCGCAACTTAAAGGGATTTGCCAGTGACAAAAACCAGTACCTTTAAAAAATGCAGAAAAATTTTCTCTTCTAGGAAGTGAAAACCGCATCTCAATAGCTTGTAGCGTTTGGAAGATATACATTTTCAAAGAAATGCAATGTTTTCTCAAGACGAAGTGCATTATGGGAAATCTGTGATGTCATCGCGGCACATTAATTTGACAAAGCATTGAATTTCTTTATGAAATTGACACCACTGTAGGTAATATGTAGCAACTTTGTTTGCTATGCCCTACATATGATGTAGATTTATGCTAAATCTACATGGAGAGATATTCAAACATTCCAGCAGTATCATATTTCAAGGACAACACAACATTCAATTATAAGGAAAAACAAAAGAAATCTGAGGCAATGTGCCCACTTTACATAACATTCTGTGACCTTGATGAGAAGTGGAGGTATTTTTGGACAAAAATAAGTAGTCTTTAACGTTAGATATCTCGAGTTAGGAAACGAGTATTGCTACGGGGTTTGAAGGGCATGAACTGGATTTTTTTTGTCTTTCACATAGGATCCTAATGAAAAGCCACTGGAAAATGCCTTTAATGTCAAAAGGGCAAAAGATGTTACACACAATCATTGCCTTCACTCTAAAGTTATGGACACAGAAAGGTGAACTTAAACTTAATACCATATCCACCAAGTCTAAAATATAACGAAACCGATATCAAACTTTCTCAATTAGTTATGTATAATGCTCTTTTAAACAGTGATAAATTAAAACATTATTATGAAGGTTTCTTGTTATCAATATAGAATGAAGTACTTTCCTCGTCAATTGAGACCAGAGTTGCCTTCAAAGTAATAGCAATAACCGCTGCTAGACATATCATGGGAGTACTCAGAGGGGGCAAAATATCTTGGATTCGAGACGCCTTAAACAATATTTATCCATATGACTACTGTAGGAGTCTGCAAGTAAAAAAAATATAAGACGTTTGTCAGATGAAAGGAACACTGTCGTCCAAAATACGAAACACTTTTAATAAAACTATAATCTTTTACTATATTCAATTTTTCGTTAAATGGATACCATGATTTCCAAAGTAGTTTGGTGGGGGCAAATGCCCTTCTCCTTGTGTCCTTGTGGCGAAACGGTTATGTTTGAAGGTCAAGCTGGTTAATATTTGATAAAAAGGAGGGTCTAAGCTCAAATCAAGCTTTGATATATTAGAGGGGTACTTATTCTGAGTAATCTGGTGAAATTTTCATTGAAATCCGGTGTGTGGTTCTCAAGATATCAGCAGATAAAGTTGTCATATTTTCAACACAAAGTGAACTTGAAGCAAGCACATATGATGTCATAGTCTCACATCAATGAGCAGTCTTTTGTTTTTATCGCCAATTTTCTCCTCAGTAATCAAATATTATTGGAATATGATTGCATGAGAGGAATGAGAAAATTACAAACTTCGCATTCCCAACGGGAAGGTCCTATCCCTATTAATTTCAAGGTCAACACAACAGACTGAAAAAACAAAAGAAACAAAGCATTCCTTATCAATGCGAGGAAGTGATACCAGTGAGCTGCCTAGTGATGTAACTCCCCCTTGCCTCAAGCTCACTTTGCGTTACAAATTTAGTAACTTCTTCTGCTGATATCTCGAGTAATACATGTCCGATTTGAATGAAAATTTTACCAAAATGCATAGATTTAGTTCTTCTTTCACATACGAAAAGTAAGTTTTTGCTTAAACCCTTCTTTTAAGAATTATTGCTTATAAATATAATGGCAATGAATTGATCTGTAATAATATCAAAAGCAAGGTAATGTTTAATCTTGTAAAAATATTCTTAGCGAACATTTCGATTTCGAGATACCTGTCTAGGAGCTTTTCTGTGTATATGTTTTGCCTACATGTATTCAAGTAATATCGATCAACACATTCTGCATTTAAATGATCGATAACTCGTGATGCATTATTTGCTATGATCCGTAACCGTCATTGCATGGTACCAAATGTACCCTAAACGAATGATTTAAAACATTTCAAGAATGTTGCCCTTTTCTCGCGTTCTTTAATGACGGTTTTCCCTTTTTTCAATTCATGGTTTTGATAATGGATTATTTTGAGTTCACCCCAAAGTTGACCAAAGTATGTAAAATTTCAACACCTTTCCCGCATTCACAATTTAACAGATAAAAAACCTAAACAAATAAAGGGGATTTTTAATAAAAAAAATTAAAAGACACCCTTCGTGTCATAATCTTCCACATGCTTTTCCAAGTGTGTCTTCATTGTTTTAATAATAAATACAATTTCATTATTATGTTTCTAATGTTTTTGCAAATCGTTTACTACGATCGTAATAATATTTTTCATAATGGATCGTATAAAATTTGAAAATGGGTTATGCTTGTATTGTGTTTGCAAATGCTTTCATGAATAATACGTTACTTAGAAAGAATTTAAAATGTGAAATTAGTGAAGTTCCTTATGTAATTTTAATGGCAGTTTTGGGGATTTGACAAACGTCATGTTTTACTGAGTCAGAAAATCAATGTTGCCATTTGTGCAAACTCCATTTTGGCCCAGGGCCCATTTTGGATTCTTTCAAAATAGCCGTCTTGCAGCTGACCGACCTTGAACTTTGATTTTAAAGGCTACACGTATGTTTTGAAGGGCCCTGAATACAGTGGCATCAAGATCTATAAGTTAGAGCTCTCCCCAAAGTCCCGATTAGGCGGCCATCTGGGATTTTCAAAACGGCTGTCGTTAAAACGATGTATTTGCTTTAGTTTTCAGCCTTAAAGGTAATACACCTGCATTTTCAAACTTTCCGTTGGAATTCAGGTCAACCAAACTAAAGGAAGATACAAAATGACCAACCAAAATGGAGGAAGAAACAAAATGGCTTCCAATGGACAGTAATAATTACAGCTTATTATAAAAATAAGGACAAAATGGTTGAAAATACTTTTGATAGAGTTGTTCTCAATATCTGTACATATTCCTTTATAAATATCCTGAAGCTATTTTCTGAACATTTCCGTCAGGATCTAGGTCAACCAAGATAGCAAAAAAACAAAATGGCCCCATTGTAGTAATTGTAATATATTAAAACAATAAGGAAAATTATCATAACAAATATTTTTGACACAATTGCTTTTAATACCTGTCCATAGATTATAATAAATATTCAATTATCTTTCAGAAATATTTTGTTGAAATTCAAGTCAACCAAGGTTGCCGATAAAAAAAATGGCTGCCAATGTAATAATTATGATACATTATAATTTAAAGGAAAATAATCATTAGAACTATTTTTAACACAGTTGATCTGTCTATGTGTTATGATAAGTATCTAAAATTATTTTTCTGAACTATTCTGTTGAAATTCATCGCAACTAAGATGGCAGAAAAAACAAAATGGCCGCTAATAGCACCCCCTCCCCCCTTGGGCAAATCCTACAGCCACCGCAGAAAGTATTTTGTCATTGCAACATGCATCCGTTTTTGTTATACCGGTATAGAGTAACATTAGAACGAAAATGGGAAAATTAAGATGGCAGGCACTATTGACAATCGTGTGTAATTCACCTTGTGGTGGGGTCGTTAACATAAACGATGCCGGTGTATCCTGTACTTGGTGAGGTAGGCCTATTCAAACTGCTTTTGTCGCATGAAAGTCCTCGAGACAGCGTTAAGAGCTGTGCTAAACCGGTGAGGAAAACCTCGAAGTTATAAACATTTCAATGAAGCTTTTAACTGTGATGCATTTCTGTGCACAGCTGCCCACAATGGACAGATGTAATGATGTACAAGTAAAAAAAGTCACACAGCTAAAATACCACATACCATTTGCTTTAAGTCGTTCCACGTATACAGGCGGTCAGCAGGCGACAAGTTCCCAGGAAATTATGCATTCTGTACTTCAGAAGTTGTCGTACAAGTCCCCTTTGTGAAGTATCAGCACTTTGGAGTTTTCCAGTTGTGGTGTGATGTCACTCCCCCGTGCCAGATCCATGGAGATAAAAGCCCCCATGGAGGTAAAAGCCCCCTCTTCAAGCTCTGATGTACCAAAAATTAATTTACGAGATAGAGCTTTTGCGTGACCTCAAATGTCATTGAGTGAGCTTTATAAAGGTAAACAAGAATCTGAACAGAGAAGATGGAGAACTGAACTTAAACATAATTAAGCTGAATGGGAATGCATTGAATGAGTAAAATAAAAACCCCCGAAGTTACTGTTACTATACCACAAACTGTAAACTTTCAATCATACTTTGTACATGATTGACACTGAATGATGTGCCATTGAATCAATTGGGATGGAAAGCTCCAAGGGGCAAAGCACTTGACCAATGTGGGTACCAACAGAATCACTAGCCTAGGTTCTTACAAAGTGGAATGGAATGTGTCATTACTATAGGCTCCAAGACCCTGCAATGTTCATAGTTTCTAAAAGCTTTTCAGGCACACAACTATAATACAGGAAGACGATAGGAAGTGGAGTCTGGATGACAGTATGTGGGGCGGGGGGAGGGCTATATTTGGGGGATGAACAGTGTAAACTATAATTTTAAATAAATACACTAAATGTTGTCTGATCCAAATGGGCCGGGACAAAACCTCTAATCGGAGTGAATGGCCCCTGTATGCCCCCAGATGTATGTAGATACAGTTAGACTATTGGAATAGTAACCTTTTCTTATGAAAAAAGTCATTGAAGAGGACGAGGGCGTCCGGGGGGCAAGGGGGCACTCCCCCCTGGAAAATCAAAAACATGAAAAAAACGAAGAAAAAATAAAGAAAAAAAAACGAAGAAAATATAACATCAACATTTCTTAACAGTTCACTCAGTGTAAATTTCTACTCTTAAAACAGGAATTGAATAAAAACATCAACACTCAGGCCCCAGCAACCCCCCCCCCCCCCTTGAGCATATTTTTGTTATTTTTTAAAGTTTATAGTTACGATATTGCTAGTGTTTCCCCTTTTTATATGCGGTAAATAGACCTTGGAAGTGCCATTTCCAACGATCTGGGAGGTATCTGGGAGGCTCCGCGTCAACCCATGGTGGCGCGGAGCACTGAGAGTCTGTCTATGGGCTTCGTCCCCCCCCCCCCTTGACAAATTCCTGGCTATGTCCCTATCAACACTGTGTGAAGTAGCATCTAAACTCTTTTCT